>OY282585.1:53239850-53933925 GCA_958298965.1 Chrysolina haemoptera | reverse complement strand
TCCTGAAAAACGAATGAAACGGAGTTATATTTATAGCCGAAAAATGTTTCCTGACTTTATTAGTTATATTCCTCGAAATTCAAGATAGTAGGCGACCACAAGGTGAGGTACGCCCCCTAATATTTTTATAGTTTTAAATATACTCATTTCAAATTTCGTATATTTCAATTGTATTTGAATATGCATATTCTGACGCCACTACTGATAATTTACCACTACCGGTTTTTCCGGAATCAACTTTCCATTTTCAAATGGAACACCCTGTACATTATTACATGATCAGTTAGGGTTGAGGTTATTTCTTCAATTGGTGCCTCTTTTTACCCACTTAAAGCACGCCTTAGCGTGTGCAAATCGAACTTTCAAAAACGCGCGTTTTATAAACTTACCATGGCTACATTAACAACTCGAGAACCGACAGTTTAAATGACAATTGTATGATTATTAATCTGACAGTAGTACCTCGTAACGTCAATTGAAATATTACAAACAAAGGCGAAACTTTTATTCAAACATTAACGAAAGGTATACTGATGTCGTATCACGAATTTAACAATTTTACCTTATAAGTTCTTATTTCCATTATTTGTAATAATGAAACCAGTATTTATGATCTCAAAGTGCACCAATTCAAAGAAATAACGAAAATCCGTCGTGCTCGAAAAATCGCGCGAGTTTGAAAGACCTGTTTATCCACTCATACTTTAATAGATTATTCTTTTCTGATGCTCACTTGGTGGCACTTTTTGACATATTTGATAAAATAATTTTTTTTTGCCTTTTCCGGAAATGACAACAACTTTCGATTTTCTAATGGGACATGTATATATTATTACATGATCGGTTAGTGATCATGAGAAATCTGACGATACCAGTTTGATGGTGTTATCTCCAATAACTATGGAGATATTGCCATTTACATTATCCATCAGCTCAATGAATAGGAGAGATACACTTTTTCTGGCGGATCCATTCAACTCTCTCCCCCAGTCATTGAGCTTATGGATAAAATATATGGCGATATCTCCGTGGTCATCGGAGGTAACACCAACAAACCTGGTTTCGTTGGATTCCTCATGATCATCACTAATCGATCATGTAATAATATACAGGGTGTCCCTGTATATCTGTGAAAATCGAAAGTTGATGTCATTTCCGAAAAAAGCAGAAGTAAATTTTTTTTTCCAAATATGTCAAAAAGTGCCACCAAGTCAGCATATCCAATGTTTCAAATTTCAGGGCGTACTCACTTCGTAGTCACCCGGTATATATCCTTGGTCATGGGTAGAAGATGTTTTCACATACACTCCGATACATTTTCTTGTACATTTAATGCTTTAAAATTAATAGTAGCACTTTTAATCCCGAGGAGAAAAGTTTATACAATTCGCTGAGGGATCAAAAAAAATTTTGGTCCCGTGGTTTATATACTATTTTATGTACTTGAGGACTGGAAAAACAGAAAAGAAAATAATGAGAAACAGTTCTTCTCTAGAAGGGCCGATTTCCCAGTGGCCAGCGTAACCATGTCAGGAGTATCCATACCAATGAAATCCTCCATTTCGATGCTCGGAATTACCATCAGCAGTACCCTCTCATGGGAAAACCATGTGAGGTCCATTGCCAAGGGTGCCTCTTAAAAACTATTTTCTCTTTCGCGTCAAGTTGTATTTCATTTCCCGTCAACTTCTTATCATTTATAAGGCACACATTCGACCTATTCTGGAATACCGTTCCCATATATGGAGCACTTAAACACACATTTAAACTTTTAGATTCTGTCCAAAAGAGAGCCATTCGTCTCGTCGGTGATTCTTCGCTCACAAGCTCGCTAACTTCTCTGGAACATCGCAGAAATGTTGGCGATCTGTCTCTGTTTTATACATATTTTCATGGATGAAGCTTTTCCGAAATATCAATCGTTCCACCGTTAGCGGTCCCATCGAGACTGACCCGTCGAGCTCAGTCTTCATATGCTGTCATTTTAGAGACATGCCGAAAATCTGTTTCCCAGGGCTCGTTTTTCCATCAACGGCAAAGCTTTGGAACTCGTTGCCTCGGAAGGTGTTTCCTGAGGCACACATCCTTCAGAAATTCAAGAAAAACACCAATTCCTACCTACTTTCCCTCGGGTCTCATGATATTCTCTGAACAATACAGGATTCTCCATTTCATGGGAACCAGCACTTAAAAAAAAATAACCTGTTATGTAATATATTGTTCCACAACTATTGTTTTGTTAGTCATTTCTCTCTGATGTCACAGCTTTTAATGATATCCTGTACTGGGCTAGTCCAGTTAAATGAATAAATAAAAATAAAAAATAAAAGATACTGTACTAACAAGATGAGAACAAAAACTGATACCCCAATGAAAATGAAAGTAGGATAAATTGCAACCGAAACAGCAGATGTAACAGGAATTATACAAAAAATAAAAAAGTCCTTCTAAATTGGAATTTACAAAGGAAATATATGATTCGCAATGGGAGAAAAATAAAAATAGAAAAGAACAAGATTTGCGAGATATTTACAACCAGTCTACTATAATTTTCCTGGCTCCCTTTTGCTACGAATGAATTGTGGTTCTAGCAAGTTGTTTGTTTAATCCCTTCTTTTTATGTTTGGCAAAACATCTGCCATCAAAATGTTCCAAGTTCTTAGAGATTTTGGTCGTGGATGATCTGGATATGTTGCGAAAATCGATATAAGACCTACACAAAGTAATTTATATGTAAACGTGAGGGTGGGCACATTTGGCAAGCATGAGACTTGGTAAAAGCGTTACAGGGTTACATCTTTATGAGTCTTCTAGACACCATATAACACAGGTGAAATGTTGATAATCAAGCATTTATTACGAAACCGTTAATGATAATCTAATTTTATTCAACTGTGAAGATTTCTTCACATACATTAATAACATCGATTTCGTGGATCTTCTGACTGGTGCCATAATTCTAACGATTCAAATGTTGCGACCCAGATAATATATTAATCTGAACAGAGCTAAATTCCTGATCATTAAATATCGGCATGATCAACTTTCTATTTCACAATCAGCCGAACAGAACACTGAAAGAGCTGAAGCTGACATAAGAAATTAAGGTATTCATAAAGAATAAGCTGTTTTTTTTTCATGTTCAATAGATCTGCAACGGTATTTGTTTTTTACTTATTTGAGTATTTTGCATTCGTTGGTTGTTGCATTCCTGTTTCATAACATGTGAATGTTTAATTGTTGCAGGATTTAATCGTTCCACGCCCAAAGCGATCATTTGATGGATTATGAGAGTGTCCGTGTTTGATCGCAATTACGTGATTTCTCTTTGTTAATTTTTTTTGGAAATGTACGCTACTTCCGCCTGGTGAAAAAATTTAATATTTAATTCAGACTTGGCCTGACTTCATATAGGCAATCCGCATAATTATATGTACTGAACTACGGACAACACAGAATTTCAGTTAATTTCACAGCACAGAATATAAATACAAATACACCCTATAGTGACCAGTGGCGCAGCTAGGATTTCAGTTTAGGGGGGCTGAAATAGAATTTTTTCAATATTTTCCCCGTATTGTATGCCATCAACTTAACATGACACAGTATTCGAGAAATGGAAAATAATAAATTTAAAAATCGGTCCAAGTCAATGGGCACACGTTAAATCTATATTTGACTATCAATCGATTTCGAATTCGGTCAGCGTATAGAAAAAAGATTGAATTTAACGAATATAACATAGAAAAAAATTAGAAACATTTTTGTCGGGAAGATGGCACCTGCAACCTCTAGATAACATTTTCATCCGACGACCGAATCGAGATAGAGCAATTCTGCGAACGCCAATCGATTCAGCATGCCAAAATTAGTATATGCTGTGATTTTCGAGTCGATCGGCACAAAATGAATTTTCAGCCGAAAAAACATCAAAGGGTACCTTAAAAAAAATGGCCAAAAATCCAAAATCATCAGATTCACGCGAAATTACCACCGATATACTCAAAATTTTATGCTGATTCCGAAAATGTATGATTTGATAATGTCCGGATACACGGTGTACCATAAAACTAAGATTAATGTGCAACAAACATTGTATCGCACGAATCCGGCATCCTAGCATACAAAACTACCTATAACACCTACAAGCGAACTGTTAGGCCAGCAAACGATAACATCCTCTTGTAGGAAATTTTCTTAGATTTCTTTCTATATACATGTTTATTTAAAGAATGTGACTCGTTATGGTCGCAAAATGTGAAAAATTTAAAAGGTGCGCTAGGATCTCAGGCATCCTAGCACATAATACCACAAAAAAAAGTTCCGAAAGTTCTAGAATCTTTACGATATCTTTTTCGTATTCTACGCCATCATTTTCATAGTCATTTGGTGGCTTGGTGGGGCTGTAGCCCCAAAGACCCCACCTGGTTGCGCTAATGATAGTGATCCCTTTCAGTCAAGTAGGCAGTCCCTTGGTTTGTTTCAAACTGCAACAGTTATGAATAGGTGCACTAAGCAATCTGGACATCTTACAGTAGACCATCATTCAGATGTCCTACTGATATAGTTCGGTGATCAAATTAGGTCCAAAGCTGGAATCATCGTTGTTATATGTGTTTGAGTCGCTGAATTCCAATATGTTAATTATTCTGCTCAAAAACCTTGCTCGAAAACCTACAGTTAAATTATAATTTACAATTTTGAAATAACAATTAACCGAGTCACCCGGAGACGTCCACCCGAACTTTTTTTGTACTTTACAAATCGCCCAAACCTTAATTCAACAGAATAATAAAAAAATTGGTGATAAAAGTCCTCTAGGGCCGCCACCAGGGGGGACAACTGGGTCATTTTGCACCCAAGCAGTGTAATAAAAATAAATTGGTTTTAAGTTGGCCGTTGAGACCTTGTTTAAAAAGCCACTAAAGACTAAACAATTATGAATTATTGTTTGTTTTAATGGTTCGTCAAAAGCTTATTAGTTTCATAATATGAAAGTAATAATTTAAAGAATATCTACCTTTCAGAAGTAGTCATTCTACTGTAGGTGAAGATGACTAGAATTTTTTTGTCCACACTCAAGTTAATTGTAAAGTATAATGAAGACATAAAAAATCATTTGAAAGCAGTAGTAACAGCAGAAGAGCCGGGAAAAATATGCAAGTGAATTACTTTTCATGAAAAACTACAGAGGCGTAGAAGGGCCATATAATTTTTTCCACTAAATTCCGACGTTTATTCAGAGAAAATCTCGACGTTTCGCCAACACGAGTGGTTGGCATTTTCAAGAGATATGTTTACAGCTTCGATCACTGAACACTACTTGTTCACTTGTTCAAACAAGTAGTGTTCACTTGTTCAAACAAGTAGTGTTCATTTGTTCAAACAAGTAGTGTTCACTTATTCAAACAAGTAGTGTTCACTTGTTCAAACAAGTAGTGTTCAGTGATCGAAGCTGTAAACATATCTCTTGAAAATGCCAACCACTCGTGTTGGCGAAACGTCGAGATTTTCTCTGAATAAACGTCGGCCTAAAAACCCGGAAAACCAAATTTTTTCCACTAAATTCCGACGTTTATTCAGAGAAAATCTCGACGTTTCGCCAACACGAGTGGTTGGCATTTTCAAGAGATATGTTTACAGCTTCGATCACTGAACACTACTTGTTCACTTGTTCAAACAAGTAGTGTTCACTTGTTCAAACAAGTAGTGTTCAGTGATCGAAGCTGTAAACATATCTCTTGAAAATGCCAACCACTCATGTTGGCGAAACGTCGAGATTTTCTCTGAATAAACTTCGGCCTAAAAACCCGGAAAACCAAATTTTTTCCACTAAATTCCGACGTTTATTCAGAGAAATTCTCGACGTTTCGCCAACACGAGTGGTTGGCATTTTCAAGAGATATGTTTACAGCTTCGATCACTGAACACTACTTGTTCACTTGTTCAAACAAGTAGTGTTCACTTGTTCAAACAAGTAGTGTTCAGTGATCGAAGCTGTAAACATATCTCTTGAAAATGCCAACCACTCGTGTTGGCGAAACGTCGAGATTTTCTCTGAATTTTTTCAAAGAAACATTATACGTCGATGAAAAAAATGTTCCGTACACTTGAATTGGTTGCAAACTTGATTCATGATATGAAATGATATTCAATACTACTCCAAGTTTGCAGAACTTCTGGAATTTCAAACTGAGGTTTATTGCTTTCCTCATGTACTTGACCAAAGTTTGAAAACTTTTGGAATCATTAGGTACCATTTTTACCAAGCTGCCATATGCATCGTAATGAAATAACGAAAATGAAATACTCAGAAAACCATTGGCATTCCGCTAGGGTGGTTTCGAAGGGCTAGTATCGTCACGTCAACCTGTATTTTAACAAAGCATTGCGGATCCTAACGGTATATCAATGGTTTTCCAATGATTTTTTCTTCTTTTTTTATATTATTTTGTATTTCATTGCAGAACTCATGGCACCCTTTTTAAAAATCGTATCGAAACACATAATTTTCGAAAAAAATTTACTCCTCCTGTATACAAACATACTCACAGCTCAAGATCCGAAAATCATTCGCCCGAGCCAGGTGTTTTTACTGGTTTTTTATATATTGTTTTTGCGAGTTTTCGCAGTTTTCGAGAAAGCGAGTTTTACTCGCGGTAATTTTCCACGACCAAAACTGACGGAAATTTTCCTGAATTCTTACTCTTATCAATCCAGTCTTCAGGGTGTTGGAGGGGACGGTGGTTGAATTTCATGGAATTATTGTATTGTCAAAGATTCTGAATACGTGTGCAAAATTTCGGCCCAATCGGGTGCCAGCAAATTCTTGAAAAATGGACTGAAAATTTACACCTCACTTTTTCAGCCAATCAAAAAATTGTTTTTTATTTAGTTGCCATGGCAACCCAAAAAATTTCCGAAAATTTTTATCCTCCTAGGTACCCTGGGCGAAATTAAGTGGAAATTTTTCTGACAAATATTGGACATGTGATAGTTAACATTTTGCTTTTATGTACAAATTGAATGTTATTTTTCATATGAAAGGAGATAATATTTCATAATTATATATTCACTAAATATTTCGAATGTGTCTGAAAATATTTTGAGAACTTGCATTTCAACGATGAATAGGTCCATCGGTAAAAAATGTATATCAATCAAATCTATCTATGCTTGACTTGATGAACTTAATATTTGAAACAATTTTATTCAACTTATCTTTTCGTGAATACTCGGCTGAAATTTGAATTCCTTTCCACATCACTTCCCAACAGACAATCCGCATGGACCAGTCAAAACTATATTAGTTCTGCGTGATGTGCAATGTAATTTTAGGTTGAAAATGTCGCAAAATGAATTTTCCTTTCTCACATACAAACACCGCCACTAATACCAACTCGTAACTGTCATTATATCAACAAAAACCATTCATGGCCCACTGATAGAATAATCTACAAGTCAGTTGAATTAACCATTAATTTAATATATTTTGGTGTGAAATTTTCTTACCGAATCCCCCGCATGCTTGAATTAATTGCTGGAAATTTATCTCGTACCTACATGAATTTTTTACTCGGGTAATTTTTAAAAAATTCATGCACTCGAAAAATTTCCGGCAATAATTCAAGCACTAGGGAGATTATAAGTGAAAATTTTATGACCGGAAAGACAGATATACAAACGAAACGAGTTAAATAAAACCTGGTATCAATAATAAAAATACCCACCATAGCCCGAAAACAAAAAATCCTTCGAATCCGGATATCCTTTTCTCCGGAATCACTTCACTCTCGTTCACTAGTCACTTCCAAAAATCCGAAATCCGCGTCTGAAAAATCGCCGGAAATCAAACACGAAAATGTCGATCGTGCGCCGTGTTTCCGTCCCGCGTGAGAACGACCAGCTGGGATTTCTTGTGAACGGAGCGAATCGAAAAAAGTGTCTCAGTTTCCCTCTCACCGGTCAACCGGCGGCCTTTCTCTTGACGCGACGGCCCTGCGATCGGGCCCCCTCCAAAGACATGGCCGCTGTTGGGGATGGCGCCTTCACTTCTTGGTCAGCACCACTGCTGTCATTTGCATAGATAGTCGTGAGGAACAGATTCTGGTTTTGAACAATATGTGTTTGATGTTGACAATGTCGTCTTTTCGTCAAATTTCCCGTCTTGGACTTCTTCATTTTATTGAATAAGATAGATACCATTATACCAAAAATAGGGGGATTTTTCAACTCAAACGGTTTTATTGTGCAGACTACCACCAGTTCTTTGTAAGTTATTCAACTTCTTGTATGATTTGGGAATATTTCCGTCCAACTGGAAAATTGCAAGGGTACAACCAGTCCCCAAAAAAGTGAAAAAGGCCCTACCTGGCAACTACAGACATATCGCACTATAGTATCTGTTATCTCGAAGGTCATGGAGAAAGCCATCAATATCGATCTTGTGAAATATCTAGAACGCTCAGGACTTATCAATGATCAACAATATGGTGTCCAACACCAGATAATTGGTGACCTGTTTGCTCAAATCTCACATATTTGGCAGCAATCAATTAAAAAATATGGTGAAACTCTAGCCATTGCATTGTATATCTCCAAAGTTTTTGATGGCATTTGGCACCAGGAACACCTTGCGAAATTTCCATCTTATGTCGTGCCATCCCAGTTCTGTTCCTTGCTCTCACGTTTCTTTCAAACCGATCTTCTTCTTCTCCTGTTCTGAACGCCTTTCCTGAAAAAGCGCGATATGCCAAAAAAAAAATTATTTTTCATAGAAGAATTTCAATTTTGGCAAAAACGCTACATTCCTTCGCCATAAACGTGAAAGCACTGGAAAACCTTGAATCCAACTGCTCTACAATTCAGGAGTAGTATGGAATTGGATAAAAGTAATAGGGTTGGATACCAGGTCAAAATAGCCTAGAAAGAAATCAACCTTTTTCCGCAAACTCGTAAACACAAATAATATGTGAGACGGCACTGGAACCACGCTGCCGAAATGAAACTGTTCAATGATTATTCTTGATGTATTGTGACAAATCCATATCCGCTTCCTTAAGAAATAACGTTGACGAAAGACCGTTGCCAATTAAACGGATCAAAAACTCAATTGTTTGTGCTTTCTTCGAATTTATCGATTTTCTTTGTTTTCGATGATGATTGGTTCCTAGTTTCAAGTAGTACATTGCATGTATCTATGAATGAACCTAAGACCCAAACAAATATGTCGGAAAAAAGCTAGAAAATTCAACAAAATGCATTGATGTTTGTGTAGTTTTCAACTTTACTTCTGAAAGTATTTCAATTTTAAATTGCTTTCAGCTCAGCGAGTAGGCAATTGGAGAATTTGCATTACCTATAGATTGAAGATAATTTAAAAAGTTTGGTTTCCTTTGTTTTCACTTTTAGCAAATTCCTTTTTTACACGCTTTCTATTAGCTTCACGTATGTATCTAACCGACTCCTTAGGGCGTGATTTTCACCCATTTCCAGACGTCCGAATTATTTGAAATTTGGCAGGTGTTTATAGGTCTAGTGACAATGCAATATGACATTTTTTTGTTATAAAAAAAAACAAAATGTCGGCTCCAAGATGGCGGACGAGATTTGTGATAATGGTCCTATTCCATTCAACATTAGTATATAAGGGTTTTCGAAGTCAGAGATTATGATTTTTGTATCAAAATTCATGAATTCAAAATGGCGGCTCCAAGATGGCGGACGAGATTTGTGATTATGGTCAGATTCAATTCAAAATTGGTGTGTGAGGTTTTTTTTGGTCATATATTTCGAATTTTCTGTCAAAATTCATAAATTAAAGATTGCGGCTCCAAGATGTCATTATGGTCTGATTCGATTGAAAATGAGTGTGTGAGGGTTTTCGGGGACAGAGATTACGATTTTTTCGTAAAAATGTATGAATTCAAGATGGCGGCCAAGATGATGGAAGAGAATTGTGATTATGGTCACATTCGATTCAAAATTGGTATGGTTTTCGGGGTCGGAGATTTCGATTTATTAGTAAAAAAAAATTAATAGTTTAAAAGAACACGCCTTACTTCCCATGGACTAAAAAGTAAAGAATAATTGACAATTTTATTTCTCAAATGTAAAAAAAGCGTGCATGATAAAGTTCTCTTGAGCTCTTGAACGCTATTGTATTGTAAAATTAAACTAAAAAATATGAGAATATAGATCGAAAGCACCCACGCTTTTTTAACATTTGAGAAATTAAATTGTGTTACTTTTTAGTCTATGGGAAATAAAGCGTGTTTTTTAGTTTTTTAAACTATTATTTTTTCTTGTTAGATATACTGGATATGTGACTGAGGATTACTTTCCAAATTCATTAAATTTTTTCCTCAAACGAACCAACCCCAAATGAAACCAAATATGTATCAATATTCAAATTGTCACAACAAAAGTAGCTACATTTTATAGGAATGGTATGGGACAACCAAATCTACCAAAACAACAGAGTGGCAAACCTTTCCAAACAAATCCAAATTCATTAAATTAATAGGCCTACAAGAACAAACTGAAAGCAATATTAGACCAGTTAATATTTCGTGGTTTTATACGATTCCCTATCTTCGTAAAAGGCAGCTCACATGAAGAAATCAAGATGTTCTTACGAGATAATTACGAACCTACTCAAACTTTCCGTCGATGGTTCGATGGTACCAATTAGAGAGCTGCTAAACATAGAACAACTGAATGAATAGAAATATTATCAAACATGTTAATATAATAGTTGCTTATCTCTTCACTCTGCAACTTTCATTTGGCCAGGCGTGGATTCTAAAAATGATAATTTCTCCAAAAAATTATGTATTATTTAACAATTCGACATTATAATAATGACACAAGAAGAAAGTGGCTATCAATTTATTCCGCTTTCATGGTCGAAAAATCTTCATGTTGACGTGACGATGTATTCCTCATTTCGGCCTTGACAGGATTTGCCAAATGGTATAAAAATATGTTTTTATTATAGTTTCCATAGTATGAAATATAATGATTTTATCTTGTGTATAGTCTGCATGACATTATGACGTATACTTAGACGTAACGGCACCAAAAGAAATACGTTCAACCAAATTATAGCTGAGGTAGGAGCCACGAAAGTGATAGTTTTTAGTAAGGTTGGTTTACTGCGAAAATAATTTTTTCACACCCTACACACAATAATCGTAATGTACCAAATTCACAACACATACGTTTGAAGCTTGTGGACGATGAAGTAACTTGATAATACCTTGGAGGAGGACAACCTACCCATATTTGCCAAACTTAATAACAACTGCACGAGATTCCGCGAAAACCAAGAAAAGAGACATCAGAAGAAATAGAACCAATACAAAAACACAGTCACCACGAACCAACGATGAAGACATGAAAAGTACCATAATCGATATCTCATCAAAACCCCTGACTCCTGTTCCTGTTGGAAAAGGATTGAACTTCACAGTTGCACAAAAAACGATACCTATCCCGGACATGGTGAGCTGTGTAGAATCCACGAGCAACAGAATTAACCCTATGCAGGCAGAAGAATTTAGATGAAAAGTGATAGTAGTTTTGGAGAAGGAGTGAATCCCTCAAAAAACATCAACAAATCTACAGCACTCTGAGGAAGCGGAAAAGGAACGGACACATTCGACTCATCTTTACGTTCTTCCAAAAATCCACAAACCTGACATGCCATTGAGACCAATCACCAGCTCCTGTAACTCACCGACTAGTAACCTGGCGAAATACCTTCTACTTGTAATACAACCCTTACAGGGTACTAGCAGTTCATTCGTCAAGAACTCGAAAGATGTTGAATTAGGACCTAAAGATCATTTCATCGGCTTCTACAGAGCCTTCTGGAGAGCCTCTATACCAATGCCACCATAGCAGAATTCCTTAACACCATCAAGAGGAAACTGGAAGAAAAAACCTTGAGGACTCCTCAAGAATAAAAAACATAAGGGATTCAGTCAAGTTCAGGATAAAAATGGAAAGTATTAGTACCCTCTCTTCTCCCTCTGTGAAGAATAGTCACTGAAATCCTACGGCTCCAATGACGCAAATTTCACGGAGAAGGTTGGTGGAGAGAGCGATGTGTATGAGCATCAACCAGGAGTTATTGGAACAGATTCTTCAAGAAAGTCATAGGAGAAGTAGAAGAAGGATCAAGAGGATCGAAGAACGGCCACAAAACCCTATTCTCGTCCTTCTAAACATCAGACACAAGAAGATCAGAAAGATCTGGAACAAGTACAACTTCTAAAACTTATACCTTTTTATTGAGTTTGATGAAGATATTCGCTTTTGTAGTACTTGCCAAGTTTTTTTATTGTTACCTTCCTCAGTCTGAAAATCTACACTCAAGGAAATTCAGTGGCCTATTTTTACATTTCATCTTTGAAGAACTCGATAAAGTTTTCATGATTAATAGTAACTTGAAAACTGCCTCTATCTAAGATCTTCGATGACAGTCAAGGCTACCGTTATAATTGCTGTACCAGTGTGAGAATATTTTTCTATATCTAGATAGAGAATGAAGTGTATATAAAGGTGTGGAATATTTCTTCAATCTTAAGATATACGTTAGTATTTTGTTATCAAATTTGATATAAGAACTGGTAAATTCTGTGATGATCGTGGAGGAATGAATGAGGGAGTTCTCTCCAGGGATCATTCTCCTTTATCACCGTCAAGAATCGAGACCCAGACATTACTGGTGATGCTTCATGTCACTATGAGGCCTACTGACTTCCATGAACAATACATTTGAACGGTGTTCTCTGATCGTAAGGGACGGTGGTTGTTAAATTCTCTCGGAAGTTTGGATAGCAAATTAGCAGCATTTGGTTCAATGGGTATTTATTGATCCTTAAACTTGCAATAATAACTAATTTCTATGTGTACGAGTATTTTAATTGAAAATTTGTTGACTCGTGACTGACAGTATTTGCAGTCTTTTACTGGTCTTAAAGGAAACTATCTGTCATTTTGTCAAGCTTTCGGAAAAGTTTATTTCCTTCCTCGGAAGAGCATTTATGTCTTGTTATAGTTGTCCTGAGTGTTATAATTATAAGTATTTATTATCTTAATCGAGTTTAACAAATTGACGACTAACTGACAACTATCAGTAGTGCTCTTTCACTATTTTCACTGTCTCTTACACTGTCCCTTACAGTGTATGTTTATAAATTATAAAATATATCCCTGAAGAAGAAAATAAACTTTTCCGCAAGCTCGACAAAATGACAGAGAGTTTCCTTTAGGACCAGTATGAGGCTATACAACCTCGAGGTTCTTCAATTCTAAAAGTACTTTTATTGATACAACAACGGTAATCGCCATACAACGTGTTGATTTTCAATCAGAAACCGAATTGTCGCAACCCACGTCGTCTGTTACGAACGAAATAAAGTTCGAATCGGCAGGAAGCTGCACGACTCTTAACAGGTTTCCAATAAAAATCTGAAAGCGAATGTGCTCTCGATTCTTATCGCCCGTCGAATTACTTTCGATTTCCTTCGACTGACCCAAATGGACGTTGTCATGGGCGGATACCCGACTATGACGTTATCTACAGCGTGTCCTGGAAAACGGTTGGGGCGGCCTTCAGTCGTGGCTGGTTTTCAGCAGTTGGCAATTAAAAAAAAACTTTTTAAAGATGAGGATTCATTTAAATTACATAAAAAAGGGAAATCAACGTTGGAATTATATCTTTAACAACCACAAACAGAACGTCAAGCACACTTTCACCATCCACACTGAGCACGAAAAAATCATCGGCCCGAGCACCGCACGCGTATTCTGTTCGTGCTCAAATCAGCGTCCACACTGTCCGAGCATTCGCTCGTTCGGTGCTCATGCGGAACGAATGCCTAGTGAATATGCACCTTAAATAGTGGAGCACTGTTGAGACAAGCATTCAAAATGAAAACGACCTTTGTAATGTAATACTCGCCTGAGCATTATCTTACAAAGATCGGTTGATGTCAGTTGCCGTCATTGCATTCGAAATATTTGCGAATCGCCGCGTCAAAAATGTGAGGTTTGTTTTTGAAATGCATATTTGGTAGACCGCCTATTTGGAAGAGTTTTCCAAGCCTTTCAATCTTCTAAAATAAAAAAAAAACATGGGATCTAATTCTGAAATATCTGGTTCAATAGTAAATCAAACTACAAAAGTCAGTGACATTTCAGTGCTTAATTATGTATACCTGAAGCCTTTATTATCAACAATAATTATTATATCAACTTTTTCACTATCGAACAAATCAATTTTCAAATGTGAACTGGATCCCCAAATTCTTCTTTTGGAAGTCCTTCTTGGCCACGTCTATCAACACCTCTTGGGTTTTAGGACCGGTTGTATTCACCATTTTCCTAAAAGGGCCGTCGGGACTCTGAAGGAGTACGTGGGCGTGGCTGTATTCTACAGCTTCCCCTCCGTCCATAACAAGGATCTTGTCGCTGTCTATGATATTCGACAGATTGTTTGCAATAGTGATTACTGTGCACTTCTGGAACTTTTCCCGGATTATTTTCTGGATTAGGCGGTCAGTACTAGAAAATGAACCAGTATCAGCTAGTTTAATGAAAATATGAAAATGTGAAGATGATAATGGTTGAACACACCATGAGATTTGAGGGATAAAACACCTTGATGAGGAACAATGACGATTAGCAAAAGTGTTGAAACTTACGTTGGGTCAACATCAGCTGAACTTTCTTCCACAATCAAAATCTTATTGTTTCTCACTAAAGCTCGTGCCAGACATAACAATCTCCTCTCTCCCGCGTCGAAGTTTGACCCCTTTTCAGAAACCAGCTGAGAAAGGTTATAAATGGTTCCTTTCAAGTCAACCTGCAAGCAGAATTTGTCTGAAACTACAAAAGAAACATCCACCAAGAAAAGGAATACGGAGTAACGTAATTGGTATATATGGTGAAAGATCGATGGATAAGATTCTTCAAAGGGCGAATAAGTGACAGGTGACAGATGACATGTGACAATTGGCAGATGGACAGGTGATGGTGGGGAGTTGTCACGTGACAGCTTGACACAAATAACCGTAATTTTATTAAGTTTAATGATCAGTCGTATTTCATGTAATAATTGGCAAAAAGTGATTTTAATTTATCTCATCATCCATTACTCACTTCTTCCAACGCTTTCCAAAGTACGTCATCAGTGACTCGATTGAAAGGATCCAAATTATACCTATAAGAAACATAAAACATGCATGTGTAAATTATATGATATAAAATTAAGATTTCTAGAATTTGTATTTTAGTATAATCAATTCATTTCTACTTAACGAAATTCAATCGCATCTCGAATCTTTGAGGACAAGAACCTGTTTTCACTTCAAACCAGTAGAACTTGCATGATGATTTCCCAAGTGTTTTTACAAAATAAATGATGATAACTGCTTCTAATGGTTTTGAAGTGAGGTTTCTCACCTGATCGTTGCTGAAAATAATACTGGCTCCTGCGGGATTATCGAAATGCTCGATCTGAGTGCTCGCAAACTCATTGTGGACGTATCAATGTCGTCAATTGCCACAAGTCCTTCTATTGGTGCAAGTCGAAATAAAGAAGCGATCAGTGTTGATTGGCCGGCATCTCCCTTGCCCACAACTCCAATCTAAAAAGATACAATCAAACCAATCATTATGCTCCAATAGAAACCTAACATGAATTATTATATCCTCCATAACCAGTTATGTATCGTTGTTTCCGAAAAAATGAATTTAAACTTTATGAATATATGAACATAAAATCGGCCCTAAACTGGATCCTTGTAGCACTCCAATTTCAATAAACGACTCATTTTGCTAGGTATGACTTACTTTTTCTCTTGGAAGTATGACAACAGTTAGATTCTTGAGGGCAGGTGGTTTTTCCCTGGCGTACCACAGATGGGTGTTCCTGAAGACTATTTTGCCCAGCTGGGGCCAGTTCATGGGTGCGTTTTTGCCGTCCAAATTTTCTTTCTTGATTCTTGTGTACTTCAATACTCTGTCGACGCTCGTCAGACCATGGCCCATTTCCATGCTATGTTTGATGCCCAATTGTAGCATTCCTACCAGAATTATACTTTGGGACACCGCCAGTCCAACGTTGCCACTATAAATGTTTTCTGAAATATAACCAAGGTATTGAAATGAATACAATGAAAATTGTCAAAGAATCCATTGCTGATAATATAGTTATGAAGTATAATTATGTTTTTCCAGTAGGTATAGGTAGATGAACATGACGTCATGTTTGATAATGTTGTATATCCAACATATTCCATAGCGATGAAACTTCATTTCATCGCTATTGAACACATTTCGTTAGGAACTTTGAAGTTGTTATGTCGAATATACAGTGTGACCGATTTAAGATGGAAGCACCCTTATAAAACTTACATTTTTCAACCGATTGGAATGATTTTTGTTTCGTTAGGTAGACATCCAAGAAGTCTACTAGGACACAAAATTTCATGAATAAATCTCCATTTCCAGGGCCAACTAATTTTATTTTTCAAGGTCAAAAATCTAGAAAAATTATTACCTACCGATTTGAAAAAAAAATCAGACTTGACCACTGGATTCGCGACATTTTCAAATATTTCATATGGAAATTACGTTTAATTAACCCACCAATTCAATTTCAGAACTTTAATCAAATCTTTGACTACATCACTGGATTGAGGGTGTCTCGAAATATCACTGACTATAATATCATTGAAATCTGTCGATACATAAAAATTATGAGATAAAATGACATTTTCCTGAAAATCCATTAATATATTTTTCAAATTTTATTATCTTATAATTTTTTTATTTATTAACAGATTTCGATGAAATTTTGACTAGTGATATATCGATACCTCCTCAATGCAGTGGTATTTTCCTAATTTTGATTAAAGTTCTGAAATTGAATTGGTGGGTTGAATAAACGGCATATTTTTCAAATTTCATTTCCTCCTAACTTTTTTATTGATTGACGCATTCCAACATAATTCACATATGAACCATTTGAAAATGTCGCGAATCCAGTGGTGTAGTCAGATTTTTTCTAAAAAATTTGCTAGTTATTTTTTTTAGATTTTTGACCTTGAAAAATAACATTAGTTGGCCCTGGAAATGGAGATTTAATCATGAAATGTAGTGTCGTAGTAGACTTTCTGAATGTCTACTTAACGAAAAAAAAATCATTCCAATCGGTTGAAAAATGTAAGTTTTATAAGAGTGCTTCGATCTTAAATGGTCACACTGTATAACATTATCAAACATGACGTCATGCTTATCTTAACGTAAATTACCAATAATTAGCTAGCCCCCATGTAAAAAAGTCCCGATGTTCAAAAGTTTTGAAGATTTAATCAGTTAATGTCATCTAACAGTCGTAATTTAAAGTTACATTCTAGACTGCTTACAGATTTCTCCAAAGACTAAGTGGAGCTTCGACTAGATCGGTGTAGATGGCACGACATGATGTAAACGGTAAACAGAAAACTTGATATCCAGAAGTTTGTTTCAGTCTACTTATTTTTCCATAATTATAGGAGTATTATTGGTGATGCTGATATCAAATTACAGTGTGGCTCACCAAAAGCCGAACGAGACTTTTTATGGGTTATAATATAGATACTCGTTTTTTTTGTTTGTAAATTGAATGAAAGTAGGACAGTCGAGAGTGAACGTTGTTAGAACCAATTGAAATTGGAAACGGATAATATTATTTAAACAATTTGATTCAGTTTTCGAAAAAGTTAATTTTTGTGAACATTTTTGAAAGTTAACTTTTATGCCAGTAAAGCTTCATCTCAAGAAACTATGCAAAAGCAGAAGAAACGCTAGCATATTCCATAAATAAAAAAAAGGAATACTTACGCTTACCATTTCTGAAAATAATGAAGTGGAGCGTCACAATTGCCAAAAATATCGTGAAAATCACATCCGTAAAGAATCCAAACGCTTCTAAACAAGTGAGAGACGTAAACCAGTAACTTGTATGTCGATTCAACAAATCATCAAAATCTTCACCCAGCATTTGTTCAGCGCCAGATGAACGTATCGTTAAGATCCCAGAAACAGAAGACGACACATGGGAATATAATGGTGATCTGGCTGAAAACGAAAAAAATAACATAACAACTACTTCGAAAAGGGGAACATTCTCCATGAAAATTTAAAAACGAAAAATGTGACTTATTTGTAATATCTAACAGAAAACAACTACTTCGAATAATACAAATGTGATAATAACAATGATAATAAATAAGTCGATGCCTAAAAAAAACAATGATAATAATCTAATTGTTGACAAATACACTTGGTATTTGGATGGGTCAAAATTATAAATGAAAAGTATAAAAAATACAAAAAACCATAAATACTATAATAAATATATATATAGATTTACACCTATAAATAATTCCATATTACAACTATATGACCTATATGAATACAACAAAATAATGATACAATTTAAAAATTATATAATCAACAAGGGTTCCCAAGTTGAAGAAACCTTCTATAGCTCTGATTGATCGGTTTTGGAATATAAATATTCTTCAAGTGACAGGAGTGCCAACATAAGTCATTACATCATGGAATAATGAATGGTGTATGTTGAAAGTGCAGCGTCTACACCTATATTCAGTCTGACTTGTCTAATTGCATAGACTGTACTCCACAACCTACTCGTTAGTTTTTCTGAATATGTTCTCAAAAAAAAGTAATATCTAAGTGAATGTTGAGACTCAATTTATTAGCACAGAACCAATCTGAAGCTATTTGAGTTATATTCTCAAGAGTTTCATCAGCTTAGTTTTTATTATCCATCCTCATCGGTATCATCCGCAAAGAGAATTGTATTAATATTCATGGATGATGGTAAATCATTCATATAAATTAAGACCAACAAGGGACCTAAAACACTGCCTTGCTGAACTCCACTATTCATCAACAGTTGACAACTATAGTAATCATTGCGAAACACTATTTGATTATGATATAATGTTGATCGCAAAATCTCCCAAAAAAATGGCAATAAAGGCTATATCAAGTGATGTGAAACTATACTGTGAACTCACCATTTCTTTCCAGACTCTTTATACGTCGCGCTGTGGATAAATAAGCCTCGATAATGAAAGAAGTTACTATGGCTAGTACAAAGGCGGGTATGATCATCCAAGCAGAAGTTATGAATACCATTATGAATATCCCAAACATCATCAAGTACGTCTGGACTGCGTTCATAGTAGTGTTTGGTAAGTTCTGGTCTATGGTTGATATATCTTTAGAAAATCTGTGCAATATTTCACCTGGAAAAATAGAGTGACACAGGAATGATTTCCAGAGAAAAGAAGCTGTAGTTGAAGCCAAAAAAAAGAAACAAAGTCCAAATGGAAGGAAATTAATGATATAAGTTCTTGTCACTTCTGCTTCCTACTTCTTATCATCCATATTTGTATCACTTTTTGCTTTCGGTTTTTATTTTTGGAAATTTTTCCTTCTTTCTGAATGATGATAATGATAGATCAAGATATGAGACAGAAATGAAGAAGAAGGAATTATCGAAGAAAACAAATATGGAACAGAGAAAAAAAAAGATGAAATGAAAAACTGATTTTCATGACTATTGCAAATCGGTTTACCTGTTGCATGCACGTTGAAAAATCTCATAGGGGCCAGGACCATACTGGAAAACATTTTACCATGGACCACTTTGGAAGCTTTTATGCAAATTCTGTGAAAGAGTAGACACCTTGTTGTAACCAAAATGGTACACACTATTATAATTCCGGTATAGATGTAAATGTAAAAATGCCCTTCTTCTGTTTCATCAAGATCCATGTAATCTTTTACTCTTGGTAAAATTTCCATGACGTCGGGTAGAATGTTGTTGTGAGTTGCAGTTTCAGGGGTTTCCTCGGTAGAATTGATATTTACCCTGAAAGATTGATGCTGATTTCGGTGGAATTCAAAAGGAATTATAACTGTAGGTTACTCACCAGTATGTTACCCACAAATCAGAAATATTTGTAAATAATTGTCCCAGAATGAAGAAAGCGACTAAAATTGCCAATACACATCTACTTGCCCCTGATTTCCAGTACTCTGTGAAGGTTCCACATGAGAATGGGTCTTTACAGTCTTCTTCTATGAAGTTAGGATCTTGTTTTTCAACAAATCTCTGAAAATAGATCAATATATCAAGTATACTTACCTATTACTTAGGGGCTTATTAATCAAATCCTTACTCCGAAGAAAATATACGGTAAGAATTTTTCATAAATTTACTCACACTAGTAACGTCTTTTTGAAGAGGTGGTGACCTTGCAATAAGCGTACTGAGCTCGTTTTCAGATAAATCCTGAATATTCAACACTTTACTGATTGTTCCCTGTAATCAAAATTACAGGATTATTCGATTAAACAAGTATTCAGCCAATTTAGATCTAGTATGTTCATTTCACTGTAGTAATGATAATAATTTGCTGGCAAACAACGATTTGTCAGCACAACACGTCCACGCTGATCAAGAAAGTTTTCAGAAGAAAAATGAATTGAGGGACGGTCTTCTGCATTGCTACGAGAGCAGTGACCCCTACCGGAGAGGATACTTGGAGAAAATGCATATTCTGTGGCGTGTTAGACACCCAGAGCATGCCGACGTTTGCACCCAAAACCTTGGGGATCAATTATCCCATCCTCAATGCCGAGGCTATGTCACAACTCCACCTCAGCTGGTTAACGAAGTGGCAGAAAGGACATATATGCCACGTGTCATTCTGGCTGTAGAGGAGGCTTACATCATACCAACAATGGAGGAGGGGAACAGAACCCGCAGAGTGCTTGATAATACCAAGGCCCTAAAGGCAGATATTTACGAAAATCTTTCAGAAGAGTCTGAAATTAGGCAAACCAACTCTGCCGTGTATTACGCAACTCAGTCCCTGTCTCAGACGAAGAGGAGGAATACATAACAGAAAATGGTACTGGAAGACTCGTAACCATGAAGGGATTGGAGCATTCCTTTTTGAGGTAACAGCTCGTATAGCCGATCTCTTTTTCGACACTGAACGGGGTGAACGAAACTCTGTGACCAACTTGAAACTCGTTCAGAAAGAAGGTCACACATCAAACCTGTGGAAATTACAACAACATAAGGATAGGCTAGTGGCTATAAAGAAGTCACTATAGTCAGGCGGGTGATAAAAATAGTGGAAAATATGAATTTCGGAAAAATTAAATTAATGATCTCACGTTTTCTAGAAAGACAATCAGATCTGCTTCTTTCAAATATTCCAATTGCTGGGTCACCATAATTCTCGTTTTGTTGCTCAAAAATCCTCGGATACACTCGTCAAATATTTGCCCTCCTGCACGATTATCAGATGAAAAAAATGGCTCATCTAAAAGGTAGATGTCAACATCTACATATACTGCTCTTGCTAGGTTTATCTTCAATCGCTGTCCTTCAGTGAGCGTCACCCCAATTCCTCCTGTGAGGGTCTGGTCGCCTCGGGGTAGTTGTTGAAAATCCTGTTCTAGTCCACAAACTCTCACTACCTCTCTGTACCTACAAACAAACGAACCATGAATACAGTAGCCACCAAACCTTCCAGATTTGCACTTACCTGTGTCTGTTATAGCTTCGCCCGAAAAGAATGTTGTTTCTGATAGTGGAGGTGAAGAGCCAAGGAGTTTGACTGGCGTAGGAAACAGTTCCGATAACTTCCATCCTACCTGAGGCTAGGGATAATTCTTTCAACAGCATATGCATGAACGAGGTTTTTCCAGATCCGGCGTCGCCTACAACGCAGCAGAGGATGCCGGGTCGAATTCTCAGGTTGAGGTTCTACAAGTGAGAGAAATAAAAAATTGAACGATACTATTTTTTAATGAGTTGTGAGTTGATACAGAACATTCCATGGAAGTCATCTATGAAATGAAACTTTTTATTTGACATTGTTGATTTTACTATTTCATTAAGGTTGAAACTTGGAACGAGAGGACTATGGCTAGAATCCAAGAATGATTTTGCTTGGTGAATCGAAAGACGGCCCAACACTACAAGTTTTGGTCATCTCGCAGTTCCCAAAATAGAATTAGAAGATGATTTTATCAGAAAGGGAATAGACTAGGTGGATGCAACTGGTATGAGCTTTGATTCATCGAAAGCGTTGAACGTTCCGGAAAACCATGAAACTAGTAGACTTCGGACATTTTTCTATCATTCTAGAACCTCTTTGTTTATAAGCATAGCTTGCGTTTTGTCACCAAGGACTCAATATGCCTGCATTATGAGTAGTGACGGTGCTTTTGAAGAAAATGAATCGATTGTGTGTGATCTCATACCTGCAGAATTGGAACATGCCCTCTCTTCACGCAAGCATCTGCGACTTTAATCGTTCCTGGTTTCCTTTTGCTCTTCGTATAGCTGATAACTGTGAACTCCTGTCCTTTCTCTTCCAGTAGCAGGAATCTCTCCAACCTCTCTATAGCTTCGCTGGCTGCTCCGTATCGAGCTATTGCCTCTGGGAAGTACTGACACATGTACAGCTGGAGTATGTTGAAAACATTGACCGCTGCGAACACTACATCCGCTCTCAAGTTGTTTCCCAGCAGAACAAAAGTGATGAGGCTCAGAAAGAGCGCTATGCGCTCTGTCAGAAACGTGAGGGAGGACAGGAAGGCTTTGATGTATGCAGATTTTGAAATGAGGTCGATTTCGAACCTAGAAAAATGAATTGTTAGGTAAAACGTTGGATAAAATCCACCGACAAAACATGTTTAGGATGAGAACGGGGTGTTATCTATTCTCATCTAGGCTGGGGAGCCTACACAATTGTAAGAATACTAATTGTATAAATTCAGCCACAACTAACGTGTTTGAGGGGTATTTGAGGCAGCTATATTATAACCTCTTATAAATTACCAAACAAAAAATTATCAGAAGTCACATTAACTTCGGAAAATTATTCATACTTTAAATAATAAAAGATTCAAATGCTTCATGATTATGGAATACAATAACTAATTGGCAATACATACACTCAATGCAGTCGTATCAAATGAGAAGTGTGCAACTAGTGCTGAAAAAAAATTCAACGCCAGCAACATCATTTTTCACATGGAAAATATTTCAGTTATTTAAAATTTTCCCTTACTTTCTAGCGGCTATCAAAACTTTCTCGAACGGTTTTTCCCAAGCGTACATTTTGATAAGGTGTATGCCGGAAACAATTTCAGTCATGATCCTCACTCTATGTTCCGTTACGATGTCTGTTTGATTCGATAATTTTCTCTGCGATGTAGCCAGCCAAGCTGCAACAATATGGTGATAATGATAAATGAATTAAATTCAGAGTAATCATACTAATGAAAATAACATGGTTATGGAAAAGTAATCTTCTTCACACTATTCTAGCATTCCACTTTTGAGAGCCTCACCTCTCACAGGAATAGATTCCAGAACAATGAAAAGCACCCCAGCGAAGGCAGATACCCCTAACAAATCCCACAGGATGTACAAAGAGCACAAAAGCTGTATGGGCATCACATAAACGTAGTGCAAATAAGGAGAAGCCTCGTCAAATGTATTGACGTCTTTGGACAACAAATTGACTATTTGCGCAGGCGCAATTTGGACTAGTGACGATTGGCTCAGCTTCAAAACCTACAAAAAATAAAAAGTGTTCGTATTTCTTGGCGAGAAAATCATTAATTTTCGGTCACCTTTCTGTATACCAAAGAAGAACATGCGATTCTCACTCTCATTCCGATCCTGGAACACCCTGTGTAGCATTGATGGTTCGTCAAGCTGTTTATGATGGTGAGAATTATGATACTAACGGCCCAGTACCAAATAGAGTTAGATGAGTTGTCTTTTTGAAAGGAGTTGATGTATTTCTCCAAGACAATTGGCAGCAATGTCCTGAAAATAATAGAAGATATATATTATTTTTTTGTTTTTTTTTTAGAAAATAATACAGTCCCCTGTTTGTGGAGACACTTTGTTGGTTGGTTCGAAATTGTTTTGTTTTTTTTATTTTTTCATCAACCAGCTCTCGTCCTCTTACAAACGGCAGCTCTTAGTTTGAAATTTGTGTGAGCTAAGGATTAATGAGGTCTCACCTTTTAACGTGCGATTCCTAGCACTTTCTTGGAGAAAAAAATCTGTAGTCGCTAGGATTTGAACCTAGTTGACCAGCAGCATGAATGACTTGAACACGACAGTCTTAACCACTTGGTTACATGACCATGTATTAATGATTCCCACTACTATTATTTCTATATATTCATAGTGATATAATAAGCAGATACAAACAAAATGAAAAGTTTTCACAGTAGGTATTAATGATAATGAACCTTTCTGACCTTACTATTATACTCTGCAACGTCAACCATACTCCAAATACCAAATAGGACTTTCCGAATGTTCTGAATATCGCCATCTTCAAACTTGGAGGTGTGTCTCTGTTTGTTGCTTTGATTAGTTCAATGTTCCATTTTCTGAAATTCCCAGCAACAATATTCATCATTATATATTTCAACAATCATTACTAATATCCTAAAATATTTTTATTATTGATATGCCCTAACCAACAATATTTTGAGTACCAATCCTGATCTGTACAGTAGTGAAGATTGTACTCCACCTGGAAACTCTTACCACAACGTCATCTCCACTCTTTTTCTGCACCATCTAGCAGTACAACACTGGTTTTCTCTCATATGAAAATTATTTGGTAATCCCTAGTTTAGCAGAAGGTACTTTCAAATAGTAGTATTTCATCGATAATGGTATGAAAATTCGAACAAGGGGAGAAGGAGACACTTGAATTTACGAATGAGGCTGATAACGCTAAGATACGATCGATACTCATTGTGTGTCCTAGAGGGTTTCGCTTGGTTTCGTATTTTGCCGAAGCTATGGAAACAAATTTCATTTCCATCTCATGTCCTTCCTTAAATAAGGAAGACGAGCACTCAGGAAGAAATACCAAATTTCAGCCAACATGTTTGCTGCAAATTCTGCCCTCAATTTATTGGAAAAAGAACCCCAGAACATAAATAAAGGTTCTATGTGAATGCCACTAATATTTTACTTACATTAATATTCAGTGCATTGATAAGAGGAACTGCTATGATGACTCCCAACTGTTCAAAGCTAGCAGTTGAGTTTGAGTAGTTTTAGTGCCCTTTGTGGTTCCCTCTACCTTTAGGTAAAGTAAGTGTTGGTTCTATCTAAATGAATCACAGCCAGATTCTGCAATTCACTGACAAATCAACTCAACAGCTATACTCACTTTTCTAGTTCATCTGCCAGTGGAGTCGATATGTCCTTCGCTCTAGGGTGGAATGTATCGCTTTTTATCTCATTCTTGTATCCTCTTTTCAAAAGTGGTAACACCCAACTGAAAGTATGAAGGACAAATTACAAATCAAGGTGATTACCATACATTTCAAAAAGTTATTACTTGGATTTGATTCAAACAACTTCAAAACTTATTTTAATCAGGTCTTCATGACTTGTAAATTGATTAACTTATTCTTCCACCTATTTTCATGAGAAGGAAAAGCCAAATACAATCTACTTACCAAAAAAGAAGATTCGAAAATATGTTTGGTTCATGCCCTGGAGAGGCAATCAGTAATTTTTTGTCGGAATCCATTTCCTACTTCATTGCATTCACATCCTTATTTGTTTTTTTCGGTTTCGAAAAAGGAGAATCGCCGTAGGTATGTGAAAACGCCCTATTTTTATTTATGATATCTTTACGAAACTTCACTAAACATTCTAATGATGGACGGAATAGAACGTAGCTAGTATATAATAATGATATCGATAAGAACACTTTTTATCTATCAATAAGTCATTTTCAGGAAACTTCATGAAATCATGAAAAAAAGAATGATATTAAACCAGCTTGAAATATTTCTTTCTAGCTTGCAAGGAATTTTTATTATCGTATAGATATGAGGAATTTTCATTCAAATTTAGGAATATCGAAAGCTTTAGCTTTAGAATCAAGCACTTCTCAAACTAGGTTGAGCCTTTCATACTGAATTCGAAAAGGCAAACTCAGTAAATCAATAAAACGAAAGCAAATTATCTTTATCAGTAAATATATATATTGAGAGTTTCACAATAGATTACATGGGATTTCCCAGGGATCAGATTTGGTCAGAATTTCATTGAAATAAAAAATATATAAAATAATAAAATTAAATTTTTCTAGAATTCCACTAATTTCAAATTTATTTCGAAATATTTTGAATCCAGTGGTGTTGTCAGAATTTTGATAAAAGTTCTGAAATTGAAGTGGTGGGTTGATATAGTGACAAAATTTTCAAATTTTATACCTTTACAACTTTTTTATTGATGGACGGCATTCCTACGTAATTTTCACTAACCACTTGAAAATGTCGTGAATCCAGTGGCGTCGCCAAACTCTCTTTAAAAAAATCGCTTGTATGTTTTTGGATTTTTGACCTTGAAAAAAATTCGAAGTAGGCCTTGAAATTTTTATTTTATTTCGAATTTATGGCTCTCAGCTAGAACTATCGATGCTCTATCTATTGAAAAAAAACTTCTGAATCGGATAATAAATAACAGTTTTTGGAGAGGTGGCCCGCTTTCAAATCGGTCACTGTATATAAAGTGAAGAGAGTGTTTTCGATTTTATTCCGAGAGCCCATCATCTGCTGACAGCTGTTTCGTTGTTTACAGCTCGTCAGAGCAGCTTTATGTAGATGTCACAAATAATTTTATTTTATATATATATATATATATATTTTTTTTTTTGAGGAAATGATATTCTTAGAAGGAGTGATGTATTTTTTGTAATCAGGATCATTAGGCCAGAGAATCTGGGTTGACAGCGTTAGTTTGAGAAGCACAGGGATGATACAACGGGTAATAGCAAACGTGATGATAAAAAAGCCAACAAAACACTTGAAAGAGAAATATGTGAAAGACACATAGTATTTCGGTAAATAAACTTCAAATATCGTTTTTTATTGTTGTTTTTATTACAGATACTTTGACTAGAATCATTCACATACAATAAGCAACAGTTATATATTAGCAGTTATACCTATTTGATACTTGAAGCTCTTATTTTCATAAATCTAATCTCCCTCGAATGAGGAACTAATTTGTCATTATGGAGTTATTGGAATCATGATAGTCGAAGCTGATTTTCTTTCTTGAAACTTTGCTTCTTCAATAATTCTTCACTTCACCTTCACAATATTTATATTAAAAGACTGTTCTTGAAAATCTCTTCGGCCACTCTTACTTTCGGAGAATATCCTGAATTTCTTCTAAACTCTTTCCGCCAGTCTCAATGAGAAAGAACTGTCCAAGTATCAAACAAACGAGTGTACACAACGCAAATAACCAGAACGACTGTGCAATTCCGATATAAACAAAGAAAAAATCGAAGTATTTAGTGATGAAAAAACCCAACATATTACCGAAAGATACCGCCACTGCGGAGGCTGGGACTTTTACCTTCGAAGGAAAAATTTCCCCCATGATCGTCCAAGGGAGAGGCCCCAGCCCATTATTGTACATCAAAATAAAAACATTCAGCGCTATAATGGGCACGAAAGTGAGGTTAGACACATCAAACTCCCGATCCTGCAGGTAAACATACACCCCCAATAAAGTTTCAGACAAAATGATACCCGCAGACGACATAATAAGTATTTTTTTCCTTCCGAATCTATCGACCAGAGGGGGCGACGTAAAGCTGCTGAGAAGCAACACACCACCGAGGATGATGCTACAAATTTCTGGAGGAAGATCAGTTCCTATTTGCTGAAAGAGGGTCTCGCTATAAAAGAAGACTAAGTTGCTTCCACAAGTCTGTTGGAAGACCAGCAGAGAGATTACTGTGATGAATGCTCTCACGAGGCCACGGGATCTGAAGATGTCCAGGAAATTTCCAGGTCCGTCTTCGTCGATTTTAGCTTTGATTTCATCTAGTTCCAGTTCAGTTGCTTCTTTTTTGGCGCTACCTGAAATGTTGATTAATATAACGTTAGCAAAAAACAGTAATATATAAGAATGCAGTCTTCAACGGCTGCCGGAAAATAACGCCCTTTTTATATAATTGCTGAATGAGAATAGTGAATTAAAAAATAAATTATGGATACTAGTCCCATGCCCAACCATAAAGGGAGAAACTGAGACAAAATCTGAGAGAAGTTAGATATACATTTGGAATATGACAGTTGACAGAGACATATGAATACAGTTGACAGAGCCTGAAACTTGCCCCTTCTAGGGAGGTTATGTTGTGAAAGGTTGCACAAAACCCCGCACATCATGGTTTTCGGTAGGACTCTGATTGAT
This sequence comes from Chrysolina haemoptera, assembly GCA_958298965.1. Classification (NCBI taxonomy): domain Eukaryota; kingdom Metazoa; phylum Arthropoda; class Insecta; order Coleoptera; family Chrysomelidae; genus Chrysolina; species Chrysolina haemoptera. Next base: position 53,905,541 of record OY282585.1, on the reverse strand, counting down.
GGCAATGAGATGTAATATGTGATCGATGAGTTGTGACCGGCAACAACTGACGTATGACAGGTGATGGATGAAAAGTGTCAATTGACTTTTGCCAGGTGATAAGTGAAGGGTGAAAGGTAATAAATAACAAATACCTGATGACTGTACTTTCAACTAATTATAAAACACTGTAACCAGCAGTATTGCTTATTCTATATTACCTAATCTATAATGAAAAATGCATTATACAAGAGAGTACGTAATCTACAAAACTCATGACACCCAGCATATTTCTTCTCATTCAGCTAACTAAATTATTTCAACTTCTATATTTTCATAATTACCTCTAAGCCTGTGCAGAACTTTTCTTGCCATTTCCACTTCGTTTCTGCTCAAATGGAAATGGACGCATTCTTCCCCCACTAGGAAAAACAGGACAAGAAAGGAGGCAGGAAAAACGGCTATTATCAGATTGAACACCATTATACTGACGTAAGGTCCCAAACAGTAAGAAAAAAACAGGCCAGCTGCAACTGTTATTCCTAGACAAGAACCGAGTGCTCCCCTAAAATAAGAAAATTCCAGACTCATCAAAAGATTATAACAAAATAATATACACAATCAAACCCCAGCCGGTGGCAAAATATTGTGATCAAAATACTCCTTTCATTTTAATAGTAAACATGCCATCAAAAAACAACGTTTCACACGTGAAAAATTTATTTAAAAAAAATAGGCCATTGAAAAAATGAGAAAATTTAATAATGAATCCAACTAATTATGTTCAGAATCTGATCTATATTATAAAACTGTAAAAATATACAAGATTTCGATGGCTAAGATGCGGTCGCAGGCCGCATACAGTTCACGGTCGGCACGCGGTTCGCAGATTGATAGTCAAAACCAACTTTATTTTCGCGGTGTTTGTTGAAGGGATGCGGTATAAATAATTGAAATCATTCTCACTTCAATACAGTAAAGATAAGTGAAAGTAAATATTGAAAATTGGTAAAAAGGTGTTGCCGTTGATTTTTGTTAAAATCAGAACTGTAAAGAGTATTATCTGTGCATAGTATGAAACTTTTATTTTATTCATTTCATGTACCTACTGTTCACTAACTCCTATTGATAATTGAATGAATTCATGAATGAATAAAATTTTGTACAGGCTGTTTCCGAGCGTTTTTTGAGGTTTATATTATTTTTACCCAGTCGGAATTTTATTATTTTTCGACTTTTCTACGCCTTCGTAAGAACCTTCTTTGAACTCCAAAGAATATAAAAAAATAGCTAAATAGGACATTCTCATGTTTTGCGCTTAGCACCGTATTTAGCGATCAATGTTTATTAAGTATATAGATAAAAACAGCTCTGTACCAGTGTCTCTGCTGAAATCACCAGAACCATTATAATTTCCTGTAATCTCTTTTTATGAAACCAACAGAATTGATAGTTGAAACAAAAAAAAATTGTCACATTATATATATTCATATTATCCTAATTGATGATAGAACTCAAAAAAGCATTCTTACCTATTGGTTTTCTCAGCAACTTCCCCCAAATAATTAGGCAGTACCGTGAACGACCCACCAACAGCTAAGCCCACAGCAAATCTGGCCACGTAAAACAATTCCACCACAGTACCAAAGGCCATCGCGATATAGGACACTAAAAACGGAACTCCCAGCGACAGTATCGTGAGTCTCCTTCCGAACTTGTTCGACATCCAACCGAATACGAAAGGCCCCACCGAGGCTCCTATGGCTACCAAGGAGGAGATCCAGGTCACTTCAGATGTGGAGATGTCCCTGCCGAAGGGGTTGGTGGTGCTGTTGGTGAGTTTTGGAACTGATGGGGACGACCAAGATAGGGAGATGCCGCATAGCAGCATCAGGATTCCAACTGAAATATAGGAAATAGAGTATCTCAGAAGTTCTCCAATATTTTTGTATAAGTACCTATACGTGACAGTTTTGGAGATAAAAATTGTACATCAGTTTGATTTTCGAAGAGAATGACCTTCAAAAATTTGCCGATATTCTCCCAGTTACTAATTAGCTTAAACTTGGTTTGTGTCAAATTCTCATTACGTTATTCAGAATACGCATACAGTATCGGAAACTTTTCATCTGGGGTATAGACAGAAATCTGCGCGAGCAACAATGAACGCAATGACGAATTAACAGCTCACGTGTGATGTGGGTCCTCCCAATTTGGCCGCATAGAAGTACACAAGAATTATTGTTTTTGTTAGGTTTTAATTTTTTACAGAAGAAGTGTTATGGTGGTAAAAAGGGAAAAATATGGTATATTTGAAAATTGTCATTGAGTAATAAAGTAATTGAGTTTTATACCAACAAGTTATCTTTTGAAAGACACTCGGAAGATTTGTATATTCCTATCATTTCCAAATCCTCCGTAATTTTTTCTTTCATTGCTTTTCATCATTCAGGTCACTCAGATATTTACCTTCATGATCAACTCTTATAAATAATTATATTTTAATTGTATCACGGCATTTCAGCGAAATAATTCAACAACATGATATACATACATATGTATTCAAGTGGGTATTTCCTATTATTTTGACTTATGCAAATTACTTCACTTAAATAGTAATGTTATTCGAAGTAATATTATAATGCTGTACAATATTAAGATAAGTGTTGGTTTTTTTGAAGGTGATAGAATAACTTTGTTTTTATATACAGGGTGGGTCACGGTCGATGGTACCTTAGACGTTTACGGAGAACGGAACATAGGATCATTCTGAAAATTTGGTTTCTCAAGTAGTTGCTCTTGGTCTATCGATCTAAACTATTTTCAGCAATGCAGCGTTGCCGCTTATACAAGAAAGTAGCAGCATCTTTGTTATTTCAAATGGGTCACCCTGTATATTACCGCATTTTTGAACTTGTCATTCTTTTCTGAATATATCTGCCTCATATTCCCTTATACCTATCTCTAACGGTTTTTGAGATATTGGTTATTTTCCATATTTTTTATCCAAAACATAGCTTGAATTGAATGTTTATTTCTGCGGTATTTGGATTCTTAGGAAGTTGCAATTTTGTGTTTAGTTCATTAAGATCATGTATATTGATTTTGTATAGAGAAGTTTGTTCTGCGTTATACAGGGTCGTTCAAAATTCATGATCTTACTGCTAGATACGAAAACGCACTTTCAACCCTTTTCGTGAACTTTGCGCAGTATGAAGGATGTTATAAAAATATTGTAGACCATTTCAATTAAAATTGAAAAAGCGGTGTTTCCTAGATCGTTTTTGTGTTCCTCACCGTCTTAAATGAACAACTTTGATAATTATAGAGCATACAGACATATTTTGGAAAACTTCATTTTACATTCAGTATAACGAACAATTGAACTTTTACCTGTGGAAATGGAAAGGTACACTTTGTTCACTTGTTGAAAAAACAACATCGCTATCAAAATTCACTATTAAACTACTCGAAAACAGCACTTAGTTTACACTTCACGCAAAAACCGGCAGAACAGCTATTGAAATTATGACAACAGTTAACAACAACGAGTATTTTCCAGGTATGAGCGATTATCAATATTCAAACTCTCTCTCAATGCGGAAGGGGTATACCTACGATGATGGTATTAACGATAGTGATGGAAATGGAGATGAATCCACATTGATGAGATCAAATCATCGAAATTTATTGTTTGTTTTGTTCATCGAATATTTCCGTGTATGGGCTGGGCTGGCTTCAATTTGTTTCGTTTTTCTTTTGGGCAGTGATAATTTTATTTTGTTCGTCCTGATGTGCTTCTGAAGAACCTGCTTTCCAATTCTATCATCGACCAAAATGTATTGGGGATTAAATGGGAGAGAAGAGAACCCTGATTCAATGAAATTAACAATTTCTGTGAGTGATATATCGTAATAGCATTCTCCCCATCTAATTTATTTAATTAATTTTCAATGGAAACTAGAAAAAATTATAAAAATCAACTATCTGAATGAAAATGCGAATTTTCACTTTCAGATTTTTTCTTTTCAGTTAATCTTTTCACAATATCTATCAGATGTAGTTCAGTTTCCAGCGTGGCTTTAGCCGGGGAAGTAGTTGTTTTCTGTTAGATATTACAAATAAATCACATTTTCCATTTTTCAACTTTCATGGAGAATGTTCCCCTTTTCAACATTGTATGATATATTTTCACGATCATAGAAAAAAGTCAGACTTGTATCATAACTACTTATTATGGATTTCAAAATTGTGTGTGTGTGCGTTTCAAATCAACACAGTGTATGATTTGTAATGAAACCGGTGTATGAATTCTGCATAATTTGAAAATAGGTACCACGTCTTTCAGGGTTATCACCCTCCGTCAATGTACTATAGACCATATACAAGCAATGACTTGGATTTTATATCCATTTGTTCACAATTCATATCACCATCATCATTATTTCTATCAAAATAATCCTCAAAATGATACCAATTCCCTGTGCATTTGCATTCGACTGTCCCAATCCATCGCCGTCTAGATATCGAGTTTCTAGAGAGACTATTTTTGGAGTCTAGCTCAGACCGAAATAGACCACACAAAAAAATAGCACGGGAAAGTGGGGAGAGTCCAACTCTCGGCTACGGAAAGAAAAATCTTCAACAGTCAGCACCGAGTCCTTGTTGACTGCTCACATTTTCCTTCGTTTTTACCAGGTACGTCAAAAATATTGAAAAATTATCGATTCGAAAAAATTCCAAGAAATATCTCGTGTAACAGTGAAGTGGAAGTGGAGTTGTATTGTGCGAAACGTTTCGATCGTTGGATAAGCAGCGTCATCAGATATTCCGCCACAAGGCGTCTGAAATAGTATAGTATGATTAACTTTGGAAAGCAAACACATACACCTATTCTAATGTTATCATAATACTGGAATATGGTTCTCTGAAAGCTCCATGGTATACCAGTACTATTGCCACATTTTCAGAACTGATTGATAGTATTTTTTCTCCAAATTTAAGCTTAGGGGTTGTTTCAGATTCAACATTGAACAGTGGGGATAACTATTTATATGTCCAAATTCACACTGAGTTTTGATTGCTTTGTTCGGCTCCATTACAGTGTGAACATTCAATAATCCATATCTGGGACTGTTTTTTTGAAAGAATAGGGCAACTTGACTATTTTGAAGAACGAGTTCTATACAGGTTTTCTTAAGATTTTCAGCACTTGCTGCAAAAGCCTCAAGCTCATCATCTTCTTTGCTCATATCAATGCAAGTATTTCCTAGGGTTCTGCCCTGTGCCACACTTTCTTCCTACTTCAATTGTTCGAGATTCGATTTACTTCAATTTATAACTCATATATATACCCTAGTAAATATTCAGAAATGAGCTGTTTCGACTGATAATTTTTGAAAAGCAATGAAGGGGAAGGAAAGTGTTATTGCTATTGAATACTCAGTGTAAACATAGAAATGAGTGGATTTACTGTATTCTTCAAGATACCGATATGTGGATTGAGAAACATCACATATACTTATAAGGTGATTCTTAGAAATCCACGAATAAAATTAATTTCATTTTAGAAATGATTTAATCAAATAGTTGCCTGATAACCGTCAAAAGGTTCACTAGAGACTGCTTCAAGAATAGGGAAATGATGTGAATCATTTCATGAGTAGGTATTACAAACTTTAAAAAGATTTTTAATGATTCGCTTGAAAAGTCGCATAGTGGACAACTATGCGACTAATCATTGAAACTTACGGCTTCAGGAGGTGTTCCCTGAGGCACATAGCCTGATTTTTTTTTGTTTTGTTGAAATTGTTTTTTTCGTTAACCAGCTGTCATCCCCTTACGAACGGCAGCCCTCAAAAGTCGAAACTTGTGCGAGCCAAAGATTAACAAGGTCTTACCTTTTAACGTGTGATTCCTAGCACTTTCTCGGGCCATCAGATAAAAATCTGTAGTCGCTAGGATTCGAACCTAGCCGACCAGCAGTCAATGGTTTTGAAAGTGACAGTGTCACCTACTGAGCTGCCTGGCACTTCGAATATTGAAGAACACCCAATTCTCCCAACTTTCCTTTGGCCCTCATGATGTTCTCTGAACATTGCGGGATTTCCTTTTTCATGGGAACAAAAACAAAAAATAAATAAATTTTGAAATATTCGAAATTTTACGTAAAGTATGACAAGTAGATTTGAGCCCAATATTGACAAGAGTCAACAATTTGTCCCGGGTGTCCTTTCAGTTTCAAACAGCTATAATCTTAGGATTTCATCCTAGAGTACCAAATATCAGCCTATAATACAAGGACGCAATTCCATATATTCATGAATTGTAGCAATTATTGAATCGTGGTTATTTTCGTTCGATTAAATTCAATTTCAGTGGGTGTAGAAATGTATATAAGATTTGTATGACAACTTCTAGACTACCAACAAGAAATCCTCAGTGTATTGTTTTTGGCACCACCCTCGTAACTGAAATCCCCAAACATTTCCCAAGCTATAAATGGCTCAGCTTTATTTTCTCAACTGATGTAACGTTATAGTAAACAACGCAATTTATAGAGGAAACCAAATCGGGAGGTGCGAGAGTTCAAAATGTTTTTGGGATCGCGCCAAATCCGCGAAACTATTTTTAGATGCTCGTAGTTCAGAACGCTGGCGCTGTCCTCAATGGCTTTCTGAAACCAACACCAACACAAATAGAATGAGCACGGGCGAATTTGACAGCGTCTGCTGGACAAACAAGGTGGCAATTAATGGGATAATTGTTGGAAATAGGACTGAGATTGAATTTTCAATTGGTCCGCCACAGTAGTTTGGTTCAGGTTTCAAATTTGGTAAACTGTTCATAAATACATACAGCAGGAATTTTTTGGTTCTTGCAACAGGGTGAGAAAAGAATCTTGTCAACCTTTTAAAACCACCAAAAACGTTTTAGTTTTTGGTATAACCATAGATAGATAGAGTATCCTCCCATACTCTACAGTATCCTCAGGGCACTGTCTATTGACAGAAACATGGATTTCAAATAGATTACATAATTGAAATCAGATAAGTTGAATCCCTTCATTTTCAAATACAAATATCTGGTAGGAAACAAACAATTTTTCTGAATCTTTGAAAGAGGTCAACTCCCAAAAACATTGAAATTCATTTGATATACTTTCGCTCAATTTCTTCTCTGACCAAGAAAGGTGGTTCACTGAATTTTTTCATATTTATATTTCTACCAATTGTCCAAATGAAAAATAATCTGAATTGCCTTTCCCACAAAACCAGAATTTCTCTAGTAATCGATCATCCGTTCTTCTTCTGTCTTGTCAGCTATGAGGGTCAATTAAAGTAATTATTATTGTAGTGCATTTATATACCTATTCAATGTTGATTCATCTTGCCAAAAAACACTCGAACTTTTCTTTCATTAGATAAATTTCTTTCAACAAAATAATTAAATTGGCAATAATAATTTTGTCAATTATTAATTTCACTCAAAAACTGAAAAAAGGATGGCCAAAATAGCTCGTCCTGAATTTTATTATTATCGTGAATGTTGAAAAATAAATGTTCAGAGACAAAAACCATAATGAACTTTTATAAGTTTCATTATGAAGAATCAACTTTTGTAAGCTAATTAAATTTTATCTGAACCTCCTAGTAATCAGATATCTGAACACAAGCTAAGACTTTTTTTGGGATCTACCCAGCACTGATGAGAGGCAAAACCTCTAAACTTGTCTGTAGGTGGTCTCCCTGTCCGAGTCAAAACAAAATTATTCTTCTCTCCATTACAGTAGGCCTTGCAATTGTATCCTCTTCAATGAAGAACATATTGATTGCTTAGGTGACTGTTTAATTTAATACCCGTTGCATTATTAGCCAGGGAAGTAGTTGTTTTCAAACACGTATTTTCCATAATAGCTTACATGCAGCGTAGGGGGATAAAAGTTAAATGAAGAGTTAAAACATTGGTTGGCAACGAATATCGTTTTTTCAGTAATATTTTTGCATATAAATTGCCAAAAAACGTATCGACATCCTTACACGTGTAGGCGTTATCTTAGCTCGTGTTTATCATTCATTTTTAGTAGTGTCATTACCCTACTTATGTGAATAATTCCATAATTTCTACTTTCAGAACAACAACAACAAAAACCTTCACCATGGCGGACGATGAGGTTAGGTGAGTAAAGTTTATTTAAATAATGATTCATATCTACATATATAGTGTGTTTCGGAATATTCAACACTTAAATTCAAGAGTTCATGAACACATTATTATTATTATTTTATTTTTACTCTTCGGTTTTCAAACTCTTCTGCTATAACATAATATGAATTTCATTATAAATTTTCAATAATATCGTGCATATAATGTCTTTGAAGTTTTTGATCATATTCTGGAAAAATATCATTGATAAGCTTTTTTTCAATGTGAAAAGCTCAATAATGACTGAAATCAGTCACCTGATAGATCCGATTCTTTATTTTTTTTTTCAAAATACTAACTAATTTTTTTTTTTTTTTTTTTTTCATGTTTCATCAACAGTATATCAACAAAGAGGAGTCTTCTCCTAAATAAAAGGTAACTATACCCTGCATGCTTTTTCATGACACAATTTTCTATCAGTAGTAGAACTTTCTCGTAGGAACCTACTAGATTGACATGTAGAAATATTGCTATACTGAATTTTTAGCTCTATTCTAGAACTTTCTAAGAACTGCTTATTCATTGCTGTTCCTGATGAAGCTACCGCTGTTAAATACTTATCAAAATCGCTGAACAGTACATTGTTCAGATTCTGTATTGCTATTTATATGTATGTGGTAAATATACAAATTAACAAAGTTTTGGTGTTATGTAGAAAGTAAGTAGTAGGTTGTTCTCACTTAATATTAACCCCGCTTTCTTGTGCTTTCGTAACATCATTATCGGCCATTTCAATATAGAGTTCACTGAAATTTCGACCATTTATTGCCAAATATTTGAAAAAGTCTCAATTTCCAAAACCTCTGTATTGAAAATGGCCCTAGTCATTGTGCAGAATTTTCCGGCATATATCACTGAATTTTAGAACCAGTTTGTCTTTTCTTAATTGTATGTCTGGAAAAATGTATACCATATTCAATACTGTTGAAGATGTCAACTACAATAATAACGAAGCTGAAACTGCTAGTCGAATCATAATTTTATTGTGGTCAGATCTCACAACCTTTCTTAAATAACTATTTTCTTATATTCTTTTCTAGTGTTCATTTCCACTTGAAATCAATTTATCAAATATTTCTCAATAACTTTGTAGAGGAAATATGATCCACTGTCCATAAAGTATCAATGAAATAGAAAATCAAACACTTTGATTATTTGAGACATTTCACAAAGAATTCAGACTAACTTTCCCATGATTGAATTTCAATTCTCTTCTATACTTTGTGTGGAATGCGTGGCATGAAAATATCACGACACTCCCTCATCAAGCCTTTTGAGCACACTTCTGCTATTTCCACCAATTTTATGTTTTTCCTGATATTCTCTGATGGGAAGATGCCCCATTATTATTATTGCCTACAAATCCAATATTTTGGTGTCTGAGTAAAATCTTCCTCGTATATATTCAGCAAGTTCATCCACAACACACCCACACCTTATGTATAAAAAGATGAACATTGATCACAACAAGTGAAACCATCAATAAAATTGAACTAATGAACACCATATTTTTAATTGCACGTTTGATTCGCACACTCAACAAAAACACCATATTTTCACCCTAAACCACCCAATTTCACAATCACACAGAAGTTTTACACAAGCAACTCACCACCTATTCTCTGAATTGGGTAATGTACTAATTGATTTTTCTTTATCTTTTCTAGAGAAAGAAATTGGAGGAGGCACGTATTACAAACAACACTAGGTATATCGAATAGTAAACAGAATCATTAGACAGTCGGTGAAGTCGGTTTACGACGAATCTGAAACATAAAAATACTATTTCAAATTTTAGTTCGACAATATGAATAGGAAATTCATAAAATCTTTTGTGGAATCATCTGCGACTGAAAGACAAACTTTAGTCGCTATTTTCCATCGTTCAAGATAACCTCTTGGGAGGTATTCATGTTGAAAAGGGGAACATTTTCCATGCAAATTGAAAAATGAAAAATGTGACTTATTTGTAATATCTAACAGAAAACAACTACTTCCCCGGCACAATATCTATCAGATGTAGTTCAATGTCCAGCGTGGCTTGTGCCGGGGAAGTAGTTGTTTTCTGTTAGATATTACAAATAAGTCACATTTTTAATTTTTCAATTTGCATGGAGAATGTTCCCCTTTTCAACTTTTTCAAATGATATTCCTCATGATCAATCCTGCTTTCAAAAAAGTGGGTTTACTTGGGGATTGAAAACATTTTTGGAACATGGTATTAACTTGCACTACACTATTTAAAAACTTTGGTGTAGTAATGAATACTGGGCTATTGTTGAAAACCTCGCCAAGTCTTTCGATAACCAAGTGATCATCTTCTCAAAGAAGGAGAAGACACGTGTTCTAGATAAAGAAGAACACGATCATTCGGTGATTGAAACTTTACTTTTATATATACATTAATTTTAGTAAATCTTGACTGTTGAATTTAAAATTATGGGTATTCTGTTTACTATTCTCCCTATCAAAAACTTCGAATAAACTTTATTTGAAACGGAAATAGGAAAAGAAGAGGAAACAATCAGAAATTGAACGCAAGAGGGCAGAGGTCAGGGCTCGCATGGAAGAAGCCTCCAAGGCCAAGAAAGCCAAGAAGGGTTTCATGACCCCTGAGAGGAAGAAGAAACTTAGGGTGAGTATTATTTTTCCTCTGAGTCAGGTGCTCTGCGTAATTCTTCTTCATGAATTTTCATTCCATCTTCTTGATTCTCTTCTATATACCAACTCCTCCAAACATTCTTTTATCCAGAATATATTATTCCATAATTACAAGAGAAAAACAGTGTTTCTATACTCCCAATTCGCCAATTCATTGTTTTTGAATCGATCAGAAGCTATATTTTTATTGAATTCCTCTACACCCATTTCATATTGACTACCGACAGTAAAGCATACATTTCAGTTTGAATAAAATCAACTTTCTATCCCTTGAAAGTAATCCAGTTTTTCTATTACCAGAAGCCATCGTTAAATCCTAAGAATGCCCTTCGTTTCACATAATGCACCACAATCACCCCAAAGATCAACGTTAACACCATAATGATTTTATTTGTTTTTCAAGTTTACCACGATTTACAGTTTCCTTTGATTTTCAGTTACTGTTGAGAAAGAAAGCCGCTGAAGAACTGAAGAAAGAACAGGAACGCAAAGCAGCTGAAAGAAGGCGTATCATTGAAGAAAGATGCGGAAAACCAAAACTCATCGATGATGCAAACGAAGGTAATGATTTAAAAAATTATTTCTATAAATATGCGAAACTATTGAATTTTTTAAACTTCTGCAGATACAGTTTGCCTCAGGCCAAAGTCTCAGCTATATTTCTGAATTTATCTATTCCAATTGATATATAGCCCCAAAAATGTCAACAGTTTCGCAGAAAAATATGAAAAAATTCCTTCTTCTTTCTCAATGAGTGGTATTTGGAAATACCTGCATAATTTTCCGACCTTATACACCACACTTAATACCACACATCGAGTTGTTACAAAATTACAGATCGATATTTCAAATTCAAATGATGTGGAGACAATGTCTCATCACGTATTTGGATTGTTTCAATCGAAATTTCGAACTTTACTTTTGACTCACACAGTATTTCCCATTGAACTCACATTTTTCCATAGAACAGATAAAGAGCTATTGCAAGTTATATCACGATAGAATAGCTAAACTGGAGGACCAGAAATTTGATTTGGAGTACCTTGTCAAAAAGAAAGACATGGAGGTTAGACTAAGTTGAAGGATTTTTGCACGTTGAAGGTTTTTTCGAGCTACATACTGTATATGACTGTTGCACACGGAGTTTTCTGAATACATATCGTACGAGAAGATATTTTGATAGTCTTCAAATAATCTGGAGATTTCTGATATTGGTAAATGAGATTTAAAAAAATTGTTATAATAACTGAAACACGAGATGAACTTGGTATAGATTCTGGTTATAAAGATAGAGAAGAAAGAAATCACTATTTATCACTGAATAAGTACAGACATTGAACAATGAGTTCAAGAAGAAAAAATACTCAATACCTACCCATCATGATAAAAAAATATCGGTAATCTTTGTCAATTCAAAATAGTTACTTTGGACAATTCCTGTAATGAAACAAAATTGGACTTTGAATCTGTTCGTTACCCATCAACAATTCCTATGGATGTGTACAAGTAAAAACAAACTTTATTCATCACTAGCGACTACAAAATTTCTTCTCTCGATATTTTTAGCAATCGTCTGCTTTTTGCTTTTTGCCGATTTTGCATATTATGCACTTCGGTTGATTTTTTCAAACAGTTTAGCTAATTCTTTTCTTATCTTTCTAGAGGGTACTTCATATTATATTCTTTTTATAAACTTATAGATAGTACTGTCGATTCTTCAATTGTTGCTTGAAAATGTGCCAAGTTATTCTTAAACATATAACAACTACGCAATTAAAAATAATCGCTATGTCACGTGGGAAAATTGTTTCAGTATGAGTATTTACTGATCGTTCTATATATAACACAGGTATTATTATTTCATCTTTGACATCTGTTGGTATTTTGAGGGTATCAGTAAAAAATAACTGGTATCGTCGTATCGAAAATAGATCAATTGAACTTAGTGTTTATTTGAATCCTACAGAATTGAGTTCGTTTCAAAATCTTTCATTGTTATGTCAGATAACAATCACACAATAAACTATTTCAGTCACTATTGTTAAATACAGAAAAATAACATTAATTTTCGATTCCGGCCCAATATTAAAAAAATTGCACTGCAGTTGCATACCCTTTAAGTTGTCTAGTAAGCTTCCAACAGTTCATCGATTCATCGATAAGAAGCAATAATAATTTTCAAATCAAAATGTTGTCCTCCTTTCATCAGAATTCAAATAGACACCAAGTCTGGCCAATCTATCCCAATTGAGCAAGGAATAATTGTATTGTTTCACAAATATCTCGAAAAAAACTCACGAAATTATTCCTCTCTCTGCCTTCTAGCAAGTTTGAAACAAACATGCGAGTTATATCACAAACGCATAGCTGATCTTGAAAATAAAAAATTTGACCTCGAAAAGGAAGTGGAGTTCAGAGAATTTCAGGTAGAGATGGAGGGCATGTTCAAAACTGCACATGCATAGGATATCGTAACACACAATATTTTTTAGAGCTTTTTGCACTTTTTTGAGAACGAACAGTATTTTGGATTGGCTGTTGTACGAATCACAATTTTTAATAACAAATGTATGGGTGCCTAGAAAATCCTTGATTAAATATCATTCTTATTTGAATCAACATAAATGCATATAGGTGAATTTTCCAGGCATTCTATTTTTCCCACTATTTTTGTATGTTCAAGATGGTCTGTTTTCAGGAACACCTTTTTCAGAATTTGGCTTTCAGCTTTTCGCTTGTTCCTCCACTTTCCTATCAATACGAGTTTCGCAATTTGGCCCAATTTTACGTTTTATCGAAATACTTCATGGAAAATTTCAATTAAAAATTTTCTGGAAGCAATACTTCGAGTTGAATACTCAAAGAATAAACAAAACTGTGAAGTGATTAGGATTCTCAAGATCATAAAATTATTTTAAAAAATGTCTCGATTTCCCCCCATGCGAGTGCCATATTCTGTACGGGTAGCTAAAAATACTATATCCCTATATTGCGGGGCTTCTTTAAAAAGGTTTTCTTTGGTATGTTATTTTTTCTATAGCAAGAATTTCAGCTTAGATACAGTCATACCAAGTTTGTTAATTGTTCAGTAAAGTATCAATATTTGTTCATACAGTCCTCCTCAAATCTCTGTTCAATTAATTGAATGAAACATTAAAATTCCCAGACAATAAACAAATCTAGAGCCAAGAAATATGGGCCTAAAAACGTTTTGTATTAAAGCTCTGCGAGACTTTTTTTTCTCCGACCTATTTTTTTGTTGGTAACTTCTAGAATGGAACCAAATGGAAGTCACTTCACAAACTAGCTATGAAAATTATTGAGACAAAACATTAAAAAATTATTTCGATAAAACGTCCAAAATTTCAGTAACGTGTATCTCATCTCCACGTGGAAGCGGCATTGTGATAATTCGAGATGTTTCTTCTAGCTGAACTACAAACAATTTGTAGATCCTATTACGACAAAATCGTCAGACTTGAAGGGGATAAATATGATTTAGAAGTTATCGAACGTATCAAAGCTCAGGAGGTACAGATTATACACGATACACAGGCTTTCATTTTTTCTTTTAGGTCGCTATCATGGAATGGCATTTTTATATGGTGGAAAGTAACCGAAAAATAACGAAAGACATAACCAGAACGATGTGGCTGGTTTTTTGGTTACTTTTCTTTTTTGACCCGCAATGTATATATTTTTTGCACAAAGCTGTTTGTATTTAGGACCATTTTTTGTTGGTTTCCTTTAAAAAAGGTGACCCTCGTCTACCAATCCTCTTTAATAGTTACAGATGAGTTTTCAAACTGCACGAGATTGATGTGTATTTCGATGGGATTATCAAGAATATGGAATCAGAAATATTTCTCAGTTCAAACAGAGAACATACAAATTTCTACAATAACATAAAAGTATCAGTGAATCTCATGCAATTTGAAAGCCAAGTTCCGCTTAAAGTTTACGGGGCAGAGTGAATTGTAGTCGATCTTTCTGACTGCTGGTTCCGTTTCCGATTTCTAGGCCAACTTAAGAAGATTTGCAAAGACTATTATGACCGCATGTATATATGTGAAGAGCAGAAATGGGATTTGGAACGCGAAGTGCGAAAACGGGATTGGGAGGTATCTCTTACACACACACACGAATAATATTCCATTGTTTTGTGCTTCATATCATACTTCACCTACACAAATTGATTGGCGAATTATGAACTAAAAAGTCGATGGAATATTTGTTAAACCCAATGGCATACTGATAAACTCACGCCTCTCGATTTTCGTAGATATTTTGCCGTTGTTCATTGAAACAACTTTTAATTTAGTTGATATGTCAATGAACATAGGTTACAGTTGATGGAGGAATCACTATTTCCTCATAAAATTCCTGAACGTTTTATAAATCGCCAACGAATCCTCTGGTGACCACATTATATCGATGTCAACCTCTGTTGTGAATACTAAATAATACCTATTGTGAGTACATGAAGTGTTCAAGCCGAATCCCATCCATTCTCCACCAGGGCTATATCGTATATGTGGTATTACTTCACATCAATGGAGCTGTATTGTTTTTTCGGAGGGTTTTTCCCAAAAAGCAATACATACGAAGCGCCATCACTTTAGAATTGCAAATTGTAGTAGCCATTAAAATGTTTTCCCATACAACCATTGCTCAGGACCCAGCATGCTTCTCCATATTTTTTAGCTCTGTACAGATTCGATTAATTATATCATTTGGATTGAGTTGCGGAATTATTTTATCTGATAGTATTTTGAGAATAAAAATAAAACAATATAAATACAGTATCTCAGATATGGGAGAGTTTTTGCAGTAACGTATATCAGATGAACATAATTATACCAAATAAATATTGAAAAAAAACTATTTTTAAGAAATATTGGCTTTCTTCGGTAATAACTTTGTGATAATTGATTAAGAACTAAAGATAGATCTATGAGGGAAAAAAAGTAATTTGGTTCAGGTCACATAAATCAAAGCATTCCGTGAGACAGATGGCTGGGTCTGCTGATTAATGATTAATGATTTCTGAACGTTTCTGAAAAAAAAAATAATAATGGAACGCCGAATAGAAGGAAGGTGTATTATTATTCAATTAGATTGATTCATGTACCTGAAATAATTGCTAAAAATTGATATAAGCGAATAAAATTACGAAATGCTGGACAGTCTCTATTTGAATTAACATTTCCATACTCTCCTCACTTGTTTTGGAATCATGATGAACACAGGCTAAATCATTTTGCAACTCAAATACAATTCTTGAAAGCCAATATTTCGAACTACCTCACTTCAGCTTCACGTAGTAATACTTGCTAACCCTACCACAATGAAATTATGAAAACAGATCCCAATAACAAATGCCTAATGCTTCACCCGGCTCTTCCTAGGGATACGGCATGGCCCTTCATGCTTTCGCCATACAGAGTGTTTGATTTTTCTGATGGACCATTTCAAATCATCCAGAAGTGCCGAGAATGTCAAAAGGAAAACGGAACCTACCAGTTCAGAAGTGCCATGCTCTATTCCTTCACTTTACCTTTATGTCGTCGAGTCAGATATCATGAAGAGAACATGGTCACTACTAAATATTTTGAATAAATATAAGAATCATTGAAGTTATTTGAATTTTTCAGAAATAATTTCTTGGAATTATTCTTATCTCTATAGGTTGTCAAAGAAGAAGTTCTTGATTTTTTTTTGGCAATCCTGATCGTGACAAGAACCATCGATAGGGATAATACTATCTTGTCTCCTATGATATTAGTAATCAGCGAAAAGGGATATAGTGAAGATTATCAACAAACCTATTGTTCCAAGTTTTCTCAGCACCTACAAAAAGTTTAAAAACACATTTGGAAGATGTCAACTTATATCGAAAAAAGCACATTAATTACCTTGTTCCATCCACATATAGAATTGTAACAAATGTTGATGCATATCTTCGATATCCGTTTTATCAATATAATTTCAATAACTTTACATTGTTCACCTATATTTGAAACAATCTGAAATTTTCCAGCAGTCTGGAAATTTAAATTTGAAAGCCATTTTGAGGTTCTCTTCAGTATATCTGATTATGAAACGACATTGTTGTGTAAGGCGTTTCTCCATAAGCAGGATTGGTGTATTGCGCTGTAAATAATTCTACTATATCTCAAAATATTTTACTTTGATAGTATTTTGGCATAATGAATGGTAGCTTTGACATCGCTTATTTTGGTAAGACGAAAACTGTTAATGACCAGAAAATAATATTTTTTTAGATGGTGTATAGATCCCGCAAACTCCTGTTTTGAAGAAAATGTATCCCACAGTGAACCGATTTTTGTACCTCCCTCCCATCTGTATCTTTTGAGAAATATGTTCATTTTTGATGTTTCTCCCTTGTCCACCTGTATATTGTGTATTTGTGTATATATTTGTCTAGACGAATATAAAGATTATATTTACCCCTCTGTAGTATCGTACCCGATCTTTTATGTATACTTCCTGTACCATGGACGTCCGAAAACTTTTTCAAGGGGGTATAATAGAGAAAGTTGATTCTCTATTTGCCCTTTTGGGTGTCTATGTCCTCAGTTCTCTTGTCCTGTCTATGTTAGTAACCCATGCAAGCTTAGTGTTTACATTTCTTTATTTCTCTACTAAAACTTGAATGTCGCTGCAATGTGGGTGTTGTTTTTGAATAATACTTTGTGTTACATCATTCAGCACATATTGAAACTAACGAGTTATTACTTGGTGCAACTTATTTTGATTCGAAGAATTTGTAAAAGTTATTTTCAAGTCAAGCCTAGGTACCAAAAAATAATTTGCACCAATCCATATATGGTAAATTTCAATGTAATAATTCCTATTTTTTCTGTAGATCTCCGAGCTGAACACCCAAGTTAATGACCTCAGGGGTAAATTGTGAGTATGAACAGATTAAGAAGAGTTTTAGACAAATTTTACGAAGCTAGGGGCTCATCGGCTCATAAATTTCGAATGATATAGGGGTCAAGTGTCACATCGTTGAAAAGAGAATTCAATTATCTTTTAAACCATCTAATTTCATTTTAATTTCTTTAAGAGGTTTTCTGTAATTCCTATTCGATATATCAAATATAAATACGAATCTGAATAGTTTTCATAACTCGAACAGTATGAAGTGGAACAATAGGACCGAAAATATTTTGAAGGTCATCACCAATAATATTTTTTGAGAGAAGATATATTGCAATTACTGATTGAAGATGGCAATCGAAATTGTAAAAAAGATATTCACGAAATTCGGAAATTCAAATTTCAAATTTTCAAGTTGATGTTGTTGATATTCTATTCTATTCTATTCTATTATTTTTCGCCAACCTAAATTTTCAACGAAAAAGATAATAACCTCAACTCTTGTATTAAATTAATAAAGAAATATGTAGCTAAGGATACTAGAAAAATCTCCAGTCATATTCAGTACATCCTGAAAATGTTCACTATTTTTGACGTAATCACCAATGAAATATAAAAGATTGTTATTTATAAGTTGAATTTTTTAGCGTCAAACCCACTCTCAAAAAAGTATCCAAATATGAGAACAAATTCGCCAAACTGCAAAAGAAAGCAGCAGAGTTCAATTTCCGTAACCAACTGAAAGTTGTGAAAAAGAAGGAATACACCCTAGAAGAAGAAGACAAAGAAGTAAGTATTATATATTCAGACAATTTTTGACGAAGAATCCAGGAATACTATTGGATATTTTTTTGTTGACAAATGGGATATACTACGTGAAATACTGGATTTTCATTCATCAAGTTTTTATCACCATCAATTAGTATTTTTGGTAAAAAATCAATGATTCTTTCGCCCCACAAATGGAATTTTGTACACTTGATATTCATATCAATTGAATTTCAAGCAATGGTTATTGAAGATGTGACTTTATATCAAATATTCCAGTGTTTAGGCTATATATCAAACAGATACTATAACGCCAATACAGAATTATATCAAATCCGAAACCAATCGAAATCGGAATCAATTCTGTTAATTCTAATCACATATATAGCCCAAATTCCTATTTTCCAAAATGGGAACGTTGAAACTGTCCTGTTGCCTAGTTTCCCAGAGTGGAATGAACAATTGAAATAAAATAAAAATGAAATAAAATGAAAAATTTGAATACTTTTTTTAAAACTTAGCAAAAAAACTTAGCGACAAAATTTAACCCCTTTTAAATTGCATCATAATTCTTCGTCGTTCGTCGTTTTGTTCATAAGTTCATTTTGCTCCTTTCAAAAATTTCACACTGGCGATGTACTTATATGAACCCAAATTATTTCAATTTTGATGAAAATTTCAAAATATTTTCTTTCAACCACTCTGTTGAAAAACAATCATATTGATTGAGTGAGGATATTTGGATATAGTCACAACTTTCACAAAGTATCTCGAAAGAGTTCTCAGAACTTGGGTTTGTTTTTCACAGCCGAAGAAATCGGAAAAAGCTGAGTGGCAGACGAAGAAATAAATACTCTCAATCATTCATCATCCATTTTTGGTTGTACGATATTACTACATATTTTTGAATTATACGTGAACATATATTTAATAAATTATCAGAAAATCGATTAGTGATTTCTCTACGACGATTTGAATTTTGTTTTTTTGGAGGATACAATTTTTGTTTTTTGTCCCATTTCTGAGCTTTTTTATAATTTTCATTAAAAAGGATAAACCTTTAGAACAAGGTGAGCTCTGGCAACTCTGCTATTTTCAGCCAAACTAATATTTGTTGAAATGCTAGCTGATGTTGCATTTAACCACTCTAGCTGTTCCTTTTATTACTGAACTGAATTCAATTAGATAGTGTAACAAATTAAATTATCATGTAGTTGATTGCCGCTAAAGCTTTTAATACCGTTTCAGAATGCTTCAACAGCAAATAAGGTAACCGACTGTATTCAATTTGCTTTGGTGTTTCCCAAAATTACATCTACATAGAAATCTACATCGCTATAGAAATTTTTACACCAATAAAACCAGTAGATCTAATCAATTCCAGATGAGATTTAACATTTAATAGAACCTTTTCCACACCATGCAATGTCTTCAAAAACACTGTGTATAAACAATTTTTCATAAATAATGCCGGAATACCATAACATTTTCTTGCTTCTGAATTTATCATTTCTAAACTAGGTACTGAAGATTGCACTGCACAAGCTTTTCTTTTACAGCACTCTTGTTTCCGCACAACCCAATAAAATGAGCACAAAAAACAATACCCATTGATTAATTTTTCCCATTTTTATTTTAGATTATGTTTGATCCAACCCTGTGTTACATACCCTTTTATAGTCCAGACCAGGAATGATCCATATGCCAATAATTGATACTGCACTCAACCTACATTGCTAGATTCATATTTTATTATTACCATCACAAGTGATAAAATGACTGATATTATATTCAGGAACAGCAAGAGAACTTGGACTTGTGTATTGTCTTAATTAACGTGACCTTGTAGAAGAGAACCATGAAAATTCTTCCTCATGTAAGGATTGAGATGGAAACTCATGAAAGCTCTTTTCAGAAATAGATAAGAAAATGTATTCTCAAAGCCATAACTTCCAAATCAGATACTCCTTGTGTTTGGATATACCTGAAAATAAGTAGATTATCTAGGCCCAAGTGCCTTTATACCTGGAGGCATTCAAGCCGAGTTGGAGGCTATTACTTCCAAGTCTGAAACAATATGATACTCAAAAATATTCTCGTTCAACTGCCAAAAATATTACATAAACCGCCATATTTGCCCAGGAATGATGCATAGCAGGTATCTACATGGTACCCTCACAAAAGGACTGTTTTCTGGACCACACATTTTTTCATCGAAGGAGTCCAATCCACGATACTATAAATGGTATATTTCTAGATTACTATCATAGTGAACGAAAGTATCACCTGGAAAATCTATAAGTTTCTGAGAACATCCTATGAGTACCAAATGAAGTGAAACGTTTATCTTGGCTGAGCTGATGAAAAATTGACCAACATGGAGAAAAGTTGGCCTTAAGAGTTCTCAAATTGAGACATTGATGAGTCTAAGTTATGCTTAACCAAAATACTCAATATCTTCCCCATTGCAATTGTGCATTCCTGGTCTAGGTATGGTGTCTTGTGATTTGCTAATGGTTTTTTAAATTTGCAGAAGAAACCAGACTGGTCAAAGAAGGGTGACGAAAAGAAGGTACAAGAAGTTGAGGCATGATCTTTCCCTACCGTTAATTGTTTCCCTTCCGATTCTAGGGACTTTACAACTTAAGATATATTTATTTTATTCGCTTCCTATGAGACTATGAAAGTGATGCCTGCATGTATATTATTCGTTTATGTATCTTATAAAAAAAAATTGATTGACGTCTTGTGTCGTTTTTGTATCGTCCTTTCCCTGAATCCCATTTTTCATCGTTTTTATTTGCCTATTTTTATGTTCTTTTTGTTTTTTTTTTATTTTTGTTTTTCTATTTTTTCATATATTTTTTATTTGGGCTATTTTGTAATGCATATCTCAAATTACCAAAAGAAAAAACTAGGAATTCTTCTAAATGAAAGCTAGCTGCAGGGAGTTTCATTATTTCTTTCTTTAATTCCTTGCTTTCATGAAAAATATTTGGAGCACGTTGAGAGTTCTGGAAAAAAAAAATTCAGATTCAAGGAGATAGAAGGCAGTTTTTCAATGTCTACCTATCATTGAGAATCAAACGGCTTACAAGCTCACTTACTTCTTTGGAAAACCGCAGAAATTTTGGCGATCTGTATCTCTTTTATAGATATTTTCATGAACGATGCTCTTCCGAATTATCATCCATCGTTAGCGGTCCCATCGAGACTGAGCCGTCGAGCGCCGTCCTCACATCCATACGCCGTCACTTTCCCAACGAACGGCAGAGCTTCAGAACTTTGGAACTAGACCTTAAAAAAAAACTTGAGAGTGGTTAGATTTTTCGTCAATTTGGCACTGGGATTTTGTATTCTCAATCGAATTGGGCGAATCGATTCAAGGTTTATTGACAACTCCGTATATGGGTTAAGTGGAAAATAAATTATTTCAATGAAGTCTTTTCTGACTGAAGTCTTCTCTTACTGAATTGAAATTCGCCCATTATTTTCATCAGAATCAAAATATATAGTTTTTTTTTTTTTTGCTATTTTATTGAAAATAAAAATGCATTTATTATTATTATATTAATATCTGATAATTAAATTCCTATTATTTTCAACAACTGGGACATTTTTACAGACTCTTCTACCATTTCTGTTTTGATATCTTGAACAGCAGTAAAACATAAAAAATTTAAGACACAAAATGGCATTTGTTCCAATAAGTTACCCCTATGAGTTTTAGTCACTGCAGCGTAATTTTTTAATTATTTTTTATGATGTAGATATGCATTACATCTGGGCCCATATTTTTATTTTACTTCTTTTTTATTTATACATTTTTCAGGAGGGAGAAGAATCAGAAGGTAAGCAAAGTTTCTACTTCTGTATATATCCTATCCTTCACCATCATCACCAACAGCTGCATATACACTGTTCGCCATAGAGTTTGAGTCATAATATGGAAAACTTTTTGTTTTCGATTCCCCAAAAAATTTCATTTCTACCAAAAGTTGGTGCACTGTTCAGAATATACAACCTTAATTTTTGATGACGTCGAGAATTTTTAATAAAAATTATAAAATAATAATAAAATTTCTTCAAGAGAATAACAATATCCAACCAGATCTAAAATTTCAAGATGAAAGGTAAAAATTTATATTTTTACCACGCTTATATCAGCTTCACTTGTATGTATCTATGTAACGGTAACTTTGAACGTAATTTTTACCCATTTCCTGACGTTCCAATGATTTGAGATTATGAATTTGTTATAAAGATTCATAATTTCAAATGGCGGCTTTAAGATGGCGGACGAGATTTGTTATTATGGTCAGATTCGATTCAAAATTGGTATGTGAGGGTTTTGTAGGTCGTATATTTCGATTTTTTTGCAAAATTCATAAGTTAAAGATGGCGGCTCCAAGATGGCCGATGATATTTGTCATTATGGTCTGATTCGATTCAAAATTAATGTGTGAGTGTTTTCGGGGTCAGAGATTATAAATTTTTTGTCAAAATTTATGAATTGAAGATTTACAAAATATCTTTGAAATTGGTTCAGTGGTTTCGGAGATTAGAGTGGATGAACATCGTGACTAGGGATTTTCATATATATCTTATAAATGCAACACCTGACTTTGATAATGTCACTTGAGTACGTTCTAGAACATTTCAGAGACTCTGATCTGGTTCATTCCACGGCGTCTTGAATTTTCTAGTACTTTCCAGAAGCTTCCAGAACATTGAGAAGTTTCCTGTCTAATATTCTAAAAATTTCCAGAAAGTTATATTTCCACGGCATCTCTCTGCTAGCCGAACTTTCGAGAACTTCACTTGAGTGAATTTTCAGCACGTTCTAGAATCTTCCAGGACTTCTGTCTAGATAATTTTTTTGGAACACTCAGTTTTGACTCTAGCTTGAATCAGTCGGGTATCGCTCGGCATCTGAGAAAATGTTTGATTGCTTCATGCGATTTTCACTCAAACCCAAAGAAGATCACGCTTATATACTGCATGGAGTCCTACGTTAGACATCTAGCGATGGATTAGGTTCTTCTTGCAGACAGAGGCTCTCTCCTCTGACTCTCTTTGCCATTTATCCATTCGAACATGTGACCCACTGCGGTGAGTATAATCATGTAGAAAGGACAACATCTTATAATCTGCGTTCAGGCATCTTATCGTCCTCTAGTTTTTCGGTTCCGACAAATCTCTGATTTTTGGGATCATCAGGGTTTGCCGCTAGACAAACCAACCTAAAGGCTGCTGCTTCTCATTCAGCACTGAGTTGAAAAATATGGCCACGTGGTGGTGAGTGCTATAGGAAATTGTTTCCACCAGAAGATAACGAGTCCATCAGGACCTGGAGCAGCCAAGTTCTCCGTGCCCTCAGAGTTCTTCGTGCCCTTAGAGTTCTTCGTTATTATTGAATATCGTTTAAGAATTGTTATATATTTATAAATAACGTTGTTCCAACAATACTATCGCAATTTCTTTAATGGAAATAATGAATATTTAAAAATAGAGTGAGTTTTTATACTATGAAGAATGAAGTATATTCAAATACCAATCTTTAAAAAACGCTTGGTTTGATTTCAAATATGGCATTCTGCTTTGTTGGTTTCACAGTCAGTAGGTCAATCTGTATTCTTCCTGGTACTGAAGTTTGTAGAACATAACCTGAAATGTCTGACATCTCGGTAAAAACTCGAGTTTTTCCATATTTTTCATAATAGATACCATATTTCCACCCATTCAAAACTATTTTCAACAACAAACCTTCAACCGCAGAAGGGCAGCCACCAACTGACGAGCATCCATCCACCGAAGGTGAGCCTCCTGCTGAAGGACAACCTCCTGCCGAAGGGCAACCACCAGCTGAAGGCCAGCCTCCTGCTGAGGGTGATGCACCTTCAGAGGGTGGTGCAACAGCTGAAGGTGAAGCTGCTCCACCAGTAGAAGGAGAAACGCCGAAGGAAGAGGAGATTCCAGAACCACCACCAGAAACAGGTAGGACCTTTTTCAGAAAAGACGCTCGAAAAGTTTTGGTTGATAGAGTTATATCAAAATATTGGAACCCAATCAAATTCTTCAAGAGTTCATTGATTCTGATGCATATTAATTGGTACACATACTCATACCCACTAATTCAATAAATATTTTTTATTTTTTGAAAATTGCGTTTTCCTACTCACTTGTTTCATTGAATTTGGCTGAAACCCATTCAACTAATTTCACGCTCGTATTAAAAAATCCTACTCTACGAACTTCTATCATAAATAACTATTTTGTATGATGAAAAACTTACATTTTCATTTTGATTTAAGAAAAAAATTTCTAAGTACTGTCGCTCTTGGAAGTTCCCGGTAGTAACAACTTTTCGTTTCACCTGCCTCACATACGTTGGTATAAATGCAGTTTGCACATTCCAATTTATTAAGTTCCCATAACTAATACTATTCCGTCGTTAATATATCAGAGAACATCGCTCCAATGATAACAATTCCAGTATTTTCCAAACACCAACAGTATTAATAAGACAATTTCAGAAATGTACCTAATGGAAAAATATTGCTACAGAGAACCAACAGCTTTGGATCCAATCATATATTAAATTCAGTCCATAGAATATTGCAAAACAGATCCATGCGACTCTGGTTCTCTATTGCAAAACTTTTTTGGATATGCTTCAATTTTTCAATATAGATCTATCGTTCGTAAGGTGGCGCTCGGTGTGCTGATAGCTGGTTCTTTGTTGCATATTTTTACAAATTGTCGGTTGGTTCCTTTTGGCATAACTGGGTCCAATTGATATCTACATTAACAATAATTGATTCTAGATGAACATAACGTTCTGTTATTCGAAAGTTTTTGATGATCCATCAAGATTTCTTTTTCAAATGCACCGAATATCGTTCTGCAATTGGAATCAAATTCAATTTCAATACTCTAGAAAAATACAGAACATATACTTTTTATAGGTTTCGAAACATTCAAAAAGCTAGTTCTAAATGAAAACTACGACATAATAGCTCTGCCCGAAACGATTCTGGCCCCAACGGAAAACATGGAGGCAGTTCACATCCCCAACTACTCCCTTGTGGAGAACCGAAAAAATAGTGGGGATGGCGTTTTGATGTACATCAAGGATTCTCTCAAATATAAGGTTGTAGATCTCACTACTAGTAATCCCGAAGATCATCACCACGTCAGTTTCGAAGAATTGCTGGAGAAACTCAGAAAAAATGGTGAGTGCTGAGTCATCAAGCACTCAGGGACCATTAAATGTTATCTTCACTTCATCTTGTCCGTTTTTGTTCGTAATGCATTTCATCCATTTTGAAAGAGATGTATGTCATTGAGAGATTTGAAGAAAAATTTCTTCAAACATTTCATTGAGTTGCACATGTTGATCATGTAGAGTTGTTCAACTTCATCGTGCTTGTTTTTGTTACGTTCGTAACGTTCATCATCCATTTTGAAAGTTGTTCGTTTCGTCATAAGAAGACACATGACACTCCTTCAGAAATTCATTTCGCTTGCACATGTAGATCATGTTATATTTGTGCAATTTTGTTCGTCTCATTGATCGAAAGTTCCGGTAAAAGTCCTTAGAAATTTCGTTTACTGTTACTTTTGTTATCTTCATCTAATCATGTCCATTTTTTGTTTGAAGGTTGTAGACGATGTAATAACCTGATTATTTACATTTCGGACGCCCATCATCTGAATGGTTGGTTGAAAGATTTCTTCCTCTTTCAATTTTTCACAACGTTTCAATTGCTTGAATCGGCAATCGTCTTCAGGTGGATACTGACAAATTATGAAGCTATACGCGTTGTTTTATAGGTCTGTCAATGTGGTGTGATTACAGTGTAATTACGCGTGGTCTTATGGCGCGCGTGGTTTCACACTTTTTCTCACTCCAAAACGATCTTCATATGTTTTCAATTTCCACGCTTGGATGACTGAAGGCATCTACACTTGTAACTTCATTGCTATTTGATAACATGTCTCTACCTGCTGTCTTCCTGATAACTCGATCCCACTTTAAAATTCTTTATTCAACTCTCTAAACAGAATAAATACACTACAAAACCTTATTTATGTGTACTACGGTTCACTAGACTATTTCTATTTATCTTCAAAGTACAAACAGTCGACTTCCCGACTTCCCAACAGCGACGCCCATGCCCTCTTATAGTTAGTTAGTGCTAGGAATCGCACGTTAAAAGGTAAGACCTCGTTAATCCTTGGCTCGCACAAGTTTCGACTTTTGAGGGCTGCCGTTCGTAAGGGGGCGACAGCTGGTTAACGGAAAAAACAATTTTAACAATTTTTTTTTAACAGTTCCAGATCTTTCGAGAACTCTGCCATCCTTCCGGGCGTTTCTAGGATTGAACCACCGTTCTTTGTCAATAGGTGGCGTGATCACTCACGCCGCTGTTATTATTTCACTCTTCTCCACCTAGATGGTGCCGGGTCTGAATATTTTCGTGACAATAAATCTGTGTTTGAACCATTCTTCTCTATTAAAAACACTGGGCTCGTCCAAATAATTCGCTCTGCCAATACGTGATCAGCAATTCCTGATTCAGATGTTTTCCCTCGTTGAGTCTACTTTTGTGTACGGTTATTATGGGTCTCTCCGATGTTTTCTCTTCGTGAGGAAGCTTCGTAAGGTACTACCGGATTGAAAGCAACTCTTGATATCGTATTTGTTCCCGATCCTTCTGATCTTCTCGGAGATACCCCAGATGTAAGGAAGGATGAGAACGAGGTTTTCTGGTCGTTCTTCGATCGTCATGAGACCAAAATGATGAAGAATGACCGCAACACCACATCACGGGTATCTCCGAGAAAATCTGGAGAATCGGGAGAATCGGGAACAAATCAAGAGTTGCTTCCAATCCGGCAGTACCTCACGAAGCTTCCTCACCAACACGAAAACAGAAAATATAACAGAATTCATCAAAAAACTGTATTTATGAGATTCCATATAAATGTGAAGATTACTATATCGGAGAGACCAAGATGCCATAACCGAACACGAAAAGTGGACTCAACGAGGGGAAAAATCCAAATCAGGAATTGCTGACCACAGGAACATTGCTTGAAATGCAAATTTATTGACACCGCCAATATCGAAGCCAATGGTGCCTTCAGTCAACCGAGCATGCATGGAATTAAAATCGTATGAAGACCGCTAATGGACCGTTTTGGAGGGGGGAAAATCACGTGCGCCACAAGACCGTGCCTGAATACACCTCACCGATAGACCTATAAAACATCGGGTAGCTTCTCAATTTGTCAATATTCACCTGAAGACGATTGCGGATTCAAACAATTGAGACGTGAAAAATTGAAAAAGGTATAGTAATCTTTCAACCATTAACGCGATGGACGTCTGAAATGTAAGTAATCACGTCCACTTTTGCAGTATCATTCATCCACTTGGAAAAGATTTCATCTCATTTAAAGAAAAGTTGCTGTAAAAGTCATCCAAAAGCTCCGTTGACTCGTACTTGTAGATGTCTTGCTGTCTTGACTTCTGTCCATTTTTTTTGTTCATTTTGTTTTAAATTTATCTCAGTCATTCCCACTCTCAGACCAATATCCATAATTCTCAATAACATCATCATAATAATTTAAATCAAGACTTCTGAAGAAGTTGAATTCAAAGTTACTCACAAAAAAAGTCAATAATTTTTTCCAAGGCCATCCCGTGGAAGGTGTACCCTTACCTGAGGGGGCAATGGCGGTAAACGGAGTATCGCCACCAGAGGGAGCCCCAGTACCTGAAGGAGAAGCACCAACAGAAGGAGTTCCGCCAGTTGAAGGGACACCATCCGCTGAAGGAGCAATAACACCATCAGGTAGGACGTCATCATCAGGCATCTGGTTGCATATTCTGGAATCATTCTTCATTCGTCATCTGCTAGTGAGACGTAAACACCATCATCTGTAATCTTCACATAACTATGAATAATTCATCAATCATCGCCCATTTATCATCATATATATGAAACTGAACATCATCCTAATAACTTCGAGCATAGAAATGTTGAAAAACTGAAATATCTTGAATTATCTAACTCAACTGAGTTGAATTATCAAATCAGATGAAGTGTTTCATCCTTTTCAGTCTGTAATTATTTAAGTTCATGTGACAGCATTTCAAAAATCATTAGACAGGGATGGTCTTCGCGTGATTTTCTCGACATTTCCATGAGAAATAGTTTGTTGCTGAGATCAAAATCCTGGGAATGCAAACATATGTACCCAAGACGTCAAGAAGTTCATCATCTGATAAACCATGGTTTTGCAGAAACGGCTCCAGAGCTGTCGCCTCAAAAGAACCTTACAACGCAAAGTGTCCTAACGGGTCCCGAACTTTTTAGTCATTTGCCAAAGCCGTGGAAAAAAAAGCCAATTTCTCTGCCAACACGTTGCTGCAAATTCTAGGCTGGAGTCATAGGAGAAACAATATGCCTATGATTATCTTCCGCCAACAAACTATAAGACGCATTTTGCTGGGTCTTGACACCAACGAAGCTAACTACTACTAGTCCTCTGCAAGTTATTCAACCTCTCTTATAATTAGGGAGTATTTCAGTCCAACTGGAAAATTGCAACCAGTCCATAAAAAAGGGAAAATGTCCCTACCCTACAGAACTATTGCACTGCTAAGTGTTATTTCGAAAGTCATGGAAAAGCCATCAACATCGAGCTCAAGAAATATCTAGAACACTCAGGAATTATCAATGATCTACAATATGGTTTCCGGCATCAGAGATCAACCGGTGACCTGCTTGCTTATGTCTCACATATTTGGCAGCAGCAGCGAAAAATATGATGAAACTATGGCCGTTGCATTAGATATCTGCAAAGCTTCGACCGCGTTTGGCACAAAGGCCTCCTTGCCAAACTTCCATCTGATGACTTGTATTCCCAATTGTGTTCCTTGCCATCTAGCTTTCTCTCAAACCGATCTCTCCACGTGGTGGTCCATGGACTATCATCCGATGTTCTACCAATGAATGCTGGTGTTCCTTAAGGATCCATTTAAGCCCCAACCTTGTTTCTCCTTCACATCTATAATTTTCTGAGAGCTACCTAATGTACTGCGCACAGCTTTGTGGATGATAGTACCCTTCATACCGCTTTCTCTTTCAAATCTGCGAAATCTGCTAGTGAAATTCTTAGATTCTGTACAAAAAATCCATTCATCTTGTTGGTAATACTTCGCTCATAAGCTCGGTTACTTCTCTGGAACCCCGCAGAAAGTTTAGCGATCTGTCTGTTTTATGGAAATATCATTCGTTCCAACGTTAACACGTTAACGCGTTAACGTTGGAACCGCGGTTCCATCGAGAATGACCCGTCGAGCTCAGTTCTCATATCCATATACCGTCACTTTGAAAACATTCCAAACATCTCTTTCCCAAGGGTCGTTCTTCCAACGAACGGCAAAGCCTTGGAGTTTGCTTCATTGGAAGGTATTCCCTGAGGCATCAGCCTTCAGAAATTCAAGAAGAACACCAATTCTCACCGACTTTTTCTGAACAATACAGGATTTTCGTTTTCGTGGGAACCGAAACGTTAAAAAAATTACACTATTCCTTTTTTTAGGAGACGCTCCACCAGTAGAGGGCGCCACCCCGACAGAGGGCGTCACCCCGACAGATGCCGCTTCAGCAACAGAAACCCCAGCCCCATCAAAATCGACCGAAGCTGCTCCAGAAGCAGAAACCATCCCAGAACCTGCGCCTCCAGCTGAAGAACAACCTGCAGAACAGGCTGCGGAGGAAACCGAGCCCCTTCCCGAGGAGTCGTCTTCAATATCATCGCCACCCATCATCGAAGGTGAAGCAAGTGTTCGTTTCGTGTCTTCATATCATCATTCTGTCTATTCATCTATAGTTTCATCTTCGTCGTCGTCTTTCGTTTCGCACGCGAGTGAGTGAGAGAGTTCGTTTGGTGAAGTAGCTTCTCCGATGGAAGTTGAAAGCCCATAGATTTCTGATCATTATTCATCGTTTTCGAATAAAAATTTGTGAAAATATCACAGGTTTCCATCTTTCAGGCTACTTGTTAATTTCTGGCAAAGGGTGTACGGATTGTTGCTAATTACATAAACAATAACATAACATTCATCTTCATGTGCTTTTAACCAACCATGATCGTTATAGACTGAGAGATGGTAACACAAAATTTCCGGTCATTTGTACCAAGTATGGCGACCCATCAGGGCTCTAATTATGAAAAGAAAAATTACTGGCGGCGCAACCTCGTGGACGTTATTCGAACGTGTCGGATTAATAACGAAAGTCGAACGATTTGTTACAAAAAAATTCTTGTATTCTTCGAAAGGCGATGAAAAAAGAAGTAGGCGGTAGCGTAATGCCATACTTCTCCGGTGTGACTTACAGCCCGCCATACCGACGAGAACACATTACTTAATTAAAAATTAAAAACTCAATCATTTGTACCAGGCGGTAGCCATCTTATGGCAACTGAGGAGAGTTGTAGGGAAAAATTGGGGAACCAATACAGAGATTATGCGCTGGCTATACACGGCGGTCGTAAGACCAAAGATCCAATACGGGTCAGCTGTATGGTGGCCAGGCGCACAGAGTGGCACAATAGGTCGAAAGCTCAGTAAGGTCCAGAGGTTGGCCTGTTTATTAATAACGGGTGCAATGAGAACGACCCCAACTGCGGCATTGGAGGTACTGTTGAGGCTACCACCCCTTCCGGTCTGGATCAAGAAGGAGGCAATGGCAGCTCATTTAAGGATGCGAGACTCGGAGGTCTGGGTAAACGAAGGAGAGATGATAGGACATGCGAAAATCGCAAAGTGGGCGGAGCAGGAAATTCCTATTTCCGTCCTCAGAGTGAAAAGCGCACAAGACAGACTGCGATGGAATAGGAAGTTTGCACTTACTATTCCGAGCAGAGAACAATGGGAAGGAAACACAGTGGAGCTTCGTCCAGGAGGCCTAGTATGTTACACGGACGGTTCGCGTCTGACTGACAAACAGGCTTCTGGCGCAGGCATCTACCTGGAAGGAAGAGATATACGAGAAAGCTACGCTCTAGGAAGATACACAACAGTTTTCCAAGCCGAGGTGTACGCCATTCTAACCGTAGCTACGAGGCAAGAGGTGAAAGAAGGGCCCGAACAGAAAATGTATATCTGTTCGGATAGTCAGGCAGCGCTCAAAGCTATGTCATCCTAGACCAAGCTCAGTTCTGGTACAGGAATGCGGAGATGCTCTTGAGAAATTAGCGGAAACAAAGGAAGTCGAGTTGGTATGGGTCCCTGGTCACAGGGGGGTGCCGGGAAACGAGGTGGCAGATGAGCTTGCCAGAACCGGTTCCGCTGCGCCGTTCTGTGGACCGGAGCCAGTACTAGGCATTGCAAGAGGTCAAATCTCTTCTGCCCTAGATGAATGGGTGGAAAGGAAACTAAACGAATCTTGGAGGAATACCGCCGGCTGCAGACAGTCAAAAGACTTTGTGGCCGGCTCTAGCAAGTCAAGGATGACGTGGCTTTTAGGCCAAACACTACGCCTCCTTGTAGGAATACTAACAGGCCATAACAAACTAGGTAGACACCTGTCACTAATGGGTATAAAAGACAATCCCACTTGCCATATGTGCGAAGAAGACGAAGAAACTTCGTCTCACTTCCTTGGCGAGTGTGAGGCGTACGGGAGGCTAAGATTCGAAATCTTCGGAGTCGAAAAACTCCAACAAGAGGAACTCATCGAACTAGAGTGGACGGACATACTGACCTTCACTAGAAGGTCACAAAGGTTCGGAAAGGAAGACTAGAAGAGGCAATGTGGTTATGTGGAGAGCAGGGGATGGCAAAAAGGGTCCATTGGGGCCTACTTGCCTGGCTGCGGCCTCCCCATGATTACTACTACTACTGTACCAGGCTAATTTGTGCACAGCTAATCATCGTCGAGTAGTCATTCACGAATCACCATGCCATACTTTTCAGACGGTTCCAACTACAGTAAAATACAAGAATTTTTGTGTAACAAATCGTTCGACTTTCGTAAATAATCTGTCCACGAGATTGGGCCGCCAGTATACCATCACTTTCCTTTTCGTCATCATGTAATTAGAGACCTGAAGGATGGAATTTTCAGTAATTATTATATTTTTTTACAGCTGCAGCCTAGGTTATCGAAATAGGGATGCTTTAGGTGGATGCGTTCCACTCGTGCTGTATATTTTGTTTTTTAGATGTAGGTAATATCTATTATTAATATTTATGACTGTTAAAATACTAACAGAGGTTCATTAGTAACTGGAAAATGTTATTTTTTGAAATAAAATTTTGGAATAATATTTTGTATTGATTGCAAAGCTTTTTTCAAAACCCACTTCAAAAGCTGAACTTATGAACTATGGAAAAGACGAGGTATTTTCATCAACATCAGAGTGGTACGTGATTCTTTTAGCAAATTCATAATATGTGTGTATAAACCGTCGCTACAATAATCAGTAGGTGCCATGATGATCCGTATGCAGACAACTGGACAATCTACAAATCTCTACGACCGTTTGATGTTCATAGCGCTTGTGTTTGTTGCCAAAATACTATCCAACTGACAAGTTTGCCGGAGAGTATCAAATGAATGAAATAGTAAGTGAGGAATCACACTGATCGACCAGGACCGACCGTCCGCGACCGTCCACCAAAAGTACCAAAAGTAGAAGTAGATCAATGAAAACTTTCAAAGTCACACTGATCTACCATCCACGACCGACCACTAAAATAATTTTGTGACATTAATTTGACATTCGAAAGATTATGTGAATTGTCTGTTCATTTATTGAAAATAAGTTAAATTCATAATATCAATAGTTTTGCTTTAAATAATGAGCAGTAGTGATACTGAAGAAGAACATTTTATTTTTCCGGTATTTACATGAGTTTTGTTGAAGTCAAAAGTTCATCATAAATGTGTGTCAAAAAGACATTACGTCAGGATAGTGTGACACCGACCAAAATTTCCAGCAGACTACAATTTCGAACATTGTCTTTGAAAAACGGTCGAGGACGGTCAATGACGATTATACAGTGTGAGTTGTGCGATAAGAATATACGTGTTGGAAATTTTGGTCGTAGGTGGACGGTCGCGGACGGTCGGTCCTAGTCGATTAGTGTGATTCCTGGATATCGGCAATGTCGAATTAAGTACCCTTCTCTCCATATATTTCCACATTGTGGCAAACGTCTGACAGAACACAATTTCTTCCCTGGCTAATACTACGACGGACATTGAATTACACCCGAAAGATATTTGTGCAACGTCCTTCCAAGAATACCCAGTTGCAATTGCTTATTGTGATTATACAGCAAATAATCCTTCACTTGGCTGGAGATGACCCCAGTGTATTTAAAACTTGAGAATTGACATTAACAATAGAAAAATTGATTTCATACAAATTTTCGAAAGGTGACATCATTTCGAACCCCTTCGACGACCAAACGATCCTGTTGCAATGCGTGACGCATCTGAGAAAGAAAAAAAAAGCATTCCCGATTTTGAGGTCAAACCTCACGTGCGCGGATACCTACCACGCGGTTTTCTACCAACAATCAAATATCAGTTCTCAGTCTATTACTTAATCCACAACGAGAAGGTCTAGAGTGCAGAAAAACGCGATAAAACCGGTGACATTGAATCCGCATTGTTTTGTTTCCGCGACGATCGATTTTTTTTCGTCGGAGTGTGCTGCGAATCTTCTCACGAAAAAAAAAGGAACGAAGATAACATGGCCTGAGGTGAGTACTGCATATAATAAACATCCGACGTAGTAATTTCATTACGACCCAAACAAAAAAAGGCAAGGTCGTTTTATTTTATTTACACGGAGTTCCATTCATTCGTACCAAACTGGGTCAAAGCGTGCTTTTTTTGAATGCCCTTGTTTATCGTGGTCTTTACTGGTTTTTGTTTTATTGCCGGGATACCTTTAATATACCCACCTATATCGTTGTCAGTTGAATAATAAGAATGACATCATTTTATGTAAATGACCTTTTCGAATATCAAGGCGATAATTGTAGCCATGTACAGGATGATTGTGTTATGTATGTGAAGCTAAAATCCAGTAGGCACCTATACGTATTTCCTGGTTGAAACCATTGATGAAGACTATATCTTGTCTGAAAATATGTTGTTACTAATCCTGAAAAAAATAGTAGTTTTGTTTTAAAGGTATGAAAATATTCATCAAATCACATAATAATTGTGAACAATTCGTGGAGAAACGATATCACCTTTTTAAGCGGTTTCAAAAGATGTTGAAATGCTACTAAAAACCTTGAAGATTGGGAAAGGTTCCGTTGTTTCTATTGATAACTGCAATCATTATTATATTATCAGAACATTGATAGCTCATAGTTGAGGTCAAATGTTCGCATAGAAATGTTATTTACCATATAAATAACGCCATGGACATACATAGATTGATATTTGCAATCGTGAGAATACACAAGTATCGCCAAAAAAATTAAAAAAATACTTTCCTATTATAGGCACCAAATAGTTTGTTGCCAAATGAATCCAAGCAGGAAAAATATGAAAAAGAATACGAATCCCTTTACTTATATGTAACATACCTATCCGCAGGTTCAACAAGAACATCAATTAAGTCCAGTCACCATTAACTACAGACGGAAAAACTCGGTTTCCAGACCTAACAGAGCCACAGCTAAACTCGATTATTTACATTTCGGACATTTCGGAGAATTTTTCTTTAGTAGACATTTGAATCAAATTTTTAGTTTTGGTTGATGTCAAATTATTTGTTTTGTGTACAGATTGTCGTACAGTTATAATTCACATATTCCCTATTTATTAAAAATGCCACAAAGTCTCTGAATGACAGGACTATAATTTGTATAGAACAGGAAGGACGGCATACTGAATGATGAATTCGGGTTCTTTATAAGATTATTGAGATGAATCAATGATGATGATGGTTTGTTGTGAATTTTGTTGCGGTTATTTTGGTTTAATATTTATTACACGTCTAATGGTGAAAATATAGAATATAAAATTCATAAAATTAATTCAAAAAATATTGAGAAAAATTATTATTTGCTCGAAAACTACATACACAAAATATTTCTGACTCATCTGCAGCTAACAGGAAACAAATCTGTTAAAAAGGAATACGAGTATAAGACGAGTATAACAAGAATGATTAGAAATAGCTTTATTCGTTACTGAACATGTACGAAAATACGAATCAGTTTAATAAGGAAATGAAAAACTAGATGAACTTTGCAACAACAAAAACGAATTTCTGGAGGTTCATTTCTTATTTTTTCTGGAAACTGGCCAATGGTCGCAAAATGCGAAAAATGTAAACAGAGTCGAGATAGAGCAATTCTGCGAATGCCAATCGATTCAGCATGCCGAAATTACTATATGCTGCGATTTTCAAGTCGATTAGCACAAAATGAATTTTCAGCCGAAAAAACATCAAAGGGTTATACCTTAAAAATGGCCAAAAATCCAAAGTCATCAGATTCACGCGAAATTACCACCGATATACTCAAAATTTTATGCTGATTCCGAAAATGTATGATTTGAATATGTTCGGATACACGGTGTACCATAAAAAAAGATAAATGTGCAACAAAAATTGTATCGCACAAATCCGGCATCCTAGCACACAAAACCACCTATAACACTTTCAAGTGACCTGTTAGGCCAGCAAACAATAACATCCTCTTGTAGAAAATTTTCTTAGCTTTCTTTGTATATACCTATGTATTTAACGAATGTGTCTCGTTATGGTCGCAAAATGCGATAAATGTAAAAGGTTCGCTAGGATCCTATCCTAGCACATAAAACCGCCAAAAAAAAAATAAATACTTCCGAAACTTCTAGAATTTTTTCAATATTTTTCCCGTAATCTACGCCATTATTTTAATAGTATTTGGAATGCGTTCAATAGTGATGAAATAAACTTTGACTAGTTTCGTCGCGATTGAACGCATTTCATTGGGAATTTTAACTTTGTTATGTCGAATATTAAAAATTAACCAACAAGACGTCATGCTCATCTAAACGTGAATAACCTATCCTTCCGCTAGCATTCCGCTAGTCTGAAAATGACGCCACTTCAAGAAACTATTATCGTACTGTGAACGGCGTGAACCATAGGTGTACAAGGTTGATATATAGGGTGAGTTCGACTTGCCAACACTATTCGATCGTTTTACTCTAAATGTTCTTCAATCGTTCGGTAGAGTGTCAAAGTAATGTTTTTGTGGTTGTACCCGAACGATTGAAGAACATTTAGATTAAAAAGTTCGAATAGTTTTGGCAAGTCCAACTCACCCATAATTTACGGCTTGCGTCATTAATACGGGATCAAGTAATGGCTGCTATGCCATAACCTTTTCACTGTGAAAATTTCACAACCTTGGATACAACAATCGAGTGCGAGTATCGACCGGAACGTCGAACGGTCGAACATCGAACGTCATTTTTCTTTTTATTTTTACGTCCTCCGTAAACATGGGTGACACATCGTAATTGTCAGAATTGTCTATTGTCATCGAAAAGAAAGTGAAAAATTAACAGTTAACTGCTAATAAATCGTTCACCGGAACAATATTTACCATCGGAACACAAGAAAAAACAACAATTATACAAATATACGTGCAAGTAACTAAAACAAGCTGCAAATCCAACTCACTGATTCTGTACATTGATAAAGATTAATCAGGGGTTCAAGAACCTACATCTACACCCACAAGTTTATAGAAGAACTAAAAGAAGCTCCAAATCCAACTCACTCATCCACTAAATTGATAAAGATTAGTCAGGGGTTCAAGAATCAACATCTACACCCACAAGTTTATTGAAAAACTTAAACAATATATCTACACCCACAAGTTTATAGCAAAACTCGCAAAAATGGCTGGATTCAAAGTGAAGGTACTCTACGACTTCCAAGGAGAAGCTGGCACAGCCGAAATGACAATATCTGCAGGCGAAGTCTTAACTGTGAGCCGAACTGATGTCGGAGAGGGATGGTGGGAAGGGATCAACTCGAAGGGGCAGTCAGGGCTCTTTCCCGAAGCCTATGTGGAACGTGTGAGCGGTTTCAATCCGCCCAGCATCCCTGCTCCTGTTTTACCTGTACAGAACGACTGGGGCGAACGCAGTCCTTCCATTCAGAAGGAGGACTGGGAGGAGGATGATGACTGGGATGATGATACGATGTATTCGGAAATTGGAAATAATCACCAGCCCCCACAGAGTATTTACAAGTAGGTGTATGTTTTGATAAATGATGTGTTGTACTGATTGAAAAGAAAACTAAGTATATTCATTGATATAAAGTTGTCTGTGCTCGTAAAAATTCTAATTACTTATGGCTTGTGAAACTCAGAAATAAACTTTCAATCTGGACTCTTTCATTGCAAATTTTGTTCTTCCTATTTTGAACACGGTTCCAAATCACAAAATAATAACTTTGATTGAAACTCAACCTAAATTACATTTATTATCTTAAATAGTTTGTTATGGCAATTAATCTTTGGTATAGTATTACTCATTTGAAAGTTTGGCATCTAAAAGTTCATCCTTCCATTTCAATGTTAATTCAGTTTACAATGTTTTGTTATCTTTTCGTATGACTGATAACAAATGAATTTAAAATAAGTGATCCTTCTGGAATTTTCACATTTCTCCATGACAGTTTTGGCACTCAAAAATTGAAAATAAAGAAATACAGCTTCAGATAATTTTTATTAAACTTTCAGTGACATTAACACCATGAAAAATATAGCTTTTGACAGTACGAAAAATCGATGATGGCTTATCAATTTATTGAAGTATTGAAAAAAATATCTTGTTCAATTTGAGTTGAAAGATAAAAGTTGGCCAACTTCTACTTGTTACTTTTTAACTGATAATTGCTGTTTGTTAATTAATAATTATTACTTGATAATTGTTAATTGGTGCTGCATGAATCCACACTGAGACCCTTTAAAAAATAACAAGACTCGACGGAAAACAACTAGTGCCCCCTCCAGTTGTTGAATTAACACGATATTGCCCTTCCTGTGTTATAACATCACCTCAATGAATTGCTTTGTGATTTTGACTTGGTTTTCTTAAAATATCAGTAAAACGCGCCAACCCTTCTTAATTTCAGTGGTATAACGTAAATCTGTTTTCAGCAATGAAACAAATCAGAATCAATTTTCTTATAGTGGAAATAATGTCCAGCACGATAACGTATCCTTGGGCGGTGTTAGTACCATGGGAGATGGTAAGGGAACAGTAACGAAGAAAAGTTTAAATATTTTTTCTGTATACGTGAAGTCTGGTTTGGAAGGATATATTTTAGGTGAGTAAAAAATTATAAATAACATTTTTATTATTAACTTTTGTGAGATACATATTATTGTTTTTAATGGCCATATTGCTGCTTCAAGTGGAAGTACTAAGATACCTCTTTTATTGTTACCCTCATATCTGTACTCTAGTTGACTTTCAAAAATCAATTAATCTCCTATAATTAAGTGTTATTGGAAAACAAGTCCAACAATGGAGAGTTATCCAATTCTGTATATTCAGTTATTATTTTTCAAAAGATTATACCTGTTTATCCAATGTAAAACATAGGACACATACTACAAGATATTTCAAAATTTTCTTTTTTTTTTCTACTCTATTCTTGTTGTTTTTAATGAGTGTACCTGAAATATCAAAACTTTGCTGTTTCAAGAAAGTACCCATTTTATTACTGGGGTCACCAATATAGGTAATGCCTCAAAACCTTTGGTGGTCTTTAGGACGAGGGTAAATTTTTTGAATTGCTTTTTTACGTAAATTTTTAGACAAATGTTCATGAATCTTGAAAAAACAAGAAAAGTCTGTAGTTTATAAATTAGCTTGTGGTATGTGTGCTATGTCTTATATTGGACAAACAGGTAAAACTTTCAAAAAGAGAATAACTGAAGATAGAAAGAAATAGTTTTATAAACCTTGAAACAAATTCAACTTTTGCTACCTATTTATTAATAGAAAACCATAATTTCATGTCAAAAAGAAAGGCAGGAAATTCAATATTTCAGAAAATTGACAGGTGGAAATATTATATAGCTATTATATGAGTTCTATAACGAAACAATTTGCGTGATTTTGTTAAAATTTGGTAATTTCTTAAATTGTTAAAAAGATCAGACACATAACAATTTCCAACTACTTGTATCTAAATACAATTTTTTCATCTGTACCTAATATCAATCAATGGGGCAAAACATAAAAATCCATATTTCTATGATAATTAAATATATCTAATCATGTTTTATATGATGAGCAATTCATAAATATTTGATTGTTCCTTCTCTCAGATTCGTCTTCAGTACAGAGCAATGATATATCTTAAGCGTGCATTCAAAACAATGCACAATTATGTTCTATTGCCCTCTTTCAATACCGGCTGGTGTTAATTGCCTAATTCAATTTAATGAATGAACCACAATTGAGTTCAATAAACTTTCGCTGCACTACTGATAGAATTGGATCAGTGATTGTTCATTCGATTCAAGGTTAAAGGTGATTTCTTTATTATTGCTGCACTGTTTCATAATAGAGGTGTCTTCCAAATGGGTCATGTTCAAAACGCATTATTTTTATGTTAGGGTGCCTCAGGGCTCCGTTTTGGGGCCTACATTATTTATGATTTATGTAGATTTGAAACACAACTATTTCAAAATAATTTAGCATGTTATTATAAATTTCTTTCTCAATTCCTCAACTAAACATTAGAAAGTTTGTATTTTTTTTAATTTCAAGTCAAGTATTCTGTTGAACTCTTGCATATTTTAAGTTGTCACTAATATATTTCACAAGGTTTCAGAAGTGTTTGTAATGTACAAATGATTATCGATTGAATTGTGATTGTAGATCCAGTGCATAATTTTATGAGATAATTAATTTTTATTATTCTGAAGAAACCTAACCCATCAATTCAATACTTGTAATTTCTATATATTTTTCTCGTAATAATATTTCAGAGCTGTGTAAATAAGTCTTCTAAATATTTCAGGTACGGTCAGCAACCTTTCTGTCACTAAAAAGTACCGAATATCGAGGGATGGTGATGACGTGTTGGGCAAATGGGAGGTCCTTTCCAATCCGTACACAGTACAGATAGCGTCCCCTAAGAAAGCAACCAAGATGGGAGGACTAAAGTCCTTCATAGCTTACCAACTTACACCCTCCTTTTCCAACGTGGAGGTCTCCAGACGTTATAAACATTTCGACTGGTTGCACGATAGGTTGACGGCGAAATTCAATGTGATAGCTATTCCTCCGTTGCCTGATAAACAGGTAAATATAAATGTGTCTATCGGCTTTCTCGAATATGCTTTGAAAAGAGATGTAGATACTTTGTCCCATGCAATGTAGGGTAACAGACATTTGAGAAAGGGGCCCCAGAAGATAAAATTGTTTCTCTGGAAGGTTGTTCTGTGTAATAGTATTGCAGGTCAAAATTCAGTTTCTTTCAAACCATGCAAAGGGAGTCAAAAAGTATTTCCATCATTGTACTTCTTTCAATTTTCGGCCATTTTGACCAAACGACCTAAAACTGAAAAAAGTCTAAAAATATTGCATTTTTTGGATCGGGAAACTCAGTTCCGGTTCCGGAGGGACCCCGAGGTCGAAAACTTGATCGGAGTACCCCCACATAATGTCGAACATTGTGTGAAAAAATCGCTACTACCTGATTTCATGTACAGTTGTTTACAATGAAGTATTGTACAGGGATTGTATGCTGTCTATCGAAGTTCAAACAAAGTGTTGTACAAGGTTTTGAACTTTGCAGTTTAGACAGCGTACAATTGCTGTACAACACTTCATCGAAGACAACTGTACATGATATAGATTTTGGATTACAATTTGAGTATTATTTGACTATATTACTAGTTTCATCACACTTTCCATTAGACTGTTTAATTCTATACTTTCAATAAAACTATCGCTTTGATTTTGGTACACCCATCAGTTCAAGTAATTCTAGTGTGGCTGCCTACACTGTGTCTAGCAATTTTCTAAATATTCGGCAGGTCTCGGGTCGCTACGAAGAACACTTCATCGAACACCGACGCGCGCAGCTGCAAGAGTTCATAAACTACATGTGCCGGCACCCCATTCTCTCCACCTGCGACGTGTGGATCCACTTCCTAACCTGCACCGACGAGAAGCAGTGGAAGCAGGGCAAACGCAACGCGGAACGCGACCAGCTCGTCGGCGCCAACTTCTGCACGTGCGTAGACGCGCCCGAAAAGGAGGTCCTCGCGTCGCTCGTCGATCCGAAGATCGACGAGAGCCTCGCCTATGTCGCGAAGATGGACCAGTGCCTCAAGAATCTGATGCAGACGGCCCAGGACCAGAGCAAGAAGTGCGGAAACATGTACAAGAGGGAGTTTTGCAGGATAGGCGAGAGCTTTTTCGCGCTAGGATCGGCGTTCGAGTACAACCAGCAGGGGATGTATTCCAAGGCGTCTGTGGGTGAGTCGATGATTCATGTAACTCGGTAGGTGTTCAATATGACCGTTATTGTTGATCAAATGAGTTATAAATAGAGTCTGGCCCAACTGTTGAACCTTGTGGCACTCTAAATATCAGTTTGATTAGAAGCTGTTCATTTCTCTTTACAGGCTTTGTCTACCACAGCATTTCTTCATGAAATTATACTCCAGTCGTTAGAGACCAAAATAGCCCCCTACTTCTAACTGAGCCCAAAGTGGCTGCAATTTGGTACCCTTAATATGTTGTTTATTATGCAGGAAATGATTGAAATCTGATTTGTTTATTAACAATTTGAGTCAGTCAAATATGTTCACAAGTTGCAAAGGTCATCACACAAAGAAGTAAATCCTCTCCATCCAAATGGTAGGAGTATTAATCACATGACTCAAAAAATATAAGCGACCCTCAGTTGCTATAATTTTCAAGCTACATATAAAAAAACGTGGAAAGTTACTGGCAGAAAATTTTTGAATGAGTTTTGCGCGCTTTCACCAGTAATCAAGGAGGATAATTTCTCTAACTCACAAGAAAATATTTTACATGTATGATTGATCATTTCTAGCTTACACTTTTCCGTTCTTCCGAATGGCGGCATTATTTAAAAAAAAACTACTCTTTCATGAATAAAAATTCGTTTAAAAATTCACGGAGCAGTGTCATCCACTTTCCGACATTTCTGAGCATTCAGTTTCTTTGATTTTCATCAACTTTGGTCGTGGTTAGAGGAAATAACCTCTGAAGACTGAAATATACTTTGAAAAAAAAAAATTACAAAGATACTGTAGATTGTGCTTTGGTAATAATATTTATTAGTTTTTTTATTAACAACTTTTTTGATATTAGTCAAATCTGACATAAAAAAAACAGCAACTACTTTGATCACAAAAAGCAATTTCAAAATATTAATACAGAGTGAAGTACAGGTTACCACAATACTTATCATACTTTATGTATTTTGTTTAATGATTGATCAGTTTCTGTACGTTGTTTTACCTTTCAGACGTCAAGAACATCGGCTCCACCTACATGATGATCGGCAAACTGTACGAAGAACAAGCGAAGATCGACTGGCAGCCGCTCTTCGACAAACTGTACATCTACAAGGGCATCACTAACAACCTTCCCGACATCCTCAACATGCAGAAGCTCTCCGAGCAGAAGAAGAAAGAGTGCGAGAGGAACTCGCTGGTGCCGCAGGTGGCGCTCGGAGACGTGAGGCGGCGCGCGGACGTTTTGACGTACACGGTGTTCGCGGAGCTCGATCACTTCCAACAGGAGAGAGACAGCGATTTGCGGCTGACGATGAAGACGTTCCTGCAGGAACAGCTGAACTTTTACAAGAACGTCGTATGCAAGCTGGAGGATACGTTGGCGCAATTCGATTGAGTCGGTGCGGTTCTTGCCGGGGGCAGCGGGGCGAACCAGTTGGAAGAAATTGGAGATTTTGTGTGTTGAAAGTGTATTGGAATATGGGACTTTGGGTTTGCCCGGGTTATGAGGCCGTTATACGAGCTCTTGCTAATTGTGCCCCACGTTGGGCACCAAGGTACAAGAACTCGTTTTCTAAAACACGTGGCACGTATATCTGTGAGGAAAACACATTATATCTCGATGCGGTTGAGCGCCGGAGTACAAGAAGAGCTTTTCTTTTGAAACACATTGCACGGTTATCTGTTGGGGAAATACATTATCTTTCTATGTGACGTCCCAAGTTGGGCGCCGGAGTAGAAGTAGAACTCGTTTTTTGAAACACGTGGGATAAACACATTCTATCTTGATGGAATCAGAACATTGTTGATAGAAGTGGTCTGGGTCGGAGGTTGTCTTTATGTAAATATATTTTTTCGAAAGAATTAGCACACATCGCTTGCGCTTCCAGTACGGGTAGACACATATTCTCACAATAAATCACAAAGGATCAGAGGGAACTGGCTTGCTCAGAAACAGGTCTTGTCATCTTTTAGAGAGCCCCAGATTGGACATGTAAAATTATACCCTGTATATCATATTTTTTGTTCCCACTCTCCCAAGATTGATTGGCGATTCTTCGAATTCATGTGGTTCTGTTGATATACTAAACTCTTAAAAAAATACAGAATAATTTGGCGACGTTGTATTTAAGATGCGTTCGCAGATATCTCCAATATTAACGGTTGTAGAACGGTGCTGTTTCCGGTAACACATTTTCAAACATGAGTTCAGAAACAATGATCATGGAACTGGAGTTATATGTCGTTTCTCAACAAAGTTGTGAAGAGAATATACTTCGTAATTGTTTCAAAACAACTCTATATTTTTGGGAACCAAATATTCTAACGTGTATCCACATATTGACTGTGAGCATTCAATTGATCCTCTGAAAATGTCAAACCAAGTATAGGCTTGAGTTTTTGGAAAATGTACCCCACGTTGGGCGCCGTCCCATAACTCTTTGTCAACTTGTCGGTTTATCTGGTACTGAAAAAAAATCTCTGATGCATCTGCATCTAACATCCTAATGCATTCTTCTCCAACATCCATAGCCTACAGTGTACATAATCCCGTAGTTTTAGACTCCCCTTACCCCCACCCATAATGTACATAATTTCACACTGCTTCTTCCCCCTACCATTGAAATTATACATAAAGACATAGTGGTAGATTATAGATAGAGGAGTAAGTAAATAAAA
Source organism: Chrysolina haemoptera (assembly GCA_958298965.1). NCBI lineage: Eukaryota > Metazoa > Arthropoda > Insecta > Coleoptera > Chrysomelidae > Chrysolina > Chrysolina haemoptera. The sequence goes on along the minus strand of OY282585.1, from coordinate 53,860,768 downwards.
GCGACGAATTTAACTGTCATTGCAGTGATAGCGATACACTCTGTGAGGCGTACTAGAATGTTGAAGGTTTGGAATATCTTTAGATGACTGATTTTTCGCTGTTGATTTTGAAATTGATGTTAAAGAATTATGTGTGACAATAGCACTAGTCGATGTCGGCTCTTAATTTTTTTTTGCCTTCTCTACCTTATCTATCGATGGGTGCATTGACATGGCCCAAAGTAAGAGTGCAATAATACGGGGGTTCTGGAATCGACTGTGAAAATATAAAAAGAAAGTTGGTTAAACTTGACCTGGTAAAATCCGTAAATCACGGTCAAATACTTTGATCAAACTATTTGACGAGTAGAATTCTTCTGGACTTCCAGTTTCTAGGAACAAAGTCGTTACCAAGTGTGTGAAAGCGACAAGATATCTCGGATACTTGAAGGAAGAAACTTTGTATTTCGTGCAAAATATTTTTATTTTAAAAATCGTAGCAAAGCGCTTTCGAAGTCATCATCAGCGCGTACCTGCAAGTAAGTAATGATTGAAAATGAATTTGATAAAATTGAAAGTTATGAAAAGTGAGGTTACTTACTTAGGTATACAAGAAGCCATATAAAAACATCATGTCCATGGAACAAATTAAAATGTTACAAAATATAAAACATTTAAAATTGAATAATTTTCATCCTGTTTAAGGATTATTAAAGATAAAGATATGGGATACTACATCATATCTGTCTGAATGTTGAAGCGGAAGTGAAAAAGAAATTTAAATTGACAATGTATAGTGTCATTGGCATACATTTTAATTTGTTCCATGGACATGATGTTGACGAGTAAGTAACCTCACTTTTCATAACTTTCAAATTTCAAAAACTTTCAATTTTATCAAATTTATTTTCAATCATTACTTACTTGCAGGTACGCAGTGATGATGACTTAACAGTCGAAAGCGCTTTGCTACAATTTTTAAAATAAAAATATTTTGCACGAAATACAAAGTTTCTTCCTTCAAGTATATTGAAGCGTGCACACAGCTTGACAATTTCACTTGTTATATAGCCTGTGCCATTATCATGCTACTAATGTACCTGTTATAAGGGTAATTATGCTCTGCATGGGGGCATCAGGTCATCAATGTTAATGAATGTGATAGCCTACCCATTCCGAGATAGCAAAATTAATTTCGCACTTTTCAGGTAAATCTAAATTCGGTTTCTGGTGAGCGTTTTTTTTTTTGTTGACCGGCGTTGACACAGACTTTTATTGAAATTTCAATTAATCTTGTTAAGTGATAGGTTGGTTCCTCACGTTCCGAATCTCTACGCTCGGTTGACTGAACAAGTCATTATTCAGGATATATGCCGAATCTATAAACTTTATCTTATGCCAATGTTCTTCTTTGCGGATAACTTCGGCTTTCGACCATGCGATGCTATGCTGAAGTTATCCACAAAAAAGAACATTGGTATAAGAGCAAGTTTATAGAGTCGGCATATATTCTGAATAATGAAGTGTTCAGTCAACCTAGCATAGAGATTCGGAATGATTTGAAACCACATATCACTCAACTAGATCAATTGAAATTTCAATAAAAGTCTGTGTCAAGGCCGGTCATTCAAAATAACTCTTACCAGAAAACCCAATCAAAGTTGGTGTACCTTTAGAGTCTGAAATGAATTTTGTTATCTCGGAATTGGTATGCTATCACATTCATTAACATTGATGACATGAGAGACCCCATTCAGACCATAATTACCCCATAGCAGGTACATTATTTGCATGCTAGTGGCACAGATTGCTATATAATAAGTATCTGAGATGTCTTGTCGCATTCACACACTTCGTAACGACAGTAGATGTTAACTGCTGAAACATAGTGTCTCAAACACATGCAGAGAATACATTTTCTTTGTTTCTACACATAGGAAGTCCAGGGGTGGGATTCTGTGTACCATATAATTCTATTGTCGATAGAAAAAATGAGATGACATTATGATTGACTTGGGAGAGAAAGAGACAAAACTGTCGACAATAGAATTCTATGGTACACAGAATAATTCTACTGATACATTGTCAACCACTTTTCGAAAAAACTGTTCAACCTTGAGCTACAGGCTATACAAGATAATTTTCACATTTGAAATGATGATTCAGCTGACAGAGGTACTTAGATTATGACATCTTAAGCAGCTATCATGATATTGCCAATGCTAGGAGTGTTTCCTAGTTTTTCTGAGATTTACATACAACAAATTCGACTGATCATATTTTTCGTTCATAATTTTTTATCTCGAGTTTCAGTTGCAAATGTTTATACCATTCGGCACTTTTTGGTAGCTACGATTGTATTGGTCTCCAATTTTCAAGTCAGATGACGCGAAATATGATATTGCAAACATCGTTCTCAACACATTTCACCGAAACGTAAAGCTTCACTCATGATCTCATAGAAAAGATGGATGTCGAATTTTGAAATCTATCTTCATACATATTTTTTTATCTGGAATTATTTGAACTATTAGGTTGCTAATTTTGCTTGATTACTAATTATTTGTCTTGAATTGATCTTATTATTGTTTACTGTATAAATGTTCTACAAACATTTCAAGCTATTTTTTCATTTACTTGCAAATCACCATAACTTATCATTTTTACCTTACCAAAAGATACCACTTGGTAATGAGACATTTCCAACGATACTCGAGTCGGTTTAGTGCTTGGTCTTGCTTTTATCACGCTGCCTTCAATGTGATTTATGTTACGATATTTCTACTAAACATATATATTGTATATCTTTAATTTTGCATGTATTGAAAATATTACTATATATATATATATATTGAATAATGTACATTTTGTTATTTAAAAACTTGTATATTTTATTACCACTTATACAATAATAAATTTAAAAAAATACTTATAGTTTTGTCGGATTTTTTGCGGCTGACCTTCTTCTTCTTCTTCATACGAACCTTCCTCGATCTTCATGGAATATTAAAAAAAATAAGGGTCATGTGCGGACTCCCATGACCTTTGAATTTTACAATTTAAATATAAGATGTCTTCACCAATTGTAATACTTCCTGTTACCTGGCTTGAAGCACTGAAGATGTCGAAAGCGCAAATTCCCTTTTCATTTACTTTAAGCATCTTTATGTATTAGTTCAACTCCGAACAAAAATACGGATTACAGAGTAACAAAGCATGATATAATATAGGAAAATCCAGCAATCGACCCTTTGTTGATCCCCATTTTTGAATTTTGGTTACGTTCATGGCTGCTTTATCATTCTTGGTACATTTCTGGTTTTCGCACTGTATAATTTAAAAATGAAAATCAAGGCAAAGCACGCCGCTGCTGATGTATATCCAAATAACAACATTCTTAATTTCATCTGGCAATTCAAATAATTAATAATACTGATAAGAGCATACAAATATGTTTGGTTCAGTTTCATTGAGATACTTTTGAATGGGTTTTTATTTCAATTGAAGCCATGAATAATAATTAATTCCCTGCACTTAGTTTGCCAGAGCGGAAAACTATGTTGTTGAAGTTGTGGTTTCCTCTATATGTGTATTATATATAATTCGTTAGTTTGCGAGATTTAATGTTTGAGTCATCCTATATTTGCAAAGATATGGACATTCTTTAAGTTATCTAAAAATAAGTGAGTACTTATATTTACTATATTTACCCAAAGTGCGCGGCAAAATTATGGAACAGAACACGAGCTTTTCTCTGAAATAGTTACATTTTTAGAAGAAGTATAAAACAGTCATGTAATAAAAAAGGTTGTCGCCAGTGTTGAGGTTTGAAGTGATGACGTAATTGATCATTTTTCAGATAGAAACAGGTATCATGTGATATACGAATGGGTACTCATAAATTTTGATAATAATTAAATATTAAAGAAATTATGTAGGCAAATAACTATGATAAAAAATTGCTTATATAGTCATTGTTTTTATAAAACCTATTATGATAGCTATGTTGTTTAAGGCAGTCTATATATTGTTTATTCAATTTCGAACTCAAGTATTCAAATTGATACTTTTTTCTACAAGCGTACGTGATTCACCCTATACCCGCACGCATTATGGTTCAATGTGTTAATGTCAATTTCCCGCACTAGTGCGAAAAAAAATTCCGCACGCTAAGTAAGTTTTTTATCGCAGGAGTGCAGAAAAAATGTTTCCACGCTAGGACGGGACCAGTTTTTCCACACGCTAGTTTTTTGAACAGCGTTGAAATGCGCTTGTAGGATAAATCTTGATCCTAACTCAACTCAACTAAAAATTGCAAGACTGCAATAATTAATCAGTGCCAAACTTCCATCTTATGGTTTTCCTTCTCAATTCTGTTCCTTGCTATTTAGCTTTCTCTCAGATCGATCTGTCCACGTAGTGGTCGATGGAGTATCATCCGATATACTCTACCAATACATGTTGGTGTTCCGCAGGGATCTATCCTAGCATCTATCACTGTTCCTTCTGCACATCAATGATTTGTTTGGAGCTACCTCATGTCCAGTGCACAGCTTTGCGGATGATAGTACTCTTACCACTTTCTTTTCCAAAGCCGATATCAATTAGTGAATACAGAAATGAAGAATCGTGAATATGAAATAAATGCGGACAAAAATTCTAGAATGGAGATCCCACAACTAGGTAGAATAAAACCTAAACATGTCTTTTCTCTAGAAAAGCCAAAATGTCAGAAGATTCCATACGCATCAGCAGTACCCTTTCGTGATGGGAAAACCCCATGTGAGGTCTATTGCCGAAAGTGCTTCTAAAAAACTTTTTTTTTGTTTCGTGCCAAAAAGTATTTATATAACTTCCTGTCAACTGATTATGATTTATAAGGCACAAAAATCAGACCTGTCTTGGAAAACTGTTCCTATAAATAAAATCCAGCATCCAAACACACTTTGAAACTTCTGGATTATGTCTAAAAAAGAGCCATTTGCCTTCATTTTGGAGACATGCCAAACATCGTTCTTCCAACGAACGGCAAAGCTTTGGAACTCGGAACAAACGAAAGGATGAATTGAAAATTCAGTGATATCTTTTTATTGCTTGCATTTTATAATCATACTAAACTTTTTATTGACATATTTCAATATTTTCAAAAGCAACATATGACTAAGCAACTGAATATCAAAATATTTCAACTTTATTTATTTTTCTTTTTTTTTTAATAATCACGACCATTCGAAAGGGTTACCAGGATAACAGAATGTCAGATGATTGGGACGGTCTGTATACCAGACCCTAGACATACCTTTTGTCTACTCTATTTCGGTCCTTCAAGAAACAAGCAAATCAACAACCTCTTCCTACACCATGTACCAACTCAAATATGTACCGTGTAAACAATGCATCATCGACATCACATATTTCGGTGGAACACTCCTACATACATGAACGAATGGATGTTTATTCATTGTGCAATAACCTAAAAATACGTTTGGATTTTTGACTAGTTTTCTGTTTCTTCCAGTTCGCCGGAACTGTCTTGCACGAGTCGAGTTTGTTTTCCCGATAAATCCATGATTCGAAATGGCATCGACATGTTGCGGATTGAAGGCGACCAGGGTTTTTCTATACATTTTTCAGTGTGTGCTTTTGGTAAGTTGAAAATATGTCTGCATAATGATCTATTTATACATCTAATGAGTATTTGTGTGTTGTTTTTCGTTATCCATCCAGCAAAATTAAACATATCGCTGTTTATTGCTGTGAATTTAAGAGTAAACAACAGACTTTCGTGTCTATCCACGACGAACACTTTTTTTTTCAAGTTCTGGTTCGCACGAAAAGGAAAATCCTGTATCGTTAGGAAAAATCGCGAGAGCCGAGGGAAAGGAGGTGGAAATTGGTGTTCTTGAATTTCTGAAGGCTGTGTGCCTCAGGGAATACCTCCCGAGGCAGCTAGTTCCCAAGCTTTTCCGTTCGGCCTGTCTCCAAAGTTACGGCCTCGATGGGACCGCTAACGGTGGAACCATTGATAATATTTCGTCCATGAAAATATCTTTAAAAACAGAGACAGATCGCAACCTGCGGTGTTTCAGATATGTGAGCGAGCTTGCGAGCGAAGTATCACCGACGAGACGATGGCTCTTTATATAAATGGAAATTATGTGTTGGGTTTTTTTCCCAATAAATCCAGGGTAGATGTATAGGGCCTGCCGCGGTATAGACGAGACACCGGTGTTGTCTTACGCTCCTATAGGGATATTGAGTCTATTGTGGAGAATGAAAAGTGCCGAACTACTTGTTCCCCTTCCTCATGCAAAAACAAGCCAATAAAACCTGATCATAAAAGTAAAACGATGTTTTTCATAGAGATCATTCTTTAAAAATGCAGTGTGATGCATTCGCTTCTTCCTAATATTAAAATCATACCGGCATATCGCAAGACAGCAGAAATCATAGCCGGACGATTGCAGAAGGTTGTCATCCTCAGTTCATTGCGTCTGCTCAGAGCACACCATTCCCGGACCCAATAGCTTCTTACCCCATAGTTTGGGGAGTGGTTATTGGGGTGATGACCAATAAGCTATTATATAGTTATTGCCCATAGGCATCATATACAGGTAAGGCCGACCAACTCCAGCTACAGATTCCTCACCTCATACCGGGGTGAAAAGTTCCTATCAAGGTATTTCCTAAAATGCATCCCCTCTGAGATACAAGGTGTATGTCAAAGACCGAAAAAAAATTTGAATAATCGCATAGTGCTAATTTCTTACAACATATCAGAATTTTTGTCAACCTCTTGAACATTTTTTAATGTTAGAAGAATCGGAAACATAGTACAGGTGAGTCAGAATGAGACCGACAACTCCATTTTTTCATTCATCATATTATCGATCAAATTTGATCAAATATATTTGATCGAATCGATGCCGATGTCGTGGAATCACTGAGTAATAAGGTCTCATTCTGACTCAAAAATGTTCAGGAGGTTGACAAATATTCCAATATGTTGCCAGAAATTAGTGTAATGTGATTATTGTACAGAAGAAATTATGTTGGGACTCAGGACATATCTTCAGTTTTTCTCAATTATCTCAGGAACCTCCACTTTTAGGTACATGGAATGTTATGACTTTTAGGTTGAGTATCGATGAGCCTAACTAATGTGAAACGCTCACTTGTCCAAAGAAAATGTGAAGAAGGCCACTGATTTACGCAAATTAAAATTTATAACTTTATTAAGTCTTGATTAGTTTGATATATTTTCCTTCGGGAGTTTTGGAGAAAAAAAAATCAATCTAATTTTTTTCGTACTTTCGACATCCTGTATCTCAGAGGGGGTGCAGTTTGGGGCATACCTTGATAGGAAATTTTCACCTCGAAATGAGGTGAGGAATCTGTAGTCGGAGTTTGTCGGTCTTAAATATATATAAATGCTTTCTTCCGCTCAACCTTTTCTTTCTTGTAGGTGACTGGTATAGCAATATGTGCGCTTGCAGCTTGGAACTTCGTTATAACCTTCCATCTGATGAGGGTGTTGGATAGTCATATCTATACCTCCACAGTTTATTTATTCCTCATCACCGGATGTCTAGTCATTTTGGTCTTCTTCTTGGGGTGCTGTGCCATACCCAAAAAAAGGACGAAAATTTTGTTTTGTGTAAGTAGATGAAAAGAACAGAAGTGAATGGAAGTAGAAGGGATATAGACTGGATAAGTGTGCGAAGTCAAAGTCAAAATATATATTAAATGATCAGAAGTTTCAGAACTTATGAACAAAGCTTCATCAACTAGATATATTAGATTTAAATTAACTGATTGAATGAATTACGTCATAAATTTCAATTCAAGAAATAGAAACTACCTAAAATACCAAAACTAGGTCACTTTCACTCGACGCGCGTTTCGCCAATAAAGTACTGAGCTCATAGCTCTTGAGAATACCAACTTCGTTGACGAAACGCGCGTCGAGTGAAATTGACGTAGTTTTGGTGTTTAAGGTATCTTTTATGCCTTGAATCTACAAGCACATCTTCCCGGAAGAAAAGACGACTTAACAAAATGGATATAACGCAGTTGTAAGTAATCAGGAGCTAGTTTAGATAGTTTATGAAATTATACCTAACACAGCAAATCACTGAATAGTCCTAGCAAAATATTTGCCCCTCACCCAGTCTATGTTCTGATAATATTCATGACAACACTAACAAATGAATTATTTTATTTTTCAGTATTTAATTTTATTAGTAGCTGTATTTTTATGTGAAGCTCTGATTGCTGTTCTGGCATTCATTTTCCAAGCAAACTTCCAGGAGGATATGAACATCAACTCCATTCCCACTATGGTCGGAAATTATAAGTTTGATGAAAGTAAAACTGCTTCCATCGACTATATTCAAGAAACTGTGAGTATATATATTGAAAATAAAAATTATTATCATGCTGTACAATCTAGAATAACTTCTATATCACTATTGTTAGAATGAAGGGTCAGTACTAGGTCCCATTTTGTTCATTATCTATAATCGGTTAATTGTCTATTCTGTTAGATAGCCGTTAGAATGCTGTTGATGCAGGTTGAATTAATAATACATTTTCGAGTTGAAAATGGTTGTTCTTAATTTTTATTTTTTTTCAGATGCATTGTTGTGGTGCTGCCAGTTTCTTGGACTGGGAGAAGCACAGCCCTTGGATTCAGAATGAAACCGTTACCAATAAGGTACCTGATTCTTGCTGCAAGACAGTTACAGTGGGATGTGGCAAAAGAGACCACCCTTCTAATATCAATGCAGAGGTAATTGATCCAGCCCAGGGGCACCCTAAATATAACATTGTATCATGCGAAATAAATATTTCAGACTTCATTTGTGTTTTCAGGGTTGCATGGATATCATCATCCAGAATATCCAAAGCCATTTCTGGCTTCTATGTGCGGTAGTATTGGGTATTGGCCTGATCCATGTTGTTGGAATAATATTCAGCATAATATTATTCCTGAAGCTGGAATCAGGGAAGAACGGCGAAGACTATAGTCCTCATAATAATGGACACGAGTCATTGCTTCCGGAAAGTAATATATAGTTTCCTCTGATTATACATTATTTATTATTTGTTCAATTGATGCTGAAAGTTGCTGGAAAGATGTAAAGGACTGTATGAATGAATTGGAAAAAAGGATCCAAATGTGAAGTGGACAGCTGCTTCAGTAACAAAACTTACACATCCACATATAAGAGCTGCACTGCTTCAAACTTCAAAGACCTTGTACTTATTTCAAGCAACGCTATTCCACATTCGTCTTAGGGTCAATTCATGAACCATTGTCATAATCATAGTCCTAATCACAGTTACTATCTTAATCATAAAATTATATTGAAACTACTTCAGCAAGAGCATTTATGCAAGTTTAGTCTCAATCTTAATCATAAGAACTGAAATATACCATAAAATTTGATTTTATGATTAAGGCAGTGACTGTGAATAGGACTACGATTATGACAATGGTGCATAAATAGGCCCTTAGTTTTTGTAAATAAATACATTCACACATAAAATGACTTTTATTAATGTAGTTTTCATCTTCCTCCCCCATACTACTTCACAAAAAACGCCATTTAGGATGGGACCTTATATAAATAGTTCCAAAGTAAATCTTGCATACTTAAAAGATCGTAAGAGTTGGAGATAACTTTAGATACAATCGGAGTCATATTGAGAAGTCGGTATTGCAAGATGGGACAATAGTGTTGCTGGAGTTCATACGTCAGAAAGAGGCACTGATTTAACATAAGTAACAGGCCTGTATGCAATACGGTTGTGGTTATTTATCTTTTTATGATTTAAGCATATTTCTTCCAGACCGAACTTTGTGACTATATCTAGGAAGAATTTAAATTTTGGGCCTCTTCAAGAAATAAGTCTATCTCCTGACTTGCAGATAGAACAGTAATATACAATCGATTTCCTTCCATTTCCCATGATTTTCAGGATATTTCGTATTTTCTGTAGAAAATCTTTGCATTGATGACGTGCCATAGCGCTTGGACAGTAGCTGAAGTACGCGCTTTGCTGGCTTGGCGTTACTTTGGTATTTTTTTTAACAAAAAAGAGGATGGAATAAGACATGATATTCCACAATAAGGAATGACTTCAGAATCCTCCAGTACCGAATTTGGTGACTAGGAATAACTTCATTTTTAGATATCTTCAAGAAAGAAGTCTAAGTCTTTGGAAATTTTTGGGCCAAAAATGTAAAATTGATTTGCTTCAAAACGACTACAGAAGAGCATTTTGACTCGCAGAATAATCTAAATAAACAATACTTTTCCTTCCTTCTCAATAGTTCTCGAGATTTTTTAAAATTTGTGTGGAATATCTCAGCATTTTATAATGACCCGCCATCTCTTCACCAGCAGAGCTAAAATAAGCTCTGATAGCTTGATAATTTTGGGCTTCTGCTATCTGCTGAATTTGGTAACTGTAGGAAGAACTTCACTTTTAGAGGTATCTTCAAGAAAGAAGTCTAACTAACCTCTTTGGAAATTTTTAGTCCAAAAATGTAGAACTGATTTGATTCAGACTTCAGAGGAGCATCTTGACTCGCAGAATCTGAATATACAATCGTTTTCTTTCCATTCTCAGCAGTTCTCGAGACTTCAAAAAATGAACCACCCTCTCTTGGACAGTAGCTAAAGTAAGCTCCGATAGCTTGTTAATTTTGAGCTTTTGCTATCTTTTCATAAACAAAAAAATAAAAATAGAAATAAGACTGATTTATTCCGCAGTAGTGAATGACTTCAGAACCATTCAGACCAAATTTGGTGATTAGGAAGAATTGCAATTTCAGGTCTTCAAGAAATTTTTTGTCCATTTATTCTGCTCACGCGAAATGTTCGTCCGACTCAATTTTTTCTCATTATTCACATTTAAAAAGCGTTTCTTTCGTGTAGGTGAGCGAATGCTTTCCTTCAGCGTGAATGAGCAAAGGCTTTTCTTCATCGTGAGTGAGCAAAAACTTTTCTTCAGCGGGAATAAACATTTCTTTTGCGCGAGTAAACAAAAGCTTTTCTTTAGCGTGAGTGAACAGAGGTTTTTCTTCAGCGCGAGTAAACAACTTTTCTTCAGCGTGAGTGAATATAGGCTTTTCTTTAGCGTGGGTGAGCAAAGGCCTTTCTTCAGCGCGAAGGCTTTTCTTCAGTATAAGCAAACAAAAGCTTTTTTTAAATTACCAATACCAAAACGTTTTTCACTGGTGTATCCCGTAATAGTAAATTACTTCAGAATCCTCCAGTCCAAATTTAGTAACAGTAGGAAGAATTGCATTTTTAGGTCTCTTCAAGAAAGAAGTCGTCTTTGGAAATTTTTTATCCATAAATGAAAAATTGATTTGTTTCAAAACGCCAATTCTCAACAGTTCTCGAGATTTTCAAAAAAATTTGTAGAATATCTCAGAATCATAATGATAAAAATAAGACTCCCTTGTTAGGTATCTTCAAGAAAGAAGTCCAAAAATGTAAAATGTATTTGCTTTAAAACGACTCCAGAGAAGCATCTTGACTCGCAGAATCTAAATACACAATCGATTTTCTTCAATTCTCGAGATTTTTCAAAATATGTATGGAGTGATCTCGGTATATAATGACCCGCCATCTCTTGGCCAGTAGCTGAAGTTAGCTCCGATGACTTGTTGTTTCTGCGCTTTCGCTTTATGTTTGCGTTTACTTTCTTTTGAATACAAATAGGACTGGTGTATTCAACAGTAGTGCATGAATTCAGAATCCTCCAGATCAAAAAAGAACTTAATTTTTATGATCATCAAGAAAGATAATATGTAAAATTGATTTGCTTTGAAACGATTCCAGAGAAGCATTTTGACTCGCAGAACCTAAATAGACAATCATTTTCCTTCCTCCAGGTGAGTGTATACCTATACGTAAATGCAAAAGGCTCTGACGCATCTCGGAAAAAGGAACAATGAAAAAACCATGTACAAAATAAAATATATATTTTACATAATACAGAAGAATTGCCTAAATATCCAATATATCAACCATAAACTCGACTACTCTGATAATACCAACATCGCAACCCTTTTTATTTACCTAGTCAAATAAAAAGTAGTTAATATTGAATGATTTTTTAATCTCTCGCAACTATCGAGTCTTGAACCGGTTGCCTCCTACATTGTTGGGAAGCTTTTATAAGATGCGCACAATCACATAAATGGTTATAGTCTTACATCGATATGTAGGGGCACCTAGATTGACACTATAAAGGAAACACCTTGTATTTATACATAAGTTAAAACGTTTTGCATTTTTGGTGGAAATCGGAAATACGCAATCTAGGAAGCAAAAACAAGATAAATTATTATTACAAATATTAAAACTTGTGAAATAAAAAGAGAGAAAGACCAGAGGCGGTGGGATAGTATTTCGGACTCTTGGAATTCCTAGCTAAGCCAATGATCATTCATTCCTGATAGTCATCTGTCACCACACCCACCGCCTTTGAAAATATCTAACGCAGAAGTAGAGTTATAATTACCTAAAGACCATGATCAAGAAGCCCAGAAACCACTAGAAGTTCAGAGATCTTAGAGATTTACCAATGAAGGGTACAGGGGAAAAGCCAGCCAAATCCCTTTTTAATGAAATTGCGTCAGCTTCACCACTTAGTGGCAAATAATTAACTTTCTCTGAAGGATCAAGCGGTCAGAAGAACAACCAGATAAGTCACAAGTACTGGCCGAACTAAAAACTCCCATACACCATAAAAACTTATAAGGAATTTTAACTTAAAAATGACAACTCGGATATCATTATTTGTGACCTAGTTGTTTTTTTCCCTGGAATACATACATATTTCTTAGGACAATATGAAATAAACTATGTCTGGCAACAATGCACAAACGTGACAATAAAATCAATTTCTTCAAATATCTCACAAATGAAACTGTTCCTACCGAGTCTTCATTTCGATAAACAAGATAAGCGAGTGGACGATTTCTTTTGTTTTTTCAAAATGTTTGGATTGATTTAAACGATCTGCATTTCAAGGTCAACAAAGACAGCTTTTAGTCCAGTGTCTAAGATATTGCTGTGTTTGACACCCGACTACAACGCCATTGATTTAATGCTAAAGTGGTATGATTCCAAAACGGAGCAAGTAATTTATGAAAAGAGGAACGCCTTAAAATTGCTGAAATACAACTATCACTAATTAATATCAGAACAAAAGAGAAATAAAAAGAGTCCATCAGACACAATGAATAGCTCTTGGCACACCATTTTAGTGACGGATGTCAATGAATGGTTCACAAGTTTGAAACCAGTAGATGGCGGCACATTCACAAAACGTCTTGTGACACAGAACAACTTTTTTCAGTTATTGAAATTTAATACAACAAAATCTCTCAAGAGTATTGCTAAATATCAGATATGAGGTGTATAAAAACGTGGATTAGTTTTTTGAAGTAAAATAGTCGATTTCCACTACAACCTTTGAAAAAAATAAAAAAAAAATGTAGGCCTAGTATAAAACAGCAACATATCATAATTCTTTGGTCTGGTGAGGACCAAAAAGCCATTCATGGTAGATTTATCTGCAAATGAATCTTCCAGAGAACACAAAAAATACCCTATTTTGGAGTCATTCAAGATGAAACTACATCAATTTCGCACTTTTAGCAGAGCTATGACAGCACTTTGTATTATTCTTTTCCATAAAACAGAATCACCACTAGCAGAACCCTATGATTTGGAAATGCTTGCATTCGGTTTTCAATGTCAAAGTATAGTATTAGCCAAAATCAACCAAAACACAAAACGCTCAACAACACTGAAATATTTACATGAACAAACTACTGGCATTGAGACATTTAAGCTCTGGAAAAATCCATTCTGAAGCCGACACATTTGAAGGTCTCAGAATCGATTTCTAAAGAGCCTAAAACCACAGTATAAGACATATCCAAGGACCATTTCATTGGAATACTTCAAGGTTCCTTTCTTGGGCCGGTTTCGACCTCCATGTATAAATTATATTTCAGATCGTATTTCGTTTGTGATCTGATTTCGACAATTTAATTGATTGAACCGTGTTGAATCTCATAAAACAATCCGTGGATATACCGTATACAATTATTATCAATAATATACAATCTTTAATCAAATAATTCCTTGCTTATAAAATAAAGAAATAGTCCTAGTTGTCAAGGCACTCAGTTTCAATAAACCTTATCAAAACCGAATTTTGTCCATGTGACAAGTTCACGAGTTGTGTAGATGCTCCAATCTTCCCAACATTTTCAACTCCTCTTCCAACAACGCGATTTCTACCAACTCATCTTCCGTGTTTTTCAAAATATTTATGTGCTAGTATCCGTAGCGATCCTGAAACAAAAGGCGATGAAGAAAATCGAAATTATAGCGGAACATGGCGAACAGGCGATAAACTGATCGTCTTACCTGTAACGAACTCATGAAATCGTTAGCGAAGGAACCCAGTTTACCGGCTACTTTCGTCACTCCCTGTCTGACACTCTCTTTCACGTCTTCCATGTCGTATGCAGGCGTGTTATGACTATGCGGAGTCGCATCTGGATATTAACGAAAAAGTTGCATTAGGCAGGTTTTACAACGTCAATTGTCAAATTCCACGTTTCAATATAGTATATTAAAGTATGAGTGGATAAAAAGGTCTTTCAAATACGCGCGATTTTTCGAGCAAGACGGCGCAACAGGGAGTTCTCAAAATAGAGCAAGTGTTTGAAAGATCAGTTATCCATGAAAACTTTACATTATTTTTTTCAATTGGTGCACTTTGGATTCATAAATACTGGTTTCATTATTACAAATAATGGACATGAGAACTTATAATGTAAAATGGTTGAATTTGTGATGTGACATCAGTATATCTTTTGTTAATCTTTGAATAAAAGTTTCGCATGTATTTGTAATATTTCATTTGACGTTACAAGGTACTCCAGTCAGATCTATAATCATAATATTGTCATTTAGACTTCAACGGTTTTGGAGTTATTGATGTAGCCATGGTAACTTTAAAAAACGCGCGTTCGAATTCGATTGCGTGCTTTAAATAGGTAAAAAGGGGCACCAAATGAAAAAAAAATATTTTGTGTATACGAAAATATTATCCAATGAGCATAAAAAATAGCTACACAATATTTTTCATTTTTCAACAAAAACATGTTGATAAATCAATCAGAAAAGACTCGAAAAATGATACTCCAAAAACTCCAGAAACGAGAGCTTCAGTTTCAGTTGACACGTCCAAAAGAGTAATTCGACTTACCCTGTCCATTTCCGAAAAAGTCGGCGGAAGATATACTGGACGATCCTTGGAACCTGCTCAAATTCGCCTTGGTTTCGTAGTCTGTGCCCTTATCATTGAAGTATTGATCCGACGAAATGGCCTTGGCGTTCCCGAACTTTTTCTGAGCCTCATCCGAGTTCGAAGCGCTTTCCAGTTGCCTCGAGGGTTTGCTCTGTTTTTTCCGTTCCCTTTCTAAAAACAAAAGAAATTTGCAGGTTAAAAAAAACACATTCTGAGAATCTTGAAAGTCAATGGAACGTACCGTTTGAGCTAGTACTCTTCGGCTTCTCTGGAGGATCATCGACGATGACCCAGCTGTCCTTTTTGCTGGATTTCAAATTGTTCAATTCGGACAGAAGAAAAGTGTCGAGTTTGCTGTTAGTGTTGCGGTCCATGCTGAAAGGGCTTCCGAACGCGTATTCGTCAAAGAAACTGTCATCCGAGAGTCGTAGCTTGCCCAGCGAGGACAGAGTGCTGGAGGGGGCCCGGAAATTCTCCTGCTCTATAGTCTGCATGTCGCTGATGGCCGAGTGGCTGATTCCGCTGCGAAGAAAGTTTAGTTTGGTAAATCTCATCTCATTTAATCTCATAAAATAAAGACGTTTATTATTTTTCTTATATGTGACTATAAGGGTCGAGAATATTTGCTCAGTGAATGAATGGGAATATCGTAGTCAGAGTATGAGAGAATTACATTAAAAATTGCAGTGTCATCCACCATATTCTCCAGACTTGTCCCCCCCGTGACTTTTATCTCGTCCCAAACTGTTCTTCTTCTTTCATTTGGTCACTAATGATCTATCTCTACCTCTTTTCTCTTTCTCAGACCCTTCGAATAAAATACTCACCCCCTGGTGCTGATGCCCATCCCCAGTCGCTCCATTTGATCGGCCTTCTTCGGGTCTTGCTTCCGTACCTGATCGTTGTTCTTCTGTTGCTGGTCGCTGAGCTCTTTGTAGGCCAATCTGACGGCGGCCTCGCGCTCCTCTTCTTCTTTGCTCGTCAGCGCCGCCATCTTGACGGACTCCTCGGCTGCGCGCAATCGTGACTCTTCGGCTTGTTCCGCCTCGCGTTCCAGATCGGCGAAGTTCGTTTTCACCTTCGTGGCGCCGAGTCCGGATTTCTTCGCGCCGAACTGGAATTAGTCGAGTATATCGATCGATTCAAAATAATAGAGAATGCAAATGAAGAGAGTGTTTTCAATTTATTTCCGAGATGCCCATAGCTGTTTCGTAGTTTCCTACTCGTCAGGATAGCTTCATGGAATCTCTCAAAATCAAAACGAATGCATTAGAAACTTGATTGAACCTTGGATTGATCAGAACAAAAAAATTTTTGGCTGCCTGCAATGAGCAGATAATCACCTAACTTTGGATTCCATGGTTCATTTCAAATTAAGTTTCAACTAGTTCCTGTAGATGTCACAAGTTACTTTTTTTATAACTGTCTTTGCTTTAAGGTATTAATTTCAGAGTCCATTCGTTTTTATTTCGAGATTCGAGAGATTTCATAAAGCTGTCCTGACGAGTAGGAAACTACGAAACGGCCGTCGGTAGATCATAGAACTCTCTGAATTGAATTGAAAACATTCTCTTCATTTTAGATACTGTTTGCGTTCCTCTTGACACAGTAGAAACTTGACTGAACCCTAGATAAGTAAGATCAAAATTTTTAAATTTTGTAGTTTGGTTTTTTCAGGTGACCACCATGACGTGTGTTGGAAGCATGTGAAGAAACATTGTTATCGAAGGATTTCAAGTTGCTTCTTTTCACACATTTCAAAAAATAGATGGATGGGATAGTTAACAAACAATATTCTTATAAATATTGTTTTCCAACTGTCTTGATAGTCCAGATCAATGATCAGTCGTAAGATACTCTACCAAAATCTTTGACATTGACTCCTAATTTAACATTACGCTCACTTTACTTAAAAATGTTACCTCTTACAGCCACAAAACTAATTGTTTTTTCCTAACTGTAAATTTAGTACAACAAAGTCTTATGCCAACTAAAAAAGATTGACATAAGACACTTGAGTGACCGATAGAAAATGATTACATCTCAGTCAATTATCTCACAGTAAATATCACTATTAATTACTTCAGCAGTTACAGCTAAATTTGTCAGAATCACAGTAGTTCTGACAAATTTACTTACAGCAGATTTTTTGGCAGCTGGTTTCCTTGCGGTAATGGCGGATTTTCGGGGTTCCGTTTGGACACTATTGGCAAGTGAGAAGTCGACTTTTGGTCCCTCTTCAGGATTCTTATTCAGCGTATTGGCCGTCTTAGCGTCATCGGTGATTTCAGGTTGCTTTAGAGAGACAAAAAAAATTAGTGATTGATCCCAGAGCTTTAATGTTTTTTATAAATCCAGAAGAAAATTTCAAGTTTCCAAAATGAAGACTAGAATTGATCTCTTAAAGAATCATTGTAATGAAAAGACAATGTTTGACCTTTAGAGGTAAAAACAAACAATGACTCATATCTTAAAATTCAGTAAGCTGAGTCTGATATTGAAATTTCCAAAATATTTCTTAGGAAACCCAAAATTTCTTGGTACAGTTTGTATATGGCTTTAATTTAGTGAAATTTTAAATAGTCAGTAATACCAATATAAACTATTTTGACCTGTGCTTGTCTTGAATCAGGAACTGTCTGCTAATAATTTTCACAAAAAAAATTGTTTTAGGTAACTCTATATACTCCCAAATCGAATGAAGGAAATTCTTACTGCTACCATTGAGAATTAATTTAATAAAAAAAATAACTGAAACACTGTACAAATGTAAAAGTACAATCACCAACCCCAAATTATGGCAAGCCTTGATATGATGTATTAAAAAAAATTAACTCAAACCACATACAACTGTCAACTGCTGTGCAAATGTTATTTCCTGGCTGGCAAAATTCTCGTGTTCTGAGAAAAAGTCGTCTTCCTTCTCTTCTGGTTTCTCGGGGGCTTGAGGATGAACATGCAACTGAGAAATGATGCTGTGAAAGTGACGTTAGTTACGTACAGGGTGAATCGAAATTAGTGGTCGAAACTTCAATAGCGGATTCTTCCAAAGGGTTGTGATCTCAAATAATGTTTGTACAACTTATTCCTGAGTTCTGGATTTTTTTCCGATTTCTTAAAACAAATTTTTTTGAAACCTATATATATAAATCAGGGGCAAAAGACAATATTGAAATTGAAAAGGGAACATTCTCCATGAAAATTGAAAAATATGATTTATTTGTAATATCAAACAGAAAACAACTACTTCCCTGGCATCTGTTGTGGAATCATCTGCGGCTGAAAGACAAACTTTAGTTGCTATATTTTATCGTTCAAGGTAACCTCTTGGGAGGTATTCATGTTGAAAAGGGGAACATTCTCCATGAAAATTGAAAAATGTGATTCATTTATAATATTTACCAGAAAACAACTACTTCCCTGGCAAAAGCCACGCCACGCTGGACATTGAACTACATCTGATAGATATTGTGAAAAGACTCTAACTGAAAAGAAAAATCTGAAAGTGAAAATTCGCATTTTCATTCAGATAGTTGATTTTTTAAATTTTCTCTTGTTTTCATTGGCAATTCATTAAATAAGATAGGGAGAATGTTATTCAAAAATATCACTCATAGAAATCGTTCATTTAATTGAAGCTAGGTTCGCTTCTCTCGCATTTAATCCCATTTTTCCACAAACAAACCCTGCACGAATTTCCAAATAATTTGAATTGGCAATCCCGCAATCCCCTAAAGAAGATACCCAGCAACTTTGAAAAAACTATGGATGATTTCAAAGAGAAGACGGCTGACCTAACATTCATATCACACTTGTCAGAAAGAATTCTTAATTTTGGCAAGAATTTTTATATGTGGGTTTGTATATTCCCTCAAAAACTGGACACCTTTGAAATTCCATCATGTCTGTTTGTTTGTAGCTTTGAAATTTTTCTTGATGGTAAAATTTTTCTATTTTAATATGATCATCAAACTGAAACTTCGACCAATAATTTCTTCTCGTATTCTTCACACCTCGAAGTTATTGAAATGCAAAATAAAACATGGAAAAGTGAACACATGGTTAATCGAAAATTAAAAAAGCTATCTAGCAAGGCGAGGACATTTCCACGCCTACCTTTTGGTTTTCCTTCAAGAAGAACCCACTGTATTTTGTTGGAATCAACTAGAAGCAAAAAAATAATTCCATAATGTGAAAGACACTGAAGACTGCAGAATATTGTAGTCAAAACTGATTCATATAATGTCATTTCTTTATACAACTTCACATATATCTGTTTTGGAAAAGGACATTTTTAGAAACACATTCAACTTACCTCCTTGTTAGTTTGCAGAGAGTGGTAGGCAGCTTGACTCAACTTTTCCCTGTACAGCTGAGCTGCTCTGGAATTGTATTTTTTCTGGGCATCATTGGTGTTGCAATTATGTTGATTGAAAAACTGCAACTAAAATAAAAAAATTACGTTGAATTGCCAAAACCTACATTCACAACGAATTGGATACAATTTTGTGTGTAGCTCGGGTTTTGCACATTAAGTACATCTACAATTATGAAATTTAAGATGGAAGCATCCTTCTTAGGTAAAGCAAAAAAGAGTTGATCCTATTTTGCTTAGGACACTAGGAACAAATATGAGATGTATGTTTACAAAAATTATAATTCATTGACGTCACAAACATGGCGGATGCGACGACCGTGTCTCTACT
Organism: Chrysolina haemoptera; assembly: GCA_958298965.1. Taxonomy (NCBI): domain Eukaryota; kingdom Metazoa; phylum Arthropoda; class Insecta; order Coleoptera; family Chrysomelidae; genus Chrysolina; species Chrysolina haemoptera. Next base: position 53,840,729 of record OY282585.1, on the reverse strand, counting down.
ATCTTTGAGTGCTTCCATCTTAAATGGATCACACTGTATATGCATATTTCCTGAAAAACGGAATTTTTTATTAAAAAAATGATGTCATATGGCGCCATCTTGTGAATTTTTGGGGAATTGCATTGTATCTCTTGGCTGTTAGCCTACTCTTTGGGAGATGGCGCTATATGACATCTGAACATGCAATCAAATCAATGTTAGATACTTCCTGAAAGAAAGCGATTTTACACAAAAAAACATTTTTTATCTGCTCTCGTCCTAATACAAGTCCTAATGATTTTGTGATACCCACTTGTAATGTGGCAATTGTCAGCAATGTATTTTAAGTTGTCCTTTTATAAGTCGTAACAATTTAATTGGTGAATCTCATATACTTACCAATTGAATCATCACGACCTGATTATTCTCAAAAAAATTAATAAGATTTGATTATTTTGATTAGCATACATTATTAATGTAATCTTTTCATTTGTAAATCTGTGATGGCACAGCTGCCTAATACTCAAGCCAGTATGCTTCAAAAGAAGGGGTACTGGGTTAGAATCTGCAAGAGGTTTTTTTTTATTTACGTGAATAATTTTACAGTAATTGAAGTAGACTTAACATGCGGTGTTATGCACGTCACGTTATATATAGCTCATTCCAGCTGAAAACCTAGACATACAAGAAACATAGTATGGAAGGAAATAATATCAAAATAATTTTCAAAATAAAGTGTTGAACTGATGGCTTTCATGTTTTTTATTATTCAAATGACTGCAGTTCATTATAAGAAAAATTGCAATATATTCATCAGTCTGTGATTTGTATCTAAATAACTCCCAAAACTTACTTACTAGAAAAACCCAAGTGAAGGTCGTTCACCCAGGTACTGAATAAGACAAAGGGCACTTACAGCATTGCTATTACCCCCTAATTGCATCTGCCTCAACTGCATCCAAGTCCAGTTTGTATCCAGTTGGGTAGACCTCACGAAAGTTAAATGTACACCCAGACTTCTGTGAACTGCAGAGCAATCAATGCATATGAAGACGCCGTATGTTACACTAGACCATGTTGGGTTTTTGGCATTACAATCAAAACAAGCCTGAAACAAGGTCGAAAAAAGTCTGCAACAAGGTCGATTCAGCCAATTTATAAATTCATACATACATCAACTGAAGGTTAAGATATCAAAATGGTACAAAATATGGGACAAAACTAGGTTAATTCCTGTAACATTAGGAATGTTGATTGGAAAAACCTGGAAAACTTATTATTTTGAATATGTTGTAGACACGTCATTCACATATCAATGAAATTTGTTTGATAAACGACTATATTTTTGTACCTTATTGGCTCCTATCGACCTCAGCCTATGAAACACAGCTTCTATGTCTTCTTTTGTTGGTTGCGAATTCATTTTGTGAATTTTTGCCAATGAATTATCGAAATATTATTTTCACAATTTTAGTCAAGCTGCTATTTTATTTGACAACCAGAAACCACAGAACACTTCTCTCTCTCTCTCTCATCATTTATTGTCCTCAGCTTCCTTTACGGCGCTATATGGACATCCCCAACTGCGGCAAATCCGTTGCCATCCGGCCTTCAACCGGCGTAGACAGTTGAGGTGTATCGGGGGAATGCAGTAGTCTGGCTCGAAGCCATACTGCATCCCAAGTGTATTTTTCAACATCACATATTATAAATATTTTTTCCTGAATATTGCTGGCACGTCGTAGACGGCGGACATGTGTCACAACATATAACCCATTCATACAGGTGTTCTGGCTAGGCCTTGTTACTAACTCCTTGCGCCACCTATGGAGCAGCGTGATTATTCGCAGTCCCGTCAATCATGAAAACGTGGGAAAGGTATTCTTCAATAACCCAGAGTTAATTTCTAATGAAAAAAAGTCTGGTTCATTGGAGAATCGAACTCAGGACCCTTGGATCATGAGACTAGCGCTAAACCACTGCGCCACCTCGCCTACCACAGAACACTTATCAGATCAGAAATCACTGAAATCAGAAGAATCCAGAATGACATAAGTCACATTAGACATAAATGACACAGGACTCAAACTCAAAGAGTGTCACCACCACAGAACTTAAACACAGACCACAGTTAGTAGCCAACGACTATCTGACCACAGTAGCTGCTTTCCATTAGTTTGATGCACCAGGTCTTCCTATTCTAGACTTACTAGCTGAGTTCGGCTTGCTCACTCTTTTGACTCTATTCACTCGGTAAGCACCATATGCGTTCGGGTATAATGAAAAGCGTCCAAGGAGTGTGAATTTCAGCGTTCGGGTTTTGTGACGGGAGTGGATAGAAGTGACTCCAAAAGTACCACCTCGACCTATGAGGGCGCAAGCTAGAGCAGCTCTTTTTCTCTCTGGGTCTCTGGTTTTAACCTAAAAATGTTATGCAGTTCGAGCAAGGTCAAGTCGAAGCACCGATAAATCATTATTTGAAAATAGGTGATCAATTGTGTTAGTAGATATACACTTTGATATACAGGTTCTCTTTATTATCAAAAAAGTCGTTCGGGAACTTCGGACACAGAAAACCGCGGTGATTCAAAATTTGCCACCTGTCTTTATCCACTTTAGCTCCACTCTCACTCCGCTCCAACTCCTTATAACCAATCCGAACTCACCTACTATCGGTAGATTTTCAGCCAATGATTAAATTAGAATAAGAAGGCCTGGTGCAACAAAGGCTTAAATGAAAAAACCAAGGTTATGTCACACACACACATGCGTTGCCAGAGTGGTACTATAGTACCACATGTGGTACTTTTGGTTGTCAAAAAGTACGGTGGTACTCCTTTGCTAAATGTGGTACTCAAATTAGTTTTTGGTATGGCCAATGGGCGTGGTCTAATACTTGAAATAACCCATAAAAACACCAATTAGAAAGCAAGTTTTGTGGGTTATTTGAACTCTGAAACAATTTCAAGTATTGGACCACGTCCATTGGCCATACCCGTAGGGACGGCACGGCTATGCTAGATTCAGTGACCAGTAGTAACCCTTCTAGAAGCATCTCATGCCTGCCTTTAGCGGTTGATTTCGAAACTGAAAGTTCTTTGTCTCTCTCTCTCTCTCTCTCTCACGCAACTTCTGCCAAACTAACCACTAGCCGTCACATAGCAAATATTTACACACTATCCATATAATATAATGTGTTTTTCTTTCATATAGCATGTAATATTAAAAAGTGGTACTGTGAGGTAAAATTTAGTACATTTTCATCGAGTTTGTGGTACGGACAATTTTTCCCACCTGGCAACGCTGCACACACACCATGAAAAACGAATGTGACAGATGGACAACTGCATACAAATATTATTCGCAGTCTGCGCAAATGATGCGACATCTATAGTTATTTGGTTGAATTGATACTGAGTATTTCTTGTCATAAGCGGTATAGTGTGTCTATTTCAGCTGTTTTCTCATTATTGAGCGATTTTTGGACAATAAAATGAGTTTAGTGATATTTTTTAGTGTGCATAGTTTCAGAATAAGTCAACTGGAAATGGCGACAGAAGTCAAAAATTCCATTATACTCTGCGTATTTTCTCAGTGCCGCAATGCGCTGAATCTGCTGTCAATAATAGTACTGAAGACAAAAAGTTTCTTTACATTTTAGTTCTATTAAAAAACAAAGAGTTTTGCAACACATGACAATGTCGTCGTAGATATAAATGTCTGATAAACATATCAACTTTCGATATCTCGAGTACTTCATTCAAATTTGAATGAAACTGAAGTTGAACAATATGGACTTTTCACTGATCTATAAAGTATAGATCATTGGATATTTTATCATTGACTAAGGTGTGTGTTGCCTAGATGTCACTACTGACGTCTAATGTTTACTTGGTTTGGAATCCGCACCAACCAACCGAGGTGGTGCTGTAGGTTTTTTCGGGTTTTCCTACAGCTGAAATGTGAATATGTCATGTGAATCAGTACGATGCCCGGAGCATCACGGCAAATAATGCTAATAGCCATATCCTCTACCCGCACAGGCTCTGCCTTACACAGTGTTTTTAAGAGGGAGTATTATTATGATTATATTAGTATTATTACTTAATATATATTATAGGCAGTATAATATCTCAGTGTCACAGATAATCTTTGCTGATTTTTTTTAAGTGATACCTCAAAGGGCAGTATCCCGTGTGGAATCCTCTGTTACAAATTTTAGCTCTTTCTCGTCCAACTCGAGAAGATGTCTAGCTTTCCTTGGAGATAGCTCACTTTAATGCAAGCACTGTAGCTAAAATGTTACTACAAAAAATCCAGTAGATATTATTTTTGGTACACGGACAGTTCTTGAAGAGTTAAAATTGTTAATATTTTTGTTAAACAAAAAAGACCACTAAAATAATAGTAATTTTTAATTTTAAATTTTTTTCGATTGACTCAAAATTCACAATATATATATCAATTCGAACATTCTGAATCGATTGGCGTTCGCAGAATTCGTCTATCTATAACCGTTCTTGAGTTGGATAGCTTTAAATCTATTTTAGATGTTTTTTCCCCGCCAAAAATATGTCTGATAGGTTTTCGACATTTTCGTTCAAAGATTCGGAATTGGCACGTTAAAATACGTTTGAAAACAAAAATTCGAAATTCGAAAAATGAAAAATAAAAAATCTCAGAAAATTGGATTTTCTACTAACCACCCTTTTTCAGCAAAATCTTACATCATGAGCACATAAAAATCCTACATTTTCGGAATGAGCATGAAATTTTACGTATTTAGTGCAAATTTCAAGTCGATGTGACGACTTAGTATTTTTCATAATTTTTAGGGGTAAACCCCTTACAACTTTTTTCGAGTAATTTTTAATTTTTAATTTTTCTGGATTGACTCAAAATTCACATTATATATTAATTCGACCATTCTGAATCGATTGGCATTCGCAGAATTCGTCTATCTATAACCGTTCTCGAGTTGGATAGCTTTAAAACTATTTTGGATGTTTTTTTCCCGCCAAAATATCTCTGATGGGTTTTCGACATTTTCGATCAAAGATTCTGAATCAGCACTTTGAAATACGTTTGAAAACAAAAATTCGAAATTCGAAAAATGAAAAATAAAAAATCTCAGAAAATTGGATTTTCTACCTTAAACACCGTTTTCCATTTCTACCTTAAACACCGTTTTCCAGCAAAATCTTACATCTGAGCACATAAAATCCTACATTTTCGGAATGAGCATGAAATTTTACGTTTATAGTGCAAATTTCAAGTCGATGTGACGACTTAGTATTTTTCATAATTTTTAGGGGTAAACCCCTTACAACTTTTTTCGAGTAATTTTTAATTTTTAGTTTTTCTGGATTGACTCAAAATTCACATTATATATTAATTCGACCATTCTGATGCGATTGGCGTTCGCAGAATTCGTCTATCTATAACCGTTCTCGAGTTGGATAGCTTTAAAACTAATTTGGATGTTTTTTTCCCGCCAATTATATGTCTGATAGGTTTTCGACATTTTCGTTCAAAGATTCGGAATTGGCACGTTAAAATACGTTTGAAAACAAAAATTCGAAATTCGAAAAATGAAAAATAAAAAATCTCAGAAAATTGGATTTTCCTGATGGGTTTTCGACATTTTCGATCAAAGATTCTGAACCAGCACGTTGAAATACGTTTGAAAACAAAAATTCGAAATTCGAAAAATGAAAAATAAAAAATCTCAGAAAATTGGATTTTCTACTAAACACCCTTTTCCAGCAAAATCTCAAATCTGAGCACATAAAAATCCTACATTTCCGGAATGAGCATGAAATTTTACGTATTTAGTGCAAATTTCAAGTCGATGTGACGACTTAGTATTTTTCATAATTTTTAGAGGTAAACCCCTTACAACTTTTTTCGAGTAATTTTTGATTTTTAATTTTTTTCGAGTGACTAAAAATTCACAATATATATTAATTCGACCATTCTGATTCGATTGGCGTTCGCAGAATTCGTCTATCTATAACCGTTCTCGAGTTGGATAGCTTTAAAACTAATTTGGATGTTCTTTTTCCCGCCAAAATATGTCTGATGAGTTTTCGACATTTTCGATCAAAGATTCTGAATCAGCACGTTGAAATACGTTTGAAAACAAAAGTTCGAAATTCGAAAAATGAAAAATAAAAAATCTCAGAAAATTGGATTTTCTACTAAACACACTTTTTCAGCAAAATCTTACATCTGAGCACATAAAAATTCTACATTTTCGGAATGAGCATGAAATTTTACGTATTTAGTGCAAATTTCAAGTCGATGTGACGACTTAGTATTTTTCATAATTTTTAGAGGTAAACCCCTTACAACTTTTTTCGAGTAATTTTTGATTTTTAATTTTTTTCGATTGACTAAAAATTCACAATATATATTAATTCGACCATTCTGATTCGATTGGCGTTCGCAGAATTCGTCTATCTATAACTGTTCTCGAGTTGGATAGCTCTAAAACTAATTTGGATGTTTTTTCCCGCCAAAAATATGTCTGATAGGTTTTCGACATTTTCGTTCAAAGATTCGGAATTGGCACGTTAAAATACGTTTGAAAACAAAAATTCGAAATTCGAAAAATGAAAAATAAAAAATCTCAGAAAATTGGATTTTCTACTAACCACCCTTTTTCAGCAAAATCTTACATCATGAGCACATAAAAATCCTACATTTTCGGAATGAGCATGAAATTTTACGTATTTAGTGCAAATTTCAAGTCGATGTGACGACTTAGTATTTTTCATAATTTTTACATTTTTCGAGTAATTTTTAATTTTTAATTTTTCTTGATTGACTCAAAATTCACATTATATATTAATTCGACCATTCTGAATCGATTGGCGTTCGCAGAATTCGTCTATCTATAACCGTTCTCGAGTTGGATAGCTTTAAAACTATTTTGGATGTTTTTTTTCCCGCCAAAATATGTCTGATGGGTTTTCGACATATTCGATCAAAGATTCGGAATCAGCACGTTAAAATAAGTTTGAAAACAAAAATTCGAAATTCGAAAAATGAAAAATAAAAAATCTCAGAACCGTTTTCCAGCAAAATCTTAGATCTGAGCACATAAAATCCTACATTTTCGGAATGAGCATGAAATTTTACGTATATAGTGCAAATTTCAAGTCGATGTGACGACTTAGTATTTTTCATAATTTTTAGGGGTAAACCCCTTACAACTTTTTTCGAGTAATTTTTAATTTTAAATGTTTTTCGATTGACTAAAAATTCACAATATATATTAATTCGACCATTCTGATTCGATTGGCGTTCGCAGAATTCGTCTTATCTATAACCGTTCTCGAGTTGGATAGCTTTAAATCTATTTTAGATGTTTTTTTTTTGCCAAAAATATGTCTGATAGGTTTTCGACATTTTCGTTCAAAGATTCGGAATTGGCACGTTAAAATACGTTTGAAAACAAAAATTCGAAATTCGAAAAATGAAAAATAAAAAATCTCAGAAAATTGGATTTTCTACTAACCACCCTTTTTCAGCAAAATCTTACATCATGAGCACATAAAAATCCTACATTTTCGGAATGAGCATGAAATTTTACGTATTTAGTGCAAATTTCAAGTCGATGTGACGACTTAGTATTTTTCATAATTTTTAGGGGTAAACCCCTTACAACTTTTTTCGAGTAATTTTTAATTTTAAATGTTTTTCGATTGACTAAAAATTCACAATATATATTAATTCGACCATTCTGATTCGATTGGCGTTCGCAGAATTCGTCTTATCTATAACCGTTCTCGAGTTGGATAGCTTTAAATCTATTTTAGATGTTTTTTTTTTGCCAAAAATATGTCTGATAGGTTTTCGACATTTTCGTTCAAAGATTCGGAATTGGCACGTTAAAATACGTTTGAAAACAAAAATTCGAAATTCGAAAAATGAAAAATAAAAAATCTCAGAAAATTGGATTTTCTACTAACCACCCTTTTTCAGCAAAATCTTACATCATGAGCACATAAAAATCCTACATTTTCGGAATGAGCATGAAATTTTACGTATTTAGTGCAAATTTCAAGTCGATGTGACGACTTAGTATTTTTCATAATTTTTAGAGGTAAACCCCTTACAACATTTTTCGAGTAATTTTTAATTTTTAATTTTTCTTGATTGACTCAAAATTCACATTATATATTAATTCGACCATTCTGAATCGATTGGCGTTCGCAGAATTCGTCTATCTATAACTGTTCTCGAGTTGGATAGCTTTAAAACTATTTTGGATGTTTTTTTTCCCGCCAAAATATGTCTGATGGGTTTTCGACATATTCGATCAAAGATTCGGAATCAGCACGTTAAAATAAGTTTGAAAACAAAAATTCGAAATTCGAAAAATGAAAAATAAAAAATCTCAGAACCGTTTTCCAGCAAAATCTTACATCTGAGCACATAAAATCCTACATTTTCGGAATGAGCATGAAATTTTACGTATATAGTGCAAATTTCAAGTCGATGTGACGACTTAGTATTTTTCATAATTTTTAGGGGTAAACCCCTTACAACTTTTTTCGAGTAATTTTTAATTTTAAATGTTTTTCGATTGACTAAAAATTCACAATATATATTAATTCGACCATTCTGATTCGATTGGCGTTCGCAGAATTCGTCTTATCTATAACCGTTCTCGAGTTGGATAGCTTTAAATCTATTTTAGATGTTTTTTTTTTGCCAAAAATATGTCTGATAGGTTTTCGACATTTTCGTTCGAAGATTCGGAATCGGCACGTTAAAATACGTTTGAAAACAAAAATTCGAAATTCGAAAAATGAAAAATAAAAAATCTCAGAAAATTGGATTTTCTACCTTAAACACCGTTTTCCAGCAAAATCTTGCATCTGAGCACATAAAATCCTATATTTTCGGAATGAGCATGAAATTTTACGTATATTGTGTAAATTTCAAGTCGATGTGACGACTTGGTATTTTTCATACTTGTTAGGGGTAAACCCCTTACAACTTTTTTCGAGTAATTTTCAATTTTAAATTTTTTTCGATTGACTCAAAATTCGCAATATATATTAATTCGACCATTCTGAATCGATTGGCGTTCGCAGAATTCGTCTATCTATAACCGTTCTCGAGTTGGATAGCTTTAAATATATTTTGGATGTTTTTTTCCCGTCAAAAATATGTCTGATGGGTTTTCGACATTTTCTTTCAAAGATTCGGAATCAGCACGTTAAAATACGTTTGAAAACAAAATTTCGAAATTCGAAAAATGAAAAATAAAAAATCTCAGAAAATTGGATTTTCTACTAAACACCCTTTTTCAGCAAAATCTTACATCTGAGCACATAAAAATTCTACATTTTCGGAATGAGCATGAAATTTTACGTATTTAGTGCAAATTTCAAGTCGATGTGACGACTTAGTATTTTTCATAATTTTTAGAGGTAAACCCCTTACAACTTTTTTCGAGTAATTTTTGATTTTTAATTTTTTTCGATTGACTAAAAATTCACAATATATATTAATTCGACCATTCTGATTCGATTGGCGTTCGCAGAATTCGTCTATCTATAACCGTTCTCGAGTTGGATAGCTTTAAAACTAATTTGGATGTTTTTTTTCCCGCCAAAATATGTCTGATGGGTTTTCGACATTTTCGATCAAAGATTCTGAATCAGCACGTTAAAATACGTTTGAAAACAAAAATTCGACATTCGAAAAATGAAAAATAAAAAATCTCAGAAAATTGGATTTTCTACTAAACACCCCTTTCCAGCAAAATCTCACATCTGAGCACATAACAATCCTACATTTTCGGAATGAGCATGAAATTTTACGTATTTAGTGCAATTTTCAAGTCGATGTGACGACTTAGTATTTTTCATAATTTTTAGAGGTAAACCCCTTACAACATTTTTCGAGTAATTTTTAATTTTTAATTTTTCTTGATTGACTCTAAATTCACATTAAATATTAATTCGACCATTCTGAATCGATTGGCGTTCGCAGAATTCGTCTATCTATAACCGTTCTCGAGTTGGATAGCTTTAAAACTATTTTGGATGTTTTTTTTCCCGCCAAAATATGTCTGTTGGGTTTTCGACATATTCGATCAAAGATTCGGAATCAGCACGTTAAAATAAGTTTGAAAACAAAAATTCGAAATTCGAAAAATGAAAAATAAAATATCTCAGAAAATTGGATTTTCTACCTTAAACACCGTTTTCCAGCAAAATCTTAATCTGAGCACATAAATTCCTACATTTTCGGAATGAGCATGAAACTTTACGTATATAGTGCAAATTTCAAGTCGATGTGACGACTTAGTATTTTTCATAATTTTTAGGGGTGTAAACCCCTTACAACTTTTTTCGAGTTATTTTTAATTTTTAATTTTTCTTGATTGACTCAAAATTCACATTATATATTAATTCGACCATTCTGAATCGATTGGCGTTCGCAGAATTCGTCTATCTATAGTTACGACTTAGTATTTTTCATAATTTTTAGGGGTAAACCCCTTACAACTTTTTTCGAGTAATTTTTGATTTTTAATTTTTTTCGATTGACTAAAAATTCACAATATATATTAATTCGACCATTCTGATTCGATTGGCGTTCGCAGAATTCGTCTATCTATAACCGTTCTCGAGTTGGATAGCTTTAAAACTAATTTGGATGTTTTTTTTCCCGCCAAAATATGTCTGATGGGTTTTCGACATTTTCGATCAAAGATTCTGAATCAGCACGTTAAAATACGTTTGAAAACAAAAATTCGACATTCGAAAAATGAAAAATAAAAAATCTCAGAAAATTGGATTTTCTACTAAACACCCCTTTCCAGCAAAATCTCACATCTGAGCACATAACAATCCTACATTTTCGGAATGAGCATGAAATTTTACGTATTTAGTGCAATTTTCAAGTCGATGTGACGACTTAGTATTTTTCATAATTTTTAGAGGTAAACCCCTTATAACATTTTTCGAGTAATTTTTAATTTTTAATTTTTCTTGATTGACTCTAAATTCACATTAAATATTAATTCGACCATTCTGAATCGATTGGCGTTCGCAGAATTCGTCTATCTATAACCGTTCTCGAGTTGGATAGCTTTAAAACTATTTTGGATGTTTTTTTTCCCGCCAAAATATGTCTGTTGGGTTTTCGACATATTCGATCAAAGATTCGGAATCAGCACGTTAAAATAAGTTTGAAAACAAAAATTCGAAATTCGAAAAATGAAAAATAAAATATCTCAGAAAATTGGATTTTCTACCTTAAACACCGTTTTCCAGCAAAATCTTAATCTGAGCACATAAATTCCTACATTTTCGGAATGAGCATGAAATTTTACGTATATAGTGCAAATTTCAAGTCGATGTGACGACTTAGTATTTTTCATAATTTTTAGGGGTGTAAACCCCTTACAACTTTTTTCGAGTTATTTTTAATTTTTAATTTTTCTTGATTGACTCAAAATTCACATTATATATTAATTCGACCATTCTGAATCGATTGGCGTTCGCAGAATTCGTCTATCTATAGTTACGACTTAGTATTTTTCATAATTTTTAGGGGTAAACCCCTTACAACTTTTTTCGAGTAATTTTTAATTTTAAATTTTTTTCGATTGACTAAAAATTCACAATGTATATTAATTCGACCATTCTGATTCGATTGGCGTTCGCAGAATTCGTCTATCTATAACCGTTCTCGAGTTGGATAGCTTTAAAACTAATTTGGATGTTTTTTTCCCGCCAAAATATGTCTGATGGGTTTTCGACATTTTCGATCAAAGATTCTGAATCAGCACGTTAAAATACGTTTGAAAACAAAAATTCGAAAATCGAAAAATGAAAAATAAAAAATCTCAGAAAATTGGATTTTCTACTAAACACCCTTTTCCAGCAAAATCTCACATCTGAGCACATAAAAATCCTACATTTCCGGAATGAGCATGAAATTTTACGTGTTTAGTGCAAATTTCAAGTCGATGTGACGACTTAGTATTTTTCATAATTTTTAGAGGTAAACCCCTTACAACATTTTTCGAGTTATTTTTAATTTTTAATTTTTCTTGATTGACTCAAAATTCACATTATATATTAATTCGACCATTCTGAATCGATTGGCGTTCGCAGAATTCGTCTATCTATAGTTACGACTTAGTATTTTTCATAATTTTTAGGGGTAAACCCCTTACAACTTTTTTCGAGTAATTTTTAATTTTAAATTTTTTTCGATTGACTAAAAATTCACAATGTATATTAATTCGACCATTCTGATTCGATTGGCGTTCGCAGAATTCGTCTATCTGTAACCGTTCTCGAGTTGGATAGCTTTAAAACTAATTTGGATGTTTTTTTCCCGCCAAAATATGTCTGATGGGTTTTCGACATTTTCGATCAAAGATTCTGAATCAGCACGTTAAAATACGTTTGAAAACAAAAATTCGAAATTCGAAAAATGAAAAATAAAAAATCTCAGAAAATTGGATTTTCTACCTTAAACACCGTTTTCCAGCAAAATCTTACATCTGAGCACATAAAATCTTACATTTTCGGAATGAGCATGAAATTTTACGTATATAGTGCAAATTTCCAGTCGATGTGACGACTTAGTATTTTTCATAATTTTTAGAGGTAAACCCCTTACAACTTTTTTCGAGTAATTTTTGATTTTTAATTTTTCTTGATTGACTCAAAATTCACATTATATATTAATTCGACCATTCTGAATCGATTGGCGTTCGCAGAATTCGTCTATCTATAGTTACGACTTAGTATTTTTCATAATTTTTAGGGGTAAACCCCTTACAACTTTTTTCGAGTAATTTTTAATTTTTAATTTTTCTGGATTGACTCAAAATTCACATTATATATTAATTCGACCATTCTGAATCGATTGGCGTTCGCAGAATCCGTCTATCTATAACCGTTCTCGAGTTGGATAGCTTTAAAACTATTTTGGATGTTTTTTTTCCCGCCAAAATATCTCTGATGGGTTTTCGACATTTTCGATCAAAGATTCTGAATCAGCAAGTTGAAATACGTTTGAAAACAAAAATTCGAAATTCGAAAAATGAAAAATAAAAAATCTCAGAAAATTGGATTTTCTACTAAACACCCTTTTCCAGCAAAATCTCACATCTGAGCACATAAAAATCCTACATTTCCGGAATGAGCATGAAATTTTACGTATTTAGTGCAAATTTCAAGTCGATGTGACGACTTAGTATTTTTCATAATTTTTAGGGGCAAACAAACAAACCCCTTACAACTTTTTTCGAGTAATTTTTAATTTTTAATTTTTCTGGATTGACTAAAAATTCACAATATATATTAATTCGACCATTCTGATTCGATTGGCGTTCGCAGAATTCGTCTATCTATAACCGTTCTCGAGTTGGATAGCTTTAAATCTATTTTAGATGTTTTTTTTTTGCCAAAAATATGTCTGATAGGTTTTCGACATTTTCGTTCGAAGATTCGGAATCGGCACGTTAAAATACGTTTGAAAACAAAAATTCGAAATTCGAAAAATGAAAAATAAAAAATTTTAGAAAATTGGATTTTCTACCTTAAACACCGTTTTCCAGCAAAATCTTGCATCTGAGCACATAAAATCCTATATTTTCGGAATGAGCATGAAATTTTACTTATATTGTGTAAATTTCAAGTCGATGTGACGACTTAGTATTTTTCATAATTGTAAGTGGTAAACCCCTTACAACTTTTTTCGAGTAATTTTCAATTTTAAATTTTTTTCGATTGACTCAAAATTCGCAATATATATTAATTCGACCATTCTGAATCGATTGGCGTTCGCAGAATTCGTCTATCTATAACCGTTCTCGAGTTGGATAGCTTTAAATATATTTTGGATGTTTTTTTCCCGCCAAAAATATGTCTGATGGGTTTTCGACATTTTCTTTCAAAGATTCGGAATCAGCACGTTAATATACGTTTGAAAACAAAAGTTCGAAATTCGAAAAATGAAAAATAAAAAATCTCAGAAAATTGGATTTTCTACTAAACACCCTTTTTCAGCAAAATCTTACATCTGAGCACATTAAAATCCTACATTTTCGGAATGAGCATGAAATTGTACGTATTTAGTGCAAATTTCAAGTCGATGTGACGACTTAGTATTTTTCATAATTTTTAGAGGTAAACCCCTTACAACTTTTTTCGAGTAATTTTTGATTTTTAATTTCTTTTGATTGACTCAAAATTCACAATATATATTATTTCGACCACTCTGAATCGATTGGCGTTCGCAGAATTCATCTATCTATAACCGTTCTCGAGTTGGATAGCTTTAAAACTATTTTGGATGTTTTTTTTTCCCGCCAAAATATGTCTGATGGGTTTTCGACATATTCGATCAAAGATTCGGAATCAGCACGTTAAAATACGTTTGAAAACAAAAATTCGAAATTCGAAAAATGAAAAATAAAAAATCTCAGAAAATTGGATTTTCTACCTTAAACACCGTTTTCCAGCAAAATCTTACATCTGAGCACATAAAATCCTACATTTTCGGAATGAGCATGAAATTTTACGTATTTAGTGCAAATTTCAAGTCGATGTGACGACTTAGTATTTTTCATAATTTTTAGAGGTAAACCCCTTACAACATTTTTCGAGTTATTTTTAATTTTTAATTTTTCTTGATTGACTCAAAATTCACAATATATACTAATTCGACCATTCTGAATCGATTGGCGTTCGCAGAATTCGTCTATCTATAACCGTTCTCGAGTCGGATAGCTTTAAAACTATTTTGAATGTTTTTTTTTTCCGCCAAAATATGTCTGATGGGTTTTCGACATTATCGATCAAAGATTCGGAATCAGCACGTTAAAATACGTTTGAAAATCGAAAAATGAAAAATAAAAAATCTCAGAAAATTGGATTTTCTACCTTAAACACCGTTTTCCAGCAAAATCTTACATCTGAGCACATAAAATCTTACATTTTCGGAATGAGCATGAAATTTTACGTATATAGTGCAAATTTCCAGTCGATGTGACGACTTAGTATTTTTCATAATTTTTAGAGGTAAACCCCTTACAACTTTTTTGGAGTAATTTTTGATTTTTAATTTTTTTCGATTGACTAAAAATTCACATTGTATATTAATTCGACCATTCTGATTCGATTGGCGTTCGCAGAATTCGTCTATCTATAACCGTTCTCGAGTTGGATAGCTTTAAAACTAATTTGGATGTTTTTTTTCCCGCCAAAATATGTCTGATGGGTTTTCGACATTTTCGATCAAAGATTCTGAATCAGCACGTTAATATACGTTTGAAAACAAAAGTTCGAAATTCGAAAAATGAAAAATAAAAAATCTCAGAAAATTGGATTTTCTACTAAACACCCTTTTTCAGCAAAATCTTACATCTGAGCACATTAAAATCCTACATTTTCGGAATGAGCATGAAATTTTACGTATTTAGTGCAAATTTCAAGTCGATGTGACGACTTAGTATTTTTCATAATTTTTAGAGGTAAACCCCTTACAACTTTTTTCGAGTAATTTTTGATTTTTAATTTTTTTTGATTGACTCAAAATTCACAATATATATTATTTCGACCACTCTGAATCGATTGGCGTTCGCAGAATTCATCTATCTATAACCGTTCTCGAGTTGGATAGCTTTAAAACTATTTTGGATGTTTTTTTTTCCCGCCAAAATATGTCTGATGGGTTTTCGACATATTCGATCAAAGATTCGGAATCAGCACGTTAAAATACGTTTGAGAACAAAAATTCGAAATTCGAAAAATGAAAAATAAAAAATCTCAGAAAATTGGATTTTCTACCTTAAACACCGTTTTCCAGCAAAATCTTACATCTGAGCACATAAAATCCTACATTTTCGGAATGAGCATGAAATTTTACGTATTTAGTGCAAATTTCAAGTCGATGTGACGACTTAGTATTTTTCATAATTTTTAGAGGTAAACCCCTTACAACATTTTTCGAGTTATTTTTAATTTTTAATTTTTCTTGATTGACTCAAAATTCACAATATATACTAATTCGACCATTCTGAATCGATTGGCGTTCGCAGAATTCGTCTATCTATAACCGTTCTCGAGTCGGATAGCTTTAAAACTATTTTGGATGTTTTTTTTTCCCGCCAAAATATGTCTGATGGGTTTTCGACATTATCGATCAAAGATTCGGAATCAGCACGTTAAAATACGTTTGAAAATCGAAAAATGAAAAATAAAAAATCTCAGAAAATTGGATTTTCTACCTTAAACACCGTTTTCCAGCAAAATCTTACATCTGAGCACATAAAATCTTACATTTTCGGAATGAGCATGAAATTTTACGTATATAGTGCAAATTTCCAGTCGATGTGACGACTTAGTATTTTTCATAATTTTTAGAGGTAAACCCCTTACAACTTTTTTGGAGTAATTTTTGATTTTTAATTTTTTTCGATTGACTAAAAATTCACATTGTATATTAATTCGACCATTCTGATTCGATTGGCGTTCGCAGAATTCGTCTATCTATAACCGTTCTCGAGTTTGATAGCTTTAAAACTAATTTATATGTTTTTTTTCCCGCCAAAATATGTCTGATGGGTTTTCGACATTTTCGATCAAAGATTCTGAATCAGCACGTTAAAATACGTTTGAAAACAAAAATTCGAAAATCGAAAAATGAAAAATAAAAAATCTCAGAAAATTGGATTTTCTACTAAACACCCTTTTCCTGCAAAATCTCACATCTGAGCACATAAAAATCCTACATTTCCGGAATGAGCATGAAATTTTACGTGTTTAGTGCAAATTTCAAGTCGATGTGACGACTTAGTATTTTTCATAATTTTTAGAGGTAAACCCCTTACAACATTTTTCGAGTTATTTTTAATTTATAATTTTTCTTGATTGACTCAAAATTCGCATTATATATTAATTCGACCATTCTGAATCGATTGGCGTTCGCAGAATTCGTCTATCTATAGTTACGACTTAGTATTTTTCATAATTTTTAGGGGTAAACCCCTTACAACTTTTTTCGAGTAATTTTTAATTTTAAATTTTTTTCGAGTGACTAAAAATTCACAATGTATATTAATTCGACCATTCTGATTCGATTGGCGTTCGCAGAATTCGTCTATCTGTAACCGTTCTCGAGTTGGATAGCTTTAAAACTAATTTGGATGTTTTTTTCCCGCCAAAATATGTCTGATGGGTTTTCGACATTTTCGATCAAAGATTCTGAATCAGCACGTTAAAATACGTTTGAAAACAAAAATTCGAAATTCGAAAAATGAAAAATAAAAAATCTCAGAAAATTGGATTTTCTACCTTAAACACCGCTTTCCAGCAAAATCTTGCATCTGAGCACATAAAATCCTATATTTTCGGAATGAGCATGAAATTTTACGTATATAGTGTAAATTTCAAGTCGATGTGACGACTAAGTATTTTTCATAATTGTTACAACTTACAACTTTTTTCGAGTAATTTTTAATTTTAAATTTTTTTCGATTGACTCAAAATTCGCAATATATATTAATTCGACCATTCTGAATCGATTGGCGGTCGCAGAATTCGTCTATCTATAACCGTTCTCGAGTTGGATAGCTTTAAAACTATTTTGGATGTTTTTTTTCCCGCCAAAATATGTCTGATGGGTTTTCGACATTTTCGATCAAAGATTCGGAATCAGCACGTTAAAATACGTTTGAAAACAACAATTCGAAATTCGAAAAATGAAAAATAAAAAATCTCAGAAAATTGGATTTTCTACCTTAAACACCGTTTTCCAGCAAAATCTTACATCTGAGCACATAAAATCTTACATTTTCGGAATGAGCATGAAATTTTACGTATATAGTGCAAATTTCCAGTCGATGTGACGACTTAGTATTTTTCATAATTTTTAGAGGTAAACCCCTTACAACTTTTTTCGAGTAATTTTTGATTTTTAATTTTTTTCGATTGACTAAAAATTCACATTGTATATTAATTCGACCATTCTGATTCGATTGGCGTTCGCAGAATTCGTCTATCTATAACCGTTCTCGAGTTGGATAGCTTTAAAACTAATTTGGATGTTTTTTTTCCCGCCAAAATATGTCTGATGGGTTTTCGACATTTTCGATCAAAGATTCTGAATCAGCACGTTAAAATACGTTTGAAAACAAAAATTCGAAAACCGAAAAATGAAAAATAAAAAATCTCAGAAAATTGGATTTTCCACTAAACACCCTTTTCCAGCAAAATCTCACATCTGAGCACATAAAAATCCTACATTTCCGGAATGAGCATGAAATTTTACGTATTTAGTGCAAATTTCAAGTCGATGTGACGACTTAGTATTTTTCATAATTTTTAGAGGTAAACCCCTTACAACATTTTTCGAGTTATTTTTAATTTTTAATTTTTCTTGATTGACTCAAAATTCACATTATATATTAATTCGACCATTCTGAATCGATTGGCGTTCGCAGAATTCGTCTATCTATAGTTACGACTTAGTATTTTTCATAATTTTTAGGGGTAAACCCCTTACAACTTTTTTCGAGTAATTTTTAATTTTTAATTTTTCTGGATTGACTCAAAATTCACATTATATATTAATTCGACCATTCTGAATCGATTGGCGTTCGCAGAATCCGTCTATCTATAACCGTTCTCGAGTTGGATAGCTTTAAAACTATTTTGGATGTTTTTTTTCCCGCCAAAATATCTCTGATGGGTTTTCGACATTTTCGATCAAAGATTCTGAATCAGCATGTTGAAATACGTTTGAAAACAAAAATTCGAAATTCGAAAAATGAAAAATAAAAAATCTCAGAAAATTGGATTTTCTACTAAACACCCTTTTCCAGCAAAATCTCACATCTGAGCACATAAAAATCCTACATTTCCGGAATGAGCATGAAATTTTACGTATTTAGTGCAAATTTCAAGTCGATGTGACGACTTAGTATTTTTCATAATTTTTAGGGGCAAACAAACCCCTTACAACTTTTTTCGAGTAATTTTTAATTTTTAATTTTTCTGGATTGACTAAAAATTCACAATATATATTAATTCGACCATTCTGTTTCGATTGGCGTTCGCAGAATTCGTCTATCTATAACCGTTCTCGAGTTGGATAGCTTTAAATCTATTTTAGATGTTTTTTTTTTGCCAAAAATATGTCTGATAGGTTTTCGACATTTTCGTTCGAAGATTCGGAATCGGCACGTTAAAATACGTTTGAAAACAAAAATTCGAAATTCGAAAAATGAAAAATAAAAAATTTTAGAAAATTGGATTTTCTACCTTAAACACCGTTTTCCAGCAAAATCTTGCATCTGAGCACATAAAATCCTATATTTTCGGAATGAGCATGAAATTTTACGTATATTGTGTAAATTTCAAGTCGATGTGACGACTTAGTATTTTTCATAATTGTAAGTGGTAAACCCCTTACAATTTTTTTCGAGTAATTTTCAATTTTAAATTTTCTTCGATTGACTCAAAATTTGCAATATATATTAATTCGACCATTCTGAATCGATTGGCGTTCGCAGAATTCGTCTATCTATAACCGTTCTCGAGTTGGATAGCTTTAAATATATTTTGGATGTTTTTTTCCCGCCAAAAATATGTCTGATGGGTTTTCGACATTTTCTTTCAAAGATTCGGAATCAGCACGTTAATATACGTTTGAAAACAAAAGTTCGAAATTCGAAAAATGAAAAATAAAAAATCTCAGAAAATTGGATTTTCTACTAAACACCCTTTTTCAGCAAAATCTTACATCTGAGCACATTAAAATTCTACATTTTCGGAATGAGCATGAAATTTTACGTATTTAGTGCAAATTTCAAGTCGATGTGACGACTTAGTATTTTTCATAATTTTTACAACTTTTTTCGAGTAATTTTTGATTTTTAATTTTTTTCGATTGACTAAAAATTCACAATATATATTAATTCGACCATTCTGATTCGATTGGCGTTCGCAGAATTCGTCTATCTATAACCGTTCTCGAGTTGGATGGCTTTAAAACTAATTTGGATGTTTTTTTTCCCGCCAAAATATGTCTGATGGGTTTTCGACATTTTCGATCAAAGATTCTGAATCAGCACGTTAAAATACGTTTGAAAACAAAAATTCGACATTCGAAAAATGAAAAATAAAAAATCTCAGAAAATTGGATTTTCTACTAAACACCCCTTTCCAGCAAAATCTCACATCTGAGCACATAACAATCCTACATTTTCGGAATGAGCATGAAATTTTACGTATTTAGTGCAATTTTCAAGTCGATGTGACGACTTAGTATTTTTCATAATTTTTAGAGGTAAACCCCTTACAACATTTTTCGAGTAATTTTTTATTTTTAATTTTTCTTGATTGACTCAAAATTCACATTATATATTAATTCGACCATTCTGAATCGATTGGCGTTCGCAGAATTCGTCTATCTATAACCGTTCTCGAGTTGGATAGCTTTAAAACTATTTTGGATGTTTTTTTTTCCCGCCAAAATATGTCTGATGGGTTTTCGACATATTCGATCAAAGATTCGGAATCGACCATTCTGAATCGATTGGCGTTCGCAGAATTCGTCTATCTATAACCGTTCTCGAGTCGGATAGCTTTAAAACTATTTTGGATGTTTTTTTTCCCGCCAAAATATGTCTGATGGGTTTTCGACATTATCGATCAAAGATTCGGAATCAGCACGTTAAAATACGTTTGAAATTCGAAAAATGAATTTTCTACTAAACACCTTTTTCCAGCAAAATCTCACATCTGAGCACATAAAAATCCTACATTTCCGGAATGAGCATGAAATTTTACGTATTTAGTGCAAATTTCAAGTCGATGTGACGACTTAGTATTTTTCATAATTTTTAGGGGCAAACAAACCCCTTACAACTTTTTTCGAGTAATTTTTAATTTTTAATTTTTCTGGATTGACTCAAAATTCACATTATATATTAATTCGACCATTCTGAATCAATTGGCGTTCGCAGAATTCGTCTATCTATAACCGTTCTCGAGTTGGATAGCTTTAAAACTATTTTGGATGTTTTTTTCCCGCCAAAATATGTCTGATGGGTTTTCGACATATTCGATCAAAGATTCGGAATCAGCACGTTAAAATAAGTTTGAAAACAAAAATTCGAAATTCGAAAAATGAAAAATAAAAAATCTCAGAAAATTGGATTTTCTACTAAACACCCTTTTCCAGCAAAATCTCACATCTGAGCACATAAAATCCTACATTTTCGGAATGAGCATGAAATTTTACGTTTATAGTGCAAATTTCAAGTCGATGTGACGACTTAGTATTTTTCATAATTTTTACAACTTTTTTCGAGTAATTTTTAATTTTTAATTTTTCTGGATTGACTCAAAATTCACATTATATATTAATTCGACCATTCTGAATCAATTGGCGTTCGCAGAATTCGTCTATCTATAACCGTTCTCGAGTTGGATAGCTTTAAAACTAATTTGGATGTTTTTTTCCCGCCAAAAATATGTCTGATAGGTTTTCGACATTTTCGTTCAAAGATTCGGAATTGGCACGTTAAAATACGTTTGAAAACAAAAATTCGAAATTCGGAAAATGAAAAATAAAAAATCTCAGAAAATTGGATTTTCTACCTTAAACACCGTTTTCCAGCAAAATCTTACATCTGAGCACATAAAATCCTACATTTTCGGAATGAGCATGAAATTTTACGTATATAGTGCAAATTTCAAGTCGATGTGACGACTTAGTATTTTTCATAATTTTTAGGGGTAAACCCCTTACAACTTTTTTCGAGTAATTTTTAATTTTAAATTTTTTTCGATTGACTAAAAATTCACAATATATATTAATTCGACCATTCTGATTCGATTGGCGTTCGCAGAATTCGTCTATCTATAACCGTTCTCGAGTTGGATAGCTTTAAATCTATTTTAGATGTTTTTTTTTGCCAAAAATATGTCTGATAGGTTTTCGACATTTTCGTTCGAAGATTCGGAATCGGCACGTTAAAATACGTTTGAAAACAAAAATTCGAAATTTGAAAAATGAAAAATAAAAAATCTCAGAAAATTGGATTTTCTACCTTAAACACCGTTTTCCAGCAAAATCTTGCATCTGAGCACATAAAATCCTATATTTTCGGAATGAGCATGAAATTTTACGTATATTGTGTAAATTTCAAGTCGATGTGACGACTTAGTATTTTTCATAATTGTAAGGGGTAAACCCCTTACAACTTTTTTCGAGTAATTTTCAATTTTAAATTTTTTTCGATTGACTCAAAATTCGCAATATATATTAATTCTACCATTCTGAATCGATTGGCGTTCGCAGAATTCGTCTATCTATAACCGTTCTCGAGTTGGATAGCTTTAAATATATTTTGGATGTTTTTTTCCCGCCAAAAATATGTCTGATGGGTTTTCGACATTTTCGATCAAAGATTCGGAATCAGCACGTTAAAATACGTTTGAAAACAAAAGTTCGAAATTCGAAAAATGAAAAATAAAAAATCTCAGAAAATTGGATTTTCTACTAAACACCCTTTTTCAGCAAAATCTTACATCTGAGCACATAAAAATCCTACATTTTCGGAATGAGCATGAAATTTTACGTATTTAGTGCAAATTTCAAGTCAAGTACAACTTTTTTCGAGTAATTTTTGATTTTTAATTTTTTTCGATTGACTAAAAATTCACAATATATATTAATTCGACCATTCTGATTCGATTGGCGTTCGCAGAATTCGTCTATCTATAACCGTTCTCGAGTTGGATAGCTTTAAAACTAATTTGGATGTTTTTTTTCCCGCCAAAATATGTCTGATGGGTTTTCGACATTTTCGATCAAAGATTCTGAATCAGCACGTTAAAATACGTTTGAAAACAAAAATTCGAAAATCGAAAAATGAAAAATAAAAAATCTCAGAAAATTGGATTTTCTACTAAACACCCTTTTCCAGCAAAATCTCACATCTGAGCACATAAAAATCCTACATTTCCGGAATGAGCATGAAATTTTACGTGTTTAGTGCAAATTTCAAGTCGATGTGACGACTTAGTATTTTTCATAATTTTTAGAGGTAAACCCCTTACAACATTTTTCGAGTTATTTTTAATTTTTAATTTTTCTTGATTGACTCAAAATTCACATTATATATTAATTCGACCATTCTGAATCGATTGGCGTTCGCAGAATTCGTCTATCTATAGTTACGACTTAGTATTTTTCATAATTTTTAGGGGTAAACCCCTTACAACTTTTTTCGAGTAATTTTTAATTTTAAATTTTTTTCGATTGACTAAAAATTCACAATGTATATTAATTCGACCATTCTGATTCGATTGGCGTTCGCAGAATTCGTCTATCTGTAACCGTTCTCGAGTTGGATAGCTTTAAAACTAATTTGGATGTTTTTTTCCCGCCAAAATATGTCTGATGGGTTTTCGACATTTTCGATCAAAGATTCTGAATCAGCACGTTAAAATACGTTTGAAAACAAAAATTCGAAATTCGAAAAATGAAAAATAAAAAATCTCAGAAAATTGGATTTTCTACCTTAAACACCGTTTTCCAGCAAAATCTTACATCTGAGCACATAAAATCTTACATTTTCGGAATGAGCATGAAATTTTACGTATATAGTGCAAATTTCCAGTCGATGTGACGACTTAGTATTTTTCATAATTTTTAGAGGTAAACCCCTTACAACTTTTTTCGAGTAATTTTTGATTTTTAATTTTTCTTGATTGACTCAAAATTCACATTATATATTAATTCGACCATTCTGAATCGATTGGCGTTCGCAGAATTCGTCTATCTATAGTTACGACTTAGTATTTTTCATAATTTTTAGGGGTAAACCCCTTACAACTTTTTTCGAGTAATTTTTAATTTTTAATTTTTCTGGATTGACTCAAAATTCACATTATATATTAATTCGACCATTCTGAATCGATTGGCGTTCGCAGAATCCGTCTATCTATAACCGTTCTCGAGTTGGATAGCTTTAAAACTATTTTGGATGTTTTTTTTCCCGCCAAAATATCTCTGATGGGTTTTCGACATTTTCGATCAAAGATTCTGAATCAGCAAGTTGAAATACGTTTGAAAACAAAAATTCGAAATTCGAAAAATGAAAAATAAAAAATCTCAGAAAATTGGATTTTCTACTAAACACCCTTTTCCAGCAAAATCTCACATCTGAGCACATAAAAATCCTACATTTCCGGAATGAGCATGAAATTTTACGTATTTAGTGCAAATTTCAAGTCGATGTGACGACTTAGTATTTTTCATAATTTTTAGGGGCAAACAAACAAACCCCTTACAACTTTTTTCGAGTAATTTTTAATTTTTAATTTTTCTGGATTGACTAAAAATTCACAATATATATTAATTCGACCATTCTGATTCGATTGGCGTTCGCAGAATTCGTCTATCTATAACCGTTCTCGAGTTGGATAGCTTTAAATCTATTTTAGATGTTTTTTTTTTGCCAAAAATATGTCTGATAGGTTTTCGACATTTTCGTTCGAAGATTCGGAATCGGCACGTTAAAATACGTTTGAAAACAAAAATTCGAAATTCGAAAAATGAAAAATAAAAAATTTTAGAAAATTGGATTTTCTACCTTAAACACCGTTTTCCAGCAAAATCTTGCATCTGAGCACATAAAATCCTATATTTTCGGAATGAGCATGAAATTTTACTTATATTGTGTAAATTTCAAGTCGATGTGACGACTTAGTATTTTTCATAATTGTAAGTGGTAAACCCCTTACAACTTTTTTCGAGTAATTTTCAATTTTAAATTTTTTTCGATTGACTCAAAATTCGCAATATATATTAATTCGACCATTCTGAATCGATTGGCGTTCGCAGAATTCGTCTATCTATAACCGTTCTCGAGTTGGATAGCTTTAAATATATTTTGGATGTTTTTTTCCCGCCAAAAATATGTCTGATGGGTTTTCGACATTTTCTTTCAAAGATTCGGAATCAGCACGTTAATATACGTTTGAAAACAAAAGTTCGAAATTCGAAAAATGAAAAATAAAAAATCTCAGAAAATTGGATTTTCTACTAAACACCCTTTTTCAGCAAAATCTTACATCTGAGCACATTAAAATCCTACATTTTCGGAATGAGCATGAAATTGTACGTATTTAGTGCAAATTTCAAGTCGATGTGACGACTTAGTATTTTTCATAATTTTTAGAGGTAAACCCCTTACAACTTTTTTCGAGTAATTTTTGATTTTTAATTTCTTTTGATTGACTCAAAATTCACAATATATATTATTTCGACCACTCTGAATCGATTGGCGTTCGCAGAATTCATCTATCTATAACCGTTCTCGAGTTGGATAGCTTTAAAACTATTTTGGATGTTTTTTTTTCCCGCCAAAATATGTCTGATGGGTTTTCGACATATTCGATCAAAGATTCGGAATCAGCACGTTAAAATACGTTTGAAAACAAAAATTCGAAATTCGAAAAATGAAAAATAAAAAATCTCAGAAAATTGGATTTTCTACCTTAAACACCGTTTTCCAGCAAAATCTTACATCTGAGCACATAAAATCCTACATTTTCGGAATGAGCATGAAATTTTACGTATTTAGTGCAAATTTCAAGTCGATGTGACGACTTAGTATTTTTCATAATTTTTAGAGGTAAACCCCTTACAACATTTTTCGAGTTATTTTTAATTTTTAATTTTTCTTGATTGACTCAAAATTCACAATATATACTAATTCGACCATTCTGAATCGATTGGCGTTCGCAGAATTCGTCTATCTATAACCGTTCTCGAGTCGGATAGCTTTAAAACTATTTTGAATGTTTTTTTTTTCCGCCAAAATATGTCTGATGGGTTTTCGACATTATCGATCAAAGATTCGGAATCAGCACGTTAAAATACGTTTGAAAATCGAAAAATGAAAAATAAAAAATCTCAGAAAATTGGATTTTCTACCTTAAACACCGTTTTCCAGCAAAATCTTACATCTGAGCACATAAAATCTTACATTTTCGGAATGAGCATGAAATTTTACGTATATAGTGCAAATTTCCAGTCGATGTGACGACTTAGTATTTTTCATAATTTTTAGAGGTAAACCCCTTACAACTTTTTTGGAGTAATTTTTGATTTTTAATTTTTTTCGATTGACTAAAAATTCACATTGTATATTAATTCGACCATTCTGATTCGATTGGCGTTCGCAGAATTCGTCTATCTATAACCGTTCTCGAGTTGGATAGCTTTAAAACTAATTTGGATGTTTTTTTTCCCGCCAAAATATGTCTGATGGGTTTTCGACATTTTCGATCAAAGATTCTGAATCAGCACGTTAATATACGTTTGAAAACAAAAGTTCGAAATTCGAAAAATGAAAAATAAAAAATCTCAGAAAATTGGATTTTCTACTAAACACCCTTTTTCAGCAAAATCTTACATCTGAGCACATTAAAATCCTACATTTTCGGAATGAGCATGAAATTTTACGTATTTAGTGCAAATTTCAAGTCGATGTGACGACTTAGTATTTTTCATAATTTTTAGAGGTAAACCCCTTACAACTTTTTTCGAGTAATTTTTGATTTTTAATTTTTTTTGATTGACTCAAAATTCACAATATATATTATTTCGACCACTCTGAATCGATTGGCGTTCGCAGAATTCATCTATCTATAACCGTTCTCGAGTTGGATAGCTTTAAAACTATTTTGGATGTTTTTTTTTCCCGCCAAAATATGTCTGATGGGTTTTCGACATATTCGATCAAAGATTCGGAATCAGCACGTTAAAATACGTTTGAGAACAAAAATTCGAAATTCGAAAAATGAAAAATAAAAAATCTCAGAAAATTGGATTTTCTACCTTAAACACCGTTTTCCAGCAAAATCTTACATCTGAGCACATAAAATCCTACATTTTCGGAATGAGCATGAAATTTTACGTATTTAGTGCAAATTTCAAGTCGATGTGACGACTTAGTATTTTTCATAATTTTTAGAGGTAAACCCCTTACAACATTTTTCGAGTTATTTTTAATTTTTAATTTTTCTTGATTGACTCAAAATTCACAATATATACTAATTCGACCATTCTGAATCGATTGGCGTTCGCAGAATTCGTCTATCTATAACCGTTCTCGAGTCGGATAGCTTTAAAACTATTTTGGATGTTTTTTTTTCCCGCCAAAATATGTCTGATGGGTTTTCGACATTATCGATCAAAGATTCGGAATCAGCACGTTAAAATACGTTTGAAAATCGAAAAATGAAAAATAAAAAATCTCAGAAAATTGGATTTTCTACCTTAAACACCGTTTTCCAGCAAAATCTTACATCTGAGCACATAAAATCTTACATTTTCGGAATGAGCATGAAATTTTACGTATATAGT
The DNA here is from genome assembly GCA_958298965.1 of Chrysolina haemoptera. NCBI lineage: Eukaryota > Metazoa > Arthropoda > Insecta > Coleoptera > Chrysomelidae > Chrysolina > Chrysolina haemoptera. The sequence goes on along the minus strand of OY282585.1, from coordinate 53,813,315 downwards.
GCAAATTTCCAGTCGATGTGACGACTTAGTATTTTTCATAATTTTTAGAGGTAAACCCCTTACAACTTTTTTGGAGTAATTTTTGATTTTTAATTTTTTTCGATTGACTAAAAATTCACATTGTATATTAATTCGACCATTCTGATTCGATTGGCGTTCGCAGAATTCGTCTATCTATAACCGTTCTCGAGTTTGATAGCTTTAAAACTAATTTATATGTTTTTTTTCCCGCCAAAATATGTCTGATGGGTTTTCGACATTTTCGATCAAAGATTCTGAATCAGCACGTTAAAATACGTTTGAAAACAAAAATTCGAAAATCGAAAAATGAAAAATAAAAAATCTCAGAAAATTGGATTTTCTACTAAACACCCTTTTCCTGCAAAATCTCACATCTGAGCACATAAAAATCCTACATTTCCGGAATGAGCATGAAATTTTACGTGTTTAGTGCAAATTTCAAGTCGATGTGACGACTTAGTATTTTTCATAATTTTTAGAGGTAAACCCCTTACAACATTTTTCGAGTTATTTTTAATTTATAATTTTTCTTGATTGACTCAAAATTCGCATTATATATTAATTCGACCATTCTGAATCGATTGGCGTTCGCAGAATTCGTCTATCTATAGTTACGACTTAGTATTTTTCATAATTTTTAGGGGTAAACCCCTTACAACTTTTTTCGAGTAATTTTTAATTTTAAATTTTTTTCGAGTGACTAAAAATTCACAATGTATATTAATTCGACCATTCTGATTCGATTGGCGTTCGCAGAATTCGTCTATCTGTAACCGTTCTCGAGTTGGATAGCTTTAAAACTAATTTGGATGTTTTTTTCCCGCCAAAATATGTCTGATGGGTTTTCGACATTTTCGATCAAAGATTCTGAATCAGCACGTTAAAATACGTTTGAAAACAAAAATTCGAAATTCGAAAAATGAAAAATAAAAAATCTCAGAAAATTGGATTTTCTACCTTAAACACCGCTTTCCAGCAAAATCTTGCATCTGAGCACATAAAATCCTATATTTTCGGAATGAGCATGAAATTTTACGTATATAGTGTAAATTTCAAGTCGATGTGACGACTAAGTATTTTTCATAATTGTTACAACTTACAACTTTTTTCGAGTAATTTTTAATTTTAAATTTTTTTCGATTGACTCAAAATTCGCAATATATATTAATTCGACCATTCTGAATCGATTGGCGGTCGCAGAATTCGTCTATCTATAACCGTTCTCGAGTTGGATAGCTTTAAAACTATTTTGGATGTTTTTTTTCCCGCCAAAATATGTCTGATGGGTTTTCGACATTTTCGATCAAAGATTCGGAATCAGCACGTTAAAATACGTTTGAAAACAACAATTCGAAATTCGAAAAATGAAAAATAAAAAATCTCAGAAAATTGGATTTTCTACCTTAAACACCGTTTTCCAGCAAAATCTTACATCTGAGCACATAAAATCTTACATTTTCGGAATGAGCATGAAATTTTACGTATATAGTGCAAATTTCCAGTCGATGTGACGACTTAGTATTTTTCATAATTTTTAGAGGTAAACCCCTTACAACTTTTTTCGAGTAATTTTTGATTTTTAATTTTTTTCGATTGACTAAAAATTCACATTGTATATTAATTCGACCATTCTGATTCGATTGGCGTTCGCAGAATTCGTCTATCTATAACCGTTCTCGAGTTGGATAGCTTTAAAACTAATTTGGATGTTTTTTTTCCCGCCAAAATATGTCTGATGGGTTTTCGACATTTTCGATCAAAGATTCTGAATCAGCACGTTAAAATACGTTTGAAAACAAAAATTCGAAAACCGAAAAATGAAAAATAAAAAATCTCAGAAAATTGGATTTTCCACTAAACACCCTTTTCCAGCAAAATCTCACATCTGAGCACATAAAAATCCTACATTTCCGGAATGAGCATGAAATTTTACGTATTTAGTGCAAATTTCAAGTCGATGTGACGACTTAGTATTTTTCATAATTTTTAGAGGTAAACCCCTTACAACATTTTTCGAGTTATTTTTAATTTTTAATTTTTCTTGATTGACTCAAAATTCACATTATATATTAATTCGACCATTCTGAATCGATTGGCGTTCGCAGAATTCGTCTATCTATAGTTACGACTTAGTATTTTTCATAATTTTTAGGGGTAAACCCCTTACAACTTTTTTCGAGTAATTTTTAATTTTTAATTTTTCTGGATTGACTCAAAATTCACATTATATATTAATTCGACCATTCTGAATCGATTGGCGTTCGCAGAATCCGTCTATCTATAACCGTTCTCGAGTTGGATAGCTTTAAAACTATTTTGGATGTTTTTTTTCCCGCCAAAATATCTCTGATGGGTTTTCGACATTTTCGATCAAAGATTCTGAATCAGCATGTTGAAATACGTTTGAAAACAAAAATTCGAAATTCGAAAAATGAAAAATAAAAAATCTCAGAAAATTGGATTTTCTACTAAACACCCTTTTCCAGCAAAATCTCACATCTGAGCACATAAAAATCCTACATTTCCGGAATGAGCATGAAATTTTACGTATTTAGTGCAAATTTCAAGTCGATGTGACGACTTAGTATTTTTCATAATTTTTAGGGGCAAACAAACCCCTTACAACTTTTTTCGAGTAATTTTTAATTTTTAATTTTTCTGGATTGACTAAAAATTCACAATATATATTAATTCGACCATTCTGTTTCGATTGGCGTTCGCAGAATTCGTCTATCTATAACCGTTCTCGAGTTGGATAGCTTTAAATCTATTTTAGATGTTTTTTTTTTGCCAAAAATATGTCTGATAGGTTTTCGACATTTTCGTTCGAAGATTCGGAATCGGCACGTTAAAATACGTTTGAAAACAAAAATTCGAAATTCGAAAAATGAAAAATAAAAAATTTTAGAAAATTGGATTTTCTACCTTAAACACCGTTTTCCAGCAAAATCTTGCATCTGAGCACATAAAATCCTATATTTTCGGAATGAGCATGAAATTTTACGTATATTGTGTAAATTTCAAGTCGATGTGACGACTTAGTATTTTTCATAATTGTAAGTGGTAAACCCCTTACAATTTTTTTCGAGTAATTTTCAATTTTAAATTTTCTTCGATTGACTCAAAATTTGCAATATATATTAATTCGACCATTCTGAATCGATTGGCGTTCGCAGAATTCGTCTATCTATAACCGTTCTCGAGTTGGATAGCTTTAAATATATTTTGGATGTTTTTTTCCCGCCAAAAATATGTCTGATGGGTTTTCGACATTTTCTTTCAAAGATTCGGAATCAGCACGTTAATATACGTTTGAAAACAAAAGTTCGAAATTCGAAAAATGAAAAATAAAAAATCTCAGAAAATTGGATTTTCTACTAAACACCCTTTTTCAGCAAAATCTTACATCTGAGCACATTAAAATTCTACATTTTCGGAATGAGCATGAAATTTTACGTATTTAGTGCAAATTTCAAGTCGATGTGACGACTTAGTATTTTTCATAATTTTTACAACTTTTTTCGAGTAATTTTTGATTTTTAATTTTTTTCGATTGACTAAAAATTCACAATATATATTAATTCGACCATTCTGATTCGATTGGCGTTCGCAGAATTCGTCTATCTATAACCGTTCTCGAGTTGGATGGCTTTAAAACTAATTTGGATGTTTTTTTTCCCGCCAAAATATGTCTGATGGGTTTTCGACATTTTCGATCAAAGATTCTGAATCAGCACGTTAAAATACGTTTGAAAACAAAAATTCGACATTCGAAAAATGAAAAATAAAAAATCTCAGAAAATTGGATTTTCTACTAAACACCCCTTTCCAGCAAAATCTCACATCTGAGCACATAACAATCCTACATTTTCGGAATGAGCATGAAATTTTACGTATTTAGTGCAATTTTCAAGTCGATGTGACGACTTAGTATTTTTCATAATTTTTAGAGGTAAACCCCTTACAACATTTTTCGAGTAATTTTTTATTTTTAATTTTTCTTGATTGACTCAAAATTCACATTATATATTAATTCGACCATTCTGAATCGATTGGCGTTCGCAGAATTCGTCTATCTATAACCGTTCTCGAGTTGGATAGCTTTAAAACTATTTTGGATGTTTTTTTTTCCCGCCAAAATATGTCTGATGGGTTTTCGACATATTCGATCAAAGATTCGGAATCGACCATTCTGAATCGATTGGCGTTCGCAGAATTCGTCTATCTATAACCGTTCTCGAGTCGGATAGCTTTAAAACTATTTTGGATGTTTTTTTTCCCGCCAAAATATGTCTGATGGGTTTTCGACATTATCGATCAAAGATTCGGAATCAGCACGTTAAAATACGTTTGAAATTCGAAAAATGAATTTTCTACTAAACACCTTTTTCCAGCAAAATCTCACATCTGAGCACATAAAAATCCTACATTTCCGGAATGAGCATGAAATTTTACGTATTTAGTGCAAATTTCAAGTCGATGTGACGACTTAGTATTTTTCATAATTTTTAGGGGCAAACAAACCCCTTACAACTTTTTTCGAGTAATTTTTAATTTTTAATTTTTCTGGATTGACTCAAAATTCACATTATATATTAATTCGACCATTCTGAATCAATTGGCGTTCGCAGAATTCGTCTATCTATAACCGTTCTCGAGTTGGATAGCTTTAAAACTATTTTGGATGTTTTTTTCCCGCCAAAATATGTCTGATGGGTTTTCGACATATTCGATCAAAGATTCGGAATCAGCACGTTAAAATAAGTTTGAAAACAAAAATTCGAAATTCGAAAAATGAAAAATAAAAAATCTCAGAAAATTGGATTTTCTACTAAACACCCTTTTCCAGCAAAATCTCACATCTGAGCACATAAAATCCTACATTTTCGGAATGAGCATGAAATTTTACGTTTATAGTGCAAATTTCAAGTCGATGTGACGACTTAGTATTTTTCATAATTTTTACAACTTTTTTCGAGTAATTTTTAATTTTTAATTTTTCTGGATTGACTCAAAATTCACATTATATATTAATTCGACCATTCTGAATCAATTGGCGTTCGCAGAATTCGTCTATCTATAACCGTTCTCGAGTTGGATAGCTTTAAAACTAATTTGGATGTTTTTTTCCCGCCAAAAATATGTCTGATAGGTTTTCGACATTTTCGTTCAAAGATTCGGAATTGGCACGTTAAAATACGTTTGAAAACAAAAATTCGAAATTCGGAAAATGAAAAATAAAAAATCTCAGAAAATTGGATTTTCTACCTTAAACACCGTTTTCCAGCAAAATCTTACATCTGAGCACATAAAATCCTACATTTTCGGAATGAGCATGAAATTTTACGTATATAGTGCAAATTTCAAGTCGATGTGACGACTTAGTATTTTTCATAATTTTTAGGGGTAAACCCCTTACAACTTTTTTCGAGTAATTTTTAATTTTAAATTTTTTTCGATTGACTAAAAATTCACAATATATATTAATTCGACCATTCTGATTCGATTGGCGTTCGCAGAATTCGTCTATCTATAACCGTTCTCGAGTTGGATAGCTTTAAATCTATTTTAGATGTTTTTTTTTGCCAAAAATATGTCTGATAGGTTTTCGACATTTTCGTTCGAAGATTCGGAATCGGCACGTTAAAATACGTTTGAAAACAAAAATTCGAAATTTGAAAAATGAAAAATAAAAAATCTCAGAAAATTGGATTTTCTACCTTAAACACCGTTTTCCAGCAAAATCTTGCATCTGAGCACATAAAATCCTATATTTTCGGAATGAGCATGAAATTTTACGTATATTGTGTAAATTTCAAGTCGATGTGACGACTTAGTATTTTTCATAATTGTAAGGGGTAAACCCCTTACAACTTTTTTCGAGTAATTTTCAATTTTAAATTTTTTTCGATTGACTCAAAATTCGCAATATATATTAATTCTACCATTCTGAATCGATTGGCGTTCGCAGAATTCGTCTATCTATAACCGTTCTCGAGTTGGATAGCTTTAAATATATTTTGGATGTTTTTTTCCCGCCAAAAATATGTCTGATGGGTTTTCGACATTTTCGATCAAAGATTCGGAATCAGCACGTTAAAATACGTTTGAAAACAAAAGTTCGAAATTCGAAAAATGAAAAATAAAAAATCTCAGAAAATTGGATTTTCTACTAAACACCCTTTTTCAGCAAAATCTTACATCTGAGCACATAAAAATCCTACATTTTCGGAATGAGCATGAAATTTTACGTATTTAGTGCAAATTTCAAGTCAAGTACAACTTTTTTCGAGTAATTTTTGATTTTTAATTTTTTTCGATTGACTAAAAATTCACAATATATATTAATTCGACCATTCTGATTCGATTGGCGTTCGCAGAATTCGTCTATCTATAACCGTTCTCGAGTTGGATAGCTTTAAAACTAATTTGGATGTTTTTTTTCCCGCCAAAATATGTCTGATGGGTTTTCGACATTTTCGATCAAAGATTCTGAATCAGCACGTTAAAATACGTTTGAAAACAAAAATTCGAAAATCGAAAAATGAAAAATAAAAAATCTCAGAAAATTGGATTTTCTACTAAACACCCCTTTCCAGCAAAATCTCACATCTGAGCACATAACAATCCTACATTTTCGGAATGAGCATGAAATTTTACGTATTTAGTGCAATTTTCAAGTCGATGTGACGACTTAGTATTTTTCATAATTTTTAGAGGTAAACCCCCTACAACATTTTTCGAGTAATTTTTTATTTTTAATTTTTCTTGATTGACTCAAAATTCACATTATATATTAATTCGACCATTCTGAATCGATTGGCGTTCGCAGAATTCGTCTATCTATAACCGTTCTCGAGTTGGATAGCTTTAAAACTATTTTGGATGTTTTTTTTCCCGCCAAAATATGTCTGTTGGGTTTTCGACATATTCGATCAAAGATTCGGAATCAGCACGTTAAAATAAGTTTGAAAACAAAAATTCGAAAATCGAAAAATGAAAAATAAAAAATCTCAGAAAATTGGATTTTCTACTAAACACCCCTTTCCAGCAAAATCTCACATCTGAGCACATAACAATCCTACATTTTCGGAATGAGCATGAAATTTTACGTATTTAGTGCAATTTTCAAGTCGATGTGACGACTTAGTATTTTTCATAATTTTTAGAGGTAAACCCCCTACAACATTTTTCGAGTAATTTTTTATTTTTAATTTTTCTTGATTGACTCAAAATTCACATTATATATTAATTCGACCATTCTGAATCGATTGGCGTTCGCAGAATTCGTCTATCTATAACCGTTCTCGAGTTGGATAGCTTTAAAACTATTTTGGATGTTTTTTTTCCCGCCAAAATATGTCTGTTGGGTTTTCGACATATTCGATCAAAGATTCGGAATCAGCACGTTAAAATAAGTTTGAAAACAAAAATTCGAAATTCGAAAAATGAAAAATAAAAAATCTCAGAAAATTGGATTTTCTACTAAACACCCTTTTTCAGCAAAATCTTACATCTGAGCACATAAAAATCCTACATTTTCGGAATGAGCATGAAATTTTACGTATTTAGTGCAAATTTCAAGTCGATGTGACGACTTAGTATTTTTCATAATTTTTAGAGGTAAACCCCTTACAACTTTTTTCGAGTAATTTTTGATTTTTAATTTTTTTCGATTGACTAAAAATTCACAATATATATTAATTCGACCATTCTGATTCGATTGGCGTTCGCAGAATTCGTCTATCTATAACCGTTCTCGAGTTGGATAGCTTTAAAACTAATTTGGATGTTTTTTTTCCCGCCAAAATATGTCTGATGGGTTTTCGACATTTTCGATCAAAGATTCTGAATCAGCACGTTAAAATACGTTTGAAAACAAAAATTCGAAAATCGAAAAATGAAAAATAAAAAATCTCAGAAAATTGGATTTTCTACTAAACACCCCTTTCCAGCAAAATCTCACATCTGAGCACATAACAATCCTACATTTTCGGAATGAGCATGAAATTTTACGTATTTAGTGCAAATTTCAAGTCGATGTGACGACTTAGTATTTTTCATAATTTTTAGAGGTAAACCCCCTACAACATTTTTCGAGTAATTTTTTATTTTTAATTTTTCTTGATTGACTCAAAATTCACATTATATATTAATTCGACCATTCTGAATCGATTGGCGTTCGCAGAATTCGTCTATCTATAACCGTTCTCGAGTTGGATAGCTTTAAAACTATTTTGGATGTTTTTTTTCCCGCCAAAATATGTCTGTTGGGTTTTCGACATATTCGATCAAAGATTCGGAATCAGCACGTTAAAATAAGTTTGAAAACAAAAATTCGAAAATCGAAAAATGAAAAATAAAAAATCTCAGAAAATTGGATTTTCTACTAAACACCCCTTTCCAGCAAAATCTCACATCTGAGCACATAACAATCCTACATTTTCGGAATGAGCATGAAATTTTACGTATTTAGTGCAATTTTCAAGTCGATGTGACGACTTAGTATTTTTCATAATTTTTAGAGGTAAACCCCCTACAACATTTTTCGAGTAATTTTTTATTTTTAATTTTTCTTGGTTGACTCAAAATTCACATTATATATTAATTCGACCATTCTGAATCGATTGGCGTTCGCAGAATTCGTCTATCTATAACCGTTCTCGAGTTGGATAGCTTTAAAACTATTTTGGATGTTTTTTTTCCCGCCAAAATATGTCTGTTGGGTTTTCGACATATTCGATCAAAGATTCGGAATCAGCACGTTAAAATAAGTTTGAAAACAAAAATTCGAAATTCGAAAAATGAAAAATAAAAAATCTCAGAAAATTGGATTTTCTACTAAACACCCTTTTTCAGCAAAATCTTACATCTGAGCACATAAAAATCCTACATTTTCGGAATGAGCATGAAATTTTACGTATTTAGTGCAAATTTCAAGTCGATGTGACGACTTAGTATTTTTCATAATTTTTAGAGGTAAACCCCTTACAACTTTTTTCGAGTAATTTTTGATTTTTAATTTTTTTCGATTGACTAAAAATTCACAATATATATTAATTCGACCATTCTGATTCGATTGGCGTTCGCAGAATTCGTCTATCTATAACCGTTCTCGAGTTGGATAGCTTTAAAACTAATTTGGATGTTTTTTTTCCCGCCAAAATATGTCTGATGGGTTTTCGACATTTTCGATCAAAGATTCTGAATCAGCACGTTAAAATACGTTTGAAAACAAAAATTCGAAAATCGAAAAATGAAAAATAAAAAATCTCAGAAAATTGGATTTTCTACTAAACACCCCTTTCCAGCAAAATCTCACATCTGAGCACATAACAATCCTACATTTTCGGAATGAGCATGAAATTTTACGTATTTAGTGCAAATTTCAAGTCGATGTGACGACTTAGTATTTTTCATAATTTTTAGGGGTAAACCCCTTACAACTTTTTTCGAGTAATTTTTAATTTTTAATTTCTCTGGATTGACTCAAAATTCACATTATATATTAATTCGACCATTCTGAATCGATTGGCGTTCGCAGAATTCGTCTATCTATAACCGTTCTCGAGTTGGATAGCTTTAAAACTAATTTGGATGTTTTTTTCCCGCCAAAAATATGTCTGATAGGTTTTTGACATTTTCGTTCAAAGATTCGGAATTGGCACGTTAAAATACGTTTGAAAACAAAAATTCGAAATTCGAAAAATGAAAAATAAAAAATCTCAGAAAATTGGATTTTCTACCTTAAACACCGTTTTCCAGCAAAATCTTAATCTGAGCACATAAATTCCTACATTTTCGGAATGAGCATGAAATTTTACGTATATAGTGCAAATTTCAAGTCGATGTGACGACTTAGTATTTTTCATAATTTTTAGGGGTGTAAACCCCTTACAACTTTTTTCGAGTAATTTTTAATTTTAAATTTCCTTCGATTGACTCAAAATTCACAATATATATTAATTCGACCAATTTGAATCGATTGGCGTTCGCAGAATTCGTCTATCTATAACCGTTCTCGAGTTGGATAGCTTTAAATCTATTTTGGATGTTTTTTTCCTGCCAAAATATGCCTTTGGGTTTTCGACATTTTCGTTCAAAGATTCGGAATCAGCACGTTAAAATACGTTTGTTTTGTCCATTGAAGTGCGAGCCGCGTGCCGATCGTGAACTTATATGCGGCCTGCGGCCGCCGCTTGCTTGGTCGCGCCCGCGTGCGGGGCACGCGCTGCACACCTGCTATAGGATCGGCCCTGTGTGTACCGAACTTGTAAATTTTTATTTTCTATCCATTTATCATACATAAAATCTACTACACTGAGCTAAAAATGTCGGTTAACGAGACTCTAATGCCTGGATACGCTTACCAATATTTAATAATTTTTGAAATATTTCTTTCATTCCTCAATTGCGAACTGTTGTATTAAGCAGGTACAATTTTTGTTTCCATGCCAATATCAACAGGCTTAATTGCAGAGCGTTTGGGGGTAAACGACAGTGAGGTATAGTAACTTACCTTGGATATCTTCAGACAAGATTCGGAAATGTATAATGATGTACAATAAATATATATTTACGCGAAAATTATCGAGTGGTTAACTACCTATATATAACGCATTCCGATATTCAGGTCATTATCGTAAAAATAACCTTGTCCTCCGAACCTCTTCGGTTCAATTTTATTGCTGGTCTTGATATGTATCTCATTACCATTTCAACCGTTATAATACGATATTTGATGGCTCCAACTGCCTATTTTACTAATCTTAAAATTCTCACATAATCTGACCAATCGCAAACTAAAGACTAATAATAAATGTAGCTGTATTTGTCCACATTAAAATTAAATTTTACAAATTCAAATTATGTCCCTTGTTACTCACTCAATTGTGTTGCCATAGCAACACAATTTCGTGAACAACAAACCGACAAAATTATCATGTATAATATAACGTGCCGATTATTCTTCGACTTCACTTGACGAGTTATCATAAAATTTAGAAAAAATACGTAGCACGAGTTGTATTTCCTAAAATTTTATGATAACGGAGTAATAATTGTGAAGGAGAAGAATAATCAGGATAATTTTATCGACATGAGTTGTATTTTGAATGAGAATTCCACAATTTTTGCTAATTTTTTTACAAAATTTAATGTAATTCGAACTTGACATTTCGTTGCCATACTCGAAAGTAAAATTGTGCCTATGATGATCCCATTAGTACAAATCTGAATGAAGTAGGTACCTATAACAAAACAATGTTTTAGAGCTCTTCTTCATTATTGTTTCTTCACTAAACGTGATTAATAACTCATTTATTTTGTTAAATTCATGTTAATTATTTACATTTCGGTAGATAATAACCCTGAGAAATTATATATTAGAAATTTCACGCGGGGTCAAAAGTCACCAAATCTCTTTCCTGAATATTTTGTTAACGATCACTTTCAAAGAATACTAGCCGTTATCTAATTTGTCGTTCAGGAAGTTTCCTTCAAAAATGATATAACGTTCATCCTTAGATCAACCGATTATCAATTCACAGAGCTGAACCGAACGTTGGCCATTTCTCGATGGGATTTTTTTATGTTCTGGTTGCCACGAAAAGAAAAACCCTGTGATGTTCGGAGAACATTGTGAGAACTGATGAAAAGTAGGAAGAAATTGGTGTTCTTGAATTTCTGCAGGCGGTATACCTCAGGAAACACTTCCCGAGGCAGCGAGTTCCTAAGTGTTGCCATTCGTTGGAAGAACGAGCACTGGAAAAGAGATATTCGGCATATTTATGAATATTAAAATGGATGAGAGGACTGGAGTGGGATTCCGTCTATCATAGAATTGTATTGTCGATAGTTTTGTTTCTGTCTCTCCACTGAATTCAACCATAATCTCATCTCACCAATTCTGTCGATTATAGAATTATATGGTACACGGAATCCCACCCCTTAGCTCGACTGGTTAGTCTTCATGGAAACGCTAACGTTGAAACAATTGATAATATTTCAGAAGAGAATCATCTATGAAAATATCTATGAAAAAGAGAAGGATACCTATTGCCAAACTTCCTGCGATGTAGGCGAGCTTTTAAGCGAAGAATCCCCGACAAGACGAATCTTCGAATTGCAGTATGTGTTTTAGGACTGCACTCCATATATATGGGAACATTATTCCAGAACAGGTCGGACAATTTATCTTATAAATCGTAATCAGTTGACGAAAACTACCATAGCTCTAAGCACGAAAGATAAAATGAAGTATGAAATACACTTTTGGCAGTGGACCTCCCAAGGTTTTTCCATGAAAGGTTACTGCTGATGGTAATACCGAGCATTGAAATGGAAAATTTCATTGGTATGAATACTCCTGAAATAGTTAAGATGGCTACTGCTAGATCTGCATTTTTAGAGAAAATACATGCTTGGGTTTTATTCGCATTGAATTCTACCAATTTGTTGGACCCTCATTCTAGAATTTTTGTATTCATTTCGTTCACGATTCTTCCCCGTTCGCATAGGTATAAGCAAAACGTACCACGTTTCAGTCAGCGGCAGATATTCTAGCTCTCTAATTGGTAGTGATGTGATCAAACACAGGTGCATTTTGACCATCCAGACAACGTGGTGCACTTTGTACTAGAATAAATTAGTTTCCTGTTCGCAATTGACACACAAAAGCACTCGTTTGCAACGAGGTGTAGCAATTTTCTACACCTGGACGCATTCCTTTTGTTTGAACCTCCTACTCTGCTACACTCAATTCAAAAGGTGGTGTAAATTACAATACACTACACCTCGATGCAAACGAATGAACCTAAACGAAAATGCCTGAATTACTTTTCAGATCGCGATTTACACACAAACCTAAACCAAAGCAAGCTACCCGAGCTCGCATGTTCATCACAGATAATTTTTTCGAATACATTTCTGGGCAACAAATTGCACCACGTTTTAGACTGGATGCCAAAGTGCAACCAAGTACGATCACAACCAGTCAGAGACCTAGAATATCTTTCATTGACTGAAACGTGCTTATATGCTTCCCGTTCTTTTCTGCTTTTATTGCCTGATATCGGAGCTATGGAAGGGAGAGTGGGATGATGGGTACTATATAAGCAATGCTACTATCATCCGCAAAACTCTGCAATGGACATGAGGTAGCTCTCAATGCACCATTGATGTGAAAAAGAAATAATGTGGGTGCTAGAAAAGAGGCAACCTATGAGTTGGAAGTTTGACAAGGAGTCCTTGGTACCAAACGCGATCATACGTCTTGGAGACATCTAATGCAACGTCCAGAGTTTCACCATATTTTTCAATGGATTGCTGCCAAATATGTGCGACATAATCAAGCAGGTTACCAGTTGATCTCTGATGCACGAAACCATATTGTCGATTACTGATGATTCCTGAGCGTTCCAGGTATTTCATGATCTCAGAGCTAACAGAAGGGAGTGCGATAGGTCTGTAGTTGCTGGGTAAGGTCTTTTTCATTTGTATTCTTGCAACTTTCCAGTTGGGCGGAAATACCCCAAAATTATAAGTGAGGTTGAATAACTTTCAAAGAACTGATGTTCGGCAACATATTTCTTGGGAACGATCGGCCGAATTCTGTCAGATCCACTAGTTAATACTCAAGCAAAATGCTTCTAATAGTTGGTTGGCGGAAAGTCTCAGGCATATGACTCTCTATGGGAATGATGTTCTGGGGTTGTTTTTTAATTGAATGTAGCGTAGAATTTGCAGCAAACATTAGGACACTCAACGAACTTCGATCGTATTTTAGCGTTGGCGGCCTCTTTCAAGAATTTGATTGTCTCCTTGCATATGTTTCTTTGCTGCCTTCTTGATGGCAACAGCTCTGAAGCATTAAGATCCCATTGGATCTTCAAAAGAGAAACACTCTTTCCCATGGAAATGCTGTGGTTAGAAAAAGAGCAAAAAGTGGAAATGAGGTTGTGGTCAGAGCTCCCAAGTGAAGCACAAACTTCTGTATGGATCGGTATTGGTATAATAGTTGTTGACATCAGGAATGCATGTGGGTAGCTCAGGTATCTGTTGCTCTAGACCATACGCGATACCGAATGTCCCAGTTCGACAACCTGCCTCGTCTGTTCTGTTGGAAAATTTGAGCCAGGTAGAATTGTTTATAGCAAAATCTCCTATTATAATGACTTCAGATGTTGGATAGTTTTGAGGGATAGAGTCTAATTTTAGTGATAAAAACTCAAAGAGGTCGCTATAGAACGGTTCATTGGGAGATGAGTTGAGACAGCAGAGGAATTTGGTTAAAGTTTTCATGCTCCCAATTCATTTTGCCTTGTCATGATGGGTGAGTTTTAGAGTAAAGACAAAACACCACTTTCGAATCTAAACCGAAAATGGAATTCGTAACTAGGATAAAGCATGTGAAACTTGTTTGTAGAAGAGTTCACTTGTGTTTCTATATTTTCTGCGTCTATTTAATATTTATAAAAAAAAATTGAAATGGAAAAATAACCTAAAATAGCCTATCCTTATTGCGGGCATTCCGTTAATATCATATAATAAAAGATGGAATTTTACGGAAAAAGATTATAGAAAATTCTTTTCAACTCCATATAAAGTTTTTTATTCGAATGATGAAGTCAATTGATTCAGAATGATCAAAATAGTTTACTTTGAAAATTTAGATTTCGATTTGGAAAAATCGAAATATATATAAATAATTTGTATTCACTCGAGTTCATTCAAAATCACAAATCATTTTCCTCGAAAAAAAAAAATGCACAATCCAGAAATCAGGAATTTTAAAAGTAAATCATTCATCGGACTCAAAAAACAAGAAATATTTTCAGTTAGAAAAGGAAATTTTCTCTCATTTCTTAGTTCTCGAGTATTATTTTTTTCAACAAAGTGAATTGGTATTTTCGTAGTTGTTCTGATTTCGAATCCAAAAATAGGTATTCTTGACCTATTCCACCTCCTACTATAATTTCCAGGAAATGAAGGTGGTTCTATGGCAACTGGCGAAAGAATTAATTAATTTTTTTTATTCTATCGGTTTTGCAACGCAGTGTTGAAAAACAGGAAATATGAGTCAATAAAATAATATAAAAAATGCGGTTTGCATAAATATACGCTTCTTAACGATCGTAAAAGTTCGACAAAGTTCACGCGGACGAAGTTACGGATAATCAAAATTTAGATTTTAGTTTGAAAATATTAATAAACTGTTCATATTTTCAAACAAAAATCAAAATTCAATACCCATAACAGGTCAAAAAATAACTTAACCAAGTATAACTGTAGGAGAAATATTTGCATCTTTTCCAGCCTTGCTGTGCGAAATTGCTTCTGAAGACCCTGCTTTCCAATTTTTCCAATCTCCCTGATGAGTTTGGAAAAGCGAAATAGATTTTCGTCGACAAAAATTAATTGGGGATCTAATGCAAGAGAAGCGAATCTTGCTTCAACGAAATGAACGATTTCTGTGAGTGACTTTTTTTAATAACATTTTCCCTATCTCATTTATGTGTATGCATTTCCAATGAAAACTAGAGATATTAACAAAATCAACTATCTTAATAAAAATGAGAATTCAGTTAGGGACTTTTCACAATATCTCTCATGCAGATATAAAATAGTAATTTATGTATCAAGTGAGTAAAGTAAACTTTTTTTACGAGTAGGAAATGTTGACGCCGCACGACGCCATAGGCGGAGTGCGGCATTCCTACGAGTAAAAAAAATACTTTACTCACCAGTTTCATACAGAATTTTTTATACAACTGTCAAAAAAAATAACCAATTCATATTTTTTTGCAAATATGAAATGAACAAAGTTCGAAGAGTATGCCGGAGAGTTGAGTTTCAAACAAATGAAATGAATAATTTCGACAAAGTCAAAATCCCTTTCTCTTCACACTATCCCGCAAAATGGAAAATTTGTAGCGAATATTAAAATAACATTTTCATCGAGGTCAATATTATTATTATTAATATTGACTTGACTTTTGAATAACTAGTTCATCGAAGAAACTTTTTATTTTCTTAGATTTGTATTCAAAATAAATAAACAATCCTCGTGAAGCAAGGAATGCCTTTTTCTTTCTTTGAACTATGTCAAGGAAATCTCATATTTGCACGATTTTCTCCGTTCAATATTCATCACTTTTCATTTCTACTTAAATTAAATTTATAGTTATCAAGAATTTGTTATCTGGATAGATGCCTAATTTTACATATTTATAGGTTATTAGTTGCTAAAGAAAATGAGAACTGGCTTTATGACAGGATTTCGTTATTATTCGGATCTGTCACTGTTGTTGCATGATACTGTCGGTTGCCTAGCAACAGCTATTAAAAAAGTGCACTTTTTTACGCTTTTCCGTTCAATAATGAAATCCTATGTTGATAGTGAAATATTGTCATACTTTACGCACACAAACCACACAAAAAAGTGGACTTTTTTTGACAGTTGTAGAAAAAACATTTTTTTATTTCAATGGAGAATGTTTCAATTTTCAATCAAAATCTAGGTAGGTACCCATGAAGAATAAATCTCAAAAAACTTTCTGACTGGTTGCCCATTATTATGAAGCAAGCATCTGTAATCGAGAAATACCTACCTAGTTGTTTCGCTTTTATTTTTTTATTTTCCCACGCTGCATTTGTCGAAGAATTTCACGATTCCTCTGCATTCGCAGTTGTTACCAAGATAGGTACGGCTCTTACTTCTTCACTGACTCTGTATGCAAGTACCTCCAGTAGCCGTCGCAATGTCCTTGACCTTCTACCTTGCGAAGAAACTTCTTTTTTTTCAAGGCCGGCTCCCAATTCCACTCGGTAATAATAAGAATAAATAATGCCTTGATGGTGGGATCGGATTTATGTAAACGATCGAAAAGTGGGTACTATATATAGAAGGCTGTGGACATTGGCGCCAGTTCTGCAGATGATAAAGGGGTTGAAGTATACCGGGTGGTCATGCATGCCGCTATCAACTGTTAATGTGAGAATTACTATGACAATATCCTTCATTTAATATAAACAAATCAAATGCCATCATTTTGTTATTTTTTCTAATGAGAACAATACTTTTTGAAAATACTGCTCCCACTTCGTGGAATTTTCAAATCGGTGTTTCGCTGATTCCATATTTATACATTTCCATAGTTACAACAATAGCGGTAAATACGAAAATGTCAGTTTGACTGATCAACTAACACTAATAACACAAAATGAATCATTTCTGCTAAACGAATTCTATACATATAGGTATCTTCAAAATACAGAATTTTCAAAATACTGCCAGTAACTAAAACTATGCTGCTTGAGCAAACTCTAAGCAACACAGTTTTCGTACCAGAAGGGTGGAAGCTCAAATTCTGCTTTCATTGGGATATTATTATTGAAAACTAGCTGCCCACTCCGGCTTCACACGAATGCACTCATGAAAAATACAGCTACTCAAGATTCATTCCACCAAGCGATTTATTGATAGTCATTGCTAATGCAAGGCTGACCGGAAACTGGACACGCTCAAATTCAAAAGGAATGTCAGTTGGAATTAGCACATCCTTGACTTTGAACTTTCCTATGATTATAGCTTCAATCATATTTTCATCAACTTTTCCTTTACATAGTTTCGGTTGATTCAGGTTGAGTAGCATAATTATCACCAAACCAACCTTGAGCTGTAATTTGTGTGGCGGCATTCCTGGCAAATCTAATGAGTTTAGGAACTCAGTTAGGTAATAGACGACTTTATTGAGATCAGCAATAGAACCGATCGACTTCAATGAATGCATTTGACCCCACCTCCTCCCCCTCTGAACAACTGAAGAACCTGAAATCCTACAGTTCCTTCTATACTGCTATCGATCTTTCCGGGGCCTCTGTTAAGGTTCGGTTTTGCTCGAATTTTGTAGAACCTTCCTGAAGTCTCGACGACCTTCTTGATTATCTCTTATAGGTGTTTCATACATTTCTAGAAAGTTCCAAACCTGGAGACCAAATATTTGAGAACTTCATCAGCTGCCTGTTTCAATACGCTCTAAAATTGTATTGAAAAAAGAAAAAAATTTCAGAACAATTTTACTCTTCATAAGAACCTCTCAAACTTCAAGGAATAAAAAAAAACTTATGGGAAAATCTTCTCTATGTGGCTGATGGCTTCCTAAAGTAGTATATTTATCAATAAGGAGACAATATCGAAGCTAACAAGGTTGTCGTCAACGTTGTCAGTCTCAGTGGTAGGAATATTTATACTCTAGGATATTTTGGTAATCCATATAACCTTGGTGGTAATGAATACTTTTTCATAAGCTGATTGGTCTTTTTCAGAATCTTCTCTATTGGGTCTTTTATGTAGTCTACTGTAGGTTTCTGTTATTGACAAGTTTAATAAGCTTGCTTTTGTCGTCCTATGTATTAAGGACCACTGCTGACAATGGAAACATAGCATTGGTCTTAGTACCTCGGACTATAAGAGCAAGCTGAATAACCTTGTTAGTTGAGAAACGTTCAGAAGACTACAAAACGACCCAACAGAGAAGTTCCTGAAAAAGACCAATTAGCTAATGAAAGAGTCTTCAACTTTTCACCGGAAATGGACGCGGATCCAGCAGTTTTTGAGCTTTCAGATAAATGGAAAGCTGCTACCGTGTTAAAACAAGTGGTCCCAGAAAAGAGGTTTGAACAGTTTCCATGGTATGAGAGACATACCATCTGGAAGTTTGCCATTATCACGACTGGTAGCTGAAGATTTAAAAATTGCAGGGATGCCTGCTGATAGCATGTCCAGTTCCAAAATGTCATTCACTTGATAATATCGAGATGAGCGACCTGCAATTCTACAACTTAAACCGTGGCCACCTCTCTCGTCAACTTTACTAACACATATAACAAGTATGAGGCTCGCAAATAGCGGATCCCAATTTAAGACCAACTGCAATTCTGAAAGATTTGTTATCCAATAAGGTTCCAAAAAGAGCGACCGGTAAAGCGTTCAACCAATGACACCAGAACCATGGCTGCTTTCAGACGAACCTTCTCATATTTGGTAGACAATTAAGTTTCATAAGTTATGATACTGAGTAGCGGACGATTCCAAACCATTTGAGTTAGCATAATCTGTGGGTGGATCCATATCAGTTAGTTAGTGCCAAAGTAATTCATCTTCAGCATAGTCCTTTATATCGATAAATATAGGTGGGAGAATGGAATTGATATGATTAGAAACGCTATTTATAAAAAATAAAATGGGTACAGCAGGAAAGATGCCGAGCGTAGCCTTACTCCGTTAAATCCTACTGGTGCAAATTTGATGGCAGTTGAGTAAATGAAATGAAATGAAATGAAGATGCTAGGCTTTATAAAGAGAACCACCTGCGACTTTACTAACATCACGGCTATTAAATCCCTTTACTTTTCTCTCGTTAGATCTCACCTCGACTATTGCTCATCAGTTTGGTCTCCCCATTATGCGACATACAAAACGAAGGTTGAGGCTGTTCAGCACAAGTTTCTTAGATATATAGCCTATAAGATGCATGTAAACTACGACTATGCTGCATTGGAACGCATATTGAATCTTCCTTCTCTTGAGGTACGCAGGAAACAAAGAGACCTATTACTTCTATTTAAGATTGTCAATGGACTTAGCAACAGTCCGGAGCTCCTCTCTAAAATATCCCTATTTGTCCCCAGTCGTGTAACTAGACAGGTACAAACCTTTTACGTTGCATTTCACAGATTCAATTACTCATACCACAGCTTCATCTCCAGATCTCTGCGATTGGCCAACTCCTTGGACAATCTTCAAATCTTTAACATATCAGTCCCTCGCTTTAAAAACCATATTCTCGATCTTGCTATTTGATGTTTGATATTTAATACTCTATATTCACAGCTTTTGCTCATTTGTTGGGATTAGTGCTACTTGGCCTACACGAATCAGACTTGATTATATTGCTACTAAAGTGTACTTATTTTTCCATCTTCTCTTCTTCTATTATTTGACTTACTTGTAAAACTGCATCTGTACTAATCACATAATTTACCTTCTAACCACTTTATTGTATTGTATTACCTATTTATATATACTACTGTAATATTTTAACCTGAATTGGGCTTGCCCGTTTAAATAAATAAATAAATAAATAAATATCTGTGCTTTTTGGAGGCTCTGGAGTTCTAGAGACATCATACATCCTGTTTTACCATGGAGCAGATTTTCACAATCCAACGAACCTCTTTGGAAGTTTTCAACCGATAAATTCAAAATCTTCAGATGATGTGGTGACATAGTTTTTATGGGTGTTTCTGCAACTGTAAAAGCGATTGCACCACCGAACCCACTTGAGTCACCCTGGAGCGCCGATCAATTATTTTCATGTTTTAACTTTGTTTTTGTTGTTTTCAATTGTTGTGAGTTCAATCATGTATATTAAAAGCTTGTTTTTGAAAATATTTGTTACGTTAATTTTTCATGTTCTATACCTGATATACAATATGTGTTCCTTCAAACTAATTTTCATAGTTTGTACAAGAATGACCAACATAGTGTGTGTCATATTATTCCAGGCTAGTCTGGGGAATTTCTCTGTCGCCATAGACGGGCTACCCGGTATATAAATGCAGGTAGCCATCGGTTCGAAGCAGAAAAGAACGATCCAATGAGCTCTATGTTTTTTTTATTGGATATAGAACAAGTCTTCCAATAAACTCTCATTAATAACCGCTGGTACGTTCTAGTTTATCGATTTGTTGTATCAAGTAAGAATTGCTGTTAATGTTATAATTGGTTGGTTACGTATATCGAATGAAAGCAAGCGTTACGTCCAATTTCTATTGGAATCATTATTCAAAAACCAAATATGGAAAAGCGTGTTCTCAACAGGGTGGTCCTTGACAAGGCGCAGTTAATTGTAGAATCTATGGACCATTGAACATATGACTAGAAATGGGTGAACATTCACTTCAAGAATTAATTACAGACAGACACCGGGATAAGTGAAACTTAATGAAAGCAGGAAAAATTATGAACTTTGACAAAAAAAAATTAATAATCTCCTGCACCTAAAAGACTCACAAATTAATTTAGAATCGAATCGGATCATAATCACAAAACTTGTCCACCATTTTGGAGCCGCCATCTTGAATTGAAACATTCATAATCTCCGACTCCAAAAGCCCACATGTACCCATTTTGAATGGAATCGGATAATAATCTCATATCTCGTCCTCCATTTCGTTGTTTTTTTATCCGAAATGCATTGGCACAGGAATTATGAACACCTGCTAGATTTCAAGTGAATGAGATGACTAGGGTCTCAACATCAACCATTCTTCTTAATATCCAAAGAATGTGCTCCCGAATTAACATCAGTTATTACAGGGTTTACAGGGTTTACAGGGTTTACAGGGTTTTACTCCTGCCTCAGTTTTAAACTCACCCATAATCCCGGCAATTTCTTCAGTAAATGTTGAAAATAATCGCTCATACACATCCTACATAAAAAATGAAGTATGTGATTTCAAGCTTGAGCTTTGCACTTCACAATAGTGTTAATATACATACATATATGCAGGATATGAATAAGCGATTATTTTCAACATTTAGTGAAGATAATGCCGATTTTATGGGTAAGTTGAAAATGAGGCAGGAGTAAAACAAAGTTTTTTTTTGGCATGTATAAGTGGGACCTGTCACAATACTTTAAAAAATTGTTGCATATAGTCCAAAGAGGGTATGGATTGCTGCTTTGGTACAATAATTCCATATTTACTAAGTTATTCATGATTTTTGGCTCACCCGCAAACATCTATGTGAAGTGCGACAAAACACATTTCAGATACTCAAATACTCGCATATTATATTTGCATGAGAAGATAGGAGTCTTCAGAAACGATATGAACTTTTCCTTCTCTTTCTCCGATCATTGTTAGAAGAGTTATGACCAATCAAATATTCGGCTCCGCCAGAAATTTCAGAGGCGGATAAGGGGGAACCTGAAATTTGATGTCGGCGTTCAATCACGTTTTCTAGGAATAATTTTTGTGGTGAATTGAATTGTCTTTCACCCTGTTGAGTTGTTTTTTCGATAAATCATATACTTCCCAAGATTACAGCAAACATTTATTTATTTATTTTTGAACGACTGGTAAACAACTTTTTTTCGTGTTTATCATGGTTCCAACTAGTAGCTACAATCGATTCTGGTCTCAAAACAGAATCGTACTGGAGTATTAACGGAACCAACATAAATTAATAAAAAATAGTGATATACACAAGCATGGTACAAGAAACAAAAATTATTTATTACTCAAAAAAGCAAACCACAATTTCTATAAAAAATCACCACTTATCGCTGGGGCTTATTACTTCAATAGGCTTGCCAGCCACTTTGAAAACAAGTTTTCAAAGGTAGGTTAAACATTTTTTTAGCAAATAATTGTTTTTATAATTTGGCGGAAGTTGATGCCGTTCTCTCCAACAGTTTTCATTTTTCGGAAAGATTCAGCTGTTATGTTTGTTCCATGTTCCATTTGTTTTATTTTTATACCTGTACTTATTCTTCAATCTATTGTATTATAGAAAGAAGGATTTAATAAAAATTTGAATTTGTATTTGAATTATAAAAAACAAAATAATGGTTGAAAGGTAGATGACTAACAAGGAAAAGTGTCACTGTTGAGCAGTACTTTTCAACTTGACCTCATGCTGCCATCCAAGAGAAACGAGTAAAAAAACCTGCTCCGTGGATGACAAAATTTAGAAAGTCAGCTCACAACAGATTCAAAAAAGCAATAGCTTGGAATTATTATATATATCTCGGAATTTACGTAACCAGGGCTATAGATATAGGTACATCCTGTACATTGCCGAATGCTAAATACTGTTGAAAGTAATTTGCTGATTTTCCCTCCATTTTTTAGGTGTACGAACCATCCTGACGTCTTCGCTTTGAGAATGATAAAAACAAGGTTAACAGTTTTGTTTTTCTTGTTTCATCGCGTATTTTCGTAAACAAGGATAACGGCATATCCAAAAACAAACTGTTACGAGATCTCGTATGAAAAAACCGACCCGAAGATTCATTCAGTCCGCGAATTATTGAAAAGGTTCGCCAAAAACAATTATTCTATTGGTCAACAATTCAACCTTGGAGGGTCAATGTTTGGAAACATGGCCAAAATTATTTCATCAATGGGGAAACATGTTTACTGGCATATGAGTTCGATCATATGAGTCAGAAATACATATGAGTACGCTCTTTATATTTTATCGGTGGGAATAATTTTTTTATAAAAGAAATAATATTAAAGTGCCATTTTTACTTTTCAGAGTGAAATATGTGGAAATCTTGATTCCTACGAAAATAACGTTGCACCAACATATGGAATGTTGGAAAGGTAGGTATGTTTTGAATGTATTCCTGTTGATAGTTTGAGGATTACCCATATTTAACTAGTTGAAAACAATTCATAATTGCTCAGGGTTCATCAATTCAAGTGTGCATTACACGTGTGTTATATATTATTTAATAACATAACTCAGCCGATCGTTCTCAAGGAATGTGCTCTCGAACTGACACGTTATTCAGCCACTTTTATAATTTGGGGGTATTTATGTCTAACAGGAAAATTTCAAGATTATAACCAGTCCCCAAAAAGGAAAATAAGCCTACCCAGCACTTACAGACCCTGAAAAACTTGGTTTTCTGTTTCGTGCCAAGAAGTGACTTCCTGCCAACGGATTAAATATGTCTTGAAATACTTTTTCCATTTGTAGAGTTCAGCACCCAAACACTTATTGAAACTTTTAGATTCTGTCTAAAATAGAGCCATTCGTCTCGTCTCTCACAAGCTCGCTCATTTCTCTGGAACACCGCAGAAAGGTACGATTGAAATTGGTTCTAACACATTCCGTTCGTTTCGGTCTTTCGCTTTAAGAACAAATTTCTCTTTCAGCTCATTTCCTCCTCTATCCATGGAAGATTGAAGACTAGCAACGACTGCCCAGGCAGAAGCCAATATTTTTGGGCAAAAGTTTGCTTTATGAATTCTATTCCATATCAACACCAACAAAGCTTAGTGGATTTGATGTGTAGCCAATTGTACTCATGAAAGGTGCCCCAGAACTGATACCAGTTCTTTGCAAACTACTGGAGTTACGATAGAGAACACCAATTTGAAAAAATTATTGTGATTGATCGACAATACGTTTTCTTCATCAGATATCAACAGGTGACTTGCTTGCTTATTTGGCAGCTATTTATCTATCGCGAAAAATATGTTCTGATCATTCTGACCATTGCTTTAGATATATCCAAAATATTTTTCTTGTTTGACCCCAAGGACTTTTACGAATCCCCCAGTTGTTCAATATGTTACATAGCTTTCTCTCATGTAGTTTTCTTCATTTGTTGTTCGATGGGGATTTTTTTTTTAACAACAATTGTCTCATGACAGCAACATCCAGGAGGTTGGGGATACCTGAGATGAGTTTTTGATCAAATAATGGTGTTTCAGGCCCCCTTTGGCTAGTATGTCTGCTTCTTCATTTGCGAGGACACTTGAGTGTCCTGGGACCCATAATTTTCCCCATTTTAGGTAGGTTATTCAAGACTTTTTCACACACAAGCACCAGCTTGGTTGTGATCTTGTTTGGGACCCATAATTTTCTCCATTTTAGATAGGTTATTCAAGACTTTTTCACTCACGAGCACCAGCTTGGTTGTAATCTTGTTTGATCCCAGAGCGGATATTGCAATAGGTCTTCGAAATCTATTGTTTGGATTTCGCAGGTATATACTCTAGCATATACTTCAGCCTAAAATACTGAGGCGTATTTTCCTAGAGAAATAGAGATGTCTTTTCCCAGTTCTCGAGCAGTATGTGTACTAGAGTGTGCTGCTGAGGATGGGCAGGGGGCACTTCTGAAGCTGTCTTATTATATTTTTCTGTGTGGACCTTTTCTGAAGTTTGGAACTGGCAGCGTACTGTTCCTATGCACCAGTAGGAAGGAACAGCTCTCCTGTGCTGTATCAGCTTATCATACCGTGATGTAAGCTATGAAGTATTCAACCAGGATAAATAGGCTGCTGTTTAATAAGAAATATCAATTCAGTGGCATCGGAAACTTATTCTTATATAAAACAAGCCCGATTGATTTTTACTTCCTTGATATGATAACAGTATGTTGCTCTCATTGCTTCTTCAGCTTTATTGAGTTCTTCTTGGAAATAAGATTTTCCAAGTCAGCAGAATGGTTCTGGCCCGATCAATGGCGTTGATGCGCCTTTTTGTCGTGCTAGGCTGTCTGCTTGTTCATTGCCTTCCACTCCAACGTGCCCCGGCACCCAGAGGAGGTTCACCTTGTTGTTCCTGTCTACATCATTAAGTCTGTCTAGGCATTTCCAAACCATCTTCGAGTTGATGTTAGAGCAGCTCAACGCTTTGATGGCTGCTTAACTGTCGGAGAGGATCACGATATCCTTGTTCCGGTATTTCCTGTTGACGTTGAACTGAATGCACCTTTCTATGGTGTGATTTTGCGCTTGAAAAATGCTGGGGAACTGGCTCATGGGTTGTTTTTCCGGGAAATCACGAAAACCCCAACAATACATCCTAATTATCTAATGTCTTACACATAAAGTAACTATACCCCCCATATAACTTGGAGGAGACGGGGACATGAAACCTAACATACTCTGACATACAAGCACGACAAGTAAGCAGCCTACACAACATCGTAGGGTCTGCCCGTGGGCAGACGTGGGCTGGTTTTGCCCGCCCGCTGACATCAGGGCAGGATGAAAAACCCATCACCTCCTAAAGTGCAACACTACCCCCTCTCAAACCCTCCTGTGGCTTAGAGATAGTTTTGATGCATTTTATATATTTATTTGTTGTGCCGCTGTATACATCGATGCGTAGATATTAAACCTTTCTTAATTTGATTTTTGATCTGGCTCATGGGTTGGGAGTATATTTGGTGCGAGGCTCAAAGACTTCTGCTCCAGTTCCCTCGGTAGTTTTGGACCCGTATGTGTACCATGTTATGGTATTCTTTCCCAGTGTTCGAATGGATTCTATGTTCCATTCTCATTTGGTATTTAGTTCCGTTCGAAAAACTTCCTCAAAACTAAATTTCCTGGTAATTTTGAGGTTTGCTCCCTAAGCAGTTCTCCTCACCATGATGTGGAGAGAAGTGAGGTCCAGAATGACCTCTATTGCTGCTGTTGGAGTTGACCTCATTGCTCCTGTTACACAAAGACATATGCTAGTCTTTGCACTTTCTCCAAGATTTTCTTTGTTGTGGCGAGTTCGGTTCTGCCGTGCCACACTACTTCTCCGTAGGTGATCATAGGTCTCACTATCATGGTCTACATCCTTCGCAGTACTGATGGGTTACAGCCCCATGTTTTTCTTGCAATGTTCCTGCACACCATCAGTGATGATTTTGCCTTATTAGCGATCTTTTCTACGTGTATGTTCCAGAGAATTTTTGAGTCTAGGGTAAGCCCTAGATGCTTCACCTCTTGCTGCCATTCTGAGTCTGCTCCGTCGAGGAGAACAGTCCTTAGGTGTAGAAACTTTGTTTTTCTAGTGAATGGTACTACTTTGGTTTTTGATGAGTTTATTCTCAACCCCACCGAGAGGAAAACAAGCCTTATTTGCTCCTACTTTCTTGGTATGCCTAAATCTTCTCCTTAAACAAACTTGAATCCAATCGGAGAGACTTCGTTTTCTAGAAATATTTAAGTCAAAATAAGTATTTTTTGGAGCGCCCCTGATAATGACACAGCCTGTATAGAAGGATGTCATGAACTCTCAATGTATTTCTGAATATTGCCCCATCGAGGGTATTATCCGCACTGTCACCTTGTTACCCTGTTACCTCTGATTTTTCAGATAAATCTGCGGCAGTTTCGTCCTAACCTGCTAACTGGTCACATCATCGAGAGTGTTGTAGTCCAGTGTCTTCTGCTGTTTACGCCAGTTATGTTGGCCTTTTATATTGGTAAGATTAGCGACATAAGATTAAATTACTATGTTTGCATTGCTGTAGTGACGGATAAACAGGATTTAATAAAGTTTTTATGCGGGGGTCAAGTTTTTAGTGGAGTTGTTTGGATGAGTTATAGTGCTTGTGCAATTTATACGATTACGAAATTTGTCGAATTTTTGTTTTTCGATGATGACTGGAAAAACAGAGAGGGTGCAATAGTTTGGTATCTTTTGGCGATCGGATATTTGCGAACATTTCTTATTGGTTATCTGAAAATTTCGTGATTTCCTGATTTTTTTCTTCAATAAATACAAATTTGAAAATGGCCAGGGCCAATCATTTTTTATACAAAAAATCTCAGCAGTATGTGGATGGTCGAAAAATTCAGGGTAAGTTATAAGTGAATTGAGAAAAATGAAGACTACTTAGTAAAAGTTCCGAAAGGGGGGTGAAGGTTATTGAATAAACGTTATAAGGGGTGAATATTGGTTTTCTACGATTTGTGACTGAAATATGCATCCTATCAAGAATTTTTTAATTTTTTTTTCATTTTCATCTCCCGTAACAAATTTTTTTTTAAATTGATGAAAAACGTATTTTTTTTTAAATAAACTGTGATTTTTTCAAAGCAAAATATTTACAATTCAATTGTATATGGACTAAAATTAAAAAAAAATTTTTCGAAAAATTTGTTTAGAAATTTTCAATTTTTAAATTTATCAGTGGCATGACAAGAATTTATTGTTCGTATGGAGAAATATAAAAATAAAAAAAAAAACGATTTTTTCTATTCGATTTTTATTTTTTCATTAATCTTGAGAAATTCTTATATTTTATTACAAATAAGCGTTGAATTCAAAAAGTTAATAAAAATACTTTGTTTTGCGGGAGATGAAAATTGAAAATTCAAAAAACAGTTTTTAGTTTAGTTTATCTCGTTAATTTTGAAGTAATGTGGAAAAATGATCAATACGAAAGTTTTAGATGTTTTAATTATCTACTACTTTTGCATCCAACTTTTCCGAGGATGCTTACTTTAGCAATGAATCGTAAAATACCATTATCCATCCCTCAAAATACATATTCAGCTACCCTCCTTTCCAGAACTTTTAATGAATCGTGTTGAGTTTTCTCAATTCACTTTTGATTTCCCTAAATTTTCCGACTACTGACATACTGCGAAGAATTTTTCATGCATTTGGTTATTTGAAATCGGTTTAGCGCCGGTCTATAAAACTATACCAGCTCTCTTTGACATTTTTTGTTGAATCATCAAAAATGTTATGAACATAATAGTTTTAGATTATTCCCTTATATTATTCCAAAAGCCTATGATATATGTCCTTGGTTGTATTTTGGCAGTTATCTCACCCATTTCATTGTTGCATATACAGGGTATTGCTACATTAATGCGAAAAAATTTAGGAGAAGATTTTATAAAGTTTTTGTCTCAGACCAAACCTTGCACCCCCAAAAGAAGGAAAGGTAAATCGATTTTTGAATTTTTTCCTCAAATCCAAAATGTAGTTTGTAGTTCTGGTCTCAAAAATCTATCATGAGCAATGTGTTCTTTGAACCGCACTTTCATGGCCCTTCCAGTCTGACCCGCATACTTCTTGAACATGTAGGTAATAGGACATGTGAAGACAAAGAACTTACATAAAAAAAGATCAATATTTCTCCTTCTTTAGTCATACGTTCCTGATCTGATCTATGAATTCTAGTGACTTTCCTCCGCTCAAGCTTGGTTACGCCACTAGAAGATTCTCAAACTGTTCTGCATTTCGTAAAAAAAAACAGGAGAGATTGTTATCTAAACACAAAGCTCACAGTTCTTTTGGAAGATCGTTTGATAACGATAGTCGTTGCTAGTACAACGTAGGCTTATTGAGGCAAAAACCTGTCAGAAAACAACTACTTCTCTGGCTAATAACACGACGGGAATTGAATTATATCTAACAGATACTTGTGCAATGTGCCTCATTGCCTCTTGAAGTGCTCCCCTGTAATCAAATAGCAGAATTTTGTTTTATTTCGGACAGAAAGACCCCCTGTAGACTACAAAATTCCGCTATTTCGTTACAGAGAGCACTTGCAATTGTTTTCTCTGTAACGAGGAATATTGCACAAGTACGTATATGTTCGATATAATTCAATACCTGTCATGGTATTAGCCAGGAGAGTAGCTGTCTGATAGGTATTTGCCACAATAAGCCTAAGTTCTAGGTGTATATGGAATTGAAAAGAAGAAGAAGAAAGGTCGTGGATTCATGAAATTAGCTGTAAGGACGGCAAGAAAAAGTATGTTGGTCAAACTAGTAGGATTTCGAAAGTACGGTTCAAAGAAAACACTGCTAGTAAATCAGGAATATTAAAAAATGATAATAATTGCAATCAACCACTCAGTTAATACGGATAGGATTGGAATAGACTGATTAATATAATTAACTTTGAGCTCCTGATGATGCCAACTTTGTCGGCGAAACCCTCGTCGAACGAAATTGGCGTAGTTTTGGTGATTTGGGTACATACTTTTCCTTGAAGTGGTAATGGTGATGAAATGCAAAGGCAATAAAAGTAATGCTGGTTACACTGAAGAAAATACTAATATTTAAATTTTCACTTGTAACCTCTGAAATTTAAAGCTTCCTCCTGTATGCGTGTCAATAAGTTTTGAGATGATGATTCATGCATACGCGTTCGTCTCAACTAATTCACCTTCAAATTCTAATTTTGTATTTACCAAATATATGAGAATAGATATATTACGTCATTCACAGATTTGCACAAAATCTGAAATGGGTTTGACTTTTGGTGAAATTAATCGAGAAGAATATGATATGAGCGATTAATAATTAGTTCTAAACTACTGGAGGTTTCTGCCTACAAAGCAATTTTTTTTTTCATCTTCGGGATAATCCTAAAATATTCGGAGAACACTTAGAGATAAGTATTATTATTCAACTTTTGATTGCTGTACGCCTCTAGAACGGGTTCTCTTTTCATTTCTGCTTTTATGGGCTGGTATTGGAGCTTAGAAGAAGAAAGGGGTGAAAAGAGTACTGTCAGCCGAAAAGCAGAGTACTGAACATGGCGTTGTTCCCAACAAAATTGGTAATATAAACTAGAAATAACGCTAGTGCCAAAAAGGATTCTTGTTATATAACAGAATCAATGAAAAATCGAATAGTAAATAACAAATAAATACGTTACTTTCTCTTAAAATAAAAGTTTTGCAATAAGTGAAACTATTCATTTCGAATAGAATTGATAATCAATGGAGCCACTATAGTGATTAGGGAAACTCACTTGACATGTTTTTTTTGAAGGATTTTAAGTGTTGAACGGCAAATCACTCAATTTTCTCCGATGAGTTAGTTCTATTACAATATTGTTTATTGAAAAAGTTATCCAACATATCGTACTTATTCCGAATTTGCCAATCTAAAAAAAAAAAAAACGTTTGAAATAACTTGGATTTTGGGTACAGGGCAGTGAATTAGAATAACGGCTCATTTTCAAAAAACAATTGAATTATCAGAAATAAAGATGGTGTTTCTATAAAAAAGACGAGATTTTCAGTGTTTCTTGAACAATGTTTTAGTCAACCTGTAAATTATTTAGTGGGTGTGATTATGAAAAAGGGATGTTCGTAATATATTCACAGTGACAGCATACGGATGTGAAGACTGAGTTTGACGGGTCAGTCTTGATGGGACCGCTAATGGTATTTCGGAAGAGCATCTTTCATGAAAATATCTATAAAACAGATCAACCTTTCTGTGGTGTTCCAGAGAAGTGAACGAGCTTGTGAGAGCAGTACCACCGACGAGACGAATGTTTCAGTGTGTGTTGGGGTGCTGCACTCCATATATGGAAGCAGTATTCCAGGTCAGGTCAGATTTGTGCCTTGAAAATCATAATAGTTAGAGTGCCCATCGGCAAAAAAATTATTGATAGATACTCTCTCCGAACTTTCTGTATGGCTTCATTGGACCTAGTCTGCCACCGTTTTCCTCTGTGACTTTTTTTTTTCGGAAAAATGTTCCCGAATCAAAAGAGTTAGAGGAAAATGGTGTCAGACAAGGTCCAATGAAGCAATACAGAAAGTTTGGAAGCGTATCTATCAGTTACATTTTTGCCGATGAGCACTCTAACTTATAATCAGTTGACGGAAAATGAAATACTTCTTGACACGAAACAGAAAATCAAATTTTTGACACATGCTTCACAAGGTTTCACCATGAAACAGTACTGCTGATAGTAATAGTGATTATTGAAATGGAAGGTTTCATTCCACATATACTTACGCTGGCCTGTGAGATGGGCCTTTCTAGAGAAAAGGCATGCTCGGTTTCTATTCGCATTGAATTCTACCAAATCTTGGATCTTCATTCTAGAATTTTTGCTCAGTCTGTATTTATTTCATTGACGATTCTTCCCTGTTCATTTCTGTTTTCTCTGGCTGATATTGAGCTTTGGAAAAGAGAGTGGTATGAAGAGTGCACTGGACAAGAGGTGATGTGGAGAAGAAACAATGTTGGTGCTAGAATGGATTCTTCCGGAACACCAGCTTTCATCGGGAAAGTATCGGATGATAGTCTATCGAGCACCACATGGAGAGATAGATTTGAGAGAAAGCTAGATAGCGAGGAACGCAACTGGAAAGGCAAGCCATAAGATATCTAACGCTATGGCCTAAATTTCACCATATTTTTCAACAGATTGTTGCCAAATATATGAGACATAAACAAGCAGGTCACTATTGTCGATCATCGATAATTCCTGAGCGTTTTAGATATTTCATGAGCACGATATTGATTTTTTTTTATGATAGTCGAGAAAAGAAACAGCAGTGCAACTTGCTGGATAGGGTCTTTTTCCTTTTTTTTTTGGGAACTGGTTGTACTCTTCCAATTTTCCACTTGGGCTTTTCAATACCGTTTGCGAATTATTGTAGAAATTCAAATCATGAACGTTATATCAACCATCGAAAATCAGTTCATGGAATTGAAGTGAATCGAATTGGAAGTCTAAAAGAAAGAACTTAGGGTGGATAGATAATCCAAAACGGCCCATTTGGTATATTTAATTTTTTTTCTTTAATTAAAATTAATTTACTGATGGATATGTATGATTCCTCAATATTTGGAACTCAGGGAATATCCCATGAAAATAAACTCAAGAACGCATGTTTATTGTTTGACGATAACTAGTGGAAAATTATTTCACCACATTGCCTCTGCCATCTGACGAGTTCATTGAGAGAGCGTGGTTCAATTGATAATAATTAAAGTCAAATTATCAGTACAGCAAAAGTTAGCAATGCCATTAGATGTCATTAAATGCGAACTATATTTTGATTTTCGTTAGAAAATATGAATAGAATATTCATAAAATCTGTTGTGGAATCCTTTGCGCTGAAAGACAAACTTTAGTCGCTATTTTCCATCGTTCAAGATATCCTCTTGGGAGGTATTCATGTTGATGTTGGTATTCTCCATGAAAATTGGAAAATGCAAAATGTGATTTTTTTGTAATATCTAACAGAAAACAACTACTTCCCGGCTAAAGCCACGCTGGACATTGAACTACATCTGATAGATATTGTGAAAAGACTATAATTGGAAAAAAAAATCTGAAAGTGAAAATTCGCATTTTTATTCAGATAGTTATTTTTTAAAATTATCTCTAGTTTTCATTGTTCAATGTCCGGCGTGGCTTTATCCGGGAAAGTAGTTGTTTTCTGTTAGATATTAAAAAAAAATAAAATTTTTCATTTTTTAATTTTCATGGAGAATGTTTCCCTTTGCAACATGAGATGTATAATCTTTCACAATTTTTGAATAAAACTAAGATCTTTAAGTTACAATTTTGTTTAATATCGTTAGTTTCACTTCATACAACTAACTATCTAAAACACCAACAAAATTTACACTTTTCAAACGAAAAAACTATTTAAAAATATAATTTGTCCCACGCTATATGGAAAGGAAATAAAATATTCAAATGTGGATTTTTATTGACCAACAATGCCACCTTTTGGAACCATACGAAAGGTGCTTCAAACGTTTCTTCTTTTCCAAGAACTATTTTAGGATAAGATGAATATTCATCAATTTTTTTCAAAGGTTATAGAAGATTATTTACATATACTCATATACAGGGTGTTCCCTAATAATATGTCAATATTTAAAGGTGTGGAAATGTGGAAAATTTATGAGGTTTGCTTTATAAACTGGTCCAAAAATGTTCCGTGACAAAAATATGGGGTGTTTGAGTTTAAGGCAAAAATGATAGCTTGAAAAACTGAAGAACATTCAATTTACTTCCAACATGAACTAAAAAGTAAAGAATATTTGACAATTTAATTACTCAAATGCGAAACAAGCATGGGTGCTTTCGATTTATATTCTCATATTTTTTAGTTTAACAATACTCACCGTTTAAGAGCTCAAGAGAACTTTTTAAAACACCCCACGCTTTTTTCACATTTGAGTAATTAAATTGTCAATTATTTTTAACTCTTTAGTCCATGTTGGAAGTGAAGCGTATTCTTTTGTTTTTTAAACTATTATTTTTTTATGACTAAAAAATCGAAATCTTCGACTCCGAAAACCCCCACATACCAATTTTGACTCGAACCTGACCATAATCACAAAACTCGTCTACCATCTTGTTCCACCATCTTGAATTCATTAATTTTCACGAAAAAATCATAATCTCTGAGCCCAAAAACCCTCACACACTAATTTTGAATCGAATCAACCCATAATGGCATATATCGTCCGCCATATTGGAGCCGCCATCTTTAATTAATGAATTTCAACAAAAATTCGAAATATTCGACCTACAAAACCCCCACAGACCAATTTTGAATCGAATCTGACTCTAATCACAAATCTCGTCCGCCATCTTTGAATTTACGAATTCTGATAAAAAATTCATAATTTCGGACGCCAAAAACCCTTACATACCAATTTTGAATCGAACCGGACCATTATAAAAAGTTCGTCCGCCATCTTGGAGCCGCCATTTTGGAGCCTCCATTTTTCTATAAAAAAATGTCACATGTCAAATAATTTGGACGTCAGGAAGTGGGTTAAAATCACGTTCAAGTTTCCGTTACATAGATGGATGAAATGGATATTAGTCAATATTTCTGAAACCGCCCGAGATATTTCAGTTTTATTTAGTACGTTGACATTTACTAAAGGCGCATTTTTTTCATTATAAACATAATTTCAGCTTCAGTGGCATGCTTACGAGAACTGACATTGATATTTTTGAAGATAAAAATGGTGCCGTTGGTTTTTTTCCAAAACAAAATTAGTTTTGGGTTCCACGTTCAATTCAAAAGATACTTGCTCCCTTGAGTTTTTTCAGTGACGCGCTGTTTTGGAGAAAAAAGAAAAACCGTTGTATTGTCCGAGAACATTTCAAGTAACATTAAACTATCATCACTACGAGTACTAGGTTAGTCTTAGAGTAAAGGAAAACACCACCTTCGTATCTGAATGAGGAATGAACTTCATAACCAGTATATGGACCTTATTGTAGGGAGAATTCATTTGGGTTTTTGTTAGAGTCAGAATATCAGGTTTTTCCTACTATAGTTGTATTCTTCAATAATTATACAAATTTTCTCGAACAATACAATGGATTCTATTTTTTATTCTTCAAAAAACGGTGTAGGAAAGAGTACTTAACTGAAAATTATTATTATTTGGAAAAATTCGTTGGCTTATGGAAGTCAGTGCTCTTACTGTACTCTTATTGTACTCTCACTATGGGTGCTGAAAATTATTATTCATAAACATGCGCCCTCATCACGGAGTAGATAAAGATACTTTTTTTTTCTTATATTATCAATATTTCCTTGGCGATAAACTCGTATATTTGTTCACTTTGAATCCAGGAACAACACCAAAGACTTATTTTAGAAGCGCTGTCAACCTAACCCCTGTTCTTTTTTCTAGGGGACGTGCTGATGTTCTTGGCAGGAACAGCCCTAACATGGTCTTCCCCTGAGATTCCCAAGCTGACAAATATCCACACAACTCCTTTCGAGAGGACCATCACCGACGAAGAATCCACATGGATATCATCTCTAGTCACCCTTGGTGCCGCTATTGGCCCTTACCTCTTCTGCCGCCTAGCGGACAAAATGGGAAGAAAATACACCCTCTTAGCAGCTGGGGTTCCTTTCCTGGTCTGCTACCTCATCCAGGCTTTCGGAAAAACCGTCGAGCTGTTCTACGTCACCCGCCTGGTCATGGGCCTCACGGTGGGAGGGGTGTTCACCCTAATTCCGATCTACGCCGGAGAAATTGGACACAAGACCAACAGGTGTTTCTTGGGAGCACTGATCAGCTGTGGGGTTTGCTCCGGGCTGCTGTTCTCCTACTCCCTTGGACCTTTCGTCAGCGTGATGACCTTCAACTTGGTGCTGGCCGTACTTTCCGTAGTTTTCCTGGTGCTGTTCGCCATCCTCGGCGAAGAAGTCCCGCACTACTACATCAGCATCAACGAAGATGATCTAGCGAAAGAAGCCTTGCAGAAACTGAGGGGAGACTTCACCAACATCGACGAAGAGCTCAACGAGATGCAAACCAAGTTCAAGGCCGAGGAGAAGGGGAGGTTTTGTGACATGTTCGCCTCCAAGGGTTTGAAGAAAGCCTTCATCACCTGCACTGGACTGCTGATCTTCCAGCAGTTGTCTGGGATTAACGTTGTACTCTTCTACAGCCAGAAGATCTTCGAAGACTCGGATTCCGGATTGGCTCCTGAGATTTGTACCATCATTATAGGGGGTGTGCAATTCTTGAGCAGCTTCGTGGGACCGATGACAGGCGAGAAGTTTGGTAGGAGGACGCTTCTAGCCTTCTCTGGTTTGGGAATGGCCCTTTCAGAAGCTTCCCTGGCCACCTTCAGCTACCTGAAAACTCAGAACTATGATATTCCCCACTGGATGGCTTCATTTCCAGTAGTCTGTTTTGTGTTTTTTATCATCACTTATAATATTGGATATGGTCCTCTGCCTTGGGTAATGCTGGGCGAGCTTTTTCCCTCTAAGGTGAAGTCACTAGCGACATCTTGTGCCTGTTTTATAAACTGGATCTTGGCCTTTTTCATCACCAAGTATTTTATGTCTATGCTGAGTATTTTCGGATTGTTTGGTTACTTCTCGATATGTGCGGGTTGTTGTGTGATGGCAGCACTTTTTGGTAGATTCTATGTCATAGAAACCCGTGGGAAGAGTTTAGAGGCAATTCAAGATGAATTAGACACGTGACACTGATCCGTATGCAGATTTTTAGCAGATGATAGGGGGAATGAAAGCTTCATGATTTTCATATACAGTGAGAGTGAAAATCCAGATCTCACCAAGATGACGAAAGGGGGATATCGGATTTCAATTCAACGGAAATATAAATCGAGTGTTTCAAAATTACCCTCTCCCTGGATGCGTTTTCTTGAATTGAATGAGATTATAGGCTTTAACAACAAAAGTATCAATAGTGTAGGTATTTATTTCTTCATACTCATGTATTATTTTAATAAAGATATTTTTGAATTACGTGTAGAGTTTTTTGTTTGATGTGATATTATTGAGTTTTTAGGTTACAAAAATATTGGATGATGAGGTAGTATCAACATAATATGTTTCTATGCAGTTTTAGTAATTTATTCAATTCATTATTTGTGATTGACATTGTGAAAGAGATTTCCAATGTTCCAAAATTTGACCATCAAACCAGGGAAGAATCTAAACGAAATAAATATGGACCCGACGAAGATTCCAGAATGAGAATCACATAATTTGTTAGAATTCAACCGAACACAGACATGACTTTTCTCTAGAAGAACTGGTATCGGAGTATCACCACCAGATCTACATGCTTTGATAGTTTTGAGACCCACATCAAAATGCGTCCAATAATTCGTTATCAAAAAGTAATCTCAAGCGTATTGTCAATGGGGGGAATACTCTGGGGTTGTTTTTTCTAGGGCAGAATTTGCAGCAAACATGCTGGCAGAAAAGGTTGGCTTGTTCCAGGGCGTACATTGCTAGTGTTCCATTTTTCCTTGGTGGAGGTGGAGGTGAAAATGCTTTCTACAGCTTAGGCAAATGGTCAGAACGAGCAGGACTTGTTAGGACCCTCGTCAAGCTTTGATCATATTTTGGAGTTGTATGCCTCTTCGTAGGATTCGATGGACTTCTTGTACATGTGTTCTACTGAACCAGGCTTTACCTTCTTGACTTTTTTGGTATATTTCGCATCACCAGCATTATGCTCTCAGAAATTGTCTCTGGGTATCGTGGTGAATCTCCAATAGAGAAACACGCTTTTTCCCAAAGTTGATGTGCCATATAAGACACGGCAACCTTGTGCTGCTCGATGGTACATTTGGAGAGCAAAGAGTGGAGATGAGTTTGTAGTCGAGGAGTTTCCAAATGGCGCAAAGATCCCAGTACTATATTGAATGGGATAGGTGTTGAGAAAAAGATCAAGTGTATTGGCATAGTGGTTGTTTACATCGGTCGTTCTAGACCATACATGTCAGCCATGTTCTATCTGTTTTTATTTTTGAAAAATTTGAGCCAGGTAGAAATTGTGTCAATTGAAATCTCCCATTATGAAGACTTGAACTGTCTGCTGGATAAAATCTAATTTGTTATTGTAGCCAGCTTGAAACACATCACGTCAATGTTATTTGTCTCTGAACTCTCCTCGTGTTGGCATTATAGGTAAATCTCAGAGTGAAGGCAAACACTGCCTTGGAATCTGAATCAACAGTTCGTATCCAGGATGAAACATCTGTACGTTGTTTGTTGATGAGTTCACTTGTGTTTCTGTTAGAGCCAGAATATCAGTTTTTTTCGCTATTTGAATTTAATACTCCTGCAACTGCAAAATTTTCAGTCATGAATCCATCTCTACATTCATTTTTTTTTTCATTCAAATTCATCTGGTTCCGTCTCTAAATATGATCTGTTCTCATGTCCAACACGTCCTTGGCCACAATTCTTACGATGCCCATGTCCCCCGGCCCAATGTGGACGTTGTTCATGTATTCTTAAGGCACCAAGCCTTGCCTCACCCTCTGGACCAACAAGTGTTAGGAAGGCCGTAGTAGTGGACATTGACTTTAAGGCCCCTGTAATTTCAAGACAGGCAAGTCTCTGGACCTTGCTGAGTTTTGTCATATTTTTTCTTTGTTGTGTTTTTAGACCACCATACCGAAGAAAATATGTTATTACAGGCTTCTCCTCCATATTATAGAACCAGTAGAGCTTGTCTGGTCTGAGCCTTCATTCATCCTCAAACGAGCATCAGGCCAGAAATAGCGAGGTCTCCGCTTTTTTGTTACATTTTCCAGGTATTGCTTCCAGTCAGCTTCGAGTCTAGAATCGCCCGACAGTTTTTACCTCCTCCTTCATCTGTAGAGTTTCACCTCAAAGTTTCAGAGGTCTAGCTTGCATACTCATGTGAATGCTTTATGGGGGCTGATATTCAGCCCCTCCAAATTCCTTCAGGACATTCAAGTCTCTCAGCCGGGTCCGTTATGACCGTTATGCACTCACCACTGCTGTTGGAATTACTTTCCTGTTCCGAGTTTCCCCAAGTGGAAACCGTCGGAAAGGCAGTGGAGAACTCCAAGAAGGAGCCCACTTGGGGGCTATCATTGGGGTCCGAGAGATTGTGGGATGGTGTTGCGGAAAACCCCGTATTGGTGCCTATCTGCATGTAAGGGGAAAACATAAAATATATTGAAGGACCCCGAGAAGAAGCCCTGCAATAGTGTAGGGCAACTGGTGGGCCCCTGAAGTGCCCATCGGATGAGGTAAAAGAAGTCACCACACGTGGGCCCCCACACAGCGGAAGGCGAAACAAAACTGGGTGCGCCTGGTCCCAGAGTGCTAGTGGTTGAGTACCCCTAAAAAAAATTAGGTATGCTTTGGAGTCTTGCGCACTTGTGAGTCCTTACGATCTCCTCACAGATATGGTTGAAGGTGAATTTTCCTAGTTTTCATTTATGATTTTTATTGTAGTAATCTATGCGTATCATAGCTTATCGGACGAATATTTTCTTCCTTTCTTCCTTTGTTCTTAAGAGGCCATGAGCACGATCACGTTTGGGCCGCTTTTAAGGGTAAAAGAGTCAATTGATAACTCAAAAACGGTTCGTCTTATCGATTTCAAACAAGAGGCTTCTAGAGGCTTCTAGAGGCTTCTAGAGGAAGTTTGATTTTACGTACGTGATGTAATGGAATTTAATTTTCAAAACACTCTTTCACAAAAAAAATCTCAAAAATGTCCCAAAAATGCAGTTACTTTGATGCAATTTTTGGGAAGATGAACAAATAACTTAAAAAAAAACATTACAGCACGTATATAGATCATTTTACATTTTTTTTTACACCAAATTCATTTCGATCAGATGAAGATTGCTTCAAATTTTAATGGAAGAGAAATACCACTGCAGCTACTTCAACTATCCATGAAAAGAATCTTGAGGTGCTGCCGCAGACATAGTTTCATAGAATCAAACTTCCTCTAGAAGCCTATTCTTGTTTGAAATCGATACGACGAACCGTTTTTGAGTTTTCGACTCTTTTACCCTAAAAAACGGCCATAATGTGATCGCGCTCATGGCCTCTTAAGAGAAAGTATTTGAAGATAGACCCACTTTGTGCTCAATACCATACAATGAGGATTTTTTTTTTAGGGCTTCTGCAATCAATGATGGTCTTGAGAATATCCAAACAGTCAAAGCCTGAGAAAGTTATTTCACTTCCTAGAGAGGTCTTGAGAATATCCAAACCTTCAAAGCCTGAGAAAGTTATTTCACTTCCTAGAGAAAATCTGCAATGTCTCATATTTACTCCAATTCAGCACCAGTATATGTTTTCTTTGTTTATGATTGTAAACAGACTTTAGCAGTTCAAATATATAGTAATCGGCACAATTAAATTTCACTAAAAATATGTTTGCTTTAATATTAAATAGGTACCGTTTTTGAGAAACACTTTTATGTCAATGAGTGCTAATTGATATTGATGCCAGGAGTGTATCGATTATCACCTCATAATAAACAAAAATGATTCATGATCGAAATGGAGTTTGTTTTTCGAAATGAATGAAAGTTAACCCAAGGCAAATGAGGACATCTGGTATTCCAAGAATCGATTCTTTCGTATCAACATGACTATACGTTTTTTATTTAATTATAAAACTTATCATCGAAGCACCTTGAACGGAAATAATGTTCTAGCTGATTTATGTAGAAACAACATAAAAATAAGTGATGCGCCTAATCCATGTGAAAATATAGAAGACGAGCCCATTTTTTGTGATGTTTTTGAAACTTCTGTCCTCTTCTGTCTATTGAATAATTCTCCATGGTCAGGCGAATATTTATCAGATGATAACTTTTGATGATGAAGTGCCATCGAATGGCCTACTACGACAACAACATCATTGAGTTCACCATCACCTACAAGCAGAAAAACGAGATATTATGGCCCAAACAGAAGTTCTAGTATGCTCCTCCACCAACATTCGTCTTTGACGTCTCTTTCAGTTGAGTCCAGAGTTTGTGTTCGTCTCCCCTAATTCTGAGCGGTCTTTTGGTCTCACCGATGTAGTGGCGTCCCCATTTTCATGGTATTTGGTACACGCAATTTCTCATTGCCTCATGAATTTTCAGGCTTAGTTCTGTTTAGAAAGCTTCTCAATATGTTTCCAGATCTGGAACAAGCTTCTGACGTTGCACTCATTCCATATCCTTCTCAGTCTCTCCGATACGCCTCTTAGCCCTCTGATGTACGATGAGCGGAGAACATGGCTTGGTTGTTAATCCTTGGACTTCCTGTTTCCTTGTTTTAGAACCTCTTACAGGAAACTGTCTGGGTAACCGTTCTATTTCATGTCTCTCCTTATATAACTGAGTTCAATTTCTAGGTTTTCTTTGTTGCTGCATATATTCTCTGCTCTTTCCACGAGAGTTCTCACTATGCCTTTTTGTTCGATGTTGCGTGGTTTGAATCGTTTTTTTTACGTAGACCGATGTCTGTAGCTGTTTCAGATTCGGAAACACCTAATCAAAACTTCATCCAAAAATTCGAAAAATTGCGTTTACCAATTACCATGCAAATGCGGATGCGGATGAGACCAAAAGACCGCTCAATATTAGGGTAGACGAACATAAACGTTGGACTCAACGGGGGGAGTCATCGAAGTCGGGAGTCGCCGAACACGCTTGGAGGGAACACCACCGCATCCAGTGGAAGGATGTCAAAGTCTTAGACAAGGAAGAACACTGAAGAGTCCCTTTACATCCAAGACAATGCTTACAGTCAACCCAGCGTAGAAATCAAGAACGCGTGGGCAACATTAATTAATAACAGGTCAATGATTTGGCTTTGTGGTGAACATCATTAAATGTGAGCTAGTTTTCTTCTTCTGGTGAAGGGTACATTACAGTCTTGCTGGGAGTGACACACATCTGCCCCTCTGGCAATAACCGTGTACGTTAGTCAACGCTTTTTGAGCGATATTAGAAGCTAACCTGTCTGACGTGGTCCTTGCCAAAATGACATTGTAATCAAAATATGCTCGAAGCTCAGAAGATATTAAGTAGATTGCTCATTAGGATGGACTACAGTCGGGGGATAGTCCTTGCCTTGTGGGCAGCCTGTGGAGACCTTAAACAGAATTGACTCGTCGTTTATAGATCCAGCCGCTAATGGTTGGTTATATACAAAAGCTTCAACTAAAATGTATAGTAGGTACATTATCAATCGATATCGAGGAATAAGGCCACCGCAATCTCTTTGTTGTTAAAGGTTCGGGTGATTTTCCAACGAGATTGTGTAATGCTGAATCTGTTGATTTGCCGGTTTGACAGGCATACTGGTGGTTGTTCAGGGGTGATTTGTAAGGAGTCACCCGCCTGATATGTCCGTGCAGCACCCTCTTGTGTCAGAGGGAAAGATGTTAGGATAATTGACCAACTTGGGACGTAGGTATAATGAGGATTGATAAGAGTAATGCCGGTTCGTTTTGGGACGGAACTGGAAAAATACATTTTCTCTGCGAGATTTGAAGGGTTGAAATTATTGAATTGCCCATTCAAATGATTAAGGTAGCGTATGGCCTTAGTCAAAGAATAACCTCTCTCGCCTCAGTCAAGATGTGAATTGAAATGTCAAAATATTATTTCGTTGGCTTTCCATTTGATTATACGTAAAATATTGTGGGGAAAGCACGGTCTGTTACTCGGTTAGAATGAAAATTAGCGATGTTAGTGGTTCCTCACGCTCCATCGAATTTTCATTCTAACCTTGTTACAGAATATACTTTTGGTTGAACTTCAAGAAAGTTTGGGCTGAAATACTTGGTTATCTAATCTAAATGAATCATTGTAATATAAAAGGCAATGTTTTCGAGCCAATGTAATTAGCTGATATATTCTAGAAGACACAACGGACACACAAGTGAAGTTCTTGGAATTTCGTTCACCAGGAAGAAATCCGTGGGGTTTGAACTTTGTAAAGTATAGAAAGAAAATTCTAGAATGTTCTCGGAGCAACCGTAAGGTGCTGGAAAATTCTAGAAGTTTCTCGAAAATTGGCCACGGTGGTAACGAAAAGAATGTTTCGTGGATTTTTGAAATATGAGAGGAAAAACTATAAATGCTTGTGGAATATACTGTGGAATTCGAGAAAACTGTACAATGAGAAGGAGCTGTGAGATATCGGTAGTTTAAGTCGTAGTGGGGTAGGATGTGGTGTATGAAACCACTGAATGGACGTACTAGGACATTCACACATATATCTGTCAGATGTAGTTCAATGCCTTTGTGGTTTTGGTCAGGGAAGTACTTCTTATCTGCCAGATATTCGTTCCATTTTATATTTCATTCTTACATATTCAAGAAAGACAATAATTTTCTCATATTTTCCATCGGTTTTCTGAACATTACATGATTTTTATTTTCAAAGATATCAGAAGAAAAAACGAAGATTGAGATTTGAATTCGATTATCTGTTCATTCCAAAAATTATATGCTATAATTTTGTTTTAGTCATAAAAATAATTTTCTTTGTTTTCAATATTCTGGGTCATATTTATTTGGTATCTTGACCGACTTCTGATGGTATGTCTGATTCTTTGTCAATTCCAGACAATAAAACATTTTCAAGTTCATGAAGTAGCCTCCTTCAGAGAACCTTATTCAATGCCAGGGAAATATAGAGTTGCGTAATCTTGATTGTTGTCGAGGAGTCTAGCAATTGAGTAAACATAGTCGTGCAATTGAGAAAAATTATGTTTACTGAAGGAACTGCTTCATTTGAAGTGGACAAAGTTAACAAATATTTGTTACACGATTCTAACCAAAAAGGCTGTCAAGCTGATGAGCCTTTGGTTTATCTAAAA
Organism: Chrysolina haemoptera; assembly: GCA_958298965.1. Lineage (NCBI taxonomy): Eukaryota > Metazoa > Arthropoda > Insecta > Coleoptera > Chrysomelidae > Chrysolina > Chrysolina haemoptera. Next base: position 53,769,845 of record OY282585.1, on the reverse strand, counting down.
CATGATTATATGCACGAAGAAGTGCGAGAAAGACTGTTAACGTTCTGCAGGCATTGTCTCCAAATCTTCACATACAAAATTTGTTTGAATTTGGCTTACGTCAATCGATTACAACCCTAAGAAGATAGGGAAGATGAGGTCTTACCTTTTCAGCGTATGATGTCATGCACTGAAAAATATTTTTGACGGAAGCACTCCAGGGATAAGAGTCAATAGCAAAAGCAAAAGAATTCTGAGATTTTGTGAAAACTATTACAGATAAGGCCAAACAAAACACAAGTCCCGAACTTTTACTTCCCAGTCATTATCGTGTTCAAATTTTCAAAGTGATTCATCTCGTCGGTGCTATATTGCTCATGAACTCGTTCATTTCTCGGGAACACTGTCCAAGACTTGTTTAATCTGATGAATTCGATGTTCCCTTCCCTTTTTACGTGAGTGTCAAATCTTACAATATGTCATGACCCCCGTCGCTACGGGACCATCTTGGTGTATTTGAGCAAGAGCTACAGTGTGCTTTTAGCTCTTGAGGATGCCAACTTCGTTGGCAAAACGCGCATCGAGTGATGAATCTGGGTAGTTTTAGTGTTTTGGGTATTTCTTGAAAAGTTTCGAAAGTTAAAAAAAAAACGAGATCTCAGTGAAATCAACCAGAACAGAAACCCCGGAAGGTTAAAAAATGTGTTGAAAAGACACTATGGAGGTGTCGTGGTGAGGTAACTTCCTCGCATATAAAAAAGTATTCTTGAATGTCCTGGAAGGTTCTGGAAAATATAGAGTCTCTGAATGGCTTTAGATCATGTCTACGTTAACCTCCGAAAACACCGAACTGATTTTGAATAAATTTTGTAAATGTGCATTGCTTAGTGCAACTTGAAATAAAAGATTAAGGATTTTTGTAGAACAACGAGCTTCTGACCCCGACTTCACCATAAAATGAGTCCAAAAATAATTTTGATAACAATATTATCATTCGGGCAAGACAATGTCTGCCAGGTCCACTAAACATCTATAAAAACAACTGTTGTTGTAGTTTTGTAGTTTATAATTTCTTGGATGTTTTAGAACTAATATTTCACTATAAAAAGATCATCGGAGTTTTGGGATAGGGAAAGAAATAGTTATTTACCTAACGAGTGCGGAAAGTAGTACTTTTCCGCACGCGACGGCAGTTGCACGAACGACGCGGAGCGGAGTTCGGGCAAGTCTTCAAAGGCGGAAAAGACATTGACAAAGACGTTGATTGAACGGCATGTTTTCCAAATTTCATTCCCCTAAAACTTTTTTATTGATTCATGCATTCTAACGTAATTTACATATTAACCATTTGGAAATGTCGCGAATCCAATGGTTTAGTCAGGTTTTATCTGAAAAAGTGCTTCCATCTTAAATGGGCCACACTGTATATGTGTACTGGTACATGAATATTTTCAATGAATATTGTTCTCGGAACATGGATTAGCGAGACTTTCTTCAAATCTGTGGTATATTTTTGTATCACATCAACCCACAACTAATTAAATTATTTCTGAGCAAAACTAGCTTTTCTTCCCCTTCTAGTACTCTGCAAATAGGTCTTTATACAGATCTCCTAGTTTAGACATTGTTCCATTGTTTTATGACAAAACATGTGTGGTAACGATTTACAGATTGGTGAATGACTGACAAGCCGTGCCGAGCCGTGCCGAGTCGTGCCGAGCCGTGCGGTTGTCGCGCGGGGAAATCGTTGCCTGGGAACGGCGAGTCAAAATCAGGCGCCGTTGTTTGGTTTAGAAATAGCGCGTTCAACGAAAAAAATAAAAAAACGTGATATCTCACTATATCCCCCTATCCTTCCCCCTTGTGATATTTCGTGATTTCCCCCTTTTCAAGCCTCATGTGATTAATGGACGACCCCTTACGATTTGCTGTGCTGCCAATGATTGTTCTTCATTAAAAGGAAGATATGTTCAGAAACTTCAATTATACCCACAAATAATCCTAGACAGATTTTTAGTTTGAGGTTTTCCGATTCAGGATATCAGTTATAGAAATGAAAAAGAAAATAAAGCTCGAATTTTATCAGCAAGATTGGTGGCCGTGACCAGAATAATAATGACAATGACAGTTTCATGTTGAAAAGAAATCTATCATTATAGAACTCAAAGCTAAAAACATAGAACTGCGACTGTGTCTCAACTTTAACATTGTCGAAAACAACGAGACAAATACCATATATTTTTTGATAGTACGGCTTCTAGAAATCTTTGACAATCGGCCAAAGTTAGAGAAGAAATCAAAAAGATTAGGAAGAGATTTTTCCACCTAGTTTCAGAGTTTTCCTGTAATTCAGCCATAGCAAATAATCAAGAAGTCAACTTTTGTGAACACGTGTTTTTTGTTTTCCCATGGTGCACTTGATGTGTCACCCACTCAAAATAATTAACCCAAATTCCAAATCATCCATATTTTTTCCGATTTTATGATCAAGTTTCGCCTTGACAGAAATTTTCAAAGATAATAAAAACTTTGATACGAAAAATAAATCGAAGAGATCCCTGTCAAGGCGACAGACGCCATTTATGACGTGCACGTTAAGGATGACTAGTTTCTGCGAAGAAGCGAAAAATCCAAATGCCAAAATCCCGATGTACCCAATAAACAGGTCTTTGATAGCAGACTTTCATTGCCTCGACGAGCGTTGCACCTTCAGTTTGTTTTTCAAGCGGTTATACTCGACAGTTGTGATTCGCTGTGGCTGGATTTTGTTGTTTTCGTACAAGAAACATGTAATGTTGGTTTGTTTTTCGAGAATATCCGATATCTCAAGGATCTGCTGCCGTAGAAGAGGGTGATAATGGATTCGAGCAAAAAATTCGAAAACCCTTCGCCCGAGTCATCTGCCAATGTTGTGTCGAAGTTGTTTTTCTGGTAAGTGATAATTAACTAATTTCGATAGAAAAGGATACCATAAAAAATATATACAAACGGTACTCGTAACCTATTATGTTCCGTAATTTTTTTGTACTTTGACGCTGTACACCCTCTTCAAAGAATGTCTATGTAAAAGCTCAATTTGTTTTTAATTCCCCCTTTTAATTATTCCTCGAATGAGTGCTGATTTCGAAGATTCTTCATAAAGTTGTTCATCCGCCACAACACAAACATTTTTTTGCCGGGGATATCGGACATAAGGTCACAAGTGTATGTAGAAGACAAATAAGACTAGAACACCTTTGACGTCGTCGACCTACCTTGCACAAACGACCAAGAAACCGGCCTGCAGATGCTTGTTCCACCTGCAGAAAACTTGCATAACAATGTCCGTCGCCGCTTTAGCCAGGAATGTAGTTGTTTCCCATCAAGTGTTTGTCTGATTCCTTACCTTGGTCATTGTTTTGACAGTTTCGGAAAAGTTTCGTGTTTTTGGGCCAAATCTAGCAATTTAAATAATATCCCTTCCTGGTTAACCAATTGATCTGAAATTTGGTACACACCTCAAGTTCTGATGACAATTCAATTATGTGTATTTAGTATCATTGTAAATCCAAGATGGCCGCTGCCACAAAATGGCGGATTACATATTTTCTCACAACTCCCTCAATATGGGTACGTATCAAATGAAAGGGCTTGACTAGGACAATACGGTAAATCATGGAAAAATTCCAAATCCAAGATGGCGGCCACCACAAAATGGCAGATTACAAATTTTTTCCAACTCCCTCAATATTGGTATCGAATGAAAGAGCTTGATTAGTAGTATACACTACACCATGAAATCTTTTCAATTCAAGATGGCCGCCGCTACAAAACAGTGGATTGCATATTTTTGGGTCTTCCTCAATATGGGTATCAAATGAAAGGACTTGACAGGTAGAATACATTACACTATAGAAAAATTACAAATCCAAGATGGCCGACACCACAAAATGACAGATTACATATTTTTTCTAACGCCCTCAATATGGGTATCAAATGATAGGGATTGATTAGTATATACAGTGAAATGTTCCCAATCTAAGATGTTCGCAAATACAAAATGGCAGATTACATATTTCTTATAACTTCCCCAATATGGATATCAAAACGGCTTGATTGGTATAATACATTCATGAAACTATGGAAACATTACAAATGCAAGATGGCTTCCACCACAAAATGGCGGATTACATATTTTTTCTCCAACTTCCTCGATATGGGCATGAAAGAATTTGACAAGTAGAAGGCCAGTACACCATGAAACAATTACAAATCCAAGATGGAGTCGGAAACAAAATGAGGGATCATGGAGTTTAGACACTCAATAGATCAAAACTGAAATTTAGGTATGTAATAAAACTCAGAATTGTGATTGAAGCATGAATTCCCAACCCAACAAACTGACAGTAGAGAAATTTAAACTTAAACTTAAAAATAAAATGAGTGGAAAAAAATTATGTCAAATGGTTTTATCGTGAAGAAACATAATATTGATGCAGATAATGAACTGCTGAAATATAATTCGCATTGCTTGGAGAAGTAAAAAGAGCCAAGAGCCAATAGCCAAAATTCAAGAGTCAAGAGTCAAAATACAATTTTCAAGAGCCAATAGATAAGAGATGAGAGCAAAAAGCCAAAAGCGAAGAGCCAAGAGCCAAAAGCCAAGAGCCAAGAGCGAAGAGCCAAGAGCCAAAATAGTCAAAAGAGCGAATAGCCAAACGCCAAGAGCCAATAGCAAATTTGATTCCTGCTTGAATTATCGTCATACTGTGCCTATTTGTTTACTCTGGTTTTACGATGATGCAGTGAAACAACGTAAACTACGTTTCACCAAAGCGATATCAGAGTAATCAATTAGCAAGAATTTCGAACGGGAAACCCTGATGAATGCCAAAAACTTCAGATTTAGTCTACAGGTAAATTCTGCCAGTTGGTGATAGTGAGCACTTGTAATAGTATTCGTTCTCGATAATGCTGTAAATTTCACAATTATGCATTCGATTTAATTCAGTACCCGTCGTGGATTAACCAGAAAAGTATTTGTTTTGGAGCTAAAACCTGCCAAAATATGCTGTACTAAAGGAGGATGGAATAACCTCGACTGTTAAAAATATTCGTAATAACCTCTCAGAAAAAGTCGTGTTCGAGAAATCGTTTCACCAGTGCAAAAATTTTTCTGACGGTCAACTCTCGTATTGCAAATAATTAATGTTAATCTGGCCAATATATGCAGCAGCGCGTCATGAATACGGTTTTCACATTTTGAGATGGTAAAATTTATGTATGACGTAGTCTGGAATAACCAGTGGGAAAATAATAAACCAATTTGTTGGGAAGTTCACTTATAAAACATTCATTCTGTGAATTTACATTGAATCGATTACAATGTCCCAATTTTTTTCAACTTACCGCAACACTCTGCTACATATACAGTGTGGCTCCCTGAAAATTGCCTAGAAAAGTGATTTCAAGCGATATACACTGCACGCAAGCAGCGTTGAGACCAAGGAGTTTAAAAGAAATATTGCATGAAGCAAACTAGATCCAAAATGGCTTTTGATTCGTAATCACAAAAACCATTTCACTATTGTTCTGAAAAATCCAAAATGTTTCTCACTTCTCATGGAAATACATCTGCAATTTAGTTGGAAATGATTACATCTATTCCAATTCCCAAATCCAAATTCAACAAAAAATATTTCTCATCAGTTATCAATGACAAAACTTACATTTGAATATATTTTTGTTGTAATAAGCTTTCAATTTTTTTGACACACTGGTATCTTGGGATTTTCAAATTAGCTCATCTTCGAAATAACATCCTCTTAAATAAATTGTAATAATCAAGAAGCAGTTGGATTGTTATTAATCAGGTAGTTAATTAGTTGAGAATTATTAAGATCTATCTGGTCATTCATAAATAATTTTAATTGATATACGTAGGTGTTTCTTCATTTCTATGTTTAGTTTCATACCTTCAGGCTGAATATGCAAAATTCAGAATTCCGTGTGGGGTTATGGTTATTGTCAATGAGGTATTTGTCAAATTTTGAATCCTGTTCCTTGAATCTTTGATTGGAACTGCGACCTGACTGGTCTACATATAGTAAGTACATAGCAATTCTCACACTCAAGTTTGTAAACTCCGGACTTGTTGAATTTATCTCGTAGATATTTTGCGTTATTGGTAAACTTATATAGGTCGTTGTTAACTGACAGGAGAAGCAAGACAAACTGTGAAATTAAATTAGCACTAGTTTCTGTTAGAAATTGAAGAGTTTGATGTCAAGATGAAAACGTTAAAATCGTTTATGACCATTTACATGACCCTTGGAAAAATAATTTCAGTTATTATTATGATTAGAAAATGAATGAAGTGAATAATGATCTTAAATTGTTTTCACTTGAAAATATATACTACTCGGAATAAGTGTGTTCGTGAGAAATTATTTTTGAGATTCAAGAAGAAACACGCAAAGGGTTATGAGTATTTTGATTCTTTATCATTTCTTGGATCTCACTGAAACTTGTTTTCACAAAACATTCCAATGGATGAACGTTATATACCTCTACCAGCATTAACCTTCCATTCTCATCATTATATGCAATTTGTGCTACACCATATCTTGAAAACCTGATTGATTCTCAGCGAATCTAGACAAAGAAAATCTAAAAGGATCGTGTATTGCCATAAACATACCTATTAGAGCAAAATATATATGGTTGAAGACCAATCAATCTATTTTTAACCTTGCCTGATAATGTAGAAAAATGTTTTCTTATTTTTGTAATGATCTGGGGACAAAGGTTGAAAGAAAACTAACAAACTGGTCTAATAAATTATTTATCTGAATCTATTTCAACAGGAACTCAAATAACAATATGTCACCGATAAAGTTGGTATTATATGGGAAATTTATTTACCTATTCAGTTTCCACAAATTCAGAATTATTGATCAGTTGGTGCTTTGAAAATAACGTGTTTTCTATCGATAGACTATACCTGTAAATTTCATTGAAGAGAAGAAAATATTTATCTTCCTTGACACATTTTACTTCAAATCGAGTCATTAGTTCACAAAAGTGTACGTGTATAGTAAAATCCAAAGTGTATGATATAATCTCATCAATCAATAAAGACAATGTGTGGTGCAGTGTTTAAAATTCATTTTCAGGGGTAATATAATAAGTGGTATGATTATTACTGATAATTTTTTGGAATATTAATGAATTGCAATCCCAAAGCTGAAAATACAACGAGTCCGCAGGACAATATATCGATTTGAAATAAAGAAAAATCGTGTCACCTGGTAATTGATGTTTTACTTCTAGCCGTATTCAACGGAATACTCTTTTCCACGGCCTCATCTGTGATACCAATGGACATTTGTCCCCAACGATCGCTCATATTGATAAATAAAGATAACTAGTCAAAACACATAAATTTGACGTTTATAATTTAAATCATTTTCACTTGACAGATGGTAAAACAAAAACTAAGCAGGTTTATCACTGTGAAAATACAGCGACAAGCTATATTTTCACTATAGTTCTGATTCTATTGGATGAATTTCAAAATTTGAAATCCACTGATTGGTTGTTAAGCAAGGAAATATATTGTCACAGAAATACTTGCAATTTTTGAATGATAAAATGAATTAAGTTTGCGATGAAACGCCACCTAAAAGTAATTGGGCGTAATACAGATCAACACTGGCCCCCCAGGTCACCAGACCTGCTTACTCCACAAGATTATTTCATTTCAGCTTTCCGAGATGTCGACCATCTGGGTATGGTTATTCCAGATCGTGGATTTGATATTCACTATCAGTTTTCAAGAGACGGTCAACGAATTGTCCGGGCGGTAGCTTTTTATCGCTGAAATTTTCAGTTAATCGGCCGATTCTGAAAAATTTAAGGAACTCAATTCGCGAAGATTATATTTCGAATAATTCGCAAATGAATTTCCGTTGCATAAACATAAACATCAAAAGTGCCATTCAAATCATCTGACTTACTGTACTTATCGTAGAAGCACTCAACGTTATAGCGGACAATGAAGTTAATTGATTTTCTGGTAATTATTACGTGATAGAAAAAAAAAAGAATAAAACCTGTTCTCATGTTTTCCATGAAAAAAATTACACGTCATTCTTTGTTTTGTATTGTATCGTAGTGTATGAGATTCATTTCAGGATATAAAATATACAGTGCATTCCAATAACTAAGATGATGAACAGAAATTGTGACCAGAAAAGAGACATGTTGAAAGTGTCAACATGTCCTTTGTTGGACAGAAAAACATTTCAGTCACCTTTGCTAAGAATTTTTAGTCATAGATAGCAACAATTTCCTCATTACGGCCTTTTCCCAGACGTGCAAAACCCTATGGAATATGGCTCAAAAATTTCCAAAGAGTTTTGTTACGAAGAATGTTGTGGTGCCTTCTATTTGTAGAAACAACGGTCAGTTCATTGATCCTCATTACATAATTTTTTGCACAAGAATTTGTTTTTTACCCTTTCCCAATTACTTCAGGATTGGCTGATTATAATTATTATTATTTCTGGGCGGAGTTGGCTTTCAACTGAAGTGCAGATAGTTCGGTGTAGAAGTTTTGTGCTTCCCGTTGTCAGGTCTATTCAGTAAGTATTCCGGATCCTCTGATGAACTCCTGGAGATTCCTCACAAGATTTCACTGTAGGATCATATATTATCTTTCGCACTACCCATCACAGAATTCGCATAATGTGGAGACTTGGTGTATCATCAACATCACCATCATCATCATCTCTTTGTGAGGCCAGAGGCATTCTCTCAGGAGGAATGATGATGTTTCTCAACCAATTTTTTTCCTATCCTGCCTAATGTTCCCAAGATTCCACAGGCTGGATCCGGTCCGATGAGAGATGTTCTTGCCCCGCTGTTGCTAGGGCATCTGCCCCAATGACCTGGTATACTTCACTTTGTTCTGTACTCCTAGCTTTCTAGAATTTTTGTGTCTCCCACCAGTTCGGAAGAAAATATGCATGATCGCAGGGCCTTCATTACCACCTTAGAATCTCTCGCTTGCAAATAGAAATAGTCTTCAATTACCATGGCCTGCTAGGGTACCTACCGAGGCTTAGACTGATGTCTTGCCTCGGTCTCTTCCTGTATACTCCAGCCCCTACCACATTGCTTGTCTTAGAGGTGTCCTTGTATGATGGTGGTGTATGTTCTATAAAAGGAGTAGAGGTTGAAGACATTTCGTTCGATGGGATCTCAGATGTGTTGGTTCTCATGGCATCTATTATATTGAAGTGGTCTAGGTTATTGCCCCTCCATTAGTCCAGGCACTTCAGTTTGGTGGCTTCTATCCTCGCCTCCGCCACAATATGCAAATGAAGAGGAGAACGATTCAAAATTACCTCCAGGCCAATCGTAGGTGTGCTCGACATAACACAGACTAGCCAGCTTCTCTCCGGTTGTCACTTGTTCAACGTTTGGCCACCACAAGCTAGGGCTCACTATCGCTGTATTTAGCCAAAGGGATTGTTTCGATACAAGTCTCCGTGTTTTGCCAAAGGAGCACCTAACCATCATCAGTGATGTCCTTGCTATTGTCAGTACTTTTTTCAAATGTTTGTCCCAGGTGAGGTTCGCGTCTAGGTTGAACCCAATGTGTTTTTGCCTCTCTTGACCTGTGTAGGCTTCCAAAGATTTGAAGAGCTCTGTCAGTCTCTAGGTTTTTCTTCCTGGTGAATGGAACAATCGTGGTTTTTCGCATCAGATCCAAACATAGGGAGGACTAGCTGATATCCCCTACTGTTCCAAACTTAACAAATAATGTTTTTTATCTTCTTGTTCCATGAAAAGGGAAAACCTGTGATGTTCAGAGAACATCGTAGGAGCAGAGGGAAAATAGGTGGGATTTGGTGTTCTTCTCGAATTGCTAGAGACTGTATACCTCAAGAAACATCTCTTGATGCAGTGAGTTGCAAAGTTTAGCTGTTTCTTGGAAGAACGAGCACTGTGGTAGATATGTTCGACTGCAGGCAGTCGAAAGACTTTCTGGCCTGCTCCAGCAAGTCAAGAACGACATGGCTATCAAGCAGAAATCGCCAAGCGCTCCGTCTGACAGGACACAACAAACTGAGCTGACACCTATCATCAATAGGCATAGAAGACAGCATCACTTGTCACAAATGTTACGAAGATGAAGAAACTTCATCTCACTTCCTAGGCCAGTGCAAGGCCTACGTGAGGCTAAGATTTGAAATTGTTTGTTTTTCTATATCAAAACACTGAACAGATATTTTCAAAAATCAGTTACCAAGTTGTACTTATTTCATTCATTCATTTACAAATTCTGAGCGTTCTAGTTATTTCACGAGCTCGATGATGATAGTCTTTTTCGCTTTTTTGGAGACTGGTTGTACTCTTGCAATTTTCCAGTTGGGCTGAAACACCCCTAAACCATAAGAGAGGTTGAATAACTTCTAAAGAACTGGTGTTCGGAAGCATATATTTAATAATATATTTAATGATCAGTGGATTTCCGTCAGATCCACTAGCTTTGTTAGATTTAAGAACCAGCAAAATTCTCCTTATAGTTTGCTAAAGGTTATCTCATTTAAATGACTGTGAATGGAGGTGATGTTGAGTTATCTTAGGCATAGGACTGTCAATGGGGGTGATTTTGGGGTTGTTTTCCCAATAAATCCTGTGCAGGATATGCATCAACCGGGTTGGCAAAAATATTAGCTTTTCCTTGAGGGTTCGTTGCTAGTGTTCCATCTTCCTTGGTTGGGAGAGGAAATGAGCTGGAAGTGGTTTATTTTTTCCAACAGCTTTGGCAAATGAACATAACGGGCGGGATCTGTTAGGACACTCAATGGGTATTGATCGAACCTTGACGTTGTCATCAATGGAAGAATAAGGCCTAAACTGAAAAGAAAAGAGAAGTTAAAATGAGACCGAAAGTTATCTACCAAACACAGATTGTTAGGAACGGACGATGGTAGTCGATGGTTGGGGCTGTCTATCTTTCTTGTCGCCTCTTATTTTGATAATTAGGATTCATAATGGAGATTGGAAATAATGGTGCCTGACCCCATACAGATTAATCTGTATTAAATCTGTCACAATGACACTGATGCTACTATAGAAAGGTTCAAAAATGGTACTGGTACCAATTGTATTTGTTGGGAGGATATCATTCATCAATCATTGCTCCCGGACTATATCGAAAACGGGTTATAAGATTATTGGTGTCTTCGCAAGACCCAAGATCAAGTGTTGGCCTTGCAAGGTCTCGAATCCTCACATTGAACGGCTATTCATCTTATTTTCGTAGTGATGCAGTTCATTGAAGTTAGCTTACTCTTACCATATAATCTTTATACATCTTCACTCATTGATTTGCGAAACTTCAAAACAAGTTATGAGACATAAGAAAGCGCTGTTCCATTACGACATTGAGTTTGTCCGTTTTACTCCTGATTCAATCAGTCTGTTCTATTTATAGGCTGTTATCCTTTTTGATTTTGACTATTCAACTGAACCCTTAGACGAGAGTTCAGAAAATGTATGTGATTAATCTTCTATTGAGTGCCACGCTATTTAAAAATTACCTGTAGAACGAAACGAAACGAAACTTTTTTTTCCTGATAAATCAACGTTTCATACAAGCGCACACATAAAAAAATATCTTAAAACAAAGCAGCCTGCTTTATATATAATCAAACCAATATGTTCTCAAAAGAAAAGAATAATTTACCATTAAAAAATTAAAATTCACCGAATAAAGCAAACACCTTCACCCAAAACGTTAGTTTCTCGATTCGAAAAATTATTCTTTTCTTTTGAGAACCTATTTTATTGAATATATAATAATAAAGCAGGCTGCTTTGTTTCAAGATATTTTTTTTTATGTGTGCGTGTATGTTCATTTGAATTGGAACAAAACTCGTAAAGAACCTATTTCAAAAATTTTGAAATAAATTAAACGAACAATTTCGACGGAGTCAAAATACCCTTTCTAATCCAGTGCGATTGGATTTTGAGACGAGGATCGATTGTAGCACCACCAAACTTGGTGTGCTAGGTATGATACGCATGATAAACACGAAAAAAAAAATTGTGTACCAAAATTCCAGGGGTGTAACATATTTTTTTTCTTTTTAAAATAAATAAATAGATTTTTGCTGTATTTCTCCACAAAAATTATTGCTAGTAATTTCTTATGAAATGCGCTCGTTTTCTCAGAAAACGCGATTGAACGCCGAAATCAACTTTCGGGTTCACGCTTATCCGCCGCTGAAAGTTCTGGTGGAGCCCAATATTTGATTGGTCATTACTCTGATAAAAATGATCGGAGAAGGAAAAGAAAAAGTTCATATAGTTTCTGAAGACTCCTAGCTTCTCATGCAAACATAATATGCGAGTATTTGTGTACCTAAAATGTGTTTTGTTGCACTTCACGGAGATGTTTGCGGATGATCTGGAAATCATGAATAATTTAGTAAATATGAAATTATTATACTGAAGCAGCAACAATTTTAAAGTAGTGTGACAGGTCCTATATACTTATACATGCCAAAACAAAAACTTTGTTTCACTCCTGCCTCATTTTCAACTTACCAATAAAACCGGCATTCTCTTCAGTAAATGTTGAAAATAATCGCTTATTCATATCCTGCATATATGCAGTGCCCGTCTAAAGTCCGTTCCTCCCCTACTAATTTTTGAACCACCTGGTATATGGCAAAGAAAATTGGAAAACTTAAATAGGAGATGAAAACCTACTTTTTCATAGAAAAATTTCAGCTAAAAGTTTCAAAATGGCAGCTAAGTGCCATCTTCAATAATTTTTTTAAATAGAACACCCGGTATATCATTGCATGATCGGTTAGGGGCGATCATAATAAGGAATCCAACAACACCAAGTTTGATTCAATTATCTCCAAAGACTCTGGAGATATCGCCTATTATTTTCTCCATAAGCCGAATGAGTGGGAGAGATACTTTTTCTGGCAGGTCAATAAATTCTCAAATCTCTTCAAATTAATGATTTATTTTCGGATCTGAGAGAACGAGTTACAGATGTTACTTAGTGTTTTTTATTTTTCAGCTGGATCCTACCATTTTTCAAACTTGGCTACCAGAACGATCTCCAACTGAAGGACATATACAGCACAGCAGCTAGCGACCAGTGTGGAAAGTTGGCAGATGAATTGGAAAAGTGAGGTTCAACTCTTCAACTCTTAAAATGCCTGAACTCGAAATGTTATCGAAATAAATGTGATTTTTGCAATTTTGTGTATTTCAGAAACTGGGAGACGGAAGTTAAGAGAGCTTCCGGTTCAGAAAAAAACCAAAAGCCTAGCCTCAAAAAAGCCATATTCAAGACATTCGTGAAACCGTTTTCTTTGTACGGTATATATCTGTTCTTCCAGGTCATAATTCTCAAGTAAGTACAGACATTAGAATTGAAAATATTTGAAGACCTCAGGAAAGGGACGTGTTAAGTAACATTTTGCCAAAAATCGCGATTTCCATGTCAGCTTTTGGCTGCCTGGCTATGCTATCACTTGGAATATTTTTGTACTGGGAAAAAACGTGCCATGCATGTCAGGAGATATTAAACTGTATACAGGAAAGTCGTGGATAGTCCGAACTAGAACGCTATCCTGAAAATTATTGCCAAAGTGACTTAGCACCTTTTTTCTCTTTGTTTGACAGTGGATAAATAATTTTTCCTCCTACCGCTATAGAAAGTACACACTTTCCTCCCTCAAATCAGAGACGAAACTCATACTTTTCCTCCCTAGGCAGGCAAAAAACGATTGACAATTCATTCAAAATATGCACATAGTATTGCCTATGAGAAAATTAACACTGAATCTCAATCCCAATTGAATAAGCTATCCAAATATCCAATAATTTATATCTCTAAAAGAAGAAAAAAAGGAAAAAAAAAAGGAACTTAAAAAAAAATTACCGATCACCGCAATCAAACCCAACCCGGTACCTTCAGTTTACTAGTCAGCATCGCTTATCAATACGCCATCAGAGACATTTAGATGGGTATGAATTGATTTTGTATACTACTTTCCATCAAGCAAGTATAGGTCCATTTTAAACAAAAGCAGTTGAGATGCATTCAATTTTCCAAAAAAAGGTTTATTAAGTGGGTAGGAGGAAAAATCATATGTATTACATGGGAGTAAAGTGCCTTTTCCTTCCTTGGATGTTTACTATATCGTGCGGGAGGAAAAGTGGCACTTTCCTCCCTTGTAATAAAAATAGCTATGCTGTTGCATTGTTAATGAAATGGCAAGGCACAGCTTTCTCACTATTATTCATAATGAATGACTCGAATGTATCTGTAATTTGTAATAGTATATTATGTAACAAGTGTTGTAAAAGGCATATTACGCACGAATGGCGTAATTCCATGAGTGCGTAATTGATTTACAACACGCATTAAGTAGCAATACCTCATCTGAATAATTAATTTGATCCAAAAAGTTGAAGCCGTTTTCGAGATCCAAAAATTCATATTATTATTATTAAATATTATGAGTAAAATCACATTTTTTCATGAAAAGCACCTATATAGATGAACTTAAGTAGCTTTTCTTACCTTATTATTGAATGCAAAATTTGATCCAAATCGTTGAAGCCGTTTTCGAGATCCAAAACTTATTATTATTATTATTATCAGTACAATCGTGTTTTTGCAAGAAAGACACACATATATATATAAACTTAAAAAGCAAAACCCTATCTACAAACAAAATTTCTCCCAAATCGATTGAGCCGTTTCCGAGATATATCTAACTGTGCGTTTTGTTTACGAAAACTGTGCGATTTGTTTACCGTGCGTAAGGAGCTATTTAATGAGGCTGTGAGTCGTGTTTTTGTTTATGTGCTGTGTTATCAGGCCAGATATTATTGCTGACTATATTTTTTTATGTTTATATCCAAACAGACCTATTTAAATAATATTCTCGGCTACTAGGTATCATAATGATCGTCATTATGATTCTTAAAATATCTATTATGATATATTTTTCACTATCGGTGGAACTATTTGCCATTTGACCGTAATTTTTTCGAAAAAGCCGTCCATAATTTATAACAACGAATTTATTTTGTTTATTATTCTGCTAATTGAATATTAGCAGTTGCTTGCGTCACTGAGATACCTATAACAAGAATCCACTTAAACCGAATTTGAATACTATTTTATTTAGCAAAAATACTGAAGGAAGTATGTTCCCAAAGATAATTAGGATATGATTAGCATACAAAGTAGAAAGCGCGATATTTCAAATTGTTTCATCAAACCATAGTGAGGAATACTACCGGGTCATTGACGGAGTCATTGTATGTTAGAGATTATCATTATTATTATTGCTCGGCTTCTAGCCGAAGTGCAGGTAGTTCTGTCAAAGAGTTTAATCTTTGGTTCTGTGTAGAACCTTTCTGCTCCCTGCTGTCATTTCCATCTCCTGAGTACAAATTTATTAACACATGAAACTATACACATACACTAAATCTCGGACTAAATGAATTCGTATAAGTACTGGATTGTATTTGAAAAAGAAAAGTCTTCATTGCCGGAAATGGCGGAAATCAAAACAAACGATCAGTGTTGCCGCGGCGATTTTTTAATTTTTACTGAAATTTGTTGTAAAATGTACTGAATTGGAAAAATCGTACTGCATTTGAAAGAGCGTAAAGCCCATTGAAAAGGGGAACATTCTCTATCAAAATTAAAAAATGAAATTTGTGATTCATTTGTAATATCTAACAGAAAACAGCTACTTCCCCGTCACAAGCCACGCTGGACATTGAACTACATCTGATAGATATTGTGAAAATCATTATATAAACTACCTAGATAGGTAGAATGTTATTAAAAAATATCACTCACAGAAATCGTTTATTTCGTTGAAGCAAGGTTCGCTTCTCATTTAATCCCCAATACCCATAGATGGCAGAAAACAACGGATCTCACAGTTACTTTCAGTTTAGCAACTGTTTGTGCTTTAATAGCTAATAGATGGCCGTAGAAATGTATGTATAAAATGATTTCACCCAAATGCTTTTTTTTCTTGATATCCTATTTTGTACTGAATACAGTACAATGGTACCGAAACGGCAACACTGCAAACGATACGTGCAACATACTGCAAAAATATTACTGTTTTCGACAACAATGCTATTAGGTCACAGACAGCGCCTGTCTCACTTTAATCAGGAACAGTTGCCCTAGCAACCATCATAAAAAGTCAAGGCCGTCACTATTCGCACTGACATGACGGAGTGAAGACAACCCTTTGGTATTTGCGGCGTTGCCGTGTCTTTATGTCTCCGACACTTTTGATAAATCACACATCACCGCCGCGACAGCTTCTTCACCATTTATGTTTCTGTCAATCATTGGCATCATTTTTGTTCTTTTTGAATTCTGTAAACTAAACGGTTCTGCACTCATATAATTCTGTTACTCGTTTTTACAAGTGTGGGAATTAAAGATATATTGGTCTGAAGTTGGAGGGATCTTCTCTGTCACGTCCTTTACGAATAGGAATTATAACAGAGATTTTCAGGAATTTCGGAAAATCCAGTTTCAACTGAGGTAATTATTGTGCAAGAGCGCCGAGCGCACCATCAGGAAGGCTTTCAAATATCTTTATAGAGACATCATCTAAACCAGCCGCGTTCTTATTTTTTATAGGAGAAATAACTTCTTTAAATTCATATGGATGAGTAGCATAGGGTAGGTATTAGACTGCCATAAACGTGGATGTCCTTCAGGTAGTCTAATGTACTATAATAATAATTATTAATAAGATTAGGTTCAAGGATCTATACGTTTTGAAGTTCGTGGTTTACCCCTGGTTGTTGTAATACATATTCTTTGATTGTTTTTCTGTACAAGTTGTTATGATTGTAAAAGAAAATGTTTGTAGTATATTTCCTAATAAAATGAAGAGATCGTATGTTTTTGAGGTAGATTCTAATTCCACTCGTAATCCAAGGTTTCAGTTTTTTCAAGTTAATTTTTTGCTTGGGAAAGGCACTCCCTAAGTTTTCAGCTAGACAATTATAGCGAGCCAGGGTTTGTATAGAAGGCTATTTCTTCCCCTTCATCACAAAACTTGCATAGTGTGGAGGCTTATGTATCCCCAGCAAATGCAGGTGTTTTCCCAGGTGACAGTGCCCTGTTAGGAATCTGTGAAGAACCATCATTTTGCTTGATCATGGTTCCTGACCCATATCTTCTGGTCCAATGAGAGTTGTTGCCTCCCTCGCTCTTGCTAGGGCATCTTCGCTCTTATTTCCCTGGATGCCCTGTGACCTGGTAACCGGCCAGTTTCACCTTGTTCTGTGCTCTAAGGTTGCTGAGGTTTTTGTGAGTCTCCCAAACTGGGTTTATCCGATAATTTTCTTCCAACCGTGTTTGATATATTAGCAAATTATATCATTCCCAGTATTACCGATGGTAATACCACAATAGATCATTCGAGCATTGCGATTTCGACGAAAAAACTATGCTTCTTGGAAATCACACACGTGCAAAACCAGTACAATATATTTGAGATAATCAGTGAATACTGATATTTTTTAAGATTATTCAACGATATTTATTATACAAAACGAGTTTATTAATTTTTTCTTTAGCGAACCGTGACTTTTATGGTATTTTATAATCCATAAACATGGAAACACTGATTTTCCATTCATAAAATTAACGAATAAAAGCTGAAATTCTAATCTGAATAAGCGTACTAATTATTCCTACGTACATATAGGGTGATACATCGTTGAATTCGAGAAAGGTATTTCCTATAAATAATTTTGATTAAAGATTCTTTTCAAAAACACAAAATACTATTTTGGTTATTGAAGATCTTATAATTCACATATTTTCTTAAGAAGTCGAGCCTGTATTTCTCGCTTCATTTATTTAAGAAAATTTTTTTTTTCATATAGTATTCAATTCAATAGTGCTCAAATGAAAGTTTGTGATTGTTACGTTTACTTCATTTTGTACTTTTAAGCACTAGAATGTGTTGGATTATCTGTCTTAATAGGTGACCAGAGATTGATACGTTAATGTGTATGTTTGATAATCCCTACTTCTACATACAGTCCAAGCTACAAAAATTATTCGGATGACCGATATTTTCATACATTTTTTTTTCAGTTTTCTTCTGGTTAATTTCTGCAACTTTTTTCAAGAAGAAGTGGGGGTTTTTTGTCCGTTAATTTTTTCTGTTCAAATTCCCAGTATACACTAATTTGGTCATTCTGAATCGATTAGCGTTCGCAGAATTTATCTACCTCTAACCGTTCTCGAGTTGGTCAGCGCTAAATAAGTTTTTAGATGTTTTTTTTACCGCCACAAATATTTCTGATGAGTTTTCGACATTATTGTTAGAAGATTCGAAATCATCACGTCAAAATACGTTCGAGGACAGAAATTTGAAATTCGAAAAATGAAAAAAAAAATATATTAGATTTAGTTTTTTACCTTAAACACCTTTTTTCGGCTAAATCTTATATCTGAGTACATAAAAATCATACATTTTCGGAATGAGCATGAAATTTTACGTATAGTGCAAATTTCAAGTGTATGTGACGACTTAGTATTTTTCATGATTTTTAGGAGTAAACCCTTGCAACTTTTTTCGGGAAATTTTTAAATTTTGTCGATTGACTCGAAATTAACAGTATATACTAACTCGACCATTCTGAATCGATTGGCGTTCGCAGAATTTGTCTATCTCTAATCGTTCTCTAGTTGGTCATCTCTAAATCAGTTTTTAGATAGTTTTTTGCCGCCAAATATATTTCTGATGAATTTTCGACATTATTGTTAAAAGATTCGGAATCAGCACGTCGAAATACGATCAAAGACAAGAATTTGAAATTCGAAAAATGAAAAATAAAAAATATTAGGAAATTAAATTTTTTACCTTAAACACCCTTTTCCGGCTAAATCTTATATCTTAGCACATAAAAATCATACATTTTCGGAATGAGCATGAAATTTCGCGTATTAAGTGCAAATTTTAAGTCGATGTGACGACTTAGTTTTTTTCATGATTTTTAGGGGTAAACCCTTGCAACTTTTTTCGGGTAATTTTTAAATTTTGTCGATTGACTCGAAATTAACAGTATATACTAACTCGACCATTCTGAATCGATTGGCGTTCGCAGAATTTGTCTATCTCTAATCGTTCTCTAGTTGGTCATCTCTATATCAGTTTTTAGATAGTTTTTTGCCGCCAAATATATTTCTGATGAATTTTCGACATTATTGTTAAAAGATTCGGAATCAGCACGTCGAAATACGATCAAAGACAAGAATTTGAAATTCGAAAAATGAAAAATAAAAAATATTAGGAAATTAAATTTTTTACCTTAAACACCCTTTTCCGGCTAAATCTTATATCTTAGCACATAAAAATCATACATTTTCGGAATGAGCATGAAATTTCGCGTATTAAGTGCAAATTTTAAGTCGATGTGACGACTTAGTTTTTTTCATGATTTTTAGGGGTAAACCCTTGCAACTTTTTTCGGGTAATTTTTAAATTTTGTCGATTGACTCGAAATTAACAGTGCATACTAATTCGACCATTCTGAATCGATTGGCGTTCGCAGAATTTGTCTATTTCTAATCGTTCTCTAGTTGGTCAGCTCTAAATCAGTTTTTAGATAGTTTTTCCGCCAAAAATATTTCTGATGAATTTTCGACATTATTGTTAAAAGATTCGGAATCAGCACGTCAAAATACGATCAAAGACAAAAATTTGAAATTCGAAAAAGGAAAAATAAAAAATATTAGAAATTTAAATATTTTACCTAAAACACCCTTTTCCGGCTAAATCTTATATCTTAGCACATAAAAATCATACATTTTCGGAATGAGCATGAAATTTCGCGTATAAAGTGCAAATTTTAAGTCGATGTGACGACTTAGTTTTTTTCATGATTTTTAGGGGTAAACCCCTTGCAACTTTGTTCAAGTAATTTTTAAATTTTGTCGATTGACTCGAAATTCACAATACCCACTAATTCAACCATTCTGAATCGATTGGCGTTCGCAGAATTTGTCTATCTCTTACAGTTCTCGAGTTGGTCAGCTCTAAATCAGTTTTTAGATCGTTTTTTTGGCGCTAAAAATATTTCTGATGAGTTTTCGACATTATTGTTAAAAGATTCGGAATCAGCACATTAAAATACGTTCGAGGACAAAAATTTGAAATTAGAAAAATGAAAAATAAAAAATATTAGAAAATTTATTTTTTTACCTTAAACACCCTTTTCCTGCTAAATCTTATATCTTAGCACATAAAAATCATACATTTTCGGAATGAGCATGAAATTTCACGTATAAAGTGCAAATTTTAAGTCGATGTGGCGATTTAGTATTTTTCATGATTTTTAGGGAACCCCTTGCAACTTTTTTCGGGTAATTTTTAAATTTTGTCGATTGACTCGAAATTAACAGTGCATACTAATTCGACCATTCTGAATCGATTGGCGTTCGCAGAATTTGTTTATTTCTAATCGTTCTCTAGTTGGTCAGCTCTAAATCAGTTTTTAGATAGTTTTTTGCCGCCAAAAATATTTCTGATGAATTTTCGACATTATTGTTAAAAGAATCGGAATCAGCACGTCAAAATACGATCAAAGACAAAAATTTGAAATTCGAAAAATGAAAAATAAAAAATATTAGAAAATTAAATTTTTTACCTTAAACACCCTTTTCCGGCTAAATCTTATATCTTAGCACATAAAAATCATACATTTTCGGAATGAGCATGAAATTTTGCGTATAAAGTGCAAATTTTAAGTCGATGTGACGACTTAGTTTTTTTCATGATTTTTAGGGGTAAACCGCTTGCAACTTTTTTCGGGTAATTTTTTAATTTTGTCGATTGACTCGAAATTCACAATACCAACTAATTCAACCATTCTGAATCGATTGGCGTTCGCAGAATTTGTCTATCTCTTACAGTTCTCGAGTTGGTCAGCTCTAAATCAGTTTTTAGATCGTTTTTTTGGCGCTAAAAATATTTCTGATGAGTTTTCGACATTATTGTTAAAAGATTCGGAATCAACACGTTAAAATACGTTCGAGGACAAAAATTTGAAATTCGAAAAATGAAAAATAAAAAATATTAGAAAATTTATTTTTTTACCTTAAACACCCTTTTCCTGCTAAATCTTATATCTTAGCACATGAAAATCATACATTTTCGGAATGAGCATGAAATTTCACGTATAAAGTGCAAATTTTAAGTCGATGTGGTGATTTAGTATTTTTCATGATTTTCAGGGGTAAACCCCTTGCAACTTTTTTCGGGTAATTTTTAAATTTTGTCGATTGACTCGAAATTAACAGTGCATACTAATTTGACCATTCTGAATCGATTGGCGTTCGCAGAATTTGTCTATCTCTAATCGTTCTCTAGTTGGTCAGCTCTAAATCAGTTTTTAGATAGTTTTTTGCCGCCAAAAATATTTCTGATGAATTTTCGACATTATTGTTAAAAGATTCGGAATCAGCACTTCAAAATACGATCAAGGACAAAAATTTGAAATTAGAAAAATGAAAAATAAAAAATATTAGGAAATTAAATTTTTTACCATAAACACCTTGTTCGGCTAAATCTTATATCTGAGCACATAAACATCATACATTTTCGAAATGAGCATGAAATTTTACGTATAAAGTGCAAATTTCAAGTCTATGTGACGACTTGGTATTTTTCATGATTTTTAGGGGTAAACCCCTTGCAACTTTTTTCGGGAAATTTTTAAATTCTGTCGACTGACCCGAATTCCATTTTCATTCAAATAGCAAATTTTCATGGAGAATGTTCCCCTTTTCAACATGAATGCCTCCCAAGAGGTTATCTTGAATGATGGAAAATAGCGACTAAAGTTTGTCTTTCAGTCGCAGATGATTCCACAATAGATTTTATGAATTTCCTATTCATATTTTCGAACTAAAATCAAAAAACTACAGGAGTGTTGACTATCCATATTACCCCTGTCGAGATTTTTATTCAACACTTCCTTAATCACCTTCCTTATTGCAGCTTCAAGAGTGGAAGGCTCCTGTGGTTCTTCTTCCATCATCCGGACCTCATTTTGGCCCTTGCAAGATTGTTTTGCAGCATTAATTTCCAAAGCGAGTGCCAGTGCATCCACGAGATTTGTTGGATGAGCTAGTGTCAACGCTTTTCTGTTTTCTTGGTCTCGAAGTTCATCCAAGAATGCCTGAACCGCTAGCCTTTCCATTACCTTTTCCAGTGTAGCTAGATATGCAAGACGAACCAAGCGTGTAATGTCTGCTTCAAATTCCTGTGAGGACTTCTGGCAGCGGGTTTCAAGCTGTGAGTGATATACATGTTCTAGATGGGTCTGTCCATACCGTAGTTCTAGATGTTTGATCAGCTTCTCGTAGTCCTTCTATTCTGGGGCTGTGAGAGTTTGTACCTAAAATGTTTGTTGCTTCTCCACGCAACGCCAGTGTTTTTGCTACAGCACGTTCTCCTGCATTCCATCCATTCGCCTTTGCTGCAGCTTCAAAGTGTTGGCGCTAATTTGCCCATGGTGTTTTTCCATCAAACTGGGGTGGTTTCAAGGAGAGCTTTCCTGTTTGAATCATTCAAATTATAATCAATCATTCCAACGTTAACAATTCCATTGAAACCGATTCGAAAAATGTTTTCTTTTCCTCTCTTCAATATACGTTTACCTGCAGACTTGGTGATCGTCATTTTCTATTGATTCATTCCGCCAATGGCAAAGCTTTGAAACGCATTACCTGTGGAGCTCACAGCCCCTTGAAATTCAGTAATTATACCAATTTCTATAGCATCTCTCTTTGTTTCCACGATTCAAGGAAATACCTATCGAATACATCATTTAGCCTGCAACGATGTGCCGTTATTTCTGAATGAAAATCATACTTTCTCCATTTGCGATTTGACACGATTCGAACTGGTTTCATTAAAATCGCAACATAAAAGCAAAGGAAATCACCTTATAATCAAGTTATATTTACCTATATCGATAACTCATGTAGTTTAATTTGTTTTAAATGTTTTTCGATAGTATTCGAAGGCCAGAACTTTCTAAACACGCATGTATTGGATGACAAGAAAATTTGTTGAATAGTATAATGTGTGTGTGTTTTTTTTATCCATTGTTATTTCGAAAACTATATCTGTGTTGGGAAAATACCAGTAAACTTAGACCCAACGGCAAATTTGTTCATTCCTGATATTCGAGCTCAAGTAGAATATGTTTATCGACGTATACAGGCAGGTACTGGACGTACTGGACGTACTTGACAGTTATGACTCGTCCATTTACAGTTCCAAAATAATAACTTGTTCTTCCGCCTGAATCTCTTTGCTTATATAATCCAAAGGAACCATCGAGAACTTCTGCGACTAGAATCATACATTTCGTTGAGTTATAGAAGCCCTGCCTGTATTTCTCGCTTAGGTAGCGCATCGATGGTGACGTAGTCCAACTCGAACTGTTCAGATACTGCTTGCTGATTTCTCGGAACTGTAGTTTGTCGCTGCGCAATTCACGATGCAGTGACGTAGGGTATTTCGTAACAATATGATAACATTTGAAGCAAGTTAATTTTTTGCATCGCCTATACCTAACAGCATGACATTTTTTTGACATGGTTCTTTTTTAGGTGATTTAACCTTCCACAATCTAAAAAAGTGAACTCAAGAAAATCTGTACGAAAATTGATTTATTTGCCTTTTTACATTTGTACAGATTTCCTTGAATTTGTATTCATTAAAAAGACACTATATCAATAAACGAGTTTTCTTGATAAAATCAAAATTTCAATGATTATACAACTCATCATTGAAGTGGCCAATAGCGACTGCGAATTTTTCCTAGTTACTACGTATTGATAACTAGATAGTCCCTTGATAACATGGTATAATCGATTTGGTGTTTCGCACTATCAATAAAGTGAATATTGCTGTTATGCTCTCGCGGTATTACTACTTAAAATCAATGATCACTTTTTCCTACTGTATGAGTACATGCTCAATTGGTTGGTTTGATGCTGATGAGTAAGATCCCAAGGGGTGTCCCTAAACACGTCAAATGAATATGCCATTTAACAGGGCGTCCTTCAAGGCTCTATATTCGGGCTTTCACTCTTCCTTGTATATGCTAATGATCCGATGAGTTATTTCAATAAACTTTCAGATATCCATGTAATCGTTAATGCATATGAGACCAATTTTTTCGTTGAAGGGCAGAATGTGCCAGCTGCCTAAGAACTGATACATAGGCAAACAAAATAATTTGGCTTTCAACATATCTAAAACAGCATTGATGGAATTCACTCTTCATGATTTCCCATAAAATTTCAAAATCCACGAGAACCCACCAACCAGATATTTATATAGTTGTTTTCTAGGTCCCTGCATCCCATAATATTGGCTGAGTACATACGATATTTCGAAATCCCCGAAAAGTACAACGAAGAACTGGGGCAGCATTCAGGATGGATTCTTGGAGGTGGAGTGGTACTAGTAGCATTTCTGATAGTGGTTTTGATGCATCACGCTCAACTGGGAAGTCAAAGGATAGGGATGAGAGTCAGAGTGGCTTGCTCTTCTTTAGTTTACAGAAAGGTAAGTGGTCAATCTGGAGATATGAAGTCCGTAAATGAAATTATCGATATATACATATATATAGTTGAGATATGCAAGAAACAAATGATTTCTCTATATTCTTTCCAAAAGCAGTATTATTCACAGTATGAAATTTGTATTCCAGCTTCTAAGACTGAATCAAGCTTCTTTGGGAAAAGCGGCCCCTGGGAAGATGGTTAACTTACTTTCGAACGATCTGCAAAGATTCGATCTAGCCTCAAACTTCTTCCATTATATCTGGCTCATGCCTATTCAGGCAGTGATTGGTTTCTACATCATGTACAGGAATGTAGGGTTAGCAGCACTAGCAGGAATGATTGCCATGATATTGGAAGGCATACCTCTACAAGGTGAGAAACGAGAGCCTTTTTGTTACAATCCGTATTCTAGTGGGAAATAGTTATGAGCGAATGCCTTGACACACAATTTTGTTTCCCAAAGTCCACCTTGAATGAATATTTACTCAGCAAAATTAACCTGTGCATTTTTTTTTCAGGTTATTTGTCTAGGATTCAAGGAAGATTCCGATTCCATATTGCCGAAAAAACAGACCACCGAATTAAACTGATGAATGAAATCATGGCTGGCATCAGGGTTATCAAGATGTATGCCTGGGAAAAATCGTTTGCCAAAATTGTGCAAGTGGCTAGGGAGTGAGTATTGATTGCAAGTTTGACTTTGTACAGATAATTCTGAAATGTAATGAGAATTGAGGATGAAAGTTCCATAAAAGTCATTGGAGGTTGTTTGAAAAAAATTATAGTTGTTGCAGACAAATTAGAATGAGTTTCTTGTGAAAGTGATTGGTAAACAATCCAAAAACTGCTCATTGAAAGGTATTTCTGGACAAAAGAAAAGTGTTAGGGCAAATTTTCAACCATTTCTGAAGACATGCCCTCAGAGAAGAGGCTATACAGAACCATCACGAGCAATCATTTACTATATCATACAATCTTGGAATTTTTACGCCTAACTGAGGAAGTATAATTACATTTTCGAAATGACAAGTAAATAACTTTTTTTTAACACTCATGAAAGCTTTACACTTCGCAAGTCTTCCGATATAACAATAATTGATACACAAATATATCTGTTAGTCTTACCTTTTTGACAACCATAAACGTAAAGCCGATTCAATCTGCATTAACATACCCAAAAATAATGAAGTCTCTATACAATCAGTGTTAAATCCACACCAATCTTTGAAGTTTTACAAAATTTGTAAAACTCGTTCAACCAGAGTATTTAATAATCTGATTGAACGATATTCAAATTCCACGTATATTACAATCGCAATTCCATTATTCTTCAGTTCTTCCATCGTTATTATTTCGTTTTCCTCCACAGACAAGAAATCAACGTGGTGACCAAGACCTCCTACATCAGGGGCATCTCTCTGTCCATGATGGTGTTCACCGAGCGACTGTCTCTCTATCTCACCATCGTGGCCTTCGTTTTGCTGGGGAACAAACTCACGAGCGACGTGGTCTTTTCCATGGCGCAGCTGTTCAACACGGCGCAGCTGTACATCTGCATCTTCTACCCCAATGCTCTAGCGACGTATGCAGAGGCCAAGGTGTCAGTCGGGAGGCTGGAAGAGTTCCTCAACTTGGAGGAAAATGGGTCCAGGGCGGTGCTCAATGGTGAGTCTAAATTGCAAATTGTGTTTTGTATATCTGCAACTGCATGGTATCTTCCTGTTCCTGGTTTTTTATCAGTCTTTGTCAATATTCGACTCGCCTAAAAATGGACACCAGTGAGCAACTTTCAGTTGAAAAAGAATGCACGAAGTGCATGCTCATCTATATAATCAAAACTTTTTCTCCATATCAGATATACGGTATCTTCAGGATCAGTCTTTCACTAAAACCTCTTACGAAACTCCAATGATGATTAGGATATTAGCAAGATCTTCGAGAAAGGAACTGAAGAGTTTAAATCTTATGCTATCGAAACCAATAGTAAAATCTCAAGGAAGAAAGAGGAATCAGCACCCTTGGGTAAAGAACGAAACAAAGAAGTATGGAAATCCTTCAGAAATTTGAAGTCAGCCCAAAGTCAACCGATAAAGAAAGTAGACCTAAACTGAAATGAGGGTTCAAGTTTTGTATAGTTTTAAAGGATACTAAGTTCAGTAGTCTTGCAAGTGGATATTTTGTTTTGGTCTTGAAGTAGTTGTTCGATCTCTTTCTGAATTTCATTTCAAATATATCACCAAATATGACACGTTCAATACCAACAACGCGACATTACTTCCAGGTGTAGTATCGGCCCACAAACCCGGAAGGATCAAAACGGAGAAGGCCACGGCCAGCTGGAGCCTGTACCCCACCGTGGACACTCTGATGGACATCAACTTGGACATCGCTCCGGGCACGCTCTGCTGCGTGGTGGGTAGCGTGGGCAGCGGCAAGTCCTCTCTGCTGCAGGTGATGCTCAAGGAGTTGCCGTTGAACTGCGGGACGGTCGACATTTCCGGGGAGGTTTCGTACGCGTCTCAAGAGCCTTGGTTGTTCGTGTCCAGCGTGAGGGACAATATACTGTTCGGGAGGCCATACGTTAAACAAAGGTAAGTTCAACATACTTGCACTGCAATGTTTGGAACCCTTGGTTTAGAAAAATATGTCTGTTGAAAACCGTAATCCGTTTGAACCGTATTTTGCTGACACCACCAAATATTAGTAATTTTGCCTCGGTAGAACCAGCGCATTCGCCATTCGCAAAATTTTCGGCTTCGGTATTATTTTCGGTTTCGGTAATATTTTCATCATACAGTTTTCAAAGTAGCATCCAAGAAGAAATGCAAGCAATAAGGTTCAAAGTAGAGCGATCTAGCTTGAAGATACATTAGAGTTTCAACCAATAACACCAATGAAACTCCCGTGTTTTCTTCTACAACAGTACTCTCTCCAAGTTTTAGTTGGCCAACTGAATACAGGTGTTTTTGTTTAGCCAATCCTCTATAGGCATTCCTTTCTGTCTTTGAAAATGTTCTCCATTCTTTATACAGAGAGCTAGATTATAGTGATTTAAGAATTCTTAAAGATAATTTTTTCACACCCATATTTTCTTCTGCAGCAATATTTCTGACTCCTTCTTAACTTCTACTGCTTGATGGAGCTAAAATTCTCAGTACATCTATATAATTTTGTTAATAAAGATTCTGGTTCAGGAGTTTCCTAACCTTTTCCCTTTAGTGAAAAACGTTATGATAACATCCTTAAAGAATGCATATTTAGTCTTAGCGGTTGCAGACATCAGTTATTATCTGCAGAGACCTACTCTATACTTCATTGAACATATACATACAACCGGCATTTGCAGAGAAATCCTTCTAGGAACTCTGTACGGAAATTCATCAGATATAATCCAATGTTCGTCGCGGTATAACTCAGGAAAGTAGTTGTTTTCTGATGGATTTTTTACCCAATCAGTCCAAGTGTATTATTGCAATTATTGTTTCTTAATATTGAAAATTGATATTTTTTTAAGATACGACGAGGTCATCAGAGTCTGCGCACTGGAAACCGACCTAGCTCAATTTCCTTATGGCGATAAAACCCTCGTCGAGGAGAGGGGAGTGTCCCTGAGCGGTGGACAAAGAGCAAGAATCAACTTGGCCAGGGCTGTTTATGCAACCGCCGATATTTATTTATTTGACGATCCTTTGTCAGCAGTAGACACTCACGTAGGAAAGCATTTGTTCGAGCAGTGCATCAGAGGATATTTAAAGGACAAAACGAGGATTTTAGTGACGCATCAGCTGCAGGTTCTCAAACATGCTGATTTGATCGTAATCATTGATAAGGTAGGTACTCACGTCATATATTATTATTATCAAAAATATATGATTAGTTTTCTTACCTAACATGTTGGGCTACATTTGATTCTGAGCTTGAAGATATTTGAACCGTTTTCTTTCTCTTTCTCTTTCTCTTTCTCTTTCTCTTTCTCTTTCTCTTTCTCTTTCTCTTTCTCTTTCTCTTTCTCTTTCTCTTTCTCTTTCTCTTTCTCTTTCTCTTTCTCTTTCTCTTTCTCTTTCTCTTTCTCTTTCTCTTTCTCTTTCTCTTTCTCTTTCTCTTTCTCTTTCTCTTTCTCTTTCTCTTTCTCTTTCTCTTTCTCTTTCTCTTTCTCTTTCTCTCTCTCTCTCTCTCTAACTTGCTAAGATATTCCACGGTTTTGGGTACTAGGATCAAAAGAGAAAAGAGATCAAAATTCTCATTTTTCATTTTCTCATTTTTTCAGTTTCACGTTCCTAATCTGGTCTATAAATTATAGTGGTTGGGCAACTGGTTGAATTTCAAACCTTTTTCTCAGATATTTCGTATGTGAAGGACCCTATCGTCAAAACGATTGGTCGAACCGAGTTCTTAGGTTCGTCATAAACCTGTGAAGCCGTTTCTGAAAATGTCACAAAAATTTATCAGTAATCGTTTAATTTGGTTAATGTTTCAGGGGAGAATTCAAAGAATTGGCACCTACCAAGAAATATCCGAAAACGATCTATCGAGTCTTTACGCAGAACCTACTTCAGAAGAGAATAATGAGACTGAACCAAAGAAGAAATTTAGAATAGATGACATTATCCAGGTAAGTTCAGATAACTAAATCAATCTGGTTTGGACAATTATGTTAAATTACTGAAATTCTTGTAGGAAATATTTACCTGAAACTCATACCATTTTGTAAATTGATTAATTGTAGTGTTGCCTGAAAACCTAAAACGAATGACTCATTGAAGCGAATCAGTTTTATTAAATTGATTTATTGATAACAGGTGTCAAATTTTTTCTATCCTTTTAACTCCCTCTATCAAATTTCAAATCATTAGTACTTGAAAATGAACAAATCCAACTATAAAAACTAAATGCTGTACACATATCTGACTCAGAAACTGAAATACAGCAGAAAAGCTACACATTCCAATAGTTTTCCATGATACCACAATTCGTATTTTGCATTTCCATGCAAATTTGACCCAACTTATATTCTTCATTCAGGAGTCATTGGCAGAAGAGGAAGAACCTGAAGAAAATAAGGAAGCCATGGGCAGCGGATCCATTCCCATAGCCAGCTACTGGGAATACTACCGTTATGGTGCTGGTCTCTTCATTCTACTGACATTGCTGATCCTTCTGATCGCTGCTCAGGCTGCGTCGAATGCCTGTGATCTATGGGTGACGTATTGGTATGTATGAAATCCATACAATTACTTCATTACATTTATCATAATGTCAAGGTTGTTTCTACCATCATCAGGGCTAGTAATAACTCAAAATTTAAGATTTTGAATACCTCTTTTCATCACACGTGTTTTGGATGAAAACAAAGATGACGACCAATGTCCCTCCACATATGTATCTTCTACTTTTTCAGGACCAATATGGAAGCAGTTATCTACAAAAACATCTCATCCAGCAACACTACTTTTTTCCGAGACAAAAATTCCAGTGTAGAACTGAACCCAAACTTGATCTACAAGTTGGAAGACACTGGAATCACTACTACCGAAATGTTTTTGGATTACGAAGACGTGACAGAACAGCCTACTATTCCCTTCGAGGCACAGGAGTATTACATTATAGTATACTCAGGGTTCATGATAGCTTCCATTCTATTGACGCCTGCTAGATCTATTCTTTTTTACAAAGTTTTCATGAAGGCGTCCAAGAATTTGCATAATAGGATGTTCACAAATGTTTTGGCAGCGCCGATGAGGTTTTTCGACACCAATCCTTCAGGTAAATTTGCTTCTCATTGACCAACATTAGAACACACTTTCCATCATGATTTTGAAAGTCTTCATGTCAAAAACTAAATCACAAAATACTGATATTTTAGGATATCGAAATTTTGATAAACAGAAACATTCTCAGAACTGTATCAATAAATTGAATCTGAGTGAGTAATGTAGGGTTGCACAATTTGTATGAAACAAGAAAAACATTACTTTGACATTGTCTTGACTCAACAATTATTTTTCTATTTCAGGTAGGATCCTGAGCAGGTTTTCGAACGACATGGGTATAATAGACGAGCTGCTTCCGAAGGCTTCTCTGGAGGCCGTTCAAGTCTTTCTGGTGATGGCCGGCATACTGATGTGCGTCTTCATAGTGACCCCATGGATGGTGATCCCGGCTGCCGTTCTGGGATTTCTGTTTTATTTCATCAGGGTGGTTTATATCAAGACAGCTCAAGATATCAAGAGATTAGAAGGAGTCAGTGAGTAAAATTTTGTTATTCTACAAGTTATTTAGTCAAAAGGTAAAATAAATTCGCGAGTGAGACAACTATCAATAGAGTCGATTCGAAATTCAGTATACTCAAAAAGTTTTTGGAGGAAAAACTCCCTTCAACTCCAGATGAAAGTTTCAACTCAAGAACGGTTATTGACACTGAAAAAAAAAAATTTATGAAGAAAATTAAACACATTTTAGGATGGAATTCAACCCAAAAGCAGTAATAAATAGCTAGTCGATTCAGAACAGTCAAATTAGTATATCCTGAGAATTTGAAAAAAATGTCAAAACACAAAAAAAATAATTATTGAAAAAATTACCTAATTTTCCAAAAAAAATTGAATATTTCAAATAATTGAAAGCAGTCAAGGTTAGTGAATACGTTATGTTTCTATTTCTGATGTTATGAATATAATTATTCAATTTTAGATTTGTTTGTTTGGTGGTTGCACCTTCGATAGAAGAGTTGTATCGGGGTCTAGTATGCAGATTTATCTTCACAAATAATCTGATAATTAATGTATGTCCTTAATGAATAGCAATTTAATTTCTTTGAATTTCAATGTTTTTGATTATTGTTTTTCGAGCTGCACCTAAAGCAACTAACTATACCAAAGGTTATATGGAAAACCAAATATAACCTTGAAGTCATATCTCAAAAACGTAATTAATGGGTTTTTCTGTGAATACTGCTTCACGCATGAAAAAATATCTTTGCAATGTTATCAAAGATAGACTCATATCTGAAATTTTGTCAATTACTAGAGATGTACAACAAGGTACTATTCTCGGACATTAATTCTGCTAGCATCTAGATCCACAGTGACCAATTCATTTTGGACAGTTTTCAAGCTAACAAATTCAGGTTTATATTAATGGAGATTGAGAGAACTTACACATTACATATCAGCAGAAGGTGTTAAAAATCGTCGTGTCTATTATTGAGGTGTATATTTTTTATTCGCCGACTTATAATTTCTTTTTTCTACATTCATGCAAAAAGCAAAACTTTATTGAACTATATTTAGTGGAAAAAGAAGTTCTTTATTGCAATAGTGCAATAAAGTTTTTATTGCACTCATCTGTCATTCAACTTGCTGTCATCATGACAAACATAAATGTTCAAACCCACTACATATTTAGCAGATATTCTGTGACATTGGCAGACGTTCTAAACAGTTACATATTTTATATTATTTTGTATTAATGTTAGCAGCCAGACATAAACAAACAAAAACTCTATAATCAAAACTGAGCCGCTTTGTTCTAAACCGTCTACCTGCATAGAGCAAACTGTCTGTACTATGACGACACCTCGTGATAACATATGCGCTCACGGCTACTATGATTTTCATTTTTACAATGCAACTGTGGTTATAGAAACGTCAGTCAGAAATTATTTCTGACTATTACAGAATTGAAAGTTTTAAAAAGAGTATTATTAATGGAAAATAGATGATAGTGATCTGTTTCAATCGATAGTCATAATCAATTATTTAAGTGGCGCTTTTCTTTTTCCAACACTTAATGCCGTACCTTAATAAATCATGTATTGCTTTTTGTATGAACGTAGAAAAAATGTTGTATGCAACTCGTGCAATTTTTTTTTATTGCACTCAACGTGTTGTCCAACTGGGATTTTCATATTCTAACCTATATGGTCCTCAATCAAGCAAAAATTCAAGAAATTGTTCATTTCTTACTTTATGGTCCTCAATCAAGCAAAAATCCAAGCTTTTCAACACTTTTCCAATTGTTACAAAATTTTAGACTACCTATTTTTTTTACGTTTGAAGAAAAAAATTTGTATGCGTTTCTCGTGTGCGAAATACTTTGGTAATCGAGAACTTTTTTTAACGAGGCGCAGCCTAGTTGAAAAAAATAGTCGAGCATTTCGCGCACTAGATACAAAAATAACTTTTTTATGCGGTTGAGTGTAAAAACAATTGATGCTGACACATTGACTTTTCGTCACTGATGTTTCTCTTTATTCGATGTTGCACTGATTCATACATACCGTTGGAAAATGAATACGCAGTGATATCATCGGACTGCTTGACAGAGATGATCACCCAGAAACGTATAATTTTTTGAAACGTAGCCTTTTCGATACTGAATAAACATGATTCCACGATTGATCTACACATCTGTTACAGGTAGAGCTCCAGTTTTTTCGCACATCATTGCCTCTCTATACGGTATGCCTACGATACGGGCTTCCAAGGCTCAGAAAATGGTCATATCGGAGTTCGATTCGCTTCAGGATCAGCACACTGGCACTTGGTTCATGTACATCGCCAGTAGCGAAATTTTCGGATTCTACCTCGACATCATCAGTACGATTTTCATTGCCGTGGTGACGTTTCAGTTTCTCCTTTTCAAAACCGGTAAGTGGGTTATGACTATTTCCACATTAAGTACTGCATGCCATAATTTTGCGAAACAGTTCAATGGGAGCAAAACGGACCTAGCACCGAACCCTGAGGAACCCCATTATCAATAACAATTGCTGGGTTGGCGGGAATTCGGTCGGTATGTTAAAGAAAACCAAGTCGACGTTTCAAAACTGTATTGTTTCATTTTCAGGACTCTGAAGTATCAGAACAAAAACATATACAGTGCGGCTTTTAATAGTCCCCCCCCCTGTTAACTTTTGAACGGTTCGACGTACAAACACGGAAAAAAAATGGTCTCGAGGGTTTCATCAATACTACCTTTTGGAATAAAAAAAAATGGTGATTATCCGACAGGGGGGGGGACGGTGGTACACATCAACTCAAAATTTTTAAATGGCATGAGGGGTCAAATCTAACATCGTTGAAAATGAAATTCCATTCTCTTCACAACCATTTAAATTTTTTTGGATTTCGGTAATATTTTTTTTGGAATTCAAAATCGAGATATCAAATATAAATGCGGATCTGAGTACTACTCATACCTCGATAAATTTGAACGGTTTGATGTGCAACAATTAAACCAAATAGTTTTTTGAACGGTATTATCGATAGTACTTTTTGGGAAAAAAATTGCATTTACTCGACAGATGGCGCTGGGGGCACATTAACACAAAAATTTCGAAAGTCATAAAAATCGAAATTGGGAAAAAAAGTATGAACAAAAATAAAAAATATTAAGATGTTTGTAAAGAGAATTACATTTTCTTTTCAACGATGTGCCACTTGACCCCCCATGCGAATTCGACATGAAATATAAATATGGATTAACAAAAGACGTTGACACAGACACATAAAGATGAACAAACTGAACTGAATCGATTCCTTATATTATAAAAAAGGACTGATGAAAGAAATCAGGAGGATTGTGAAAAGTCACCTACTAATGAGACTGATTTATAAATTTGTATTTGATTTTATCTGTAAGATTTAAAAAAAAGGTGTTCAAATTTTCAATATCCGATCTTTTGTTAACACACTTTTCTCCATGTTTCATTATTTCAAGGAATTTTTTTTTAACGCCTGTTATCCAAAAATACTACCTAACTGATTCAATATTGAAAGTATAGATGGACGACTTACAATGTCCTGCAAGGCTTGTAGAATTTTTCATTGTTCTAAGTGGGTTGTGCATTTGTGTACAATCCCCTTTATGTTCCGTCATCCGTTGCTTCAATTACCTACCTGTTTGGCCTATGTACATCGAGTCCATTAATAATATTTCACTTTTGACGATATTTAGAGTCCGACACGAGTGGTGACGTGGGGCTGGTTATCTCGCAGAGTCTCATCCTCACCGGGATGCTCCAGATCGGGGTGCGGCAAACCGCCGAAGTGGCGAGCAACATGATCAGCGTGGAGAGGGTCCTCCAGTACACCAAGTTGGAGATGGAGGCCAACGCCGAGCAGCAGCAGCCTCTGAAAAACATGATCGAAGACTGGTCGCACTTCGCGAAACTCACGTACAAGAACCCCGACAAGAACTGGCCCCAGACCGGTAAAGTCAGCTTCCGGAAGGTGTTCTTGAGGTACGACGCGGAAGCACAGCCCGTGCTGAAGGATTTGAATGTGGAAATCAAAGCTGGAGAAAAGGTATGTATAGGGTAATGCCTTTTCATGGAAAACCTCGTTAAATGTCATTATCCCTTAAGCTATACGAGGATGTATTGAAGAATTCTTAGCCTGCTATAAATTATTCAACATACTCTCCTGTTAATTTGATACATTCATTTCACTAAACCTTTGACGCCCCTAGACCTCTGAAAAAATGTTCATCATGCTGTGCAAACCAGACTTCTATAGCTTTTAAGCTCTTCGTTGGGAGAAGATTTGAGGCCTTGTGAACCTTTTCTTCAGTTGAGGAAAGAGGGCAAATTGGTGTTCGAGTAATTCGCAGTCCAACAAAACAGAACCGAGAACTTTTCTCGCAAATTTCTGAAAACAAAACTTCGAGAACCTGAGTGTCTCCATTCCATCGGTTGTTGCTTAAATTTTCCGACAGTCAGGCGCGGATACAGGATTTCGTTCAGGGGGGGGGGGGAATTTCGTTTAGGGAACAAAATTTTTATGTGATTTTTCATGTATCTTTTGGAAAATTCGAATCTATGAAGTGTACTATCGGGTCAATTCTGTTTCTCATCAGCAAGATTGTTACAATAGCAAGACAATTTTCACAGCAAAATATATCTCAATTCTGTAGAAGACTTGATATCTACATTGCTTTATTGACAGGAGATATTTTTTCAAGCCTTCTACAAAATTGAGATATATTTTGCTGTGAAAATTGTCTTGCTATGGTATCAATCTTGCTAATGAGAAACAGAATTGACCCGTATATGCACTGAATTTATGAATTCATGGCGCCATCTAGTTATAGGAAGCCCAACCCATGAAATGATCTGGGAATCTATTATCCTGTAATTTCTAAGCATGACATCGGTCAGCTCTCAAATTTCTGTTGTGGAATGTGCATTATTTTTCAACTTCCTGGAATTATTTTTTCTCGAATAAAATATGGCATTAGGAGACCTTTATCTTTCAACAAGTATGAAAAATGTATGGTTTTTAACAATGAATTCTATATATCTGTCAGTAACGTAGAGATTTTAAAACATTGTTCTTGTAACATCTTGTGTGATAATCGGGACAATTCTGTTGCTCATTAGCAAGATTGTTACCATAGCAAGACAATTTTCACAGCAAAATATATCTCAATTTTGTAGAAGGCTTGAATAAATAATAAAGCAATGTAGATATCAAGCCTTCTACAAAATTGAGATATATTGTGCTGTGAAAATTTCACACCTCACTTTTTCAGCCAATCAAAAAATTGGTTTTTATTTAGTTGCCATGGCAACCCTAAAAATTTCCGGAAATTTTTATCCTCCTGGGTACCCTGGGCGAAATTAATAAGTGGAAATTTTTCTGTCAAATATTTGACATGTGATAGTTAACATTTTGCTTTTATGTACAAATGGAATGTTCTTTTTCATATGAAAGGAGATAATATTTCATAATTAGGTATATATTCACTAAATATTGTGTCTGAAAATATTTTGAGAACTTGCATTTCAACGATGAATAGGTCCATCGGTAAAAAATGTATATCAATCAAATCTATCTATGCTTGACTTGATGAACTTAATATTTGAAACAATTTTATTCAACTTATCTGTTCGTGAATACTCGGCTGAAATTTGCAAGAATTCCTTTCCACATCACTTCCCAATAGACAATCCGCATGGACCAGTCAAAACTATTTTAGTTCTGCGTGATG
This sequence comes from Chrysolina haemoptera, assembly GCA_958298965.1. Lineage (NCBI taxonomy): Eukaryota > Metazoa > Arthropoda > Insecta > Coleoptera > Chrysomelidae > Chrysolina > Chrysolina haemoptera. Next base: position 53,733,196 of record OY282585.1, on the reverse strand, counting down.
TGCAATGTAATTTTAGGTTGAAAATGTCGCAAACTGAATTTTCCTTTCTCACATACAAACACCGCCACTAATACCAACGCGTAACTGTCATTATATCAACAAAAACCATTCATAGCCCATGGCCCACTGAAGTTACAACTTGTTTTCTTTCAGAATAATCTACAAGTCAGTTGAATTAACCATTAATTTAATATATTTTGGTGTGAAATTTTCTTACCGAATCCCCCGCGTACTTGAATTAATTGCTAGAAATTTATAAATTTCCGGCAATAATTCAAGCACTAGGGAGATTATAAGTGAAAATTTTCTTGCTATGGTAACAATCTTGCTGATGAGAAACAGAATTGACCCGATTGTCTGGCTTCAGGATATCATCACATTTTTTGTGATTCATATATAGAAAATATTGTTTTCCACAGGTAGGCATAGTAGGCAGAACTGGAGCTGGGAAATCCTCTCTGATATCCGCCTTGTTCCGTCTAACTCCCATAGAAGGAACCATCGCAATTGACGGTACTGATACTGCAAAAGTGAGACTGAGTGATTTGAGATCCAAGATTTCTATAATCCCACAAGAACCGGTACTGTTCTCAGCCACCGTGAGGTACAACTTGGACCCCTTTGGGAAAGTCAGCGACGATGAACTCTGGCACGCATTGGAGAATGTAAGTAGAGAAATCCATTTCCTGATATGCACTCTCAGACTCTCATTTGTATTGTTATCATCATTATTATTTTAGGTTGAGCTGAAGAATTCCATAGAGAGTCTTGACCAAAACGTTAGTGAAGGAGGCTCTAATTTCAGCGCTGGGCAGAGACAGCTGCTGTGCTTGGCCAGAGCAATAGTGAGGAACAACAAAGTTTTGGTGCTGGACGAAGCCACTGCCAACGTGGATCCACAGTACGTATTCATTTTGAACAAATTAAATAATAGAGGACTATGGTATAATGATAATTATAATGATGGTAATAATGATACTAGGCTTACTCCCTGAATATTCTGAAACTATCGGGTTCCCAACACACGAGATAGAGGCTCCCACAACCAACCCCACATATGTGAGGTCCAAGGCAAGGTGGTGGGACCGTTAACGAGGATCTGAACGGACAGATGTATTGGGGAACGACTTTTTGATGAGATTAGTGAGCCTGACAGAAGGAGATGCATGGAAGGAACGCATGCCTTGTGGTGCGAAAATCATCCAGAGCATGCCGCTAGCCTCGCCCAAAAAATCAGGGACTATGTATCTCATTTTTGGACGCGAGGCTACATCAGAGTCCCCATAGACGGCTAACGAAATAGCAGAGGTGACAGTTCTGCCACGAGTTGGTCAGGCTCAGGGGAAGCTCTGATCACATTACCAATGGAGAGTATCAAAACATGTAGGGTGCTTCGCTCACCGACGCCCCTGAATCTACAACAACTCGCTCAGGTGGATGGGGATTTGGAATGTCCTAACAGAAGAGACTGATATCTGGCAAAATAACTCCGCCGAGTACAGAGCCGCTCAATCACTGTCCCAAACGCAGAGAAGAAATCCTTTCTCTTCGGTTGGAAGGCATGAGTGGCAAGTTCAGAAAATGTTAGCTGAGATCAAGTCAGCGTGACAACACGCATCTCTCAAAATACTCAAAAACCCTTCTTGCTCATCCCGGAAGCCTTAGACTGGTTCTAAAAAGTTTGTCGATCACTGGTGGATTCCTTCTGGAATTAAATTCATGAATATTGGTAATAACTGAATTCAGATATTCCAGCCCTAGCGCAGTTTGAGGTTTTCTGTCTTCGATAGTCAGAGCTCAATGAACTGCACAACTCGATAACCTCTGAAGACGTTCGACGAGCTCTTGAGGGCATGAAGAACTTGGCTGTCTCAGGTCCGGATTTCAACTTATGACTGAATGGGGACTATGGGGAGCAGCAGATTTCAGACTGGTTTTTGTTGAGAGGTGAACCGTGCTGATTCCAAACACCGGAGATTTGTCGTAACCGAAGGACTACAGGCCGATAACATGCCTAAACGCATGTTATAACATGTCAACACGTATCTTAAGTGATACATCTTTTTATAAATTGACCCTCAGTGTCGCAGAGACCTACAAAATGTGTGCCCCTAAGTAGTTGTATGCATACAAATTTATATAAGCCTATTTTTTTTTCAGTACCGATTCTCTGATACAAAAAACCATCCGTGACAACTTCAGGCGCTGCACGGTGTTGACCATAGCCCACAGGTTGAATACCATCATGGACTCCAACAAGGTGCTGGTGATGGACTCTGGCCGAATCGTGGAGTTCGCCCACCCCCACAAGCTTCTTCAGAAACCTGACGGATATTTCACCAGGATGGTGGGGCAGACCGGTTCCTCGATGGAGGCAAGTCTGAGGAAGATTGCCAAAGATCACTACGAACAGACTGAACAAGCTCTCAACTGAAGAGAACTTCTAGGGAATTTTGTTTGAAAATCAATTTTTGTGGAGTAATCGTGAAGTGCGACATTTCTTCTGGTTTCAAATCTCAGTAGAGTATAAAAATAAGAATTAATAAGAGGTAGGAAGAAAAATAATGAGTTTTTTCCAGTCCGAGATCATGAGGAAGCCAAGACAGTTTACCTAGTCAAAAATTAATGATGACTTGTTCGACGTATCAAACAAGAAGATATTTTCGATATAAAATTATTTATTGGTTTTTCATCGGTCAAATTCTCATGATGTTTTTATCTCTGACAAAAAGCTGGCCACATTCTTCGGATAGATCATCAACTCTTATTTATTTAAGATATGTGTATCGGTTAGAAACCCAAAAAATGTCTAAAAAAATTTCAGAGGATAAAAAAGTCGATGGGTACTTGATTTTGATCCTTCATCTGCTACAAGAGGACAATACTAGTATATGAAGGATGCTTCCTCTAATATCCCTCTGAGAAATGTATTGTAATGTTTACGGTATTTATGACATAAGCTGCAATGTATCAATTTTAATTCGACTCTGTAATTGTTTACTATTATAAGTTATTCTTTTTTTATTTGAATTATAAATTGATCTCGAATATACAGTAATAAGTTGATGTTTTTTAATTTCTTTGATGAAGGTAACATTCGTCTGGGGCAAAGTTGAAGATGGGCAGCGAATGTGCAAACCTGCTACCAACTGTGGGCAACACAACAAAAATTGGTTCATATTATGGTTTTATTTTCGCATGAGCTATGGATTTATCAATAGTGAAAATTCGCCATAACAGAATTTCTGACGATTTCTGGGATCGTAATGCTGAGGATGCAAACATATATACCCAACACGTCGAGAAGATCATAATTTGATAAACCAGAGCTATCTTCTATTTTAATGCTGGCTATTGCCATCTTAGCAGTACTCTTTCATGGAAAAACCATGAATGGTCTATGGCCAAAAGTGCCCTCAAAACTTGGTTTTTTATTGCGTGCCAAGAAATATTTCACTTCTTGTCATCTGATTATGATCTATAAGGAACAAATCTGACCTGTCTTGAAAACTGTTCCATATATGGAGTTCACCACCGGAACACACAATGAAACTTTCAGATTCTGTTAAAAGAAAAATATTTGACTCGTCGGCAGAAAGATTGGCGATCCGTTTCCGTTTTGAAGATATTTTCATGGATGATCTTCTGAAATATTAGTCCCATCGGAACTGACCCGTCGACCTCAGTCCTCACATCCATATGCCGTCACTTTGGAGACATGCCGAACATTTCTTTCTCAGGAGTCATTCTTCTAACGAATAACAAAGCATTGGTACTCGTTGCCTGAGGAGGTGATCCCTGAGGCATACAGCCTGCAGAAATTCGAGAAGAACATTTTATAGAATTTTTCTTTCAGTGGGAACAAAACATTAAAAAAGTTGATGGGCTCCTTCGTTCAATTTTTTTTATTGGATTCAGCTGTTATTTACAGAGCACTCACTTTCTGGTTTTGGAAAATACAACTCCTTACACAAAAATTGCTTGGTGCTTTAACTTTCTGTCGCACTCAGTCCAGTTTTAATCTTCATTCCTCGAATGCAACTTTTCTTCCATAACTCCCAAATTTTCTTTGTATTTTTATTGCCAAGTAATGCATTTCGTCTGTAGCTGCTAGAATCTCTTTTCCCAATATGCGTACTTTTTCTTGTTCAACCCAATAAACCTTAAATGCATGATTCCTAATATGGATCTGTTCCAGTCAGCTTTATCGAATTGGGGCAATGATAAGTTTATTAATTAAAGTGGTTTTCTTGACATTTTTATTGTTATGCGAAACAATCGGTTGACATTGAACAGTTTGTTGGTAAAACACTCAGCAAATATTGATAGCTAGTTTTTATATTCGCATTCTACAGGGTGCTGAGGAATGAAGAGAAAAGATAAAGTATAATGCGGCTTCAGTTTCTCAAAACTGGCCATGAATCCACAGAAAAGGCATGATAGAATTTCTCGCCTAAATCTTTGGAAGGAAATATGGTGTTTGTGAGGAGTTTTTGCTAAATTCGCATGATTCTAATTCACCTGTATCGTGTTCACATTTTGGCTATCCTGGCCTGCTGATTGGAAAGCAAATCATTCCTGTAACCTCTATTTAGGTAGGCGTCAACAAAAACAGTGTTGGTCGAGTCTAATGGTCCAGCCCTACCATGATCTGAAGAGGACCTCGTTCTTAGTGGAAACATCTCTTCTTCAGACACGGGTCTTCGAAATTACCATAATATAGAAAAGCCCCTTTTTCATTTTTCTAGAATTATTGCACCTAGGTTGAAAAAACCACCAAAGTCAAGCTCATGAAATATCCAGAATGCACAGGAATTGTGACTAATCAGAATAATATGATTTAGGTATGGTACATATATCTTTCCATGTGGTGGCACTGCACCATTAGGTTTCATTTTTCATTGGTAGAGCTCTGGGTTTTTGATGGCATTCATCCCAAGTTGCAAAGATACTGCCTCAAACGTAGTTTTCCAGATCGAGTCCAATCACTGACGACATTTATGGATATTTATGCATAAAGTACTTGCAGTATTCATAAACTCAACAGTAGCTTATGACTCTGTTTGTGAAAAGGGCATTATATTATATTGTGAAAGATTAACCAAACTGATAATCAGTTATCAAAGACAACTTTTCAAGTAATTTCGGGAACAGGAAGGAAAAACAGATGAAATTGATAAGAGCACCTTGAGAGTTCTGTGCTTGTCCCTCTATGTATCAACATTTACATCTCAGCCATTTCTGAAATCATATAACTCAAGTTTAACTACATCAATGACTAGGTCTTAGCAATGGCCTTGAGGATTTTGAAACTTTCAAAGATACTATTCCGAATAAACTGAAAATCCTGGAGAAGTACATTAAAAAATTCAGACCTAGATACAGACCTACAGATACGAAAGTATCTGACTCTCTAGACGTGCTAGATGGTTGCTCCAAGACTTCAGTACAAGCATTTACTTCATTAAACTATCATCAACATAAATGCTTGATGGTCAGGGAAATGTGGAAGTCAAATAGCATCATACTACCATGGTATGTATGCCTTCTACAGAAAACTGAACAGATTTTATTGTCTACGTGAAATTTAGGTAGAGGGCTAAGGGCACATACAGGCAACCCACATAAATTACTGATGCCACCCTTTTCTGTTGAGTTAAGTTCAAATTTTAAGTACTGACTTGAGTTGTTTCAATTGCTACCACATACAAATCCGATATATTTTCAACTCATATGGTTATCATCTGGTGACTAACTTGCCTAGTCCTTAGAGACATGGCAGCAATCTATCGAAAGATATGATGAAACTCTCGCCGTTGCACTAGGGACTCCTTGCCAAGCTTCCATATATATACCTATATACCTATATATACTAGTGTTCTACGGTGATCAATTCTAGGACCACTACTGTTTGTTCAACGATTTGTTGGGAGCTACCTCATGTCTAGTACAAAGCTTTGTGAAGGATAGTAGCCTTAACACTGCTTGCTCCGATATCAGCCCATGGAACATTCTGGCATGAGGATCTAATAACTTGGCAGAATTCAATGCAAACAAAATGCAAGAATGTGAACTTTTTTAAACCTGTCCACAAAAGAGCCATTCGACTGGTCGGTAATACTCCGCTTACAAGCTCGCTGACTTCTTTGAAGCACCACAGAAGGTTGGCGATCTAGCTGTAGATATTCTCATGGATACTCTCTTGAAATTCGTTTACCGTTAGCTGTCCCATCGAGACTGACCCGTCGAGCTCAGTTCTCACATGATTTGTGGGAGACATGCCTAACATCTCTTCCTCCTGGCGAGTTCTCCCAATGAATGGCAAAGATTTGGAAGTCAGTCTCTCGAGAGGTGTTCTCCAGAAATAAATAGAAAAACAACGATTCCTACCTACTTTCATGATGTTCTTTTAACTTTACAAGATTCTCCTTTTCCTTCGAGCAAAACACAAATTAATCTTGTAATGGGAATTTGAATTTATCTGTAGTTAACTTGATTTTTCAGTACCCACTTTTACATACTGAAAATGGAATTCCCTCTACGTGAATTTCACATATTTTGATACACCCTATGTGTTTATTTACCTTCGCGCTAGAAGTGGAAACACTCAAACTCGAGAGCATTTGCTAGATAGAATTCCTGATTTATAAAGTCTTCTCTGAAAAACTGATGCAGTCTTCAGTGAAACAATTGGTGGCGGAATTTGGTTTGAAAATGTTCAACCCTGTGTTCGGATCAGTATTATCAGGTGAGTACTTGTGAATAATTAATTTCACCCCTTCAATTTTCCTGATGTGGGATTTGGGGAAATTCATGAATACTATCAGGTAATTTTCTGCTCAAAAATTAATTTCACCAACTAATCGAAACTTCATTTGAAATAATCAATCTGAACTTACTTTTTATTTTATTTCATTGAATGTTGAAAATGTTCGGCACACTTGTTGGCAGTGACCTACCTGTAGTGAAACTCCTACTACTATATTACTAGAGGTGAAATATTTCACATTCCTTCAGTATGTAATTTTTGAAATATTGTATATCATCAAGTTTAAGGCCAGTTTATCAATGTTCAGTCATATGTATCATCTGTAACATATAATTTCATCAGGACTTATAGGCAAAGTCAGTCTATGTCCTGGGGTGTCTTCTACTTCGCATGTGGGGTTCTCAAATTTTCCTATTCTAGTCACAGTATACAATCCAGTACTTCCGTGCCATATACGAGTTTGAACAAGTTTTTTTCCTGAGTGTCTGTCCCCAATCCAATTCCATATAGACGCTCTTACTGAACACTTCGGTATCTGCCCTAGATTTGGGAGATCTTCGAACCTTTTTTGGCTACTTTCTCATTGTCTGCAACTCCCTAGTATCCTGGGACCCATATCTGTTTGGAGTGATGTCGACCTGCCAGAACTGTCAGTTATTCTTTGCAGTCCTAGTTTGGCGGTCACCACCTTGTTGCACAAGGCATTGAGTGCCGCTTGACTGTCTGACAGGTTGATATGTGCGTTTTCAACGTTTTTCCCACTGTTCTCTTTCGCGCATTGGAAGATGATGGCGTACATCTCTACCTGAAAGTCAGATGCATGTTTGCACAGTGAGTATCCGAGTACTGGATTTCTGGAAAACACTTCTGAATCCGTTTCATTCCCAGTCTTAAATTCATGTGTTTGCCAGATTTTCTACTGTGGAATATCCTTGAGCTGCGATCCATTCCACTCAGTTCTGTGCGGTATCAGTTATTGAAGCAGTACCGTTTCGGAATGCGGTCCCTTCTCGATTCCAGTACGTCCCCGATCACAATTCTAATATTGCTTGTGTGTCCCGATCCAATGTTCAAGTTGAGTGTGTACACACGGTCTGACGGCACCAAACCTTGCCTCCCCACTACTAGGTGGAGAGGAGGTCTCCATGGTTACAGTTGGTGTTGATTTAATTGCACCTGTAATTCCAAGACAGGGAAGTTTTTGCACCTTACCTAGTCTTCTTATGGCTCCTCTTTGTTGTGCCTTGGGCCACCACACTAAAGAGGCATATGTAATTGTTGAAATGTTTTCCGTCAACCAGCTGTCGTTCCCTTGCGAAAGGCAGATCTCAAAAGTCGGTCTTAACCACTGAGCTACCTGACCTTCTAATGGAAGGCATGACCACCATGCTGTAGAATCAGTGCAGTATATGTAGTTTCAGCCCCCGTATTTCCATAAGATCTCTCTATCTTCAACGAATTGTCCGCGCTCATTACCAATTGGTGAAGTGCTGTCTTCGTTGAACAGCCAGTCCTGTAGTCATATTGTTTGCATTGCAGTGGTCTCTTCACCGGTACCCCGTCCCTACTATGTCTCTCCACTAGCTACTCCGAAGTCTTGAGTGAAAATTATATAAGACGAATTGGTCTTGGAAATTTTGCCGAGTCCTGTGCCTCCAAGGTTTTGGTATGTACTCGAGAGCCAGACTACCTCTGATTATATTACAGAGTCTGATATGCAGTGCTTCAGGTCCCTTCTGCAGCAATACAGGGGAGATCTCATCTGATCCCGATCATTTCAAAGCTTCGAATGTGCCTATTGCCATTAAACTCCGTCATGGGATTCGCATGCATGCACTTTCGTAGCTGAAGGCGCATTACAATTTTCTGCCCAGATGTCCTTCATTTTTCTTGACTTGAGTAGAAAAACCAAAACTTTTTTTTCAGGTGCCATCCTGACCTTCACTGCCGGCACCGCACTCACCTGGTCCTCACCGGTACTTCCAAAGCTCGAGAACGCCACCGACACCCCATTTGACCATCCGATAACCACCGAACAGTCCTCTTGGATATCCTCCCTCGTCACTCTAGGAGCAGCGGTGGGCTCATTCATTTTCGGCTACTTCGCAGACAAATTCGGGAGAAGGTACTCTATCCTTTCCATGGGAGTACCCTTGCTGTTATCATACCTGTTGATGGCTACGGTGAAAAATGTAGCAGCATTCTATATCGCCAGGCTGACAGGTGGACTAGTGGTGGGTGGTACTTTCGCGGTACTGCCGCTATATTTCGGAGAGCTATCCAGTAAGGCGCGAAGAGGGGCAGTGACGTCAGTTGTCAGCTGTTCCGTCGTAGCAGGTTTTTTGTTTTCTTACGTCGCCGGACCGTATATGGCAGTCAGCAACTTCAACGCCCTCCTAGCGGTGTTTCCAACAAGTTTCTTGGTACTCTTCTACATCTATGGCGAAGAGACGGCTCACTACTACGTGATGAAGAACGATGACTACGCCGCCAAGACCACTCTGCTACGACTTCGAGGCAAGCGAAAGAGCGTGGAGGAAGAACTGAGGGAAATTCGAGACAAAATGAAGGAGCAGCAACTAGGAAACCTCATGGATACATTTACTTCCAGAGCCTTCATCAAAGGATTCACCATAGCAGTAGGGTTGCTGGTGTTTCAGCAATTTACTGGAATCAACGGGATACTCATGTATAGTGAGACTATTTTTCGACTAACTGGGTCGAATTTACAACCAGCCGTCTGTTCAATAATCCTAGGGTGTGTCCAGTTTGCCAGTAGCCTCACCACCCCTCTTGTAGTAGATCGGTTCGGAAGAAAAAGTATCCTGATATTTTCTGCTGTTGGGATGGCCATCTCCCAAATACCACTGGGTGCTTATTGTTACATGAACGACGCTGGGAAAGACATGGATTCTCTAAAGTTCCTACCTATCACCACCCTTACGGTATTCATGTTTGCATACAACTCGGGATTGGGTCCAGTGCCTTGGATCATGATAGCGGAGGTTTTTCCGTCGAGGGTTAAAACAATCGCATCGTCTACGGTGACAGCTATCAACTGGGGGTTGGCGTTTTTGATCACCAAGTACTTTAACGATCTTATTGGGTTGTTGGGGTTGGGGCAGTCTTTCTGGTTGTTTGCTTCGTGTTGCGCTTTGTCTGTGATTTTCGTGTGGTTGTGCGTGGTGGAAACGAAAGGAAAGACCTTGGAGGAGATTCAAGACGATCTGAAAAAATGAGGGGTTGTTGTTTTTCTGGAAACCCGGATATACACTGAGACTACTGAGAGTTGATTCAAAATAAACTATGGAAGTGTTTTGTGGAAAAATTGTATGTCTTGCTATACTCGTAGTTTATGCATGAATATACAAACATATATGATTATATGCTTGTCCTGGACAAATATATTTAGAATTGTTTTATTTTTTTATATACTATTCTTCATTATAATATATAAAAGATTTTTATTTCAACCTACTCAGTAAAAAGTTGTATGTATAATTTTCACCTGCGATTTGACTTGTCATCAGTGTATTTTTTTTTCAAAGTCAGTCAAAACATCTACAAAGGGTGTATCTGAAATGAACTTGTAAATTTTAGGTGATTCATTGTCATATTTTATGAAAAAAAAAAAATATTTACGAGTAACGGTGTGTCAACTACGACGACACTGGAATTAAAATTCAAAATCTAACTTTATGAAAAAAAAGCTTCTTTTTACTTTTCATTAAACTTTTGACAACCCTGACATGAATGACATCACCCTGTATATGGGAAGAGTGATAATGTTGGTCATTATCAATTAAATGTTGCGAAAAATTATTATTTGCTCAAAAACTACATACTTCAAAATATTTGGAACTCATCTGCAGCAAACAGGATACAAATCTGTTAAAAAATGAATACGAGTATAATAAGAATGAAGAGAAATATGTTTATTCGTTACAGAACATATCAACGTCCATACAACGAGAATAAAAATCAGTTTAATGATGAAATGAAAAAACTAGATGAACCTTGCAGCAACAAAGACGAATTTCTGGAGGTTCATTTATTCTTTTTTCTGGTAACAGGCCAATGTGGGTATTTTCTGGGCAAGATATGACATTGAAGTCTTGTATTTTTCAAAATTATGAAATTTGAGTCATATTCCATTCGATTCGATAGAGCGAAAGATTCGAAAAATTAAAAAAATTGGAAAAAATCGAAGTGACAGCAGAGAGTCCAAATTTGGAGCAAAGGTATAAAATTGGAAACGTTTTTATTTAGCATTTTTCGAAATTTCCAAACATTTTTTGAGGATTTTTGAAAAAAATATCAAATTTGACAGGTTAAGAGTAACACGTGACACAAACTAACTGCGGAGTCAAATTTCCATTATATTTGTTAATAAAAAAAACTTCCATATGTGGCGAACTTTATGTGTGACACTGTACCTGTATGAGAGATATAAGCAGGCTGGTCACTAGTTGGTTTCTAGTGATGGGAACCATATTGTGTTTGAGTCACGACGTTTCAATAGTTAATGTGCTGTCGTTATTAAGTGTGTGAATGAAAACAAACGAATGAAATGAAACCTCTTGACTCAAAATACATGCCGAGGATTAATTTTTTATGTTTCTAGACAATAGAAGTCCAGAAGAATTATCACCTTAATAGTCAACCAATTTCAAACAGATAGCAATGTGTTAGATCAGTAGTTGCTGAGTAGGGTCTTTTTCCTTTTTTTTTTGGCGCCCCGTTTTACTCTCGCAATTTTTTATTTTAACGGAAATAACCCAAAATCGTAAGAGGGGTTGAAAAACTGCAAAGAACTGGTGTTAACTCGTAGCCATTCGGGTCGTTGGGAGTAATATACGGGGGTTATTTTTCCTATGAATCCAGGATAACATTCGCAGCAATAGTGTTATATTTGTCCTTAGCGTTGGTCGATGGTGTTCCATCTGTGAAATTTATCTTAAAAATGTTGGCAAAAGACCAAAACGAGCTGCACCCTTCAAGACACTCGAAGAGTTTCGATCGTTTCTTCCATTTCAAGTGGTGCATCTTGAACCTTCACTCATTGTATAATTTCGCCCAGTTTTCGACAGCCTCCGAATGCAACTTGTGCGCTTACGAAACACGATATCGAGCATTTTTTTCCACTTCGCCAGCAGTCCACCTCAACCCAAAAGCAATTTAAATTCCACGCCATCGTCCACTGTTTGAAAATCAGAAGAAATACTCGCAAGAACATCGAGAAACAACTTGTTTGTGTCTTTCACTTGGCTGAAAGTAGGCCGCCACTTCTCGAGAGACCACTATCAACATTGAGTCGCTGACTATCAGAGAGCGCGGTGCCTCGCGCTTCGAATTTGTTTCATTTCTGACGTTTGTCGTTTGTTTCAACAGATGTAGCTTGATTTTTGCGACAGAAGCGAGTATTTTTGTTGATTTTGTGCAGTAAAACCGTGTTGACAAGTATTTCCGATAACAAACATGGTTCTGATCGAGAGGAATACCGATGCGGATGAAACGGTAAGTCTGATCTGACCGTGGAACATCAAGTTTGAGATTTATAGTCAGAAAACTGTGTCTGTAGCTTGGAAGGTGTTTCCTTCATATTTAACTAGTTATTTTTGGACGAAAATATGCTTGTTATTATAACAAATAGTTTTTCCATCAAGAGAAAAATTGGCAATTTTGAAATCAATTACAGTTTCAAAAATGAAAAATATATTCGCATGTACATCTTGCGAACAGCTAATAAGTCTTTCTAGATGTCAATTTTGCCATAATAACACAAAATTCGATGGTCAACTATGAACAAGTTGGCCTTCGCAAAGTAGAAAAAACATTTTATTTCGCAACATTTAGAAATTTTTCTGAATAGTGCGACATCATTCAGTTTCAATTCACAGGATTGTTGTATTCACAATATTTGAAATTACAGCTGAACATTTCTATATACACCAACGACGTAGGATAACGAAAATAAATTTTCAAATTTATTGTTGAGTCAATGATATTCGACTGGGAGAAATTAAAATATATTTGGTATTGCGTAGGAGAAAATGTTAATGAATAATATTTGTGCAAGCGTTCGTTGAAGTTTGCTTCATATACAGGGGTTTCTAAAGTGCATGGACACATTCCAGGATTAATTTTTATGACAAATTGAATGGTAATTTTCAAATATTACTAGTGCAGAGTTCTCCGGAAGTCTTTTTATAGCATACATATCGAACTTTAAATTTTAAGCGCAAAATTAACCATATTTTCAACCTCCACAATATACACTTCAAACAATGTTGAATCTCACACCCTGTATAGTATTATTCATAGAAGTTATATTCAGTAGAGGAAAGAGTAGTTTCTTCATTAGGTATCGAAGTCCCAATATTTTCATTTCTTTTTAAACTCTTCATTACATTAGTTTCAAATAAGTTCAGACTCTAGGAAAACAACAGTTCTTGACTACCTTCGATATCATAGATTTTTCAGCTCTAGGTTTGAGAAAAGAAAGTACTGAACCCTTTGTATCCCTTGTATTCGTAAACAATACTGCGCTGATTTTTTAGGGCAAACTTGATTATCACCCTTGATGCGTAGTGTGGGAGTCCCCTGATTTCTAAAGTGAATTCCTCCTGAGGTATACCCACTAAACCCTTCACCTTGCGCAAGAAAAATCCTGTATGTTCAGAGAACATTGTGAGAAATTAGGTTGGGAGTGGTGTTTTTCTTGAATATCCGTAGGCTGTATGCATCAGTGATCCCCTCCTGGAGTTCGAAATATGATTCCTGGAAAGATATAATCGACATGTCTACAAAGTGACGGCATATGAATGTGAGAACTAAGCTCGACAAGTCAGTCTCGATGGGACTGCTAACGGTGGAAAGATAGATGATATTTCCAAGGAGCATTTTCTGTGAAAATTTCTATGAAACAGAGATAGATCGCCACCTTTCTGCCATGATTCTGAAGTGAAGTGAGCGAGCTTGTGAACGAAGTATCATCGACGAGACATTTTTTTTTTGAGCAGAATCTGAAACTTTCATTGTATGTTCAAGTGCTGCACTCCATATATGGAAACAATATTCCAAGATAGGTCGTTGTGCCTTAAGAATCCAAATCAGTTGACAGGAAATGAAATACTTCTTGGCACGAAACAGGAAACCAAGTTTTTGAGAGGAATTTTTGGCAATGGACCTCACATTGTTTTTCCATGAATGGGTACTACTGATGGTGATAGCGAGCATTGAAATGAAGGATTTCATTGCTATGGATAATCCTGATATAGTACCGCTGGCCACTGTGAGATCGGCCTTTCTAGATAAAAAATATGCTTGGGTTTCATTCGCATTGAAGTCTACCAACTTGTTGATTCTCCATTCTAGTCAGTCCGTATTTTTATTTCTTTTTCGATTCTTTCCCGTTCATTTCTGCTTTTACTGTCTTTGGAAGAGAAAGCGGTATGGAGGGTATTATGATCCGCAAATATATGCACTAGACATGAGGTAGCTGCCAACAAATTATTGATGTGCAAAGAAGAATAGTTTTGTTGCTATAATGGATCCCTGCGGAACACCAGAATTTATTGGTAGAGTGTTGGGTGATACTTCATCTACCACTACGTGGAGAGATCGGTCTGAGAGATAGCTAGCTAGCAAAGAAAACATCTAGTGAGGCAAGCCGTAAGATAGAAGTTTTGTTAAGGAGTCACTGCGATCAAACTCCTTGGAGATATTTAATACAACGGCCAGAGTTTTACAATTTTTTTCGTTAGACCGCTGCCACATGTGAGACATAAGCAAGCAGGTCACCAGTTGATCTCTGATGCCGGAAACCGTATTGTCGGTAGATATTTCAAGATAATCTCGGGCATATGACTGTCAATGGGAATTATTTTGTGGGGTTGTTTTTCCAATTAATCTAGCGTAGAGCTTGGAGCGAACATATTGGCAAAAATATTTACCTGAGCGTTTGTTGCAAGAGTTCCATCTTCCTTGGTTATAGGAGGAAATGAACTGAAAGTGAACTTTCGCTCCAAGGCTTTGGCAAATGACCAGAAAGAGCGAGACCCGTAGGACACTCAACGAGCTTTGATCTTATGGGGGGTAATACCACGAGTGATTGATAATTCTGTCAAAAATCAACGAGATCAAATTGCTTGGTAAAGCAATTTGATCGAGTTAAAGATTTCTGACAGAATTATCGATTGTATTGTGAGCACGAGTCGTATTTGTTGAGATAATTTCACGAACCAACCAAGTTATTATTTGAAATTTGATCGAGTAAACAAAGTGAATTCTTCAATAGTTGCAACTAATGAATAATAAACATGAAGTCTGTCAACCTGACGTTTATGTCATATTAGATTACAAGATGTATCATTGCTGTTTATATTTGTGGTTGACTTGACGACGTGGTCTTTCCGGATCGGAAAGAAAGGAAGCGAAAGGAAGCGTGTACTTTCGCGAAATCCCATTCTGATTGGTCCTCATATCGCAGGAGACGCGACTTTCATATAGTGAGTGAAATTGTCGTTGTAATCCTCTTAAGAGGATTCAACTGTTGCTTCAACATATTCCGATCTGGTCTCAGGACGCTGATTTTTCAACCATCGACGATATGCTACTTGCTTGAAAGCGACAGCTCTGTAGCAATTTCTGCTGAATCGAGGTTTAACAGATGATGTTTTTCTTGATGTGCTGAGTATATATGTTTGCACCTCCAGTATTATTATATCAGTAATTGTCTCGGCGCATTGTGTTGTATCTCCAAATAAGGAATACAGCGTTTCCCATGGGAATGCTAAAAAAACATCCGAAGACCATCCCAAGACGGGGCAGCCTTGTACTGCTCAATGGCGTGGAAAAAGAGCAAAAAGTGGAGATGAGGTTGTGGTCGGAGGTCTCCAGTGGAGCACAAACTTCTATACTGTATGGATCAGGATTGGTGGTGAGGAAAAGATCAAGTGTATTGGCATTCCGGTTTTTGACATCGGGAATGCATGTGGCTCGACCAGTTGCTTTAGACCATACGTGATGGCGAAGGTCTCAGCTTGATGACCTGCCTCATCTGTTTTGTTGGAAAATATGAGACAGGTAGAGTTGTGTACATTAAAATCTCCCATTATGATAAAATAGGTGAATAACTATTTTGTTTCAACCTGTATATTGTCGTGAGGTAATAATTAATCTGATTATTGCGAAAAATCTATTTAAAAGAGACCAGAACATTTCTGAGAAGAAAAGAAATGTTGCAAAATATAAAATTGTTGCAAATTTTCACGATATCATTGTATATACGCGAATAATAAACAATATAGTCATATCACTTTTATTACTTTCTTCGGGTCAAATAATTTGGAAGTTATTCACTTATATAGATAAGAACGTGTTGGTAATGATCCAATGTAAATAAATATTGTGTTTTGAAGTCTTATACTAGGGCACTGAGCGCCAAGGCTATTAAATATATTCTTGCAAATCTCTTCATTTCTTTACTCGTTGAAATGAAGGTATTTGATGAATGCTTGATAGAGCTTGGGACTATGTAAACGATTATTCATTGGGAGTGTTGAATAATTTGAGTTCCTTTCTCAGTCGATACTGTTAAATTATGCGAGATGATGATACCAGTGTATTCATTAATGATTCAAGTTTCATATTACACCGAAAATTAAGATCAAGTTATGTCTTTTCTTTCGCGTGACGATACAGGGTGAGCCCAAAAATATGAATTATGAAAAAACCAATATTTAAACGAAATCAAAGGTGGATATTTATTTGATTTCTGTGGATACAAAAGCTGTGAATTCATCGAATTTCTCTGATTACATTTCCCAATGTGTCTATGTGGCTAGACAAAAAACAATGACATATTATCTTCATACGCATCAACCCGACTTTGACACTGACACCTTCACCAAACTTTAGCATATTGAACTTCAATTCATCAAAAATTTTATAACAATAAACCAACTATATTACTTTCCTATTAAAAATTCCTCCAAATAACTATTTTTGCTATCTTTAATAATTGCCCCACTTTCTACCATATTGGTCACGTGACATATGTCAAAATCCAGTCTTCCGATTTGCAGAAATGTTCCCCTAGTATTTTTTGTGAGTTTGCATGATAATACAAATTTTTCCCAAATGTTGCAGACATTATGACTGACACTTTGAAAGAAAAATTAGTAGCCATCAATATAATTGGAAGTAAATTGCTGATATTGTCATAGTAAGATACAGAATTCTATCAGATTCTATCGTTTTTTTAAGTTCTGGTTCTCACGTTCTAGATATTGCTGGGTAGGGTCTTTCTCAGTTGGACGGAAATATCTCCAAATTATAAGAGATATTGAATAACTTGCAAAGAACTAGTGTTAGACTGACAACACACCGAAAAATCAAAAAATGCCTTAATGCAAAATGTTTTTGAGAAATGAAGACTGACCACACACCGATAAATCAAAAACACCTGCAAGCAAAACGAATGACACAAAACAAATTCATTCAAAAACAGTTTCGAGCAGTTTTAAAAAGCCTGAAGGTGTTTCTCTGTTTTGCCTTACCAGTGTGTGTCACTTTATATAATTCGTGGAGGAAAAACAACTTCTACCTAAAAACGTTTTGCGTTAAAACGTTTTTTATTTCTTGGTGTGTCGCCAGCCAGTTGGAATTCCGTCATATCGACTAGCTTTGTTGGTGTTGAGACTCAGCACCGTGTGTCAGATGGTTCATTGGTAGAAGATAATCTCAGGCGTGAGACTATCAATTGGAATAATTTTCTGGAGTTTTTTCCCAATGAATCCAGTGTAGAACGTCTAGAATAAGATATTCGCTTTTACCTGAACGTTCGCTCCTATTATTTTATCTTCCTTAAATAGTGGTCGAAATCAGCAGTCAAATGACCAAAAGGAGCGGGGCCCGTTAGGACACTCAACGAGCATTGTAATAGGCTGCTCGATGGTGTAGAAGAGTGGAGATGAGGTTCTGGTCGGAATTCTCAAGTGGAGCACAAACTTCTGTATTGTATGGATCAGGATTAGCGGGGAAAAATCAATCAAGTGTACTGACATATTAATGACAGGAGTGTTAATGTTTTCCTTCATAGATCATGCATAGTGCAAATAAGTCCTTATTCCCTAGGAATCCTGTCTTGGGACTATTGTATGGAATATCAAATGGTAGTTGGGAAAATCCCGTTAAATTTGGTGCTCTCATCGTGATGACTCATGTGACAGTTCTGTGTAAATCTGTGGATCCAAATTTCTGTCGATAAATGGGATTTCGATTGGTTCCACTCGACCTGACGAAAAACCCCGTAATCATTCCATCCGAATTCGTTTCAAAGTACCGGAACAATAACGTATAGTACGCAATCGAGGTACAATACCGCCATGCATGATTGACACCTCAAAAACGAAATAAACAGAAAAAAACTGTAAACCCCTCGACAAACTAACGAAGCGTGAACAACTCGAAACCGATCGATTAGATCTGCTTACGTAATAATAATGATAGTAGGGTCGATTGCTGCTCTGGGATTTCCGCTAACATGGCTTAATAATTTACTTGCATCTCACTTTCAATTGTACCTCATTTAAAAACGTCAGATTTACGTGGGTTCGGTATGTCTTGACAATTTCAATTTCCCGGATACATTTTCCTACGAGAATAGTTCGAATCCGCTTTCAAGTCCCACTTCATTTGTATCGTCGACAGATTTGTTGGAAAATAAGATGTCAGAGTAGGATGAAACCATTTGTAGATACAATGGAATGGAATGAGCATTAAGGGACAAAACAGTGATGTGAGGTTCAATGATAATCATGCATGGATCGTTTTGTAAATGGTATGCTCAAGTGGAGATCCAATGAAATTTGTTAAATTGAGATAATTTTTAATTTTTTTTTTTTGTTAAAATTGTTTTTTTTATACTTCGAAATTGTCGATTTAACTATTTCATTTATAAGATCGTTAACTTGATGATGCCTTGAAAGACGCCTGGAACTTTTTCTGCAGCTCAAACTGTTGGTCCCTTTGTTGTCAACTCCACTTCCACAAATACATAATATATGGGTGGTACAAATAGCAAGACCTTATCGAAGCTTGAATCCAATCCTGAAATGATCATTATCCAGTAATGTTTCCAGGGCAGCAACAGATAAGGCGTCCCAGGTAGCACCTCATGTTGGCTGAATCTTGTTTTCATATTGGGCCAATATGGATATATTGTAAATGTAAAAATAATATTGAACCAATATGGGTTCATATTGGAAAAACAATATTTCATTAATAATATTGGTGGAATATTGGCTCGACCTGTTCTGAGTGTATATTGTTTCATGAAATATTGGGTCAATATTGGTTCAATAATTTTCACCAATATCGATAGAGCGATAGCCTACATATTGTTTCCAGCATCTAGCTCCAATATTGCGATTTCAATAGTACTCTCATATCGATTTTAGAGTTAAAAAACAATATTGTATATCCAAGTTTGATAGCACATTGGTGGAATATTATTTAGTCTACATTCTGAAAATTTAATTGACCCTATGTTAATTGAGATTGTTACGAAAACTTTACGCCAAAATTTGAAAGACAATATTGATACCATATTACAAAATATATTTATCACTAGGATTGAAGTTTGAATATTGGCCGAATATTCAATAAACAATATTGAAATGAATCATGATTAAACTTGGGTAAGAAACCGCTAGGTGGCCCTACATATGGAACAACAGCTGAATCATAGTAACATATATGCGTTCACAAGTCAATCTACTCAGTGGTAAATTGGAAGTAGAAACGAAATTGTAGAATTTTTTAATTATTCGACATTTTCTGGAAATATTTCATCAATGTTTCCAATGCAACATATTCACTTTGGATATTTTACCAATATATGCAAATGATTTTGTATCAATATTTCTAAATATTTTGTGGCCAATATTGCTTCCTCAATATTTCACTAATATTATTTGTATAATGCCCAAGTAATATTTTGCCAATATCCCGAAATAATTATAATTTTATCTCGCCAATATTACGTCTTAATATTTTGCCAATATTTTACCAATATTATTTCAATGTAGGTGTGCTACAGCGATAATGTCGCCTAACATTTTGAGGCTAATATTGCTTCGAGAATATTAGACCAATATTATTTATTAAATATTGAACCAATATCACCGAATGTTCACATTTTTTTTCTCTCCAATATTATTATTTGAATATTTTGCCAATATTGTCCCAATATGGGTGTGCTACTTGGGGTTCAACCAGGCATTGAATTCTTTCACTGAAACTGCGTTCAGGCGAGCTTTACCGGTCAGAGTTCAAGCTTTTTGAATGATTTTGGTTTCATCATATGGAATAATTTGAGTTTTGGAATACCAAATCTATTCTCCTTCATTCTATAAATCATCTTGAATGCTGAAAAAGTAGCAAGAAGTATGAGAATAATCAATTTTGAGACAATCTTGAATACTGATTAGAGCTTTTCGAAAAATAAATGTGGTCTTGGTCTTCGTATTGGTCTTGATGTTTCAAAACAAAACTAGCTCAGTCTTGGTCTTGGTCTAGATAGTCTTGGTCTTGATAGTCTTGGTCTTGGTCTTGGTCTTGATAGTCTTGGTCTTTGATCAAAATGCGCCACAAAAACAATTGAAGGTAGGTATGGAATATTAATAAAATATTTAACCTACAATTTAAATAGGTATGCATCAATATACTGCGACCTTACAACATACACCTACTTGTTGTAAACTGTAAAACTGTAATACTGAATTTGAAAAATGTATTTTCGATTTTGAACGAACAAAAAGTAAAAACCTACCATATGAAAAATTAATAATTGAAATAAAATGCCATAACATTGTTCATAGTGCATAGTTTCAATTGTATAGATAATCCTTTCTCTGACAAAGGATTCATTTGCAATTTCAATACCAGAAGCTATATTTCTGCGTTCAGTATCAAAATTTGAAATGGTAGGATTCAAAGCAATCATGTTGGCAAAATTATTGGTATATTCCTGGGCGTTTGTCGCTAGGATCATCTAGGGTTAGATGAAAGTAAAAAGTTTTCCCATAGCTCTCGCAGAAACCAAAAATCTAGTTTTGATGGTATCTTGGCGTTGTAAGCCTCTTTATATGATTTGATAGTATCCTTGCACGTGTTTCTAACTTCAATATGTTCTGATCTGGTCTCAGAACCCAGATTTTTGTAGCACTGATGGTATGCTGCTGACATTTTAGAATCAAAAACACAAAACTTACAGAAAATTTATTTTAGACAAAATGAAAGTCCAGAAAAATTCTACACAAACTGTAACACTTTTAAACAAACCACAAATCTAATCTGATTTTTCAATGCAATATTCCAACATTTATGTATGTTAGATTGACCAATGTCCGACAAAGGTTTAATTTGCTATTTTTTATTACTAACGCACTAATTGTTTTTCCATTTTCTTGCAGTGAGTCACGCGAAAATTGTATAGTAAATGTTTTATCGTTACACGAAAAATCGTTGTTTTTCGATAAGAAAATAGTATTTAAGTCCATTGATGCATATGAACCGTCTGATTCATTCATTCATGTTGTCATTCATGGTTGTGTTTCAATTTGTGGCCGGGAATTTCATATGTGAAAAGTTTGAATCTCTGTTCCGAGAAGTTCGGTGAGTTTGCTTAGGTATTTATAGTTGCAACTGAGTAATACTATAAACGAATTCATGCATTTCATGATCAAGGTAATGTTCACAAATAATATTGCGCCCGTTTGGTTATTCTCTTTTCCTTTGTATCCTCTTTTGTTAGACATGAGATTTTTTTTTCATTAATCATCTTTCCATGTGAAGCTGTGTTACATGTGAACAATGGTATCTCACAGGGATCCTCTCATATTGCTGGTAACTTCGATATAATAGGATGAATAGTTTTACTCGTTTTTGGGACGCACATCGATATGTACTGGCTGACGATGGTATCATTACATCGTTAAATCATTCCATATGACTGTCGGATCTTGTACAAATTTTGATGTTGAAATGGAAATAAATGAAATAAATAAAATAAAATAATAAATAAAAAGGTGAAAAGTTGGTTCAAAAATTTGGAAGCTTAACATTGAACCCAAGTACAAACTAAAACTAAACTTCTCATTTGGGACTGAAACTATACAGGATGTTGCGAAATTGGAACAATTAAGAAAATGGGTTGTTATTTGGAACATATAATGTAACCATAAATGGCAAGAAGTTTTTGGAGCCACCAAAAATTTTCGAAATTTGTATTAA
The DNA here is from genome assembly GCA_958298965.1 of Chrysolina haemoptera. Taxonomy (NCBI): domain Eukaryota; kingdom Metazoa; phylum Arthropoda; class Insecta; order Coleoptera; family Chrysomelidae; genus Chrysolina; species Chrysolina haemoptera. Next base: position 53,711,127 of record OY282585.1, on the reverse strand, counting down.
AATTTTATGAAATAGCTTTCAGTTACCTTTGTTTGAGAAGCACTGGTTTGAATATCCAGGCCAGAGCGTGTCTGCCCGTGTTTCAGTGCGATTTGCGCGGGCTCTAGACCTCTGATAAGTGATTACCAAAAAAAATTTTGAGAACTTTAATATTCAATATCTCCCAAAATATTTTTTTTCGACAAAAGTGTATTAATTCAAGTCATTTTGTTTTGTCATTTTCTACTCCCCATTTTATTTATTGCTCCAATTTCGGTTGAATGAAGTTGCTTTATTTCGACCTTCACTGCATATTGTATTTTATTGTTTGCCTATGTCAATGTTTTATATTATGTATCTTTGATTCAATTTTACTTATTATTTACTTCCTATAACTTTTTAACTTCCACAAGATTGGTTAAAGAGATTTGATTTGAAAAAGGAAACAGCTCGATTCTAATAATCAAACATACGGTTAAAACAAACATATACGTTTGCAGCACCATTCACAGCATAAGTCGTTTATGCGTCATAATATGTGCAATTTCCTTATTATTCCTGAAATATAATAAATGAATAAAATGCATTTTAAAACTTTTCTGTACTCTGTTTTTCCGGAGAAACCTAGTATTTTGAAACTTATAACAAACACTTTCACTTGGGAATATCCCATAAGAAAATAACATGTTCACCTACCATAAAAGATCTAATATAATCATTTTATGATAGGCATTATTGCTTCACACTGGATTTTAATTAACATTAGTAAAATCTAATTAATATTTGCTTTCAAAGTTTGAAATAAAAAAAAAAAAATTCCTGCAAACATAAATATACTGAAATGTGTGTCTTTGGTTTTGGTTTCAAACATATAGTTATCTCCTAAACTATCTCACTCAAAGTGTTTAAAATTGATATATCTCATGTAAGAATTATTTTGATAACTTTACGAAGTAAAACTCATTAATTTTGCAGGATCATTAAGAAAATAACACAAGGAATAAACCTACAAGCTTATTTGAAACATTCAACTTCAAAATATGAAGTGTGAACACATCAGAAACTTAGAAGGCAAAGAACGATTCTAATGATTTTATTGTGGTTCTTGCCCTTCTTCTTCCTATTCTTTTTAGTGGGGGTGTCAATAAAATGCGACCTATAAGATCTTTTGTGTCCCCTTCTGATGCCCAGCCGTTTGGGATGTCTCAACTGAAGCAGTTAGGTGGATTTCCCACTTCTATTCGATATTCTATAACGAGGATAAAGGTTTCATCTTCCCCATAAAATCTGCATTATTTTTCCTCGACTAATTCGAGTTTTTCAAGGTGCCCTCTCAAACCGACAATGCCTTTTGTTAGTATTCCCTCAAGTATTCTGTGCTTGTTTTTATTCTTGCTGTTGCAGACAGTAGTATCTTTTGTGATTCTGTCCAATATTATGTACTTCTTCTTCAAGCTTTTGAAGTATTGTGCTGGTACTTATTCAACAGGTCCTAGAAATAGTGTTTCTGCCACTTTTTTGCTAGTACGTCTGCTATTTCATTACCCTCCACTCCAATGTATCCCTGCGAGACCCATAGGAGAGTAACCGTGTTGTTCTTACCTAGTTCATTTAGTTTGTGTGTGGTAGTTTCTGGAACTCCCACACCATCTTGAAGTATATTACATAGGAGTTCAGAGCATTAAAGACTGCTTGGCTGTCTCAGATAATGAGTATCTCCTATCTGCGAACACTTCTTTGAACTGGACGCATTTTCTGACGGCGTAGATTTCCCCTTGAAAACTCAGGTGACTTAGTTATTGGATAACCCAAAAGAACCCGACAAATTTTTTCCATCAAAAGTCAAACTGAACACGGAAACGGCGCCATTCTTATGGAGAATGGCTGAAATCGTGATTCATTTTAATTGAATTACGCACACTGTGTCATGAGAATAAGCTGCATACTATAATTATTTTATATTCAAACGCACCGCAAATTGTTATACTGATAATAATTCAACGTGTTGTCAATTAGTTTCTCATCGACCTTTGAAAATCATGCAAATCAGAACTGAGAAAATAATCTTCATGTTGAATATTTTAAGCAAAATGTTAGTCACAATAACTTTATATTTTACCATTTATACAGCTTAGTTTCAATCATGAAAGTTTCGAAAATTGACTAACAATAATGCGCATGCACTCACTAATTAGTTTTGTAAAAAATAATGTTGGAAATTACTCCACAAATATGCAATCTGTCCACCATTTGAGTTACTCTTCTAAGCTCATTTTCTTTTTCTCAGTTATGAATTATTAACGAAAACCGAATTTTGTTGTGCTCCCACCAAATTTCAAGTCACTGTCACTCTCATCTCCATAGAGTGAGTTGTACAATACAAGTTCAACAACGGTTCAAGTGAACCGAGTTCAGTTGATAATGAACTAAAAATTTTATTGGCTAATCCCTAACAACTGAACTTGGTTCACTTGAACTGTTGGTAAACTTGTCTTGTACAACTCGCCCTTAATCTTATGATTATGACAACCAAGATTGAAATATTGGTATCAATGTTCTCGTTGTACAGTACAAAGTATTAGAAGACAGAGATATCTCAAGATCTGAACGGAAAATTATTCGGGATTGCACAAAAAATAATTATGAAACGACAGTTCTTTCGCTTTGTTTGATGCTGCAACAAAATTCCATTTCTACGAAACGACAAATTCCAAGATAACTTTCATATTTTTTTGATAACCCCAGCCACTTTCGATTGATTTTACGCTTGCATCAGAAAAAGTAATCAAAGTAGGTAATCGATTCTGTTTTCAAATCAGAAGTATTAACAACAAAATAACGAAATAAACGTAGGTAACGTTGAAAATAAAACGCTGGTCACTGCTTTGTGCCTACCGTCGGCCACACCATGATTAAAAGTTGTGTTTTCAAGGTAACCCAGCTTGGTTTTCCCAAAAGAATAACGTAATCACATCTCGGCAACAGCGGCAAGAATGTCGAGCAACAGACTTTTATTTCCTTATGATTCTGCACGATTTTTGATTTCATATTCAAGACCAAGATTTGCGGGTTTCATTAGCATACGTTTATTCATTGTTTCGATAGTAACAGAGTAATTGGATTTTTTTAATTGTTAATTGAGCTGCTACACGTTTCTGACATTTCTGACAAGGATAATCAGTACTTTTATTGTGCTTCAATTTCAGTTAAAATTGCTTCCGAGAAAATGATTCGAAATTGGTGATTGATACAGTCAGAAAAAATATGTATGGTGGGGATCCCATTGCTCACTGGTCCACACAACAAAAGCCCTCATCTTCTTTCAGAAATCTGTCCTACAAATCTTTGTTTTTTCTGAAAAATAGATGCCATGAAAAATATTAATGAATATAAAACCAGATATTACGTACAAAAAATACCTACCTTATGATTATTATTGATTGATAATTTTAATTTGTTGAGAAAATTTGTTTCTTGACATATTCTTTTTGAAATTGTAACTTTCTACAGACCGAAAATAAAAAAAAAATCAAATCGAGAAAATAAATACAAGTATTAAAGGACGATTAAATCAATTTGTTCCCTGATAAGTCTCTGCGCTGAAAAAAAAAAAACTAATTTTTTTAGTAACTGATTGTATTATATTGGTTTATAAATAAAGGACCACCCTACTTGATGGAACACTATCAATGTTCCCCTTTTCAACTATCAACTAATATTGACAAATATAAGTAACATTATTAATTTTTTTTGTAATGAAGTTTAATGGTTACTGTTTGGTGAGTGCTATTATTGAGTCTATCTATCTATATATTTCACCAATTTGTTATTCAATTTTTTTGTATGTTCCTTTAAATACCTCTTATAAAACCTACCATAAAAATAGTTGCCAAAAGTTTTTGTCGCCATTGGGGCAAGAAAAAAACAAAATTTTTTCCCCAGTTTTTTCAGCGAAAAAGAATAACGAGGTAGCCTATTGAATAAATCTTGATTTCATATCGAACAAATATTGTTATATTGTAAATGTAAAAATATTATTAATTCAATATGGGCGAATATTGGAACAACAATATTACATCAATGATATTCGTGGAATATTGTCTCAACCTGTTCTGAATGTACATTGTTTCATATAATATTGAGTCAATATTGGTTCGATGATTTTTACAATATCGATTGATCAATATTGCTTACATATGTTTCCATTATCTAGAATCAATATTGCGATTCCTATATCCCTCTCACATCGATTAAAGAGATAAAACACAGTATTCTATATCCAGGATTGATAGCAAATTGGTTGAATATTATTTTATCCATATTAAAGAAATCATGTTAACCCTATATTGAATAAAATTGTTACGAAAACCTCAAATCAATATTTGAATGATAATATTGAAAACTGAATATTAGCCGAATATTCAATTACCAATATTGAAGTAAATCATAAACAAACCTGGGTAAGAAACCAATAGGTCAGCTAAATCTCAAGAAAATATATATTGAATAAGGGTTTCTCATAACTTCTTTACAAGGCAATTTACTCAGTGGTTAATTGAAGGAAAGTTATTCGAATTTTTTTGGAAATATTTCATTTATGTTTCCAAGTCATTTTAACAATATATCCCAATTATATTGTACCAATATAGCTGAATATTTTAAGTCCAATATTGCTTTTATAATATTTCACCAACATTATTTGTATAATGTCCAAGTAATATTGGACCAATATCTCGAATCGTTTATAATTTTATCTAGCTAATATTACCTGAATATTTCGCCAATATTTTGATGATATTGTATCAATTTTATTCTAATGTGAGTGTGAAACAGCAATATTGCACCAATATTGCCTAATGTTTTGAGGCAATATTGCTTAGAGATTATTTCACCAAATTATTTTTGAAATATTGGACCAATATCGCAAAGTGTTCACATTTTAGGGGCCAATACCTATTACATTTGAATATTTTGCCAATATTTCCACAATATTAGCCCAATATAAGTGTGCTATACTTGGGATAATTAGCAAGTATATGAATGTATTTGATTGAAGATGTCCAAATGAACACACAGGTCTTGATTCGAAAATAGTTCATCAAAGAAACATTAAAATTCCAGGAAACCTTCGTGATATTTCTTTCATAACGCATAATTAAACTGATGATATTGATGTTATTACCGATTTCATGAATTGAGTTGCTATTCTCACTGGTCATTGAAAATTCCCGAAACTTGAAGCGATTCATGAAGCAACATTGCTGCGTCCAAAACTCCGAATTGCATCAGAAAACACTATCGCTTTCGTGGTGGCATGCACTATATCGATTTGAAAGATTATCAAACATATTCACTCCGGCGTAATGAGTGTTTCGTTTCGTAACAGAGCGCAATATTTCGAAGAACCAGAAGAGAAAGTAAATAATTTATTCGACGTTGAAGGAGGACCTACCTTAAGAACGTTTCAATTTTACTTTTCGTTGAGGTTATTTCAATCCTGCAGCAACGCTAACTGTAATTATTTATGGTTATTTGGACGGTTTCGTGGAAGAGCATTTACAGTTATTCACGATTGTGTATTTCAACGTGCTGGGATGGACGGACATAAAGCTGAGATCTGCCTTGTCTGGAAAATATACAGGACGAATCTCAAAAATATAACGAATAGATTAGCAGGAACTAGAATATAAGACATTGGGCTGTATGAATAAACATTAAGCAAATGATTTTTGTTCAAAACTATGATTAGGATATTCATAAAATCTGTTGTGGAATCATCTGCGGCTGAAAGACAAACTTTGGACGCTATTTTCCATCGTTCAAGATAACGATTTCTGTGAGTGATATTTTTTAATAACATTCTCCCTATCTAATTTGTTTAATGAATTTTCAATGAAAACTAGAGAAAATTGAAAGAATCAACTATCATTTTTCAATTTTCATGGACAATGTCCCCCTTTTCAACGTGATTTTAATGTTCTGTAGACTTTTCCATAATTAGTTAACTGGAATGACATTTGGAAGGTGTATGGGTATTCACGGAACGTTCAAGTAGAAGAATATGTAATTTCATATCAAATTCAAATAAATTCTGTGATCACAATTAATAATATACCAAAAACAGATCCCTATCACATCTTGTTATTTTGTTGCCCTTTGGAAATTAGATTCAAACAATATAAATAACTTGAACTTTTGTTTATTTTGGATGAAATCTTGAACACCCTGGTATAACACGTTATACGCAAATTCTTATGTTAGATTATTATGAAACGAAACTTGATGACCCCAATTTGAAATCATTAAAATTCCCAACGTATGACTGAAGTTCAAAGAAATGTTCAGCAGGTATGTTTTGAATTTGGAGATACCTTCTTGGAAAGTATCACACTGAATACAATGTATGCATTATTTTATAGAGAAGACATAAATTTGTGGATTTTACCTTGGATTTACTCATATTTCAAATTTCAATTCTTTTGCAGAAAAGTATCACTCTCTCAGATATCTCACTATTATTAAATAACATTCGAAGTCTTGGAAGGTACAAATCAACCTTCCAACCAAGTGTTTCTACCTATTGACTGTTTTGAAATCTATGCTAGATAGGGATACTTTATTGAATGTTTATTATTCATATGCTCACTCTGCGATTTCCTATAGTGTCATAGTATGGGCCAAGGGCGTGATATTCAAAGGGTGTTTGTATTACAAAAAAAATATAACGATTTATTTTTGACCTACCTTTTCAAACCTCAGGTCGTGATGTATACAAAAACCAAAAACTTCTTACTGTTACTACTATTTACTTATAAATTATTGACCCATATATACCGAAACCGAAACGGAAATACTTTTCTTTACTTTTCCGCACTCATTTTAGTTTTGAAAGTCACTTTTCCGAACTAGTGCGGAAAAGTTTTTTCCGCGCTCTTTTTAGTGCGGAAAAAACATTTTAGTGTGGAAAAGTAGAGTTGTTTAATTTTTGCGGATTATACTGACATTTAAATATTGCGTCGCAGAAGGTTAAAATAGAAAGCTATTTGCACTATATTCATCAGACTGAAATAATGTAAAATAAATGAAAAATATTAATTTTTTTCATGAGATAAACTCACCAGTTCCTGGAAGTATGCGATTAAGACAGTTTCATTTGCGGTATTCACTCTGTTTTCATCTTTCAATTTCAAAAAATTATCTTACTCCTCCTCGTATAAGTATTTGGATTTCACAGGTAGTAAATTTCCTAACGCTTTTTCAGCTTTGAGCGTCACATTCTGTGGGATCTCCTCAATTATTATGAACACAACCGTTTTTAGTTTCTTCCACTTACAAGCTTGCCAATTCTCACAAAAATGCAGCGTCATTTTATTAAATAAACAACCCTTAGCAACCTCTTCAACGTTTCCATGGCAATTGCATAGAAGCTCAGTTGTGCTCAGTTGCCGACCAGAATGCAGTAAATACTATGAGAAAAAATTTATAAAATAAACAACGTCGTTTATGATAATTTTTTCGTGAAAAATAAAAAAATTTATGAAGTGAACAACGTCGTTGAAGATCGGGCGTTAGGATCTATATAACGCACTTGGTACATAAATATCTATAATTGCCTGGGTACTCAAGAAAACACCTGACAAAGATAGTATGGCAACAAGTACTCCCTTTGTGTTCTGATGCGTTGTCTGCGGTATCGTTAATAATCAATCATGTCTTCCTAATCTGATAGTAGTCGTATCCGTGTGCAAGCAAAAGTTTCACTTATAATCTCCCTGCTTGAATTATTGCCGGAAATTTTTCGAGTACATGAGTTTTTTGAAAATGACCCGAGTCGCGCAGCGACGAGGGTGATTTTCTTAAAAAATTCATGTACGAGATAAATTTCCAGCAATTAATTCAAGCACGCGGGGGATTCGGTAAGAAAATTTCACACCAAAATATATTAAATTAATGGTTAATTCAACTGACTTGTAGATTATTCTGAGAGAAAACAAGTTGTAACATCAGTGGGCCATGAATGGTTTTTGTTGATATAATGACAGTTACGCGCTAGTATTAGTGGCGGTGTTTGTATGTGAGAAAGGAAAATTCATTTTGCGACATTTTCAACATAATAGTATATTATTCAACAAGCGTATAATGATGGGTAATTGCCATTATACGCGTGTTGAATACTATACTTTATCCACAACTATATATTATATATATATATCAAAGTTTATTAAAAAATGCAAAATACACATTATTTTTTATTAATGGTAACGTTATTAATACACAATAAATTTATGTTTATTTATTTACATAATAATTATTAATAGTTACATTACAATTGTTAAAATTCATGCCAGGGATAACTTTGTCAGTTATCTGAGTCTGATTGAAAATCATGGGACTTGGACTGGCACTAGAGCTAGTACAAGGTTTTTCATTGTAATTAGAGCTAGTGTAATTTTTGTTAATTTCGTTTGAAATCTGTTTTCCTCTTTTTATTTTATTGGTTATGTTGTCATCTATATAACCTTCGGCAACTGTGGTTGATTTCCATCCCCCTAACTGCTTCACTGCTGTAATGTCACCTCCTGCGCTAACGCAAATGGTCGCAGATGATCTTCGGAACGAATGTCCTGTATACAATTCGGGATTTTTTAATTTTAAGAACTTAGCAATGTGCTTTCCCATAGAAGCTAATTTGTTAATGCCTACTCTTTGAATAGTACATTTGCCATTCTGATAATTTAAAAATAATGATGGGCATTTAGCATGAGATGGGCGAAGATTTATATACTTTTTGCAAATATCGTAAAATTCACCCGATACCGTAAAAGATCTAGGAATCTTTGTTTTTGTGAAAGGTATTTTCACTATAAGAGCTCCATTGTAATCTTCTATATCTTCAAGTTTCATAGAATATAACTCATTAGATCGGCAAGCTCCCATTAGCCCCATGATTAAGGTTACCTAAAAATAATTTGATTAAATTGGAAAGTTCTAAGCTGAAAATTACGTTATTGTAAGAATACCTTTGTCATTAGATAGGTATGATCTGGCGCTTCCTTTATAAATTTACTGACTTCTTCGGGAGTAAAGGTTTAGATTTTTTCGGTTGATGGCCCTCGGACTGACGTTTTAAAAATGTCTGCAACTTCATGTAAGTCTCTAGGTGGATACTATGGTAAATATTCAATGTACTCTTCAGCATAGAATAATATGCCCACAATGATGATGACTTGTATTTTTTAGCAAGTTCAACAAAATACACCAGGATAACATTTTCAGAAAAAGACGATGGTTTTTGTGCCAGTTGCCAATCCATAAAACTTTTATACACCGCATCATATTTACCTTTTGACTTGTTAGGTAGGAGATTTTCTGTAGCGCTAGCCGCTAATTTTAAAATGTCTGGCGGTGTACAAGACATATCTTCTAAATCAGATTCACTCTTAGACATTTCTCCAATGGTACCAGAAATAAGAATGTTCACAACAAATAACTCACAAACCGACTGACAGTATATCTACAAATACAGTAAGTGACAAGTAATTTACTAATTGTCAAATTTGACCCAACGATTGAGTAATATTATTCCATCGAACTGTCATTATTATTCAATTCTATATGGTAATGCATGGCATTACTTGATAAAAATCGCATATTTAACAGATTTATTAATTAATAGTTGTGGATAAAATTACATTGCACAACACGCAGAACTAAAATAGTTTTGACTGGTCCATGCGGATTATCTATTGGGAAGAGCTGTGGAAAGGAATTCTTGCAAATTTCAGCCGAGTATTCACGAAAAGATAAGTTGAATAAAATTGTTTCAAATATTAAGTTCATCATCAAGATTTGACTGATATACATTTTTATTCATCGTTGAAATGCAAGTTCTCAAAATATTTTCAGACACATTCGAAATATTTAGTGAATATATAATTATGAAATATTATCTCCTTTCATATGAAAAATAACATTCCATTTGTACATAAAAGCAAAATGTTAACTATCACATGTCAAATATTTGACAGAAAAATTTCCACTTATTAATTTCGCCCAGGGTACCCAGGAGGATAAAATTTTCCGGAAATTTTTTGGGTTGCCATGGCAACTAAATAAAAACCAAGATGGATAGAAACCCTGGTGCGTTCATTTATACCTGTGAAATCGGCCTACCAAAACTGTTAAGGTACGGCGTACATGATTCTTCATATTTTATTTAGATCGGATTAGCTTCACGATCATTCGTAGATGGCGGTAAAGTCATTACAGATTGATAAATGAATACTTGTCATATTGTCATGACATGTTTACATTTCGTATTTATTCAATTTTGTTAAAAAATACGACATAACATGTTTAACGTGCTTATTTCATCAAAAATCAGAACAGTAATTTTAAATTAACTAGTGGGATATGTGATATGTACGGGATATTTAAACAATGATACTAACCTTAGATCTTTCATACAAACGCAGCCATGTCCAAGTACAAACTTGAAAAAACATTATGCTTTACAAATACAAGAATTACAGAAAACTCAACAATAAACAAATAACTAATCATTGCGAACTGAACGAAAAGTAGTAAAAGAACAGAAAAAAAACGATAAATATCCCGATGAAATGTAAATCACAGTTAATCAAAAATTATAAGCATAGTAATAAATAGTCAAATTTCAAATATTCCAAAAAAAATATGACTCAGTACTTCGAAATGTAAACTCGGCTATTTTTTGATAATGCGCCATCTACTGACAACGGGAAAGCTAATCCCATCTTATTACAGCATTAACAACTTTGGGTGAAACAAAAGCGAATCAGTCAATCCACCAGGGTTTCTATCCATCTTGATAAAAACCAACTTTTTGATTGGCTGAAAAAGTGAGGTGTGAAATTTTCGTATTAATTTTAAACTGATTGCAAGATCAACTAATTTGCAACCTTATTAACAAAACAGTCGCACCGTGGGCGGTCGGCCTTAGGTTCCAATAAAACCGATAGTAAAACAAATGGGAAAATGCATCTCATTTCAGTTGACCCATGATTCACACACGACTGCAAATAGAAAATCCATGTGCCTGATCTTCCAGGTGATCAGTGAAAATTTCCCAACCGCATACTCGCTAATTGGTTTTTCATTGAGCAAATCGCTTTGAAACAGCTTCACTGGAGAATTATAATACAATCAGTCACATATTATGAGGTAATATTCTTTGAATATAATAGTAATTTCCATGAATATTTACCAACGGTATTGTTGTTTATGCAATCCTACTCATCAGAAATGTCCTTGCCGAAGGAGATACCTACATGGAATATCTAGTATTGGTTTTTCATTTTAGATTATTTGAAAAAAAAATCCGAATGATAGCACAAAATACACCATCCCCAATTTACCTTCTGATTTTTTTCAAACAATAGATCCATTGGATGAAAGATTAGACCCCTGAGGCACCTTAGCGAAGGAATTAAAGTCCCCCCCCCATCTGATAAAACGACTCGCCCCTAAAACCTTTTTGGTTTTGCAGATAGTGGAATGGAATTCAAAGGATTTGTATACGACCTAAAACTGCATTCTTTGACAAGTGACTCAGCTTCATTCACCGTAAGTGAAAACTTTCGAGTTTTGAATGAGACACCATATATTATTCACTTCTTTTGTTTCTATTTGACATTCAATGTACAACCATGTGTCACTTGTCACTCTTTGTGACCAAACTTTTTTTTCTTGGTGTGTTGGCATCGACTACTATGGTCATTAGCCACGTGTTCTGGATAGGCCTTGTTACTAACTCCATACGCCACGTTAGGAGCAGCACTGTTAACTATTAAAGCAACAGTGAATCGTGGAGGATTATCTCCAGCCAGCAACAAGATTCAATCACTGAGATTTACATGCATTTATATTTCAATTTAGAGGACTATGGTCGCTAACATTTTTGTTTCCGCTCAGTGCAATTTAATTTTAGAATTTATATAACTAGTGACAGCATTGTGCATTTTATTATGATTATGATGATACCGCCCACTATTAGATTTCAAACAATCTTTCGTTAAAAAACTCAAGAAGATGAGACCGCTAACGTTGGAAAAACTGATGATATTTCAGAAGAGCATCGTTCATGAAAATATCCTAAAACACATCCCCAACCTTTCTTTGGTAGAGAAGTAAGCGAGCTTGTTAGCAAAGTATTACCGACGAGACGAATAGCTGTTTTTTGGACAAATTCTAAGAGTTTCAATGTGTGTATTCCAAGACAGGTAGAATATATGCCTTTTAAATCATAATCAATTGACGGGAAGTGAAATACTTCATGACACGAAACAGAATCAATTTTTTGACAGACACTTTTGGCAATGGACCTAACATAGCTGAGGGTAATATCGAGAATATTTCCTTGGTATGGATATTTCTGACATAGTTTCGCTGGCCACTGTAAAATCGGCCTTTATAGAGAAGATACAAGCTTGGGTTTCATTCGTATTGAATTCTACCAAGTTGTTGGATCCTTATTCTAGAACTTTCGCTAAGTCCGTATATATCCCACCGTTGATTTCTGCTTTCACTAGCTGATATCGGAGCGGTATGAAGGGTACTATCATCCGCAAAGTTGTTCGCCGGACATGAAGTAGTTCCCAACAAATCATTGATGTGAAGAAGAAATAGTGTTGGTGCTAAAATGGATCCCCGCGGAACACATTTTTTGGTAGAGTATCGGATGATACTTCATCGACTACCACGTTGAAAAATCTGTCTGAGAGAAGCTAGATAGCAAGGAACACAACTGAGGAGGCAAGCCATTTGATGGAAGCTTGGCAAGGAGTACATGGTACCAAACTTGATCAAACGCTTTGGAGACATCTGCAACGGCCAGAGTATCACCATATTATTCCATAGATTGGTGCCAAATGTGTAAGACATATGCAAGCAGGTCACCAGTTCATGTCTGATGCCAGAACCATATTGTCGATCATTGATAATTCCTGAGCGGTTTTTATATTTCATGAGTTTGATGTTGATAGCTTTTTCAAAAACCTTCGAAATAACAGGTAGTAGTACGATAGGTCTTTGTTCTTTTGAAAACAATCGCGTTAAAACCAATCAAATGTACGCTTTCCTAGGCTATTGATCTTTGGAGATTGTGATGCAACACTGCAATCAAACTGCTGCATGTTGATCAGTGATTGCATAGGAAACTCGCATAAGTGGACCCAGTAATAGATTCCCAGTCTAAAAACAAACCATTAAAAATTACAACTATCACCTCGAGCAATGACAATTACCATTTGCGTAAAGAGCATACTTTAAACAATGACGTAATTGGTTTTACGAAATTTCCTAGCAGCGAGTAGAGATGAGAGCTCTTTATCTGCGGCGACGAAAAGGATAAAGCACTAGAATCGCATCCACCTTGGCCATGGAGATTGGAGGCTGTCGATCTGATCGAAATAATCAAGCCGGCTGCGTGTTAGAAAGAGACGAACAGAGGAAATACGTTGACGGCGAAAAGGATGGTGGGACGTGTCTCAGTTGGTATTGGGAGTTGATTGGGCGCGATTTAGTGCGTTTTGTATAGACTACAGGTGCGTGAACAGTTTGCAGGTTGGCGGTTGTGTTGCAAGAATGACAGGATTGGAAGGTAAAGGGATCATTATTATACTCATAGTCGATAAAAATTTATATTTTTTTATATATATATATTTTTTTTCATTTTTGACAATACATTTTCCTAATATGTTATTGTTTTGGTTGTTTTTCAATACTAAGTACTTTAAAATTCGTTGGCTCGCCCAACGATGTATCTAAACTAACTAGTATTCTACCACCTTTAACAATCTGATATTGAGTATATGTTCGGTGATAACACCGCCATTTGAATTTAAACATGTGACTGAACCCTTAAAATATACAAACGTTCAGAATATTTAAACCTTGTATCACAAGCCCATGTACTATAACAACGATGTACACAATATATTATTGGTACTTCTCACATAACTGAAATGGTATTTTGTGTACGCATATCGTGTATCGCGCTAAATCACTCATTCAGTATCTGTGTTTAAAGCAAATTTCTTTTCTTCAGTTTTCGAAAGTATTTTTCTTTATCATTATTTATATTATTATATATCAGGATATTATTATAATTCTGTAATGTCTTGATATATGTCTACATTAGTTTTTAGCAATGTTTAAAACTAATTACAAAATTTCTACCGACCAGACAAATATTATCACTAATATCATGGAATTCTTGTAATGCCATTGGTCCTTGGTATGCGTGCCAAATTTTATATTATTCGGACTACTCGAAGTTGATAGGAATTTAATTTAAAAATTAACAACATATTATAATTATCATTCCTTTCATTATTACATCATCATTATGAAATTCAAATATAATCATCGTTCCTTGATATGTGTGCTAAATTTTTGATAATTCGGGCAACTGGCGGTAGGAAAAAATTAAATTTAAAGATTTACGTTACTATTATCATTATAAAATTCTTGTATTGTGATTGGTCCTTGATATGTGTGCCAAATTTTATATTATTCGGAAATTGAATTCAAAAATTCTTAATATCATTATTATTATTACAATAAATTAAAATCCGACCTTTTCTCCAAGCTCCGACATATTCGGAGGACGCGCTGGGTTCGTTATTACCCCAAAAACCAATCCCTGAACTATGGGGTAAGCAGTTGGGTTCGGGAATCGTGTGCCCTGAGCAGACGCAATGAACCGAGGATGACAACCTTCTGCATTCATCTGGATATGATTTCTGCTGTCTTGCGACAAGCTAGTATGATTTTTGTGTTTGAGAGCAGATAATGCACCACACCGCCAAGGGACCCTATTATCAGAACAAACAATTTTACAGAATGAATGGGTAGAACGATGTTCGTTTCGAGAGGAGAAGAAAACTCTATGACAAACTTTGTCTCACTTTCATGGTCGAGGAGAAATATATCAGGCTTGCATATACTGGAGTTTAATCTTGCCTCTTGAAGATAATCACTTGGTGATTGGAACACGTGTCAAGGTGTTATAAAGAGTAAGGCGACATTTGTGTCTCGTCTATACCGTACGATTGTCATAGGTTATAATAAAACATTCATAGTGCCGCGGTATGTCTGTGGATATAGGCTGAGACCGTATATGCTGGGCATGCCTGCACCAAATAGGACAAGCTGTAGATAAAAATAAGAGGCTCTTTTCACACAAAATAGAAGACGCAAATTCCCTCAAAGCTATTTTGGTGGGGAAAAAACCGGGGTTTTCATCAACGAACTATCTTATCACGCTGCTACACCAATGTTGAAGACACCATCCTGGTAGGCCATTATGAATCCTTCGATATTTGACTTCAGTCGACTTGACCTTTGAAAGGCGTAGGTAAAGTTTTTGGATTAGTCTTTGATGTTTCTAAAGAAAACCTCATTCATAGGCTTATTCCTGTAGATCTGCAGCAAAACTCTCCTGTATTGTACAAGAAAACATCGTGAGAGCTGAGGAAAAGAAGATAGAAATTGGAGTTCTTGTATTTCTGAAGGCCCTGGGATAGAGATGTAAGGCATGTCTCTAAAGTGACAGCGTATATATGTGTGGACTGACCTAGACGGGTCAGCCTCGATGGGAGAGCATCGTCCATGAAAATATCTATGAAACAGAGACAGATCGCCAAACTTTCTGCGGTGTTCCAGAGAAGTGAGAGAGCTTGTGAGCAAAGTATCACCAACGAGACGAATTGATCTTTTTAAGACAGAATCTAAAAGTTTCTATATATGTTTGGGTGCTGCACTCCATATGTACTCCAGAATAGGTCGGATTTGTGCCTTATCATCAGTTGACAGGAAAGTGAAATACTTCTTGGCACGAAACAGAAAACAAAGATTTTGAGAGGCACTTTTGGCAATGGACCTCATATATTTTTATGTTTGATTTCAATAAACTCTAGTAAATATTGTCTTTTATATAATTCTTGTGCTGTATTGGCACATTCCTGTTTATAATATCCATGGCTGATTTCAGTATTTTCAGTATCTCTTTTAAGTATCTTATTGTATTCAATTTGTCGGAGAGATGATTTAGCAGCATTTTACGATATCCCCTCTCAAAAACTGGTTTGCCTCTGCAAGTTTCAAAAAATCTGGGGTTTCATTTTCTACAAATGAGTTTATCAAGTGACGATATTATGTCGATAGGTGCATCATATGTTCCAAAGATTTCCTTTTGTTTTTCATATATTTACTCATTAACGGTTTTACGGTAGTAACAGGGTTAATGAACATTAAGCTATCACAACTTATTTTTAATATTTCACCATTCCCGAAGCAATCTATGTTATTGCCAGGGTTTTTGTTGACCATGAATGATATCGAAGATATTTTCAAATCCGAAAGCTAACTGAATTTTACAATGCTGCTGCCAAAAATAGAACGCGTCGATGTGGATCACTTATATATGACTCAATTGTTTGAGGAACAATAAAATTAAGAGATATACACACAGACCAGATTAGATTCCGAATGTTTTCATACAAGACAGGCTAATCCCGGTATTTGTTTTTGTAGCAGATTTCAATAAGAGACATTTTTACAGCGCATTTCAAATGTTTTAGCGATGTTAATTGATAGTCAAGCGTTGAATACTTAGAGCGAATTGTACCAATCGAGCTCACCAACAGTTTAACTGAACTGAGCGCAGTTGCTAAGGAACTACAATATTTATTGGCTAATCCCTAGCAACTGAGGCGCGTTTACTTGAACTGTTGGTGAACTTGATTTGTACAACCCGCCCTTAATGTTTTAAGTTATCGGTGTCAAGAAAATAGTTGCCTACTGTTTTTACAGCTTCATTGAATTTTGTAGTCAACATAATTAAAATCCATGTCATCCTACTGGAAACACCTAAATGTTTTGGCACTGCACCTGTTCAAATCTTCCTTGACCGGAAAAACTCATCAAGTTAGTTTCAGATTTAAAATTGATGGTAGAATTCAAGTATTTAACTCTTCTTCTGAAAATAGAACAGCTGGTGTCCCTCCAGCTCTTATACAATACGAAATGTTGAATGGAACTAGACAGTAATGTTTTAATACAACTGAGAATCAGTTCCCATGCATTATCTTTTGAAAACCATATCTCCAATTTTGCAAAGAACCGGAACCATATGTAAAATAATGCTGCTGTGGAAATTGATGTATTATAAACGCACCTACTTTAATCATGCTCAAAGTTCAGGAATAATGACTGGAACAATATTTTCAGTCGGTTGAAGAGTTTCTTAGCATCACCCGATATATTTGATTCATTTTTGAAATGTTTGTATTATATTCTATGTATGTACCTTTCTATGACGTAGTATTGAACTATTTGCCTATTTTATTCTATTTACAAATCATGACCATGTCAATATCCAAAGGTGGATCTCATGAAACCAATTATAATTTTTATCAATACATACCTTATGAAATCTCTATTATAATCCCACAGGGATCTACCATAGGGCTAATTTAACGCATGTCAATATTTAATATAAGAATAAATCATAAGATGTTAATAATCCAAAATATTATATGATCTGAAAACCATCATCAAAATTAATCCTATTTGGAACGAAAACAAGTGATGTTATAACAAGTTGAAATAAAGATTATTTTCGGGCTCTCAACATTCTCGTTTTTTAACTTAATTCTGAGATACCCTGCATGTGGACAGGTTCTTCCATTGTTTCTAAATGTCTTCGAACTCAAGAGATAATTTCTACCAACTTCAATCACAATAATGTTGTCTATGCCGATTATTGAAACAATATATCCCAACTGTTAAACTTTTTTTCCATAAATGTGTCGTCGCTTCCATCATCAAAAAAAGAAATCATCGCCCGGCTGTTTATTTTTTCAAAAAATTCCGCTTCCGAATTTATCGAAACAAATTGACTTATATCTTTTTATTAATATAATCGAAGTTTAAATTTAGATGCCAACGTCTAAACTTTGCTCTAATCTAAATATTCGTCTTGTAGCATGTGGCATACAGACGTCATGCAGTCACGTAGTACACTTTTTTTTCGGTCGTCGTACTATAGAGAATTCGGTGGTTCCCTCTTGATATAAACATAATTATTCAGTCCAGAAATTTCGTTGAAATTTTGTTCACAAGCCACAGAGTTTATTTACAATCACTTTTTTTTAATTCTGGATTCCTCGAAAAGGAAAATCCTGTATTGTGAAAACCGGGTGGAAGTAGGTAGAAATTGGTATTCTTTTTGAATTTCTGAAGGCTGTATGCCTCAGGGAACACCTACTAAGGCAGAGAGTTTCAAAGCTCTAATGAATCTCACAAGGTTTTACCATGAAGAGGCGCTGCTGATGGTAATACCGAACATGAAAATGAAAGATTTCATTGGTATGGATACTCCTGATGTAATAATTAATTACGCTGGCCACTGTGAGATCAGCCATTCCAGAGAAAAGATATGCTTGTGTTTTATTCGCATTGAATTCTACCTATGTATTTATTTCATAAACGATTCTTCCCCATTTATTTCTGTCTTCACTGGCTGATATCGGTGCTATAGGAGAAAACGACATTGAAGCTAACAGTAGCAGTGCAATAGGTCTGTTGTTGCTGGGCATGGTAATTTTTTCCTGTTTTTGGGACTGTTTGTACTCTTACCATTTTTTGGTTGGACAGAAATATCCCCAAATTTTAATAGAGGCTCTTTCCTGAGCATGCATTGCTAGTGTTCCATCTTCCTTGGTTATGGGAGGAAATGAGCTGGAAGCGAAATTTTTTTCAAAGCATCGGTCTTCTCATGGGTTTCTGCCTTAATTCTAATAATTATTCTCATACAATTCCCAGTACCCGTCTCTAACTGAAGTTTTACTTTAGAAAGTTGTAAAGTTTAATCCCAGAGGCTGCAGTTGGTTCTTTTTACAAATTCCAAAATATATTTCTTTCTTGGCCTTGCCAAGGCTTCTCATTCCATTTTTGATGTTCCAACTCCTCTCAGACGTTATCTCTTGTGCATATCTCAAAACGAAAAATGCCGACAAAGTTGAATTTCCCTTCACTATCCCACAAAGTGGAAAAGTTGAGTCAAATATCTGTCAGAAAACAACTACTTTCCTCTACGAACATTGAATGTCATATGACATCAATTTGTGCAATGTTCCTCCAAGAGGACACAATTGCAAATGCTAATTGCAATTAAGAATTCAATACTATCCCCTATTGGCTGGGAATGACCATCTGCAGACATGACTTATTCCACGGTTTATTTCCCACTTATCATTAAAGGATAGGCCGGCCAACATCAGAGTTATCCTGGCCCATCCAATGAACGATAACACTCGATGTTGTCCGACCTATCCTTGCATTGATAAGTGGGAAATAAACCGTGAAACATGTCATGTCTGCAGGTGGTCGATCCCAGCCAATGGGGGATAGTATTCAATTCTCAAATGCAATGCTATTTATCATTATTATTGTATATAGTTTGATACTTGAAAAGTTATCACATGCTAATGGAATGGTTTCTTCAATGTTTGAGAATGAATCAGGTGACCCTAGAAGCAATCGAATAACTTCTTTTCTACTATTCTCGTCAATAGATAAAAAATCGGCTGTTTGGTAAACAAACCAATTAAAACTGTTAACAATACTTAGATAGATTGATAGATGAAAAGTTGCATTTGTCATTCAAACAAGTTAATCTCGTTAAATAATCTCGTTAAATATATTTGTGTAAAGAAGAATAATTTTATAATCTTGATGTGAGTTCACGACCAACTAGGTAGATTATGATCTTGACTTCAGAAAAATTGAGACACGTTTTTATTATTATATAAATGACATTCGTTAAAACTGAAGGACATAAAATCGGATGTAAAAACCCAAGAAATGAACCCCCTCCCAGTTGGTTGGATCATTTATCTTTATACAAATAGAAGGATGCTCTTGATGATGGTTTATTTTTTCTTTAACGAAATTAATTTGCATGAAAATGATTGAAATAAAATGGTTGAAAATAATTTAATTTGCTTCGAATTATGATGTCGGTGTGTCAAATGATTTATTGAAGCTATAAATTGTTCGACATGTTGATTTATTTCCATTCTGCAGAGCTCTAGAGGTAGACGTCCCCTCATGTGGTATTCCATTGCAGAATTTAATAACCCAATAAAAATGACCATTTGACATCTTTTCCAACAACTTCAACAATTCACTTTATAGCGTTTCGTATATATTACAACTACGCACACACTGCACACACACCCACACACCCATCTTGCCTTCCTAATTCACCTTCTGATTATTTATATATTCAATTATTTTTCAGATGCCTCAAACTGTACCATCGGCCGGGTTCACCCCTCCTTGTGACTACAGCGCCTTCGCAGACAACTTCGACCTGTCTCTACTGCCAGGTGGTGATCAACCTGTCTCCCCTTCAACGCTATTCTACGCCCAGTTCGAAATAGAAAAGCCCAAAATATTCGCAACATTCTACCCTACATCTCCTTCCGATAACTATCCCTGCTCTCCACAAGACGCCTATTCCACACCACCCCAGGAAACAGACAGCGAACTTGAGTTGGGACCCGACTTCCAAACATTGTTGGTACCAGAGGGTAGCAGCAAGTCATATCCTCATATATATTTGGAAGTGCCTAGTCCGAATAGCTCAACACCTGGGGCGCTTTCACCCTTCTCACCGCAGTCACAAGGGCTGTTGTCGCCCAACGATAACTTCACTAGTTACAGACAGTCTGGAGAGGGTAGTTTTTACCCCAGTTCTCCCGAGCAGTCGCTGTATACAGCTTCCCCTAACTCTGTTTACTCCACTTCGCCCTGTGGGGAAGAGTTCCTCCAAACGCAGTACATCAAGAAAGAAGTGTATTCCAATTCTACTTCCCCTTTGCCAGAATTTTCCCCCTTCAAGATAAAAGAGGAAAGTTTCCTGCAGTCAAAAAGTCCCTCGTCTTACTCCTCTGAACAATTGTGCCTCACTATTGACGACACAGATGTATTAACACTGCTGGATAACGCAGTTGTACAAAAACAAATAAAGAAAGAAAATACAGAAGACTTTCGGCAAACTTATAAAGATACAGACACCCTCCGGCAGTTGTTGGAGAAGGACCTGAAGAAGCCTGACAGTGAGAAAAAGCCCAAAGACCACCAGCTGTTACGGGAGGTCCTAGAGGATACTAGTTTCCAGAAGAAGTTCAATATCAAGCAGATAGATTTCGGGTTCTTGAGTGGGGATATTAAGATGGAAGTGCCTGAGCAGGATGATCTATTGAGGAGTTGTAATGAAGAGATGGCCAAGGGGTGCATTGAGCCTGTTTTGAACCTGGCTATAGAGCAGATGAGGAAGGATGTCGACAACACTTGTGCCACTCTAGGAATTTCAGCTGGTGAGTGAGTTTGTTGTTTCTTTCGTTATATTTTTGATACAAGTATTTTAGAAATGAGTCCGTCATGGCACGATAAGCGTATAGCTCTTGAGAATGCTAACTTTGTTAGCGAAACGCGCGTCGAGTGAAAGTGACGTAGTTTTGGTGTTTTGGGTAGCTTCTATTTCTTGAATTGTATTCACACCAAAGGTTCCATACATCCATTTTCAAATGAGTCCGTGTTGAGAGAAAATCTCATTTCTCAGTTTAAGAGTGACTTGGGTAGTTTAACATTTATTAGGTTCTGCGTAAATTTTCAGTAGCTCAAATAGCAATATTAGCAGTTGTGCTTGCAAATGCAGGTGGCGCTGTGAAATTTACCAGATTCCTCTACCGCAAATTCATCTAATGCCTCACCAAAAATTTATAAGTTATTCGGATACCCCACGGCTAACAACAATGGTAGCCATCCTCCACCAGCACATGCCCTTCATCTAACGTTTAGTTGCAAGAGAACGTGAAATAATTTTTGTTACCTCACCCAGTGTCGTATACAGAGCCAAATTCACAGCTTTGGTTCAGAATAGAAAAATTTCAGTGTTCTAATGTGACCAGGAAAAAGCGAATATTTTTGCATTTTTGTATTTATAGCTCATGAGAATACTAACTTTGTTATGAGGACGCCAACTTTGTTGGCGAAACGCGTGTCGAGTGAAAGTAACGTAGTTTTGGTGTTTTGTTTTGGGATGCTCCTATTCCTTGAATTTAATTCACACCAAAGGTTCCAAATAATAATTTTCGATATGCTTACATTGATTTTCAGTTCATTGATTTTGAGATATCGATCATTGTATTGTCCTTTTTAGTTATTGCCGATATCATTGTTGTTGGAAATTGTTGTAACCAACTCGAATCTATATATCCAAACTTTCATCCTCAGAAGATCATACCGTCCCAGATCATCGGCGTGTATATTCATAAATTCACAATCAAAGAGTATCTCCATATCATTTGCATACAGAACTCACAGTGAAGGGCCTATGACACTTCCTTTAGGGACTCCATGTTCAATTTTCACTCCACTAGAGCAGCTTTGTCCAAATTTAACCAAAGGCAACCATGTACTTTACCCTTAGTATAATAACCAAGTAGCTTTTTCAAAAGAATTTCACGATGCACTGATTCAGAAACTTGCTTTCATTATCTATATCTTTTCAAACTGTAAGAGTTATCTGAATGTTTTTTCATAAAGACAGTTATGAATAATTCCATATTTTTCTACTTGTTCGACCAATTGCTTGTAGGCTGCTACTTCAGAAATGTTATCCAAGTATCTGAGATATCAAAGGAGAGGAAATAAATCCTGAGTTCATACCAGAAGTCAGTAAGAATGGAGTGGTCTCTTCATTTTCCAAGCATCTCTCGATCATTTCGTTTCGTTAATGATGAATCATAAAATTCCACATCACTTTCAAGCCCCCAGAAAATCTTCAATGGAGTCTCTTTGAATAACACTGTGTATAAAGTACGTTCACTCGATATTTTTGAAGTGGCCTTCGGGATTTTGTGTACTAACAATGGATTTTTTCAATTTTTGTGCGTACTCTTTCTGTTTGAATAGAAATTATCGTCATTAACACATTCATTCTCGATACTAGGAATTTACAATTATTGATGCTGACATATATTTATTAGCATAACCATTAATAATAGGTGCAAACACTTTTTTGCAGTTATACTCTGTTCGTTTACCATGAATTGATTCATTGTGATGATAGACTTTGCGTTTATCTCTGTTCACATTTTGTTAGGTAATATTCAAGTATATTTTTCCTTTGATAACTGTTTCTTAGCCAGCTGCTTGTCTCTATTTACATCTTTTTCCTGGAAATCGTCTCAAATCAACGAAGTATGTACGTTACTGAGTTTCATGTACCTATTATTAATTAAAAGTAAAACGCCATATTGGAATGTCTAGGTGCATGTCATTGTAGTACTAGTACATATCTTAATTTTGACAAGCACTGAGCACTCTTCCCATGCTCATATGAGTTCTGATAAGATACTTCATTCAGTTGTGATTGCGCCAAATTATACTGTTGGGGCAGATTGTTCATCACCGCCAATCTTCTGCTAGAAAAAATTATACTTTAAACACAAAACATGAATTCAAAGAATAATCCTCTTTACAGCGTTTTCAAAGTACGTTTTGTACTTTTGCTTCAGCAATACTTCGACATCACTTTGGCTTGATCGTGTTTCAATAACTTTATTGTTGTTAACTGCGATAAGATTAAATCTATTAATAGTATGTCTGCATAAAAAATTAGCCACACCCTACGAATACCTTATTCTAATTGATGTACAGAACTGAAAATATTCAACAATAAATAAGACCAACATGCCAGAGCACGGAATTGTCCTTGGTCTTTGGCACACCTAACTTTTTTCATCTGAAGTGTGCAGGATTATCTTGATTAGTTAATAAGTTCTGAAAAACCCAGGAGGATATTTCAGGTCTTAGTTAGTAACATTCAAGGCAATAAAAAACGAAACTACCTCAAGTTGGGATGATATTTCAAAATATTATCTCGATGTATTCTTCTGCAAAAATAGCTCACATTCCTGTAATTCCAAGTCAACTATGTCGATATGTTGCAAAAATTATCACTTGATAAATACTGGCGTTTGCGTAAATATACCGAGTACCTTTTGCACCAATTTTGCTCAGTAGTGGATGGATGATGAAATTCATGCAAATCCCCAATAACACTACGAATACAAAAATATTTGATGAATAACCCAACATTGTGTCAGTCAGGAAAAAACGTTCAACCTGCTAATATACAGTGTATCTCAATTCTCATGAAAACACCTTTGCGATTTCTGTAATTTTTGTCATAGAATTTTGAATTCGGAATTATTCGAAAATTTCTTCGAAAATTTCTTCGAAAATGTCTTCGTTGTTTGGAACCACGGAGAGAAGAACTTCAGAACTTCCTAAACGATCTAGATAGTTTTCACCCAAAAATCCATGGAATAAAAAAAAACTCCAAATCTCATTTCTAGATTAATTAGTCAGTCAGAAGATAATCAACTAGAACATGAGGTGTGCAGAAGAAAAACACACACAGATCGATATCTGCATTATGGGTCTAATCATCATCCAATACAGAAACGCACCATCATCAACACCCTAGTGAACAGAGCTTTGAAAATATGTGATCCAAAGTACATCGACGATGAAATGAAACACCTACAACTGTTTTACAAGCGAACGGCTACAACAAAATGACACAATTTGTGCTAAGCGTTCAAGGGAGAAGAAAAGAAACACCGGTGAAGAGCAACCCCAAAACACTGCCTATCTACTATATATAGAAGGTATCACCAACCGAATCTGAAAATTCTGAAGAAGGAGAAAATTTTCACCGTCTTCAAACTAACGAAGAAAATATCGGAATATCTGAGATCAGCAGAAGACAGCAGAAATCCACACAAATCAGGGGGAGTTTACATGATTCCATGTAATTGTGGTTAGGATATCGGGCAAACGAAAAGACGCATTGGTACTCGCCTAGTCGAGCACAAGCAAAGTTGTCGATTGGGAGCTTCAGTTTCATTGGATACGTCAAGAAGAGTTCTTTGACCAAACGCCACTGCTGCAGTTGCAACGTTTGTGAATTTTGACCAAAGAAGACCACGGCAAAAACAGGAAATCAACCAGAATATTGACGCCCACATTATTTACATTTAATCAATGGGAAACACCACATTGTCGATAGTTCCAAAATTCCTATTTTTAAAAAAGATCAACAAACGAATAAAGCATGTGTAGAGTGACAATGGCATTTGGTTCTCCCCCCTTTCATGAAAAATCTCCACGTGCCCGTAAACACTGCAAAAACAGAGACACTCCCTCCTTCAGGTAGGTACTACTTTCGAATATTTCTAGACAACTCGCGGCTAGAAGTTATTAAACTCCGAACGACAGATAATGGTTATTGGGCAACTATGATTTTTTGTTGGATTCTGCGCTGACTCGACCTCGAAACATCTGAGAATCGACGATTACGACCCTGAAGCAGAACAATTCGTGTGGGTGAATGTAAAATTGTTTACAAATAGACTAGTGGCTGAACTCGAAGGTTACGATTCTGAGGAGTGTCTCGGATCCAAATCGATAGTGATTTGTAAATTCGTCGATCTATGCTATGCTGAAACTGATAAGAATCTAATTAGGAATTGATCCAGGTGTTTTTAACTGACGTTGATAAACCGGACAATGAAGAGGTTAACCCTGTATCACATTTTATTGATATCAAATTCACTGATATCAGATGATATTCCTCCTGTCTTGTATTTCGCGATGTTATTCTCTGTTCTTCAAGACAGAAAACAAAAATCAATGAATTTAGTCATGATCCGGCCTTAAAAAACTCTACACTTTGAAAACCATATTTCCGAAAAGAAACAAAATCAAAAATACTTGGCTTACTTTAGGAATTCACACTGCCCAGGATCTGAAAAGCCTGCATACAATCCAACTTCTCTTTCGCCACAGGTACTTCCCCACATTTCCCAAGAGTTAATACCCTTTCACCTCAGATCTACCAAAATTTCGACCCATCTCGCTCATTCCAACCCCTGGAATAATCATACAGAAGTTAGAAGTTGGTCGAGTTTGAGTTGATCATTTTATATCCGCCACAAAATCTTTAATCCTCAACAATTTGACTTTCAATTCAAAAGGGATACTGGAGATGCCATCTTTCATGTCTTGAAAAGCCTTCATTCAGAGTTAAATTCACAGTAGTGAGGAGCAGCATTCTGTGGATTGACATAAGCTTTCCATTGTGTGCACCACTTCATAATGCTCCACAAACTCCAGCACTATGGGTTCAGAAATTAATTTCTTAACTGAATCGAAACATATCTGAGTCAACGGACCCAAATTGTGAGAACTGATACGCGGTCAGATACTGGCTTTCTAAGGCACGGTATGCCGCAGGGCTCGGTTCTAGGACCAGTACTTTTCTTGTTGCAAAAAAACAACCTTCACAACAAGATAATATCAGTGTATGAGAAAGGGGCGCAACTCCAATCTGCTTTCCTTCAATATAGACAAAAACCCACCACATATATTATTTGACTGTTTCATCAGACATTTCCTTGAGAAATGATATATCATATGAAAAATACAATAAATTCCTTGGAACAATTTGGACAAGACCTCAATTCCAATAATCATGTAGGAATACTGAATTGAAGCTAGCTCCGAAATGTTATGCCTTGCGAATGGTGTCGAAGAAATTGGGTATTGTCACCGCAAAAATAGTGAACCACGCTGAAATTGAATCGTATCTTATTTGTGTGATTGATGACTTGTTTATTTTGTGGAAATTCATGATCACTTTGATGAAACGAAAGAACACTTTTTTGTCTTATTTCCATTAGATTTTTATTGTTACGACCGGTTTCGGGTTTTATCCCATTATCAAGTAAAAAAAACTAACTAATACAATTGAACTCTAAGCCTAGTTATATAGGGAGTTTGCAGGTAGGCTGGATGGAGAGGTAATTAAGAGAACAAGGGTGAAACAATATAAATTCATACCCTGGAAGTGATGGAAATTACCTGGGTTGTCAAATTTATAAATTCAAAAGTGAAGACCTACACAAATCGAGTTGCTCGTTGAGGGTTCTAAATTTCGGGTTTTTAATTGATTTATTAATTTTCATGGCTTCCAACAGATTCATTGTCTTCCCTTTATTACATGTGTGTAGAATTTTGAGGTTATCTTTACTTATCTTGTGTTTGGATTCTTGTAGATGTTCGTACAAAAAATCAACAATGTACGGATAACCCTATATATTTTGGTTGGGATTCAAAAATTGGCCCATCGGAAAAGAAAATCGACCTATCCCAAGATTTTTCCAATATATCTTTATATTCAGAATTGATGAATTTATTCCATTATTTGAAATTGACTAACCTCCTATTATTTTTTATTTCAGATCCATCACAGTGGGACCCAGCCAGTGTGTTATCTTGGATTAGATGGACCTCCCGACAATTCAGCTTGCCCGAACCTCTCTCAGAACAGTGGGACATGCCTGGTTCAGCCCTGGTGACG
Source organism: Chrysolina haemoptera (assembly GCA_958298965.1). Lineage (NCBI taxonomy): Eukaryota > Metazoa > Arthropoda > Insecta > Coleoptera > Chrysomelidae > Chrysolina > Chrysolina haemoptera. Next base: position 53,683,604 of record OY282585.1, on the reverse strand, counting down.
CTTCCAGAAGAAGATTTCACGAGAAGGGCACCTCAGGTGAGTGAAAAATGAGTATAATAAAAATAATAAATTTTTCTAATAATAAAATTTTCCTAAAATTCCACTAATTTCAAATTTTATTATCTTATAATTTTTTTATTTATGAACAGATTTTGATTAAATTCTGACCAAATGTATTTCGAAGTATTCTGAACCCAGTGGTGTACTCAGAATTTTCAAATTTCATTCCCATATAACTTTTTTATTCATTCCTACAAAATTTTTACATAAATCACTTGAGAATATCGTGAATTCAGTGGCGTCATCAAATTATATCTAAAAAAATCGCTGGTATGTTTTTTGGATTTTTGACCTTAAAAAAAATTCGAAGTAGGCCTTGAAATTTCTATTTTCATTTCGAATTTATGTCACTCAACTTGAACTATTGATGCTCTATCTATTGAAAAAAAAAAACTTCTGAATCGGATAATAAAATAACAGCTTTAGAGAGGTGGCCTGCTTTCAAATGGGTCACTCTGTATACCGCTTTTGCAGATATTTTGGAAAGTGACATTAGTACAGAGAATAGCACGATACATTTTTATTTGACGGATGATCAGTTTTCTGATTCGTTCAGTTTTGAATTATTATGGGAAAATTTGTACCTATACAATTCAAAATGTTCTGCAAATACATTGGCCATATATTTTTCATTCATGTATGATATCTATTAATAGTTTTCCAGTTTTTTAATTCTTGCTCAACTATGGTTTTTAGGTACCTTTCAAAAATTCGCGACCTTTTCAATTTCCCCAGTTCATTGATTTTTCTGATAATTTTGAAGCTTCTGTTTATAATTTAAACAATGCTTCTTCAATGATAAGTAGTTGTTATTGTATGGTTGTGACAAAAACTGTCCTCCGAAGCATTTGGCCGGTGGCAATGTCATCTCGCGTCCTTCGCCTGCCATCTTGATGGGCAGGGGGCAGAGGGAAGGAGAGCGAACCATTTTCTACGATTGTCGATTACACATCGTCCGTCGACCGTCCACGCCAAGAGAAAGTCTTTCGAATTCGACCTAGTTGACCATTAAAAATGCACAGGAATGCGATTTTACATGACTCGTTGGTTGCGTTGTTCTGCATCGGCGACGTTCAGTGTTGTTGTTTTCATTGGATATTATTACTGAATAGAAATTCGCAAACACCTGGACACTCACGCAAGATCGAAATGCGATGGAACCTATACGAAGCCGTCACAAATTCGATCAGATGCGATCTTGGGAAGTTCCGAAACCCATTACTTTGTTTTTTCCACAGTATACCCCCATATTTCCAAGGATTATCAAAAAATACACAAACCAACACATCCCTTAAGACCCAGTCGTTCTCCATGCTAAAAACTTGCAAAATGCCCACTTAAGATTTTGCAACCGATATCAGGTAATAGAAATAGTTTTATGAAAGACACTCCCCATTTCTTAAAGAACCTGAATGAATCACAGATGCAGATATTCTGGTTAGTTTTGATGTTGAAAGCTTATTGACAAACGTACCAATTGAAAAAACCAATTAATTGGAAAGAGACCTAACAATGAAAAAACATATTTCGAATTTATAAATTTATAGCCTTTTTTGATTAATATATGCCCTCAAGAAAGCCTTTACCCACCACTCCCCCCCAAGGAAAAAAATTTACGACGCCCTTGGTGTTTGCTGTTTTGAATCAGAGTAGAAATGACTCAATGAACAAGAACCGACAATAACATTCAATTTAGAAACAGAAAAAGATAATCAGTTGCCTTTCTTGAATGTTTCGATAAAATAAATGCGTCAGTCAAAAACTAACAACGTTAGAAGTGAAAATTTTCATATTATCCTAAAACTGCCAATCAGTGTACAAAAATAGTTATTAATGATACAAGTGTTAAAAGTGGCATTTTATTTTGTGAGTGGGGAATATAAAATCAATTTTAACAAATGTATCATACAAATTTTTTTGTACAACAGTTACTGCTAGTAAGAAAAAAACAAAAAAAAAAATTAGATCCATGAAGATTCGAACACACAATCTTTGGGTTACAAAGAGGCTCCAACTATAATAAACCCCAACGCACTTTATTTATGAATGTCATTATTTGTCAGTGATGAAGGACCTTCTACAATTTACTACTTCGTTTGTAACTTCAAAAGGAATTAGTATTACCAATTACACAAACGGCCAAATAAATATGCGAACTTTCATAAATGATTCCTCTTGAGTAGGTGTTCTGATTATAATAGCTGATTGAAGTGTTTCTATTAGAGAGATCTATATTACTGAGTATCCATCATCTCATATGTCATTTTACTTTTAACACTAGTATTGGAATTATTTTTAACACTAGTGTAAAAAGTGATTTTGTGAAAACGTTACTTTTTAGTTCGTATGTCAATGAATTAAAAACGTAATTTTTAATGACAGGTGTACAAAAAATACATTGCAGTACAGAATATCCCGAATTAATTACTATGAAAGTTTCAATTGTTACACAATGTATATGTACATAATGTATTTTTTGCACACTCATTAACAGTTTTCGAATAACATAAAAAGTTTCACTTCTGACACTGTTAGTTTTTGACAGACGCATATACTTTATAATACCCTAGATACCAAATGGCACGCTAAAATGACAATAACGGGACATAACCAGAAGTGTTGATTTTATTTTCACATCGTCGTTGTCAGTGATACGATAAAGCTTTGACTGTAATTAGTATGTAATTTAAATAAATCTCGGAAGTTGTACAGGCGATTATTATATAAATAAGACAACACTAGTTACAAAGACTCTAATTTAAAGAATAGAAGCTACCCAAAACACCAAAATTACGTCACTTTCACTCGACGCGCGTTTCGCTAACAAAGTAAGTATTCTGAAGAGATATACGCTTATTATGCTTGACAGTAAAATGAAATGCGTTGCCAATTTCTGTTTCGAACTGGCTATTTTTCGGTAATATTGAGCATAAAATATTTCGATAATATCTTGCCGTAGGAGTTGCGAAAAAGTTTTTTCTTAGTGTCGATTTTGGCCATCAGTAATTATTTGGTTGATAAATCAACTATTTTCTGAACACCGTAGATAAAAAAACTGTCATTGCACTTGAGAGGGCGCTGATGTACAGTTATTCTTAAGTAAATTGAGCAACGTTCAGGAAATGACCAACTGCACTGCTAACTACAGTTGCCGCAGAAACGTTGTAAAAATCTAAATATGATTGACCAGTTGGTGCAAAACAGGGTTGTGACAACGTTGTGTTGACGTCGGCAACGCAACTTATGTTTGGTTGCACAACTTTTTAGAACACGTCGCCGCAACGTTGGATTCTTATTTGGGGGTACATCAGAAATCGAGATATAACGGGTTCAAAAATATCCCAACATATTCTCACATCTGATGGCGTTCATATGATGGAATAATAACAAAATATCGATTAGATAAGTAGTGTTAGAGATCATTTGGGTTATTTTATGTTCGTAATCTTATGTGTTCACGGCGACTGTGGCATTACATTTATCAGCTGAAAGAATTTTTATTTTATCATCTGATCGAAGAGATGTTTTTGTGCTCTTCTCATATTCATTTAAATTACTTCTAGAATTATAAATATCCAAAAACTCCTGTCAGAATCGAATTTCCTCCACAAAATCAATCAATTAATATTTTGGAATATTTCCTGGATACGGTACTGGCAATGACATCCCATCCCATTATTACACTTCTAGTAGCGAAACCAGCAGAATAATGGAATCGTTTGCAACAATTCACACTTTATTACAAGAACAACACAGCCAATATGACATCATCGATAACTTTCGAAGCTTAGTACGATACCGAGATTTTCTCACGGTTCAACATGTTACCTCATATTCGATTTTTTTCGATTTTGTACGCCGCAAGGCTTAGTCATGTTAGACCAAAATTATCCAGAATCATTACTAGTCGGTTCACCTTCTACATTACTCATTAATTTATTAATATGAATGGAAATGTCGAAACGCTAGGTCAACTTGATGACTATTTCTAGCTCTTGCATTCCAGATATCGGCTTTGTTCTATCAATCTGAGTTTGTTTCCCTCTGGGGGGGTCTCTATCTCTCAGCAAAATCCAATCATAAATAATTGAGGAAATGGATGAATCAACCAGTCATTAATGTTTAAATGAAGACACATTATTACCGTTAGTTTTGTAGAAAACAACTTTACTTGAATCTATTAAATTCACGAAATCCCACCTACTAACATCTGCCGAGCTATCCTTCTCTGCAGTGTATTGCTAATCGATAAAAAGAAAAACAGTCATTAAAATAGCAGTCTCGCATTGACCAAATGGCATAATGACAGAATTACCGTTAGATTACCATAGCTCTTTCTGCAATCAACCTGTTACTCAGCCCCATTAGCTATAACATCAATGGTTTGGCATGAGTGGAGGCAGTTTCAAAATGTACCTGGAAGTGAGAATACACATTACCTACTAGAATTCTGTAAACAAAATGATTTTTTGAAAGTTGATTAATTCATCAACTGCGGTGTTTTAATCCCTTGTATATACAGTGGGTTCATGAATAGTCCTTTACTAATAACTTTTGAATCAGACGATAAATTTTGGTCACTGGAAATTCAGTAAATCTTGCACTCCAGTTTATTTGGATTACTAATTTAAATGACACTGTTTTGAAAACTGAACTTGAATGTGAAGTTTTGATTTTTGTTCGGAAATATGAATATTCATAAAATCTGTTGTGGAATCATCTGCGGTTGAAAGACAAACATTAGTTGCTATTTTATATCGTTCAAGATAACCTCTTGGGAGGTATTCATGTTGAAAAGGGGAACATTCTCCATGAAAATTGAAAAATGAAAAATGGGATTCATTTGTAATATCCAACAGAAAACATAACTACATCTGATAGATATTGTGAAAAGACTATAAATGAAAAAAAATCTGAAAGTGAAAATTCGCTTTTCATTCAGATAGTTGTTTTTTTTATTTTATTTAGTTTTCATTGAAAATTCATTGAGTAAATCAGATAGGGAGAATTTTATTAAAACATATCACTCACAGAAATCGTTCATTTCATTGAAGCAAGGTTCGCTTCTCTCGTATTTGATCCCCAATTGATTTTGGTCGACGAAAATATATTTCGCTTTGCCAAGCTCATCAGGGAGATTTATAGAATTGGAAAGCAGGCTCTTCAGAAGCAATTATACACATCAAATATGAAAATGGATGGATTGATGTGTACAATTGCTTCTGAAGAGCCTGCTTTCCAATTCTATCAATCTCCCTGATGAGCTTGACAAAGCGAAATAGATTTTCATCGACCAAAATGTATTGGGGATTGAATGCGAGAGAAGCGAATTTATTTAATGAATTTTCAATGAAAACTACAGAAATTTAAAAAAATCGACTTTCTGAATGAAAATGCGAATTTTCACTTTCAGATTTTTGTTTTCATTTAGAGTCTTTTCTCAATATCTATCAGATGTAGTTCAATGTCCAGCCCGGCTAAAGCTAAAGCAGTTGTTTTCTGTTAGATATTACAAATAAATCACATTTTACATTTTTCAATTTTCATGGAGAATGTTCCCCTTTTCTACTCGAATGTGAAGATCCGAGCACATTTTTATGGAGCAAAGTATGTTTCAAACAATCATGTAAATTTATATATTTCATAAATCTTTAAACATACTAGATTTAATTATAATCTGAGGTGGGTGCGAAAATTACCTTGGTTATACTCCAAACTCAAATCAAATCAAACAACCACTTCCAAATCGCCCACCCTAAGAATAATTTTTTGTCTTATCAGCAGTATAATGATATTTTAAATTTTGGCCGTCACCTGAAAATAGTAATGAAAATAATGGAAGAACAAAAATACACAACAACCTATGAACACGACAGTTTCAATTATTATTTCAACTATCATCTGCCCAATTTTCTCATCAAGTAGATAAAGATGAAATTGAAGGTGAAAAAAGAAGCACTCCCTAATACCTTTCCACCAGATACATACTTTCTGGTTAACACTTCATAAATATATCGCGTGCAAGGGAGACCTTCATTAGAACCATTAAGAGCACTTTGTTATTTATCTATGTAGTGATATTGCGAAACAAGTCTTGCAACTATAAATCATAATTTTTTCAAAAACTGACAGATCTGTGCTCTGCGGGCAACAAAGAAACAAGCGTGTGTCAGATAGCTATTCAGGTCAAATGTTTTGTATTCGCATAGGCTAGTCCATAGGGTTGGGCAAAGATATGAACTGGTGATAAAGGTTGAGGGTGTTGAAATTTCCAAAGCAGGTGCAAGTATTGAAAGGGACATTTTTTGATTATGTATAGTGAAAGATTATGTTGCAAAAGTATTAAGCACATTAAAAAACTTGGTATTTTTTCACATTTATCGAAATATACTAATTAATACATTTTGCAGCCAATTTTCGAGAATAAACATCTTAGTGATAACCTGGGAGATCTCTTGTCATGAGACCCAAGGCCTGATAATGTTCCTGAAATACATCAAATTGGTGACACCAGGCTTGAAAAAAATCTCAAATTTCTGTATCTCCATCATCATCAAAGTTCACAATGATGCATTAAACATTGCAGCCTCAGTAATTCCAACGTTACGAGAGTTACGACAATACATTGAATTTGGCATAATAAAAAACCCTAATCTATTCAAAACTTTTCTAAATTATATCTAATGGATCCTTAATGGATCCTTCCATATCACTCAATTATTATAAAGCTGAAAGATGAAAGATGAAAGATGAAAGATGAAAGATGAAAGATGAAAGATGAAAGATGAAAGATGAAAGATGAAAGATGAAAGATGAAAGATGAAAGATGAAAGATGAAAGATGAAAGATGAAAGATGAAAGATGAAAGATGATGAAAGATGAAAGATGAAAGATGAAAGATGAAAGATGAAAGATGAAAGATGAAAGATGAAAGATGAAAGATGAAAGATGAAAGATGAAAGATGAAAGATGAAAGATGAAAGATGAAAGATGAAAGATGAAAGATGAAAGATGAAAGATGAAAGATGAAAGATGAAAGATGAAAGATGAAAGATGAAAGATGAAAGATGAAAGATGAAAGATGAAAGATGAAAGATGAAAGATGAAAGATGAAAGATGAAAGATGAAAGATGAAAGATGAAAGATGAAAGATGAAAGATGAAAGATGAAAGATGAAAGATGAAAGATGAAAGATGAAAGATGAAAGATGAAAGATGAAAGATGAAAGATGAAAGATGAAAGATGAAAGATGAAAGATGAAAGATGAAAGATGAAAGATGAAAGATGAAAGATGAAAGATGAAAGATGAAAGATGAAAGATGAAAGATGAAAGATGAAAGATGAAAGATGAAAGATGAAAGATGAAAGATGAAAGATGAAAGATGAAAGATGAAAGATGAAAGATGAAAGATGAAAGATGAAAGATGAAAGATGAAAGATGAAAGATGAAAGATGAAAGATGAAAGATGAAAGATGAAAGATGAAAGATGAAAGATGAAAGATGAAAGATGAAAGATGAAAGATGAAAGATGAAAGATGAAAGATGAAAGATGAAAGATGAAAGATGAAAGATGAAAGATGAAAGATGAAAGATGAAAGATGAAAGATGAAAGATGAAAGATGAAAGATGAAAGATGAAAGATGAAAGATGAAAGATGAAAGATGAAAGATGAAAGATGAAAGATGAAAGATGAAAGATGAAAGATGAAAGATGAAAGATGAAAGATGAAAGATGATGACAGCTCTGGAGCAGTTTCTGTTAAACCAACGTTTATGAGATGATGTTCTTCCTGACGTGACAGGTATATATTTGTGTGGATCCCCAGCATTATGTTCTCAGAAATTATCTCAGTGTGTCAGATCTCCAAAAGAGAAACACACTCTTTCCTATACAAATTGACTTGTCCAATACATTTTTGTCAATGTCTGAATGGATCAATAAAAAAATATTATTATTATTATGGAAATGCTACTACTGCATACTACTACTCTACGCATTTTTTCTAGATCTGAAATTTGAATGATATAGGTAAGTATACCTAGAAGTAATTTCAAAATTTTGCCTGTTTTTGTTTGCTTTCGTGTCAAAAATACTGTATGATACACCTGTGAAATCTTTTCACACTTGTATTTCAAATAGATATTACTGCACTTTTCTCTGATTTCTCCAACTTCTACATACGTTGAAAATGATCTATACCCTGCTTATTGATGTCTGCAGAATCGTTTCTTGTCGATTCTTTCCTCTGAATATTTCCATAATGTCTATATCAAGAATCACGTGGGCTCTGGCCCTGAGGCTTCGTAACAGTATATTTTGAAAATATACCGACTACAGTTTTCTCGTTTCTCAGATAATTTTGATACCGAGAATAACGAAAACTTTCTTATATTTACAGAGTGGGATGATTCTTTTCGCCCAGCTCGAGATTTGGAAAGCCGCCTACTCAGACGAAGATTTGCGAATGCAATGGCGGCCGGAAACCGCTTCCAGCAACGCCTCCAGCGGAGATGTGTCAGATGGTAAGTACCGTATACCGGGTGTCAACGTATTCTTTAGATAAGTCATATTCAAACTCCCCAACCAAACTCAAATTTTGAGTTCAGATAACATAGAAAACATATAAAACATTGAAACATAGAAAACGTAGAAAACATAGAAAATATAGAAAATATAGAAAATATAAAAAATACAGAAAATAGAGACAATATAGAAAATATAGAAAATATAGAAAATATAGAAAATATAGAAAATATAGAAAATATAGAAAATATAGAAAATATAGAAAATATAGAAAATATAGAAAATATAGAAAATATAGAAAATATAGAAAATATAGAAAATATAGAAAACAGAAAACATAGAAAACCTAACAACTTACAAATCATAGAAAATATAAAAAACATGGCAATCATAGAAGCCATAGACACAGAAAATATTGAAAACATAGATCAACTGTAAAAGAGAGGAGTGCATTTTAGCAGAGCATTAAAATATTGAACAAACTCTCTGTCAGATTCAAACAAATGAATAGACTCAGATAAATTCAAAAAAAGGAATTTATAAACTTCCATTGATAATTGAACCCTAAACTATTACGAAATATTACAGACACACTATTTGAATCAATAAATTTTTATTAAAACGTTATTTCTGTTTTTGAATTGTTTTGCATAATATATAATGTAATTAATCTCCAGAAATAATGATATTTGTTATTATTATTATTATTACTGTCAAGCTCAAAATGATTTTCATATTTTCTTTACGATTCCAAAACGATAGACTTCTATTTGTATCAAAGGCCTTTCTAAAAAACAATTTTCCTTCATCAAAATGAACAATGAATGTCTTGTTAAACTTATAGTATTGTAATATTATTATTATTATTACTAATATTACATCATAATATATTATTCGTCTACGATATCGAAACTTATAATAAATACAAAATTTCATTATCGCATGATTCAGCACAATTTCTTTGAGGTTTCGCCTATAAAAAGTTACAACCTGTAATAAATATTTGAAATAGAATTATTCTGACTTTAATACACTTCACGATTTCACGATTAACAACGATTTTTTCGACTCGATAGGTCAAAACACCTGTGCTGAAACGTAACTTTCAGTTTACTTGAAGTCGAATAAATCGACTCAAAATGACCAGGTAGATCTCCTGAGTGACCTTCGCGCAAGTCTAATAACAACAATATAGTGAGCTGCAATTATATTTAAAATCGATGTGGTGTGGTTTTAGCTGTATAGTTTCTAGTTTCTTGGTTGGGAATTATGAAATAACCTTCGTCAGAGAGTAAATTAAAAAACAATCATGTCCAGCGTCGTGGGAATTTAATTTTCTATTCCTAGTGCAGTTAAATAAAAAAATGTTTCAGTACGTCTACATTTACTTTTCACACTCTCGTAAAGTCAAGGTTTAAGGTTTAAATGTGAGTGAGCCCATATCAGGCTCTCCACTGCGGCCAATGGCCTATTGTGGCTCACCCTATGGTTATATTTCTCCCAGTATATCCAATCTCTTAACGAAATTGAGTAACATATTGGGAGAACAGTTTACCAGATCTTCTGGCCTTACTTTTGTATTGCCAAATATTGAGAATCTGGTTCTGGCCGCTGCAGGGCATGTACACAGGATGTGTTTAGCCGTTTCATCATCCTCCATGCATAGACGGCACTCTGCATCCTGTGCAAGTCCGATTTTATGCATGTGGTGTTTGAGTTTGCAGTGGCCAGTGAGCAAACCTACTATAACTCTGAGATGTGCTCTACTGAGTTCTAGAAGTTTGTCAGAGTCCTGTTTTTTCCTTGTACAAGCAATAAATGCTTTGGAATGGGCTAGTCCTGGTAGACTGAGCCAATACTCAAGTCTTTTATTGTCTGCCCAGGCGGTTGTAGCATTCTTGGCAGTGCTATATGCTAAACCGATGACCGGTTCTGGCCCAGTGAACGTTGTTTCGCCCCCCCCTTTTGCTAGGGAGTCCGATATTTCGTTTCCTTCTAGGCCCGTGTGACCTGGTATCCAAACTAGGGTAACGTTGTTGCCTTGTGCTAGTCGGTTCAAGGTGTCTCTGCAGTTCCATACTGCTCTGGATTTAAAGCAGTTGGATTCAAGCGCTTTCAATGCTGCTTGACTATCTGAAAATATATTTATTGTTTTTCGTGTGAGGTGTCGGTTTTCCAGCTCCCTTGCACACATTTCAATGGCATATACCTCTGCCTAGAATATCGTAGCTAATTTACCCAAACTGAATGAGGGTTTCACTACTGGGTTCATACCATATATTCCGGCTCAGACACCTTCCAATGTTTTGGAACCATCGGTGAACCACCTTTCATTTGCCCTACATAGGTCAGTTTCATTCCGAACCCAGTCTTCTCTTTCAGGGAAGACCACGGTGTAGGACATGTTGAGGTTAGTGGTTTTAGGCATGATGTCTGAGGGCATTCCCAGAATGTTGTGAGCTATTATGCCTTCCAGCATGCTGCTGCCTCTCATGACACATGCCTGCGGTAAACTAATGGCCGCTTGGTAGAGTCTGTATGTTGCCCATCTTGCCTCTCTCTCCAGAACTATGTGGAGAGGAAGTAGTCCAAGAAGAGCTTCCATTGCTACCGTTAGCGTGGAGCGAATGGCCCCAGTAATCGCCAGGCACGCTTGTCTCTGTAGTCCGTTAAGTTTAACCTGGGCCATTTTTTGTTGGCCCAAAGTCAAAGTAATTTTCAGATTTACTCTAATTATAATAGTCCGGTGGCAGGAAGGGTTTTCGTAGTCGATGAAGCGCGACTGGATCGCGCGACTGGATCATCCAAGTTATTCTTATGTATTTTGACCCGCTGAATCCGAATTTTGAGGGTGATAAACCGTGAAAGCATACGGAAAATTTTGTTGGACAACAAACAGAATTGTGCATTCAATTCAAGCTACTTTAAAAGCAATTGGCTCGTACCGATCAATGTTCAAGTTAGTTTGGAACTTTCAACGAAGACTCTCCTCAATAGGAATATTGTTAAAAATTGTTGTTTTTTTTCGTTAACCAGCTGTCGTCCCCTTACGAACGGCAGCCCCCAAAAGTCGAAACTTGTGCGAGCCAAAGATTACCGAGGTCTTACCTTTTAACGTGCGATTCTCGGGCCATCAGATAAAAATCTGTAGTAGCTAGGATTCGAACCTAGCAGTCGCAGTCAGTGGTTTTGAACGCGACAGTCTCAACCACTGAGCTACCTGGCCCTTACAACAATCACAATCAACAATCTATCTCCGGTCTGGATTCCAGGCCACTCCAGTATGGAAGGCAATGGAGCGGCGAAAAATAATAGTTTAAAAAAATTAAAGGACCCACTTCACCTCCAACATGGACTAAAAAGTAAAAAATAATTGACAATTTAATTACTCAAATGTAAAAAGGCGTCGGTGCTTTCAATATTTTTCAGTTTAATTTAAAAAAACTGAATTATTGATTTTTTTACTTTTTTTACTTTTTAGTCCATGTTGGAAGTAAAGCATGTTCTTTAGTTGTGTTCTTTAGTTTTTTTAAACTATTATTATTATGACTGAAAAGTCGAAATCTCTGACCATAATCTCAAAACTCGTCCACCATCTTGGGCCGCCATCTGGAATTCATAAATTTTGACAAAATATCCATAATCTCTGTCTCCGGAAACCCTCACACACTCATTTCGAATTAGACCATAATGACAAATATCGTCCGCCATCTTGGAGCCGCCATTTTTAATTTATGAAGTTTAATAAAAAAATCAAAATATACGGCCTAAAAAACCTCCATATACCAATAATTTTGAATCGAATCTGACCATAATCACAAATCTCGTCCGCCATCTTGGAGCCGCCATTTTGAATTTATGAATTTAGATAAAAAATGAATAACGTCTGACCCCGAATACCCTTTCATACCAATTTTGAATCGAATCGAACCATTATCGCAAATCTTGTCCGCCATCTTGGATCCGCCATTTTTTTTCTATAACAAAAATGTCATATTCCATTGTCACCGGAATTTTGAACAAATGCCAAATTTCAAATCATATGGACGTCTGGAAGTGGGAGCAAACCACGTTCAAAGTTTCCGTTACATAGATATATACACACTTACATACACCCATACGAGTGGTGCTAATATAAGTGTGTTAAAAAGGGGGCCGTAACAGGTTTTGTCCGACCAGAACCTGTGGTTGGCATTTCTTCAAGTGTTGCCAAACAAACACCGATGAATACCTGTGTAGAAAATTTTAACTCTCTATTCCTATTAGTTTTTTTATTTTTATTTTTTTTTGTTTTGACTTGTATATCCATCTAACGATGGCTCCAGGATATGGAAATACTGACCATGATTGGTCCATTCCATTCCAAGGCAATTTCAAATCATTCATAAAATGTTACCAAACTATTAATCGTTAGACTTCAGTAGGAATAACTAAGGGCCAAGTAGCTCAGTGGTTGAGACTTTTGCGTTCAAAACCATTGACTGCTGGTCAGCTAGGTTCGAATCCTTAGCGACTACAGACTTTCATCTGATAGCCTCGAGAAAGTGCTAGAAATCGCACGTTAAAAGGTAAGACCTCGTTAATCCTTGGCTCGCACAAGTTTCGACTTTTGAGGGCTGCCGTTCGTAATGGGACGACAGCTGGTTAACGAAAAAACAATTTTTTAATTTAATTTTTTAACTCACGTTGTCTAACAGGCCCTCCGTATTGGCCAATGTCTGACATCCACGACTCTGACAGATCATCGAATGCATGGGCTACTTGGAAAAGAACGCTCCTACCCCTGCTTTCTCTCATGGTCGCAGACCAAGCGGAGATCAAAACTGATGACTTCACAGGATTCATCCAGTACCATTTCATTATGTAGAAAAGTGTTCATGTCGAATTGTCACAGCTCCTCTTGAGTCCACTTCACCACTCCAAAAGAGTAGAGAAAAATCGAAACGGCAACTATATTTGTTGCAGCCACTTTGTTCTTTCCCGATTGTTCTTATAACCAGATATGTCTGAGTTTATACTGCCACAGGGAGAGTTTTTAACCTCGAGATGATATAGGATGCTTCCATCTATGAGATGGACATCGTCTTCATCTGAATGCATTTTTCCCCTAAGTATATCTAGGAATTCAATTACTTTGTGTGGTTATAAGGAGGAAAATACTTCTTGTTCTCGTTATGGTAAAAGTAGCTTCTGCCAGCGATTTCGCCAAAAAAATTGTCCGTCAATAACATTAACAAAAAGTGTCGATTGCTTAAGAGTACCGAGTGCCAAAAACTTACAAGTATTGGCGAAATTGTTATGTTATTCAATTGATTTCTTTATCACTCACACATTTTTCTGGACCCAATTCTGATGTACACGCGGACAAAGTCGCAGGCAGAATATTTCTTTTTTTTACAACTTCATCCTCAATAAAAATAGTAAGTCTCGGTGAACTCAAATCAGAAAAGAAAACGGTAACAACTGAAATACTTTCGAGATAATTTTTATATTCATACTGATACAGCCATTCCTCATAATGTGCAATAACATGTCAGAAAGTAGTCTCATAGTTGCAAAGGTCAATATTAATATCAAGAAATTGTTCTTAGCGCTACGTGCAGCCATATGCTTTTATAATATCTTTTTTTACATTTCATCTAAGATTTCAACATGGAATATGCTAAACAATCCAAGTTGTTAACCTTCACTGAGCTGCCGAAGCTAGATAGTAATGATAATATTATACAACTTTTCAGAGATAGGATTGTTTCTTTGCTCGATCGCGATCACAGATGCAGTCTTAAAGTTATTATAGATGCATTGGAAAAGTAATCAGAAAGTTTTTGTTCTCAGGAGTACATCAATACTGCGCAATACTGCGCAACACTATTCAAATTTCTACCTCTTTATTATTTATACTGATCTGAAACCGGTTCCTAACTTTATTTTTTTGGAAAATAACAATGTATTCACTCGCTTGTCCATATACCAAAAAAACAACCAATTATCTTCTGTTACATAGGTCTTCATGCACTTGGCCTTGGTGCATGAAAAGCAATTATAATAAGAAGGAGATATCACCCATGATTATTGGTAGGAACCTATTGGTGTATTGTTATCTACACAAGATTTAGGCTGATGGTAATATCTCACTTCACCTGAACCCTTCCAATATATTTTAGTTAAATGTTATTGTAGGACTCCATTGTATAACGAAGTCGCGAGCGAAAGCTATGTTCCAACTCTCACCCCCTTCAACCTATTGACCTAACTCCAGTGTATTTATATTTATTTCTAGAGCCTCTGTTTTGGTACATTTCATGATTTCCTCGAACTTTCTAGAACCTTCCTGAAGTTTGAAGAACATTCTAGAGGTTTCTATAGTATAATAATCCAGTTATTTCTAAAAAAGTCCAAACCTTATGCCCCCTTTCTGGACCGAATATTCGAGAACTTCATTTTTATTACACTACAGATTTTTCCAGAGCCCCTTTTCTAGTTCATCCACAATCTTTCAGCACCTTCTAGAATCTTCGAAACATTCTAGAGTTTTCTTTCTCATAATCTGAAATTTTCCAGAAATCTCCTACGCCCCCACACCCACTAATTACCTAACTTTAAAATTTCACTCTGTATATTTATAGTTTGTTCTAGAACTTTCCGGAGTCTTTGTTATGGTTCATTCCAATTTTCTGAAATGTTTCAACACCCTCCAGAAACTTTGAAACATTCATCTAGAGTTTTCTTTTCTAAACTCTAAAAATTTTCAGAAAGTTCCTACGCCACGTGCCTCTTGGTTATCTAACTTTCGAAGACTTTTCTATTTTTGGCGAAGTAACAGGCAGAAATCGCTAAATTCGCAATACAAATTTTTCCGGGCAATTTTTCAAATTTTTTTCTTCGTAAGAAGCTTCCTCGAACTTCAAGGAATATTAATTTTTGAAAAAATTGCAAAATTGGTCCACATTTGGCGATTCAGTTTTTATTATAATATAAAACCACTCCCTCAAACCCCCACCCCCACGCGTCGGTGGAAAATCGTTGACTATTTCATCAGATTCAATCAACTAAAACTTGATGAAGATTTTTTTGTTACAGAAGAGGAAGAAGAAACCCCACCTCCGCCTGCCACAGACCCCGCCGTAAAACCCACCACCTCCAGATCAGGATCCCACATCCACCTCTGGCAGTTCCTGAAAGAATTGCTGTCGTCGCCCCAAACACACGGATCGTGTATTCGGTGGCTAGATCGCACAAAAGGCATCTTCAAGATCGAGGACTCAGTTAAAGTAGCCAGACTGTGGGGCAAGAGAAAAAATAGGCCAGCTATGAACTACGACAAGCTCAGCAGGTCAATCAGGCAATACTACAAGAAGGGCATCATGAAGAAAACGGAGAGGTCGCAAAGGCTTGTCTATCAGTTCTGTTACCCGTATAATTTGTAGGGCAAACACAAAAGTGTACATTGTACATCGTTTCCAATACATTGTCCATTGTATCTGAAACATTGTACATAGTATATTGTCCACTGTACTTTTACTCTGTATTGTACATCGTACCAAATACAGTGTACACTGTACCTAATACTTTGTACACAGATATCGACGTATTGTACTCTGTACGTGTGTTGCACATTTAATGTTATAAATTGTATATTTGTTTGTACATAGCCGTATGTAAGATACAATGTAACTTATTTCTGGGTAGGTGTATGGTTTTGGTGTGGGTGTAACGGTTTGAAATGCATTTTGCAATCAAAATGTGCAAAAGGCAAGCAACGTAGGGTATTACTACGTCTGTTTTGTCGATATGCTAGTTAAGCATAGTATTTTTCTAAAGGAAGGTAATTTCCGAGAATATTCTAAGTTTACATAAAATATTATTCACCGGTTGATAGAATTCTTGGGAAATAAGCTATCGCCATTTTTTTGTACAGTCGGCAGCTGATGCTCGAGTTATTAACTTTAGAAGCTCGTTGTTGATCAAAGAATGGTTTGAGGTTGAGTTTTCTTTGAAGTTTTTTTCGGGTCCGGTGATATTTGGTCCCATATATCTATGATATATTATATATGTAAGTTCTGTGAACAAGTTACTCTTAAGGCTGTAAATTTTTCTTAATTGAAAACATTAATAATATTCCATAATACAATGATAATTTATTGATTGTATGTTTTTTATAACTCTCCAAGTAACAATATATAACAGTATCTTTTACTTATTTATTATAGTTAATAATCGATACTTCAACTATCGCTCATGTATATATTCATTATAAGTATTTTATGGTTTAATCATGATCTACAAAGTCACAGCAATAAATTTAAAGCATTAAGTATAAATTATTTGGTTTTCTTCCATTCTTTCGAAACTTTTTTGTATCAATTTAGTGCGGCACCCAATACCCGATCCTTTTTATCATTTCATTCCCATTTCAGTTGGAATTATCTCCACAAACTAATTGGAAACTTCTTTTGCTGACCAGTTTAGATAAATTAATATGGAATATAGAATCAAATTTTTGAATCACGCCTGCCACCTTTCCTACGATAGCTGAAGTAACCTGTTTTGCCTTCCAAATTTATATCGATCAATTAGACAATAAATAGTAATACCTTCACTAAGCAAGTCCTGTATTAGTTTAGCTATTGGTGTATAGGTGGCAATGATGCATTAATTCTCTATTTTTTTCTCTTTTTATTTCTTGGTCGTTCCAAAGTTTCAAATACTTTGGCATATTTGGTCCACTTTTTCTTGTTAACTGATATTTACATTGTATTTTTTTTATATCGTGATGATTTTTCTTTAAAGTGGCAATACCTACCAGAAGTCCTGAATGCTTATCGAGAACCCATTTTTATTCCCAGTTTGGTGGATTATAAACTCAACTAAACACAGGATAAATTGAAAACAAAGAATTAAGAAAGTTTAATAGAATAAAAAGCCATCAGGGAAGTTGTCATGCGCCAAATCGATGAAATAGAAATTTCTATGGCAGTAAACTCCGATAAAAGTGACAAAAGTTCTTAATTTTTTTCATCGTTGCTGCCAGGAGACCCACATTTGTGATTGGCATCATTTTAATTGTCAAAACAGCATGTCGTCATTTCATAATATTCATTCATATTGGTATTAGGATCGATTCTGTTTCTCAGTACCATGTTTTATTATCATATCAAGAAAACTTTGACAGCAAACTTTATCTCAATTTTGTAGAAGGCTTGCCATCTACATTGCTTTTTCGGTAGGAGATGATGTGCCAGCAATATCTCCTGCCGACGGATAGCAAAGCCTTCTATAAAATTGAGGAATATTTTGCTGTCAAAGTTTTTCTTGCCATGATAACAAAACTTACTAATGAGAAACAGAATTGACCCAATTATCAACCCTAGAGACCCAAAGGGCCAAAATTGATATATTCAAATATTTTCTTGTAATTTTTGACACCGCATGAGAAATGCATACCCATTGATGTTCAAACTTGTGCTTGTCGGCGTGCCTGATAAACGCGAGGTGAGCACGGAACATGTTCTAGTTCACATAATGAAAGATTCAGTGAAATATACGACAGGATAATTTGAAAAATTCAAATGTTGTACCGCAGTATTGAGAAAATTATTACAGAGCCAGAGAAAATATGACCTTGTGATAGAAACGCAAGTGAAAGGCATGTATGTGAATGGTCTTGCAGTTTTCAGGCACACGGGTAAAAATGGTTATGCTGGTAAATTGCACTGGCTTCATAAACCCTTGGTGGGCACCCATGTATCTGAATTGGCCTTAATAGGTAGTTGTGGACACCTTCCTCACAGCTGAACTGACATACTGAAATGCATAGAATAAAAATTCTCTATTTAGTAATACCGCTTTTATGGCAAGAAAACCCGATAAATACTTTTTATCAGTTCAACCAAAAGATCATAGATGACGCACTCTCGGTGCAGAATTTAAGGTCACTGAATTCGCAGTCTGCGCGAAGGGTACGACATCTATAATTATTTGCGGAACTGATACAATGTAGATCAGGTCTTTCTTGCCATAAGCGGTAATGTATCTCTTTGAACTGTTTCTCATTATTAATCGAATTTTGAACAATACAATTGAGTTTAGTAAGACATGGTAATGTCGTGAATAAAAATGTTCGATAAACTCAGCTGATCACCATTATATTGTTTCGCGTTTAAATTTTTAGCGGCACCTACCCCTATATACTTACTAAGTATATATATTATAATTTCTATGCACCTACCGGGAACGCATTTCGCGAATACTCGAAGGCTTAAGCTTTGACCCTAAACCTCAGAGTAATAAAAGACATAGAGATGCCCTGCCTATACCTACACAAATACCTGCTTTGAAGTGAACATGAACTATCCTTTTCTATAGAATTTGTTGGCGAGGGAGGTGACGGGTGGTGACAGTTTGTTTACATTTAGAGTAATATAAGGGCCATAATACAAACGAAGAACGACAACTTGATCCGAATGAAATGGGTGGGCACGAAACTACCCGAATGAATACGGGCTTAACATGTATAAGGCCCTCGCTAGTAAACAAACAAAGTTATATTGACTTCAAGACAGGGATGGAAAAGGCATCTTTATGGTCTTTCATTACACTGAGCCCTAAACAGAATTCGATTGCCCAGACACTCAACGTGAGTTACCAATGCAACTTTTTTACGGTTCGCGTCGTGCGTCACGCATTCTTATTGGCGAATATATCATGCAGGGTCAAAAACCCTGGGTGAGCACCCAAGTATCTGAATCGGCCTTCATACTATGAACGGTGTTGTCTCTCTGTCTTTGTGTTCTATGATCTTTGCAGTCCTCTAAAGCCATTCGTTCGTTTTTGATTGGTCCACACCTGCCACTCCTCAGTTCCACACTCCTCAAACCCCTCCCAGTCAATTACCTGTCAGTTGTCAAGTTATTCCGGTTATGAAAAAGTGAGTTGTCAAAGGAGTTTTTTCGAAAAAAGTCCAATAAATTCAAAATTGGCGTAAAGGATAATATTAGGTAACTAGCCACGGTTATTGACTCATTTTTTCGTAATATCATCCAGTTTCAATTTTGGTTGCTTGAAAATAATGTTTGTATCGAGCTTCCTTGTGAAGTGTTGGTCAATGTGCATATCCATGTAATGTTATAATATTAAAATCAATTATAGCATTGCTACAATTGATTACTTCAGTTCCATCCACTTTGGTAATTACTTCAGAAACTTCTAGATTGTACTAGCATACCTACATAACTTATACTTTCCCCTATCAATCAGTTCTTAATTACCTTTAAGTGGATTACAATTTGTTCAGTTTTATCGGAGATTTACCTCTCTGAGTAATTTCCTGTGGATTTTCCTGTGAACTTTCCTTTCTCACCTCTTTCAATTTCTTTTGCAGGTTTATGCAGTTGAAGACATCAAAATGAACATTAGGATTAGTTATATAGTCCTCTCGATTCTGTTTCTTGGAGTTATAGGCAATGATGAACTTGTAAGTTGATTGTTTTATCCTAAACACAGGATAATAATCATTTTGGTGAAAATTAATATCAGCAACTTGAAAATACTGAGAAAAATCTCAAAAGATTCTTATGTTCATGAAAGTTTTACCTGTGTTTCAAAAAAATATGAAATGAAATAGGTGCATTGGGTATGAATTGAGATTTTTGTATACAAGCCACTGGTTACTTGGTAATTCATGAACATACAAGCTACTTGATAGTTACTTGAGAATAGAGTAAAAGCCAAAATGGGTTGTAACATAGTTTCAGGGGAAGTTATTTCCTTGATCCAGTATGTAACATGAATATCTACAAAATGAATAAATCATCATCGGAACAAATAAGTATATCCTTTTCAGTTATCATGACAGGTTTATCAGTTCAGAAATTCATACTATATAGCTTAGCATGTTCTGTAAATTATCAATACCAAGACTCGTTATGGTCTAGTTTAAAGTACTTACAAGATATTCAATGAATAGTAAAGCTTTCTGCCATTTTATTGTGGGAATAATGTATGATCAAGCCCTAAAAATCACAGCATGTTCATAATATTCAAAATGAGAATTTTTTTATTTTTCTGAAAAAATGAAGGCTCAAATTCGAACTAATATTGAGTATTATATTGCTGAAAAAGAATTTTAAATCAAAAAGTAATGTTTTTTTCTTTTTGTTGAGGTTGCTTTTAGATTTACCTTGCTGATGAGTGACAACACCGTGAAAGTGGTAAAGAAGTGTTCCCCCCGTTTGAATGAAAACCTTATTGAGGCTATGTTATTTAAAAAGCATGGCAAACTATTCTTGTAGAAAACAGATGTAATTCAAATTCTAAAGGGGCAGTAGTTGTATTCTGTTTTAGCACTTGCCGACAAACGTACGTATTGTTTAGGTTAAAGAGGGAGACTGGATTATACACTAGCTCAAAAGGTGTTCATGTCGAAAACAAAATCGACTTTTTTTCAGAAATTTATCTTTGACTCAAATTTTGGCGGATATTCCTTTCAAATTGGGCATCCTGTATTCATATTACTTGCAAATAATTATGGCGCTATTCAATTCTGTCTTCAATTTCGGTTTACACACATACTCTTGCCTCATTCCGATATATCTGACTGTAAACATTATTTGTTATCAGAACTGAACAAATATTACACCAAGCCTTGATTGTATTTTATCAGAATCAGAACTCAAGAATGATTTGTGAATCAACTGTAGGCTCTTATGTAATTATTATTCCTGACACATTATTGATTATGTAAACATAAAGGGTCTACTAATCTAAATGATGTTGATAAGAAAGCAAATAAATTCACCCAACTAATTGCTAAAGTCGATAATAATACAATCACACGGAAGTGCAAAACATCATTAGAAACTGTTTTCCATTCATTACATTTAGATATATAGATAATCTAAACCATGTTTTCCAATAATGGTTGTTTAGTTGTAATCATATTTTATGAAGATGAAACTATTCGCAAATTATTAGATTCTGATGATTTCTGATGATTGGTCAGTAATATTGTCTGTCTTCCTTACTAGAGTTTTGTTTTAATTTGTACTCGGTCCACGGATATAAAACAAAAATGTTTTTAATTTTTTTTTATTTACGCTTTTCAATATATCAACACGGCGATTCAGGGCGTTTTCAGACGACCTGATTGCTTCAATATTTCGGCTTTTTACTTATGTACTCTGCAAAAAATTTACTACTAGCGGACACGGCAGAAAAAAGTGTTGAGGGTCACTCACTTATCTGGATAAAAAATATCTGTCTATATTTTGGTTGCAGAACTTTCGAGAACTTTACATGGTTGTCTTTTCAGTATGATCTAGAAATTTTTGGGGCTTCTGTTCTAAGATTCTCTTATATCCTAGAAGGTTCTCCGGTACCTCTAGAAATTTCAGAAAGTCTCACCACCACTCCTCTTCCCCGCTGGCCGAAGTTTCAAGAACTCTAGGTGGGTGTTTTCAGTGCATTCTAGAATTTGCTGGAGTTTTTTTTACTCTCATACCAATAGATACGATTTGTTTCTGAACTATCATTTTAACAGGATTACTTCTTGAAAATCTGCGAATCTGCTACCTCTGCTATTCAACGTATATATCATCAATTCATTTAGTTCGATTTTAGTCCATCACCTCATCATATAAGTAAAGATTTTAATTGAAAACATTGAAATCCTCTTCAAGAAGTTGATCAGTGTGGGCTTGACTTTGACAGAATGTTAACCTAAAACATTCGAATTTGAGTTAAATGTTTTTGTAAAATATCTTCAAGTTTGAAATTTGAACTTGACCTCATTTTATAAGTATCTAAAGTATCACTTGTCTTCCCTCCATTTATCTCTTATTTGTTCCCAGGACGATATAACGGTAGAAACAGTAGAAGAATCCACCCCAAACGTACCCTACGAAAGCCCCACACTCCCAGATCTTAGAAAAGTCTACTTCGCAGAGCATTTCGACGATGCCGGCGCTTTCCAGAAAAAATGGGTCAAGTCTCAGGCGAAGAAAGAGGGCATAGACGAAAATATCGCAAAGTACGATGGCGTCTGGCAGGTCGAACAGGCTCAAAAGGATGGCTTCCATGGAGATAAGGGCCTGGTCCTCAAATCCAAAGCCAAGCACGCCGCCATATCTGCCGCCTTGAGCAAGCCCTTCGCTTTCAACGACAAGGTGAGTTTGATAAATATATTTCTTTGCGGAGTCGTTGTACGTTATTTTTCCAGCCTCTCATCGTCCAATACGAAGTGCTTTTCCAAGACGGGCAGGAGTGCGGAGGGGCCTACCTCAAACTAATCAGCGAAGCTCCGGAAACTAAGAACCTCGGCCACTTCCACGACAAGACACCCTACACCATCATGTTTGGACCGGACAAGTGCGGCAATGATCATAAGTTGCACTTCATCTTCAAACACAAGTAAGATGATTTAGTTTGTTTTTTTTTACGAATTTTAAAAAATATTTTTATCCATTTATCCAAGTATATCTGTAGGGCTGCTTTTGAGGTATCTATTAACTTAGAGTCTCGAAGCTAGCTATTCTGATATGGTCGGCCTTTGATGGACTATTATTGGCCTCTGACGTGTCTTTAGGCCGAATTTTATGCTGCATTCAGTTGATTATTAGATGTGTTTGTAGTAACTATGAATTACTTTTCATTCAAACTTTCAAGTATATATGTATGGTTGCTTTTGAAGGATATGTGATCTTAAAGTCTAGAAGGCAGCCATTCTGATAAGTCTAAGCAGGTCTTGGATGGGTTATTATTGATCTATAATGTTTCTTTAGGCCGACTTTTGTGCTGCAGATCGGCCCTTATGTGTCTGTAGGCCGGCCTATAAAGGCCGGCCTTTGATAGATTATAATCGAACTGACTGTCTTTTGGTCAATTTTTATGGTGCAATCAGTCCAATTTTTCTCGTACCTGAAGAGAATTACGAAATACCTTTGAATCGACCTTTTAACCTGTCAGATTGACCCTTATTAGTCTGTAGATTGGCCTTATGGGTCTGTAAGACCGACCGTTCTGTTTGTGTAGGCCAGCCTTCAATATATTTATGGTAGGGCCTATGGCTAGTTTTTAACAAGCCAATAGGTCGGCTTTTGACTTTCCTGTAGGTCAGCTGTCGAATCACTATGCATACGCGTGTATAAGTCAGTCTTTGGAGTAATTGTAGCGCGTTTTTTGCAAATAATGAAAACATTTGTAAATATCACTAAACTTATCTTGATGGCGTCTATATAGGTTGGTATCTGCAGAAGACTTTTGAATATTGCTCTAAAGCCAGCTGAAATATAGGGTGATTGTTGAAACTCCAACGAACTTTTCGTTTATAATTTTCCCGGATATCTTTATGTCAGCTTTGAATGATAAAACATTGTATAGTTATTCAGTGGTATTTACAGTTTCATTCTCCAGCTTCGTCAAAAATAATTGTTTCTTCAGACGACAACTTTAACTTTTCCATTGTAGGAACCCACGCAATGGTACGTTGGAAGAAAAACATTGTCAGAAACCGAAAGAGCGTCTCGAAGAGTTCTTTTCCGATAAGCTGCCCCACTTGTATACGCTCGTTTTGAAGCCGGATAACACGTTCGAAATTTCGGTCGACAAGAAATTAGTGAATTCAGGCAGTTTGTTGGAAGACTTCGTGCCTCCTGTCAACCCTCCCGCAGAAATCGACGACCCCAATGACAAAAAACCGACGGACTGGGATGAGAGGTAAATGTGCCACAAATTTCATAAAGATTACGGTCATGAAAGTCACTTTTTCTATTATTGGTAATTGTTATATTGTGTGTTGAAACCTCAGATTAATGAAAAACCCTAGATATGGCCTTTGCTAGGTGAACATCAGCTAAGAAAAGATAACCAATGACATAACGTGTTTATTTACATTTCAATGTTAAATTGGTAAAAAAAATAAATGATTTTGGTATGTATCAATCATTGCTTAATTGTTCATATTTTATATTCAGATTTATTATTCTGAATATTCCAGAGAAATACTTATTTTCAAAAAGGTGGGAAAAAATCTTCTAAGCAGAAGATGTATGTTGTTTTCAAGTGATAAAATAGTAAGTAGGCACTGATCATTTAAGGCCTTCACCAGAATTTTCTCATTCTTGGCTACAACGGTAGTTGGAACTGGGAATGAGATCATTAATCACAAAACTCTTCCGCCATTTTGGATCCCGAAATTTTGATCAAAAATTCTTTATTCTTGACACCCGATTATAAATTGTTCGCCAAATTGAATTGAACTATATATTACAAAACTCTCTCCCATGAATTTTTCATAAAAAAACTCTGCTTGCATTGTGCTTTTTTGAAACCTAACCCTCTTTAGTGAAGGTTAATATAATCATAATTGTTTGATGAGTTAATTATTAGGATCGTAAACAATAATAAATCGGCTGCTTGAAAATTCCTATACCGATTCAGAATACTTGTGAGTCATATTGAATTTTCACGTTTCTCCCAAGATCAGACTAAACCAAGATACTTTCCTTATTTCTCTTCGAAAATATGGATAAAACGTGGTTTTAACCCCTTTAATAAAGCACGACACTGTGCTGGAAGTGTTTTGTTTTGGTTGAGTTATCTTCTCTTGCATATTCGGCTTCGGCCTATCTATGGTTTTTTATCGATCCGAAGTTGAAACGCAAATATGTTCTTTAAATCTTGTTCTGGCCGATCGTCCGCTCTGCCCTCTCTAACGCTTTTCGCCCAAATTCGCAGGGAAAAGATCCCGGATCCGGACGCGACTAAACCGGCCGACTGGGACGAGGACGCGCCCGCCCAAATAGTCGACGAGAGTGCCACGATGCCGGCCGACTGGCTTGAGAACGAGCCGACGCACATCCCCGACCCCGACGCCATTAAACCCGCCGACTGGGACGCGGAGATGGACGGCGAATGGGAGCCGCCGCTGATCGAGAACCCTGCCTGCGTGGCGGCGCCCGGTTGCGGTCCGTGGGAGCCGCCGCTCGTCAACAATCCCGCGTTCAAGGGCAAGTGGCGCGCCCCCTCCATCGACAATCCGAACTACAAGGGCAAGTGGCGGCCGAGGAGGATCCCCAATCCAGACTTCTTCGAGGACAAACAGCCCTTCAGGATGACCACGGTGGTGAGTGTCTCTATTGTAATATTTTTACTTTTGATTATTTCATTAACAGCTTGCAAATGACTGTTTTAGTGATGAATTTAAAAGGATTAGTTATTTTTATTATTATTTGCGATGTATTTCAGCATATTTTTAGTTAGGATATTTGTCTTACTGTCTCTTTCATTATCTATGGGAAAATCACCTTGGAAACAACGAAGAGTTGAGAAAGACCCGGCCACTTTCAAAAATGTTCTCATCTTTCTTTGTTATGATACCAATTTTAAGTTCAAATTCAGTAGAATGACTTTTGGCCTTCATAATGCACCCTCTACTTATCAATGACTTATGAACCGGAAAATGTAACGGTCTATTTTCAGTATGGAAACTTCTCAGCTTCTCAGCCAAAGTTCTAGTAATAATAATAGTAATGGAGATGAAGTTTATTCATAATTGAAGAACAGGGTGTACATCAATAAGATGAATAAAAGGTTTAAATATATCCACGAAGAAAACTCTATTTATCAAATTTGAAAAATGTTCTATTTGAATCATGATATTAGACTGACCCACTACTACATAAAGTATATACTCTATACATATTAAAACACCCCCGTAGCTTCCGTAAATTTGGACGTAGAGTTTTGAAATTTGTAGAATTGATTCATACATACAAAATAATCAAAATGGCCTAGAAGGGATACTTTCAAGTACACACCAACGGCGAAGGAACCACCGAAATTTCCAAAAAGTTTTTGAGTAGGAGGCAAAATATGTCGAGAATATCTTTGAATTTGATTATTTGTCAATATCTATCAGATGTATTTCAATGCCCAGCGCGGCTTTAGCCGGAGAAGTAGTTGTTTTCTGTTAGATATTACAAAAATATCACATTTTTCTTAATGGAAAATGTTCCCTTTATCAACCTACAAATAGATTCTAAATTCATGTTATCTTCCAGTCTGCTGTGGGATTCGAATTGTGGTCCATGTCTCAGGACATACTCTTCGACAATATCATCATCACAGAGGAGATCACCATTGCTGATAAATGGGCCGAAGATACTTTCGACAAGAAACGTCAGAAGATCGCCAAAGACTCTGTGAGTATTATCCATCCTTAACGTGAAGTACGCTTAATGTTTATCATATCATCAATTGATTATTGAATTGATTTATGGTTGCAAAGAACTCTTGGTGGGGAAAGATGCTACGAGGGATGAACTACCGGCCGAAGACTTGGGCGGTTTACACGATGTACTGCGCCACTCCAGTTGTTTTTTACGGGTTCTACTTGTACCGATGCGTCAAAGAGGTTGATTCATTTAGCTGGCTAGAACAACTGATGGTTTTGCAGTTTTAACGCAATATTTAAATAAATTATTAGTGGTTTTCGATCTCTTTGTCTGTGATCTAGGAGTTTACGTGCGGCAGAAATTATTAAACGGAAGTAGTAATGAATGAAATGGTAAAATACCCTTCTCTCCAAATATTTCCACCATGTGGAAAATTCTCGAACTGTTCACTTCCTTGTGTCATTGCTACCGAGGATTGCTTGTTGGTTTCCCCGCGGATGGCGCTGCGACTAACTTTTACTGTAAGTCGCTGCTTCATTTGTGGGGAAATATTAGTTATACAGTGGATTATAATTCATTGGGTTGGGGCAGGACGACTTTAATGTTGTCCGACCGCCGACCTACCCTGTCACTGACAAGCGGCCAGAACCGCGAAAATGGCGTCCAAAACAAAAATTATCAGGGGATTCTAGTACAGGAACTGTATTGCTTAGGAATTTGAAAATATTTCTAGTGTTGTTCATAATCGGGTTATTTCCATAATCGGATGGCGATTCGAGTGATTGCAATAATCGGATTATCATTCGAATTTGAATAGTTGTCACCTGTCAGTTGTCACTTGTCAATGTCATCAATCATTTGTCTTGTTCTATATTCCATTATTTATTTATACTTTTGTTCCTGTTTGTTATGTTTGCTATTTTTAATAAAAATGGTTTTTCTATTTACCAAATAATGCATTTCATTATATTTTGTTATTTTGGTTTTCATATTAATTACATAATTGGAATTTGGCAGATCCCGGCGAGTTTATACAACAGATTATTTCGACAAATGACAACAGTACACAGTACTGACAGCTGACAGTCATGTGCCAAAGTGTAACAGGTTATTTTTCATTTGAATTCTCCCAAAACAATAATCGGATTACACCGATTATTTCAATAATCGGATTATCGATTATTTTTAATTCGAATAATAACATCACTAAACATTTCTAAGATTTCAATTAAAAGGAACATATTGACTCATTGACTGTGTTGCCATTGTTTCTTGTCGAGATTGATGACTTGGATTATTAGAACTGAGCATGAAAAATCACATTATTAACTAATTTTCTTAGGAATAATAATTTAGTTTGGCTAATGACCATAGTAGTCGATGCCAACACACCAAAGAAAAAAAAATTAATAAATAATTTAGTTTGTATCACCCAAATTAGCACTTCGACTGTGTTGCAATATTGCCTTTGAAAATTTCTGCCACAGTTGTAAACGAAGTGACAGTTAAAACCAAATCTGCTGTCAACAAGCTCGGAAAACAAAAGTCATTTGAAAATAGCAAGCCCCAAAAAAAAAGACTACTTTTTCTGAGTACATAAAAAGTACACAATTGTGTAATATCCTGTAGATCTCAAATAGTGCATATCAGTCCCCTGTTGTTTTGATGCGATTGTAGTAACAACAAATGCTGTCCCCATCCAGTAACTCCTTTGTATTAACTTGAATTTTATAACATCGTTTTCGAATTTTTATTTTGCTAGGAGAGCGTTATTCAGCGATTGGCTGTTCTGACCAATGACTACCCGATCCTGTGGGCAGCTTACATAATGGTCCTCGCAGTGCCTGTAGCGTTCATTTTGTACCTTTGCCGCAAACCTAGTTCCTCCGCTAGTCAGACGCAGGTAGTGCTTTTATTTTAGCTAGATTTGCTTTTTTAAATGGTTTGTACTTTTGGATAGAGGTTGATTTATTTGTGAGTAAGGCCTGAGGAAGTATCACAAAATTTTAATGGATTTTAAAGTACTTAAGTTATTACCAACCTAAATTTTGTTTTTCAGTGTTGGATGAATTGAATATAAAGGGTGTTTCTAAATTTAATACAAATATTTAAAGGGCGTATTCCTAAGGTCAAAACAAGCCTTTTTTTCCATAAGTATATGTCCGCAACCGCGTAATTTCTGAGATACAGGGTGTAAAATTTGTCAAAAGTGATAATGATACTGTTTGTTTTTTTAATGAATATTATATTTATGATTGTTCTCTAACCACTCATAAAAATGGTCCCTTGACTTTTTTCAGTACGACAAACAGTTTTCGATTTAAAAAACAAAAGTTATTTCATTGAGACAAACAAAAAATCAAGCAAATGAAGACCTTTTGTTTTTTAAATCGAAAACCGTCCGTCGGACGAAAAAAAGTCAAGACACCATGTTTATGGGAAGATAGAGCACAATTATAAAAATAATAATTATTTGAAAAAAAAACAGTAGCCTATCATTATTTTGATCAAAAATATGACAGGGCATGTTCACAGGGAAAGGACAGTTCAAAAGTATAGATGAAAAACTATAAACTATAAAAAAAAAACGCCAGAATATTTGGTGAATTAAAATAAAACTCAGTGAAACCAAATTTGCTGAAATCTCAGGTTAGTTGATCAGTCAATTCTTGAATGGTGTAACAACTCCTTTGAAGTAATATTTTTTTCAGCTGACTTTTTTATATATGAATATTTGGGGAATTCTTAACATGTGAAAAATGTTTTATAATTCACTCACACTGTACTCTACTCTATGATCATTTGGTAAGATTAGAATTCTAGAACGAGTATTGTGGTTATGGTTATGTGGTGGACGATGGGACTGAAAAACAGAATTATGTTTGTATACATATGCTCTAGCCTCTATATTATAGAGAGAGAAAGAAATATTCTTTATTGTCCAAGAAAATACTTTCTTATTCACAACGCTTATCAAAAAAACTGGTCTGTACAGCCTTCAAAAATATGCAAAAAAGAAAGAGGTCACATGTCAAGTAGATAGAATAAAACAATATAAAATAAGATTTACGTTTCCACACGAATCTTTGTACTATAGCTCAGTAATTTTTCTTACAGTATATTTTGTGGGAAATAAATAAATAATTTAGAATATTTAGAATATCAGAACACCGGAAACATTTTATCAATGTAAAATACACAAAAAAATGAAACAAAAGTAATACAAAATATAAAACAACAAAAATTAATTGGCGCTCCTGATTGATTCCAGTGGCGCATATCCCTTGTTTTAAGACAGTATATTGGAGTTTTGTAGGATACGATTTAGAAAGCCAATGGCCTCCTGATTATTGTAACATTGGGTGAAGTTGATTCACTTTTTCTATGTTTTATTCATTGTTTGTATATCCTTGAGACCTACACTTAAACCAGCAACCTCTGTTCATAAATTCAGACGTTTGAAAGACTTTTATTGGTGTGAGGCTAAGAAGATGCCTCAAACACTAGTGTTAATTCGTTGAACTCAAATATGCAATAATTGTTGTCTGAGGCATCTTCCACAACCTTCTTCGATCCAATTTCTTCACTTACTACCTCATCGTTGGCTTTTCCGTTTAGGAGAAGGAGGAACAACGCCAAGCGGCCGAAAAAAAGAAGACTGATGAATTGACTGAAGATGTGGAGGAGGAAGATGAGGAAGAAGAGGAGGAGGAAGAAGAAGAAGCGGAAAACAAAGAAGAGGCCGAAGGAGAAGCTGCTAGCAACGCCGATGAAGAGCAAGAGAAGAATTCTCCTCCGGATTCTGAAGAAGATAATGAAGCAGTAGAGGTAAGAGATTGAATCGTTTGAGATGGTGTGAATCTTGAAATTCTTTTCACAGGGCGCTGCCGCCACCAAGCTGTCCAGCGAAGGAGCAAGGAAGCGGAAGGTCAGGAAGGAATGAGAGCGTTGTCAGCACTGATTTTTTAATAATTTTTTGTTTTTTTCGAGAGCGGCGCTGCAGCCGTTTTTTCTGCGTAACTTCTATCGACTGTTTTTTCTATGTTCATACCTCCTTGATTTCGAATATTTGTAGCAAATTTTCTCTGTTTCCGAGAAGTGAAGCGGGAGTCGGAGACTTCCTTGTACATATTTATATGATGTATGTAGTTGTTTTTCAGAAGGACCAATCGTGTGATTTAGTGATCGGTTATGGACGGAAGTGGCTGCGGGTAATGGTGGGGCCTGGTAGGCAATGAAATTTGATTGAGGCACCTTACCTGCGGTTTCCGTTTGTTTGTATTTTTCTGTTTGAGCTGAATAAAAGTTCTAAAAATTATTTAATTGATTTATTGACTGAATTCTCCCGCAGGATATATGACCATTCAGGTGTAAGTGTACAGGGTGAAATTGAATTAATATACAAGTTGTTTCATTTGTACTGTTATTAATTCAATTATCACTATTAGTGCACTGCTATGCGAATATAGAAATAGAGGAATCAAATAATTTTCAACTCAACTGCTTCGACGTCAATCTTAAATAAATGGCCGTCTATTATCCATTAAATATTGGAACGTCGTGATTTGCCGAATTTGGAGCGGTTCTTATCCCTGGAACTGTAGAACTCTTAGTACTATACTAAATCTGAGAAGTGAAAATGCATAGGTGCAGCACAATTGAATTACTTCAAATTTTAAACTTGGTCATTACTTGATGGAAATCTATAGTTTATGACTCACTAAGGTAAATATGATTAGATTTTTTCCCATCTATGAAAATTTTATTGTGTTAATCTCGGCTACAAGTTAATTTTCATTTTCAGCAGTTTTTTATTGTCTTTCGAGAAATCACGTCTTTTATTTCAAAAAGTAGTGGGTGGAAAATGCCTCAAGGTAAATGTAAAAGTAGGCCACTAGACGAAAGCTCTGCCAAGTCAATACAGTTAGACTTCGAGTTTTCTACCAAGTAGTGTTTTATTTTTAATGATGTTAAAAAAATATTGGGGTAAATGCATTTTATTTTAAAGCATAACGGAGGTAGAATAAGCCCAAATCGGAAGTGGAGGCGGTTCTGTTGAATCTCTTTTGGTTTTCGAGTTTTTCATAGGGATAGGAGACGATGTGTACAGAACCTACCGCCATCCATGTTTCGGTAGCTACATTAAGTAGTATTGTGGAAGTTTCTTACTGAATCATTTACAGAAAATTTTAATTTATGAACTATGCTGCCATCTCTTAGTGAAAGGCTGAAGTTTTGCGTCATTCGTAAAGTTGGTTGCGAGAAACCTGTACACGAAAGTATGTAATTATCTCAGTCTCTTCTACCATTGTTTTATATTTAAACAATTCTTCTATCGTTGTTTGATTATCAAACAACGCTTCTACCATTGTTTAAATATATTTGAACAATGATTGAACCTTGGATGTGTTACAGAACATTTTGATTTATCAACTATGCTGCCATCTCTTAGTGAAAGGCTGAAGTTTTGCGTCATTCGTAAAGTTGGTTGCGAGAAACCTGTACACGAAAGTATGTAATTATCTCAGTCTCTTCTACCATTGTTTTATATTTAAACAATTCTTCTATCGTTGTTTGATTATCAAACAACGCTTCTACCATTGTTTAAATATATTTAAACAATGATTGAACCTTGGATGTGTTACAGAACATTTTGATTTATGAACTATGCTGCCATCTCTTAGTGAAAGGCTGAAGTTATTTCTCATTTGAAAAGTTGGTTGCGAGAAACCTGTACACGAAAGTATTTTATTATATCAATTTTTTCTACGGTCTGCGAGATGTCGCCAGGATCGCATATAATGAATACGGAAACACGATTATTCAAAGACGATGGTAAATAGAGCAAAATGGATTGCATTTCTGACTTCATATTTTCTGGATGATCTAGAAGCAATTCTAAACAGCGGAATAGTCAAAATTATCTGGAAAAACGAGTTTTCGGAAAAATCGCCTTTTTTTCACGAAAAACAATTATTCAAATAGTGATTGATAGCGGAAAATGATTGATTGCATTTCTGGATTACACATGACAAGATCTTCCTGGACTACGAATATAATGCAGTTCTGAGACAGGAAAATTCTTGAAAATGTTGAAAGGGGTAAGTAAGCCTACTTTCTTGAACATGCTAAAAAAATCAACTTTCTCCTAGAGCCTTCGTATTCTCTCTATGGATAATCTAGAATCAATTCTGAACAGCGGAATAGCCAAAATTATCTTGAAAAACGAATTTATGCAAAATATTGATATTTTTTCAAGAAAAACACGAATATTCAAAAACTATGATTCCTAGAGCAAAACTAATTGAATTTCTGAATTCCGCATTTGAAGATCTTCACGTACTAAAAGTATAGAAGTCGTGAAAATAATTTAATTTTTCAGGCCATTGAAGAAAGCTTTAACCCCTTTCGAACTATTTGAATAATGGTTATTAGTACAGAAAATAAAAATAGATTTGCTTTAAAATTATCACCAAAGTAGAATTCGTCTAGCAGAATTCGGAATTAAAAGTGATTTTATTGAATCTTTTTTGATTTTTGATTCATGTCTTATGTCTTATGTCTTATGTCTTATATCTTATTATGTCTTATGTCTTATGTCTTATGTCTTATGTCTTATGCCTTATGTCTTATGTCTTATGTCTTATGTCTTATGTCTTATGTCTTATGTCTTATGTCTTATGTCTTGTCTTATGTCTTATGTCTTATGTCTTATGTCTTATGTCTTAGTCTAAAGTCTTATGATTTTTGTTCGAAAATATGAATAGAATATTCATAAAATCTGTTGTGGAATCATCTGCGGCTGAAAGACAAACTACTTTAGTCGCTATTTTCCATCGTTCCTCTTGGGATGTATTTCAGAACATTCTCCATGAAATTTGATAAATGAAAAATGTAATTTACATTGAACTACATCTCATAGATATTGTGAAAAGACTAAATGAAAAGAAAATATGAAAGTGAAAATTCGCATTTTCATTCAGATTGTTGATTTTTTTAAATTCTTATTTTCGATATAACGTATACCGAAACTCACGAATGCATTTTTTATTGTCGGAATTTTTCGCTATAAAAGAACGAGAATGGACCTTTCTGTGTATGAAGCAGGTAGGTAGCCTGTAAGTTGGGTTTTTGGGTATATCAATAAAAAAATAACAATTGTATATAAAACGTCTATTTAGTAAAACTCCGAACCGCATAGAAACTGCCCGAAAACAAAGCAAACAACGACAGCAGTATCAAGAGGATGTTCTTGTATAGCTTCCAAGAGCACGTCCCCCAGTCGTTCCAATTGATGAGAATGTCCACCACGCCGGGGACGAGGAGGCCCAAAATGGAGAAGAAAATGGCGCCCACGAGGTCGATGAGCGAGTCCAAGTTGTGGCCCGCCGCCGCGGCCACCCCCAGGGCGAAAGTCACCGTCGTCGCCCTGAGAACGATCTGCGCCACGTTGTGTCTTTCGGGGGAGAGTTTCGGCTCGAGGCGGCGCCACAGGATGTCGGTGGGCACGTAGTGGTTCAGCATGAAGGTGAAGAACATCGAGGCCGAGATGCAGGCTTGAACCACTTGGGCGGCTCTGAAAACCAATTATAGTTGAAATTTTATGAAACAAACAATTTTGACGAAGTCAAAATCCCCTTCCCTCCGTACTATCCGACAAAGTGGGAAATTTTAGGCAAATATCTGTCAGAAAACAACTACTTTCCCCTACGGATATTAAATTACATCTGACATCAAATTGTGCAATGTTCTTCCAAGAGGACACAATTGCAATCAAGAACTGAGTATTATCGCCCATTATGTTTGGGAATGACCAGCTGCAGACATGAATGTCTGCGGGTTATATCGTAGATTATTTTGTTTGTAACAATTCAAGAAAACCTGAATAATCCATCATCATAATTCCCTTCGATTTGGGACAGGGTGATTTTAACATGATGCAAAACTGCAAGCGCATGTGACCAACCTATCTAGGTGCGTAATAATATTACAAGCAGCCGCCTTGCTGTAGAATGATGTGCACTGACCACCAGGTTGGCTTAGGGTGTGTCAGGCTTTCTCACAGCTGGAGAATGAATACCCATCGCATTTAAAGTCACAAACATGTATCCAATATATTGAGGCAATGTGACAATGTCCGCCTCAAGGAAAATCATTGTGATGTCTTTCAGATATGAAATGCGACGTCACATAGAAAGTCATAACAGGTGTTATACAATTCCACATTTTATATCACAAATAGGTCACACTGTGATATCAACTGTTTCTCATAGTTTTTTAGATATCTATTTTCTCTACACACTGGAAAAGGCGAGCCGAGAGTGTTGACGACCTCTAGGGTGCGTACTACCTATTCAATACAACCACTTTGTATTTTCATCTACTTACATTCATCCAAACTTCTGAGGCATTTGCGTATAACACCTGACTCTTTGCATCTTCATATAAGAACAGTTAACATCAGTGTGGGTACCTTAGGCAAATCGTGAATATTTGTTGAAAACAAATTTAAATCTAGAAAACTCACGTGTTTGATTATTATTACGAGCATTAAACCAAATACAGTTAAAAAATTCCATGATGAAACATTACAAAACTCATTGAAATCTTTTTAAATGACACACACTATTATTCTTTCTCGAAATTTGAATACCAAAAGTCTAATCCAAAGATTATCGTTCGATAAAAACAAAATTCGAACGCCGATTCCTAGGTTATGTTCGCTTATGAAACAACGCGCAACACACCCTCGCATCGGGAAACAAAGGAAGACTGCTAACTTAGCACACCACAGATGTGTGTATCCTATAATTTTCGTCTCATACATGTCTAAATGTAATATCACGACTTGGTAGATTTGTTGACGTCGAATAGGTGTGTTCTGGTGAATATTGCTGCCCCATCACATTTTTTCGTGTTTGTGATGTGTTATTGAGACTGTAAACATCAAATATACGTCGCATGTAGGCAAATCCTGAACTTCGCTTTGGTGCAACATTGTTACATCACATAATTCTTGATGTCACACGATGGTTGGCTGGGCAGTTGATCGCTCTGGAGCTCCACGGCAACTAATGATAATATTAATAGCCGTCCTCTAGCAACACAGGATATACCTTAAGGTACACTCTACAAGTGTTTATTATTATTAATTTTCCGTTAGGAGCATTCCAGTCAGGCCCAGTTCTTGGATCTCCGATTTATCCATTGGGAGCACTGTTGTAACTTACCCAGACAGTTACTATACCCACATCCATGGAGTGAATGATTACTGATACTGAGGCCTTCTGCATTGATGTTGTCTAGTAGACATTTATAGGACCTTCTGGACCTTGCAGGATTGATGGACGAAAAAGTATTTCCGGTGGCAATTTTCTGAAATGCGTACATATTATATACTCGCACTCTACTTACACTTGATCGGAAGGTAAATTCTGCGTTATGGCTGCATTGGTTTCCTCTCCGAAAGCGAAGTATCCGCAGAACCCTATGCAGGTATGACACGTCACCACGAAAGCCATGGCTGCGTTAAGAACTCCGACAGGTCCTAGAAACTTGGATTCTATCATGGTGTTCTCAACTGGCATTATGGATCCGACACCTGGTGGAAAAATAAAATGAGTAAATGGCAAGTATTTTACACAACACTAACATTAAATGCTAACAGCTGTTTCGACCCCCTGCGTCATCTTCTGAGCGAATTACGAACTAACCTAGGTACAGAAATGTCATCTCAAATTCTGGATGTTACATAGGTAGGTGTCATTATTATAACTTATAACAATAGACATCCTTAATGATCTGTTAAAACATAAGAACAATAGGTTCCCCAATAATAAGTACCCAAGAAATAAATAATTTAACTAGGTTATGCATGGAACAAAATTACGTGGAGTTCAATAACAAAATCTACTTACAAAAATTTGGCCTCCTAATGGGTTCACCACTATTCCTTTTACTTGCTGAAATATTTATGAATCATTTGGAAAAATAAATCTATGCATCTGAATTCAAATATATGTTTACATACTGGTATAGACCTGCTGGAGGCGTTAAGTGAACTGGCCAACATAGAGAAAAACGCAGAAAACATCAAGAACATATCTGAAATTTTTTATAGATATTTCATCATGGGGAGTTCATTGAACAGGAAGATGACCAGTATCAGAGCTCATAACAACCAGCGCTACAAGAAATATGGAGGTCCCATATATCAAGCCCTGGACATCTTCCATGAGATTCCAGAATAAGCCACTAACATCGCCATAAGGCACCACATGGTCAATACCCAGTTTTTTCTTTGTTTTTCTGGGATACCCCTCACAGAAACATAGCAATCATAAACTTTAATAGCCTGATGATTTAAATATCATAAACATGGAAAAGCCCCCACATAATTTAAGAGGAGGTGAGGAAGGTACCAAGTAAAAGCCCCCACATAATTTAAGAGGAGGTGGGGAAGGTACCAAGTATGGACCAAGACATTGGCAAAATAGGGGATGATCTGCTAACATCGCAGAGGCAGAACCATTATCCTCAGATATATGAATATGAACTTTTTAGGTTTAAAATATATGCCTCTCAAACAACATACATAATTTTTCAATATATCACAAACCCACACATACAGATTCAACACCTTTTTCTACCTACCTGTAGTTTAGGGAGATGACATTCCTAACTAGGTTAGTTTTTTAACACATTCGTGGACAGTAAGAGTTTGAAAGATGTCAAAATATCATCACCCATTTCTTTTACAAAATCGAGTTTATTTTTGTTCAAATGTTACGAATTGTATGAAATTAATTTTTGTTCGTACTTTTTGAAAAAGAAACAGATGACGGCTATAGTAGTTCCCACTACACAAAAAAATTGTGACGGACTTGCTACAATCGCCACAAAAAAATAAAACGAAAAACAGAAGGAGACTGTTAATTTCCAATTGAACGAACAATCCCACATAATATAGCAAAAGATATACTAATGCTAATTAAAGAAAAACGTAATAACTTAACTTACAGAATAAATATATATATCTACATACACAAATATACATATACATATACACATATATAAAGTAGATGAGTTGTCAAATGCAGCTGAACTATCAATTTTGAGTAAAAATATCATAGGTTAGAGTAGGAATCTTAGCGGGATGATCATACACATGTCAACTTATTGTTTGTATAGTGTAGTTGGCAGTTCATATATTCATCGAGAGAATAAAACGCGTTGTTATTAAAAAATGATTTGATTGTTCTCTTGAATTTGTTTTGGCTAAAATTCTTGAGATGGTTGGTTTATTGAATAGATTCTAGTCTAGCGAGTTTTTGGTCGCTGAATATAGTGTCATTATTTTGAATTCACTAAAATAGTTTCTACAAGATTCTTTATATCCCACTGAAGCTAAAATCCTTATGGCCTTTTTTTGCGATCGAAGAACTTTGAGTGAAAGACTAGAGTTTCCCCATAGTCGTATACCATAAGTAATGTGTGAATGGAATAGGGCAAAGTAAGATATTCTCAAAGCTTCGAAACTGGTTACTTTTTTCAGTTGTCTTAGTCGATATAGTTGATTAGAAAGTTTAGAGCAAAGTTGTTCGATATGACAGTTCCATTTCAAAGAGTGATCCAAGGTTATACCGAAAAGTTTAACTTTATTTTCTGAGTTGTTGTGACATTTGGTTGAAATGGAAATCCTTTGGAATTTATTGGGATTCTGTTTCAATTTATTTGTTAAAAACCATTCTTCCGCTCTATGCTCAGCCAATTCCAATGAATCTGACAATATTCCCTTATCAACATGTGATTCGTATATGGTTACATCATCTGCAAACAGCATGCATGAAGACGGTGACAAGTTTTGCGGTAGGTCATTAATATCTAAAATAAATAGAAGAGGACCTAATACAGACCCTCGGGGTACCCCATGTTCGATGATTCGGAACTCTGATTGAGAATCCTGATAATGCACCAATTGAAATCTATTGGTGAGGTAGGAGGTAAAAAATTCATAAGCTATCCCTCGTATTCCGTAATATTCAAGTTTCTGAAGAAGTATTGTGTGAGAAACACAGTCGAAAGCCTTGCTGAGATCGCAAAGTGTCATACCAGTTACTTTACCTGCTTCAACGCTGTCGACAATGTCTCCCACCACCTCCTCAACAGCTTGAACCGTGGATCTACAACTTCTGAATCCGAACTGTCTGCTATTTAAAATTTCATATTTTTCCAAGTACAATATTAGTTTGTTTTTCACAAGTTTCTCTATTACTTTCCCAATAATCGGGATTATTGAAATTGGTCGGTAATTTGCTGGGCTATCCTTGTCGCCACTTTTGTAAATTGGAATAAATTGGAATTTGAAAACATCGGGAAAATATCCAGTCGAAAACACATGATAAGGTTTGTTAAGGGATCTAGTAGAATTTCAGCGATTTCTTTCAGTATTAAACTGTTTAATACATAGACATCGTCACAGGGGGAATTTTTTAAGCTTTTTATTGCAGCTAGTATTTCATCCCGAGTTACGGGAGAAAAAAAAAAAGAACTTTGAATTCTAGGAAGATTATTCAGAAACTGTTCACTAAACTTATCAGTTTTTTGCAGACTGAGGGAGATATGTTTGAATTCACTCTCGTTTTGTTTTTTTTATTCCTTTCATAGTTTATTAATCGCCAACAATCTGCGTTTTTGTTTTTGGACCCATATATATATATTGATCATATGCAGATTTTTTTGTAAATTCAATGCAATTTTTATAGTAGTTTTTATAAGATTTATAAACCTGGATGTCATTGTGAGAGTTACTTGAATCACTCACTATTTTCAAAGAAGATAAGTTGTCCCTCATCCTTCTAAGATCATTATTGAAGAAGTTGACAATTGGTTTGTTTACAATCTCTACTTCTTTCAGGGGCAAGTGTTTATCGAGCTTCATAACTAAAATTTCAACAAAATTTTCACTTAGCACGTTGATGTTGTTAACATTGCAATGCGCAAAGTGTGTCCAAGTCAAATCATTAGTAAAATTTTTTAAAGCCTGTGGTGACAGTTTGCGTTTCAAGACCTTTTTTTTTAGGAATATTTTCATATTCGAAAAATGACGGCTATAGCAGGTATGTCCACGAACGTGTTGACGTGCTATCAAAAGATGACAGTGTGTCGAAACAGCTGTTAGCATTAAATGTTAGTGTTGTGTAAATTATGAAGTATTATTACAATAACATAATTGACGGGAAGATTAGATAACTGTTGAATACTACTATTTTTTTTTGGAATTCAAAATTTGTTTACTTTTATGGTATGCTCTCTACCTTCCATAGCAAACAGTACGGTACTGAAGTACGAGGGAATGTTGCCTATGCTCGTCGCCAAGTTCCTCTCGCTGATGTTCACCTTTTGTATCTCGGCCGCCATATAGTAAAGGGTGATTCCGAATGCTATCACCAGCGTGATGTTCGCTATGAAGGAAAATGGTACCAAATGTTTCAGCTCCCTTATTTGGCAACAGAAAATCAGCAACACGAGCAGCATCAGTTTGAAGTAAATGTCCCATGCTTCAGCAGCTGGATAGTAGTATGAAACAAGCTGAAAAGCAATATTGATATGGTAGATAGATGGTGTGGTCATATATTGCTAGAAAAACCAAAATAGGCACATAATATTGCCTATCAGAAAATTAACACTGAATCTTAATCCCAAGTGGATTGATAATAATGATTGATTGATGAGTAATTTAGATAGGTATGAATTAATTTTGTATACTTTCCATCATGCAAGTACAGGTCCGTTTTAAACCAAAGCAGTTGAGATGCGTTTTAAATTTACAAAAAAAGGTTTATTAAGTGGGTAGGAGGAACAATCATATGTATTACATGGGAGTAATGTGTCTTTTCCTCCCTTGGATGTTTACTGCCACCGCTTTCCTGCGGGAAAAAGTGGCACTTTTCTCCCTTGTAAATAGCTATTTCACAACAGTGTCAACATTCTTTGGGTAACTTTTTGAAAATAGGAATAAAAATAAATTAACCTTCGTTAGCGACTCCGAGATGAAAACAGCATAAACTGCAACTCCAAGGTAATACGTGAAGCAAAGAGCAATTTCGACAAATATCCTGAAATGAAATAATTAATATTATACGTATTGTTAATATAGTTAATTTTCAGTGGACCAATTATGAAAATATATGAACTATTGTAATTATCCTGAAGTTGGGCCTCCCCAGAATCTCCAGACTCTGACCAAGACAACAAATACATCTTTGTGACAATGGCTACTTCAGCAAGTAGGCCGAAGCCTATGCCCTGTCTAACCAGAAAGCCCTCACCTTCATCAATGTCTTGGTAAAGGAGTGGATATGTTGATTCGGTGTCCCATTGGAGCTGCATTCGGATCAAGGCCGAAATCTAGAATCCAACCTTCTTCAGGAAATATGTCAATTGCTGAACATCTTGAAGACAAGAAACACAGCTCTACTTCCACAGTTCGATGGGATGGTGGAGAAAATGAATATTACGATCAACGGCCACTTGTC
Source organism: Chrysolina haemoptera (assembly GCA_958298965.1). NCBI lineage: Eukaryota > Metazoa > Arthropoda > Insecta > Coleoptera > Chrysomelidae > Chrysolina > Chrysolina haemoptera. The sequence goes on along the minus strand of OY282585.1, from coordinate 53,642,313 downwards.
AAAGATAGTCTCCAACCTCCAAAGAGACTGGGGTCATTACATCCATCTGTTCCTGATGGCCTATCGTTCAGCAGTGCACGAGTCAAACCCTGCTAGTATCATAATGGACCGGGAGCTGCGACTTCCTTGCGACCTGAAATTTGGGACGCCACCAGGACAAGACACTGCGGAAGAGGACTTTGCAGCAAGCTTCGCCAGAGAATGGATGATATTTATGAACGGGTTCGCTTGAACATTCGGAGTGCCAGCAACAGAATGAAGGAGATCTATGACATCAAGGCGAATGCTGGAGGATTTCAGGTCGGTGACCTCAGTTCTTAACTCGTGGGAAGGTCCGTACAAGCTAGCGCAAGAAATAAATTACCGAATCCATAAGCCGCCCCGAGGAAAACCTACGATCGTTCATTTTGATAGTTTGGTTCCTTACGTACGCTGGAAATCACTTCCAAGTACGCACCCCCAGACCATATGAGGAAGAAACGTTCCAGAAGTTCATGTTCTTGTATTGAAACGGACAGGCAAGCTCACAATGTTGCAGAAGATTTTGGAATGTCCAGAGGCATCGCAATTCGCAATGGTGTTCTCGAAAAAGTTCGGTCAATTTGTAACCGTGTTTCTTCGGTATTACAACGCAAACGGCTGCCGTTCGCCGGTGAGCATAAGGGGTGGAAGCTTTCTTTTTGACGATACTCAAAACATACTTTGGAGCCAGTTTGGACATAAACTTCTCAGCAGCGTCTGACAAGACTTTATTTCGCCTCCAAACTTTATCTCCGGCAGAAAAGGCGACTTCCCTCTTACGAAGATTGTACGAAGCAGAATTTCGCTTATAAGCGTCGTGCAATTTATTTCGAACTTCAGACATGATTTCCCTCATACCTGACAGATCTTCAGCATAAGAGTCTCTATCGCCGGGAAGAAGGTCTATATCGGCCGTGGTCTCGACACGGCCATAATATTTTCCTGACAAGGGCACATTTCTACCGAACGTGAGGAACGAGGGGGTAAAATTATGAACCTCGTGCCTAGCCGAATTTATGGCATACTGTATTTTCGGCAACTCTTTATCCCAGTCTTTGTGGTCTCCGATATAACTACGGATGACTGTCCCAACCGTCCTATTATTTCGCTCGACGAAGTTACACTGGGCGTAATATCGAGGTGTGAACCAAATTTTCTGAACCTGATAATCATCGGCAAGCTTTTTGAACACTTTACCAGCAAACTGAGTTCCGTTGTCACAGACTATGAACTGGGGTACGCCATAGACCAGAAATACTCTTTCTTCCATGAACTTCACAACGGAATGTGCGGTGGCATTTCTCAAAGGGTGAAGTATCGTATACTTCGAAAACCAATCGCCGACTACGAGTAAATAGCTATTACCGGCTGAAGACCGTGGAAAAGGTCCCATAAGGTCGACCGCGACTATTTGGAATGGGTAGTTTACCGATTTCTCAGAACCCATCAAACCAAATCTAGCCCTATTCGGTATTTTCTGAGCTTGACAAGTTTTACAGCTCTTCACAAAAGTGAGGACGTCTTTTCGCATTCTCGGCCAATAATAGCTCTCCTGTATTCTCGAAAGTGTTTTATAGTAGCCGAAATGCCCACTTGTAGCTGGATCATGATAGGATATCATGATTTCTTTCTTCTGAGCTTTAGGAACCACAAATTTCCACTCGCGAATGTTGGACCGAACAGGAAGGCAGGATGGGAGATATTTTAATAGAAGACCGTTTTCAATCTTCCACTGGGGAAATTTATTTGGCTCGCTGGAGATATTCTCTCCCTGAGTGGCATACCAATTGTCCAAATTTTCCAGGGAAATATCTATTAAAGCAGATTCCACCAACACACCTTCTTCGGGATTTGGGATGCGAGAAAGAGCATCAGGAACTACATTTGATGAGCCCTTCCTATGGATGAGGTCGAACGAATATTGCTGCAACTTTACAGACCAACGGGCAAGCCGGCCGACCGGGTCCTTGAGGTTATTTAGGTAGAGGAGGCTGTGATGATCCGTGATCACCTTAAACCGAACACCCTCTACGAATGGGCGAAATTTGTCTAACAAAAATAACAAGCTGAGTAGTTCTCTTTCACTGACAGAATAGTTTCGCTCAGAACGGGATAAAGATCTAGAAGCGTAAGCGATGACGTGCTCTAACCCATCGACTTGGACTAGGAAATACGGAAACAGAAGCCAGAAGTTGGTGTGGTGTTACAGTTAAAAAGGACCAGAGAGGCATTTTCTAGTTGATTACCAAAAAACGTTCTCGAGATAAGCCGTCCTATAAAAATGCGGGGAAGAGCCTCACCGTATTAAGAGATAACATTCTGGGCCAAAATCTTAAGGACTCGGCAATCCAAAAATTGTCCTGTGGGCTTGTTGAGCTGGATTGAATAGTTATAGAAAGCATTTTGGTGGCGATATTCAGATCCAGCGGCGTTAAGATTCTGGTGTGCTGTAACCGTCTTCCACGACCAAACAGGAAGACTGCGTAGTAGTCCTTTTACGGTTCAGATATTTTTCTTTAAGATTTTGTTGAAGGTTTGTATCGGTCACATTTTTTCCTGAATGCTGACCTTTTTTTCTTTTGAGAGACGTATCATGATGAAAGTTGATCTCATGGGGAATGAAAGTCAAAGGGTAGGTACGAGAAGTGGATTCATAGAAAATATAGGCTGTTTGAAGTGAAGGTTAGGTTAGGTTTGAGGAGAGTAGAAGTTATGGGAAGGGATTTCATGAACAGAGTAGAGAAGTGGATAAAATAGGATTGGGGATCATAAGAAAGAGTTATGGGGACTGATGGATATCGTGAAAAATGGATGTCATGAAAAGTAATTCTAAAAAAGTTATAAGTGACACTCTCACATATTGGAAAATATGATGCAGTAAAGATAACAATAAAATTACTCTTTGGTTTTAAAAAAATCTCACCTGGCGAACTGAGACCAACTCCTTATGCACCTGGGCCCGTTTTTGAATATGGCTTCGACGGTTTCTGCGAATCCGAGACTTGGCGTTTTCGTCCTCACGCATATTTTGTGTGAAGCTGAAACCTATGAATAATATAGCCATGTCTTATAAAAACCAGAAAAATTAAATAGAAGGTATGACACGGAATGAAAACCCAATCGTACTGTATTATCGGAGCTTTTAAACAATTTTTGTGAAAATATTGTGGAGGAGTTTTAGAAGATGCCACATCCCATCGATCAGATCGATGCAGACGTATTTCATATGACACAAATAATACAACCCTTACCTATTACTATTTAACTCGGAGAGAAAGTTGTTAGAAAAAAATACTCACCAATAATCGAATATTATATGTACATAACAGTCCTACTATAACAGTCCCCACAGCTCCCACAGCTAAACCCGCTGTCTTGAAAGCTCGCGGTGTTGCCAGAATACCTGTTCCCAGAGATCCTTTGATGATGTGAATTACAGCTCCGAAGTACCTGAAAATGAAAGTGGGAATGATCATATAAATCAGAACTACGCAGAATATGATTACTTATTACATTTCGGATTTCTGTCGTCTTGATGGCTGAAAGATTTCTACTTCTTCTAATTTTTTACAACGTTTCAATTGCTTGAATCCGTAGTCATCCGGAGTTGAATACTGACAATTAAAGCCAAGCGATGTTTTTATAGATCCGTCGGAGTGGTTTAATCTCCACGCTCGGTTGACTGAAGACACTATTGGCTTCGATATCGGCGGTTTCTATAAATTTGTGTTTGAACAAATGTTCCTCTTCATGAGGAACACTAGCCTCGTCCCAAAGAATTCGATGGTGCTGATTTAGGAATTTCCACATTCACATGGGACTTTGTAAATGTAGATTTTGTTGGATTCTGTTGTGTTTTCTGGTTTTGCTTGGTGAGTAAACTCCGTAAGGTACTGCCAGATTGACAACAAATTTTGATATTGAATTTGTTCCCGATCCTTCTGATCTTCTCGGATATAATCTCGATGTAGGGAAGGATGAGAACGGGGTTTCATTTTTATTGATCCCTGGGAGAAGAAACAGTCCTTTTGTTGAAAGTAATAGTTATGTTGAATCACTGCAATGAAGTTCCAATATCGTTTGTACGACAAGGGCCAGCCCTCCTTCTACCAGTTTTCTCTTGATAATGTTAAGGGATTTTTCTATGGGAATATTGGTATGAAAGCTCTCTACGTCAAAGCTGATGAAACGATCTTTACGTCCCAGTTCAACATCTTTGATAATGTCCACAAAGTATTTCGAATTCTTGACGAACGAACTGCTAGTAGTCTAGTCAACAAGTTCTTTATAGGTATTATAGGTATTATGATTGAGGTGTCATTCGATTCGGAATAGCATAGATAGATAGTTTTTGAGGAAATGCTAAGGCCGCTCGTAAAAAATGGAATACTTATAAACAATTAAGTGAAAAATGGGGGTTTGATTTTTCGTCAATATCTCAAAAACTATTCGAGATAATCCGAGAAGATTCAAAAAGAAGAGGAAATTCCCTAAAAAGAAGTCCCAACTGTCGGAACTGTAGTACCAATAATTATAATTTTTCCAGAGGGTTGAAAATACCCTCAAAAACGGGTACTCTGGCTTGCGCAAACTTATTGAATATGAAAATTAAAAATTGAAAATTAAAAAAATGCAGGTGCCTGCAGATAAATCAATGAATAATAATTTGTGGTGAAAAAATTTTTATCGCGATTTTTCAATAAGTTATCCATTAATTAATTAACAATTTTTTGTAGCACGAACATTAATATTGCAAGTGCGATAATTGTTAAACTATTATTCTGAGAATTTTTTCGTTTCGTGGAGGTCTTAGAATAGATTCCCGTTGGAAAAATTAAAAAATTGTTAATTTTCGTTTTGTTATCAGCGCAATTCACTAATGTGAAAAATTATAAAGCTTTATTAAACATTGAATTTTTTTTTATAATATTATTATTGAAACGATTTTTAATAATTTTTATCTCCTATTGTAAAATTTTTTATAAAGAAATGTTTATGGGATAATTTAATTTTTTTTTGATTCATTTGTTAAACTCATTTGTTAAATACATTTTTTTTATCACTCATTATGAAAATTAAGGAACTATTTTTTTTAATATCAAAGACCAAGATGAATAATGATAAAAAAAATTCCTAATTTTCATAATAAGTGGTAAAAAAAATTGTTATATAACAAATGCGGTTTCAAGCAATACATTTTTTTTTTTAATTATAATTATCATCAAAGATTATGTGATAAAAAATTTAAATTATCTCATAAAGAAAAAATTAAATTATCTCATAAACAACGCATTTGTTTATAACAATTTTTTAAACAATAGGAGATACAAATTATCAAATATCGATTTTGAGTAGCTTCTGATCATAAGAAAACGGATTGATAATAATATTATACAAAAAAAATTTCAATGTTTAATAAAGCTTTGTAATTTTTCACCTTGGTAAATCGTTAATAACATAATGAAAATTAACAATTTTTCAATTTTTCCAACGGGAATCTATTCTGAGACCTTCGAAAAATAGCTCCACGGGAGGAAAAAATTCTCAGATTAATAGTTTAAAACAATTATTGCACTTGCAATGTTAATAATCGCGATAAAAATTTGTTGACCCCGGATTATTGTTCATTGATCTATCCTGCAGGCGCCTGAATTTTTTTAATTTAATTTTCATAGTCATATTTAATAAGTTTGAATAATATTTATTTATTAAAGGTCCGAAGGAGCCGTGTCTGGCGCAAGCCAGAGTACCCGTTTTCGAGCGTATTTTCAACCCTCTGGAAAAATTATAAATATTGGTCCTACAGTTGCTTTTTCAGGAAATTTCTTTTTCTTTTTGAATCTTTTTTCAAATTTGAATTATCTCGAATAGTTTTTGAGATATTGACGAAAAATCACACCCCCCTTTTTTTTTCACTCAATTGTTTATAACTATTGCAATTTTTACGAGCGGCCTTAGCATTTTTTTAAAAACTATCTATACGCCATTCCGAATCGAATGCCCTCAATCATAATTTTCGGAGAAGGCGAAAAAATTCTGACCTAAAAAGCACTTGTTGACTAGACAATAGTCCCTATAAGGGCTGTAGTATCGGTAGGAAGTATTTCGCCAGGTGGGTGAGTAATGAGAGCTGGCGATTGGTCTAAATGGCATGTGAATTTTCGGAAGACCGTATAGATGAGGTGGTTTACTGTGGTGTTGCGTCGAATGTGTCCATTCTTGTCTGCGATAAAGGTTTTGTACTTCCTCAGGGTGCTGTAGATTTTTCTTGTGGTCACAATACCGCGCGTGATAACACCACACCAATGTGTAGCTTCTCAGTTTGTCAGTATTCACCTGAAGACGATTGCGGATTCGAGCAATTGAAAAGTTGTGAGAAATTGAAAGAAGTAGATATATTTCAGCCATTGAGACCGTGGACGTCCAAAATGTAAGTAATCAAGCTCTACATCGTCTACAACCTTCAAACAATACACAAGAAAACAACAAAACAAAATGATGATATAAGTAGAAAAACAAGTTTTTTGAAATGTTATTGAAATTTAGTCGGAATCTTTCGAGAGAAATATGCATTCGGTCCATTTAGATTTAGAATTTTTATATAGGTAGAATTGTTTGAAATACACCGATCGTTTGATGCAAAACATATAAATACACAGTTCTCGTGAAAAGGTAAAAAATGCTAATCAGTTGATTCTCACCTTGTGTTCACTTAATCTTAGTTAAGTATTTTACATATAAGTGCATCAGGTAATGTTCAAGTTTTCAAGTGAAAGTCTTGTCAACCTTCAATGTGATATATAGCCCTATTATTAGTGGATAAGTTCCTGAAATTTACATGAAATCGAAATATGATTAAAGCATCAAAATCAAGAGGGCCATGGCAAAGTAATAATTCTTGTAAAAAATCTCACCGAGAATCTATCAGATATAATTCAACGTTCCTAGGAGACAAGGTTGTTTTTTTGTTGACTACTAGCCGACAAATACATCTAGTGTATATATTTGCTTTGATGAAACGAAAGAACATTCTTTTGTCTTATTTCCACTAGATTTTTATTGTTACGACCGGTTTCGGGTTTTATCCCATTATCAAGTATAAAAAACTAACTAATACAATTGAACTCTAAGCCTAGTTATATAGGGAGTTTGCAGGTAGGCTGGATGGAGAGGTAATTAAGAGAACAAGGGTGAAACAATATAAATTTAAACTCTGGAGGTGATGGAAATTACCTGGGTTGTCAAATTTATAAATTCAAAAGTGGAGACCTACACAAATCGAGTTGCTCGTTGAGGGTTCTAAATTTCGGGTTTTTAATTGATTTATTAATTTCCATGGCTTCCAACAGATTCATTGTCTTCCCTTTATTACATGTGTGTAGAATTTTGAGGTTATCTTTACTTATCTTGTGTTTGGATTCTTGTAGATGTTCGTACATTGTTGATTTTTTGTCTAAGCCGACGTGTTCACGGAACCTTACGTCAAAATTTCTACCGGTTTGGCCTGTATATACTGCAGAGCATTCCCCGCATTCTAATCTATATATCCCTGATTTTTTCATTCTGTAGATAGAATAGATAATAATTTAGGCAGAATTCTATTCAATGCAAAACCTAAACGAGACAGAATGAAAAAATCAGGGATATATAGATTAGAATGCGGGGAATGCTCTGCAGTATATATGCGCGAAACCGGTAGAAATTTTGACGTAAGGTTCCGTGAACACGTCGGTTTAGACAAAAAATCAACAATGTACGAACATCTACAAGAATCCAAACACAAGATAAGTAAAGATAACCTCAAAATTCTACACACATGTAATAAAGGGAAGACAATGAATCTGTTGGAAGCCATGGAAATTAATAAATCAATTAAAAATCCGAAATTTAAAACCCTCAACGAGCAACTCGATTTGTGTAGGTCTCCAGTTTTGAATTTATAAATTTGACAACCCAGGTAATTTCCATCACCTCCAGAGTTTAAATTTATATTGTTTCACCCTTGTTCTCTTAATTACCTCTCCATCCAGCCTACCTGCAAACTCCCTATATAACTAGGCTTAGAGTTCAATTGTATTAGTTAGTTTTTATACTTGATAATGGGATAAAACCCGAAACCGGTCGTAACAATAAAAATCTAGTGGAAATAAGACAAAAGAGTGTTCTTTCGTTTCATCAAAGTGATCATGAATTTCCACAAAATAAACAAGTCATCAATCACACAAATGTAAATATTTGAACTGATTTACTTGATTTTTACTTGACTACTTGATTACTTTACTTGACGTTTTTTCATTATGACTTCAATGATCTTTCGTGGATATTAATTCCATTTAGATAGTTCTACTGACAGACTATAGCGCAGCTTTGAAATAATCTATAGCCGGCCACTCTTTAACAAATTTTTGAACTTCGATCTGGAAATAGAAATGAAACCAATCTTGTTTGGGAAAGAATTTGTAAATGACCCTCACCTATAAATATGGATATAAATAGTTCAAGCCAAACCTGTGAGACCAGCACCCACTTTCGAAAAGGCTCTCAAGTGAGTAGTTTTTTTATTAGCCATCAATTGAATGATTATTATGCAAATTGATACTAGTGAATAAAAAATCTCAGACACTGGAAAAAGTTTAAACAATGAATTATCCGATGCTTTCAAACTAGTTTTTTTTTTCGTGCGGCACTATTTTGGGACATCAAGAATTCAAGTAATTTCAACACAATTGCAAGCAAGTGTGTTCTTTTTTGGAGTGGAAATTGGACTCTAGTTTAATTAGTTAGGTTTTATAGACTGGTCGGTACTCATATCAGACAGCTCGCAATTTACCACTTTGTTACCAATTTGTTATGTTCTATTCATTTCATTGAAACCCTTGTACTATTTTTGTTGTTTACAGTCAAGTTGACTGATTAAAATGATAGGTACTTATAATTTTTTGCTGGCTTGTCAAGTATTGAAAATAAAGTTTATATTGGAATTGGTTTACTACACATAATAAATGTAAATGGGATTGAGTGGAGACTACATGTAGATCAAATTACAAGAACTGAAATACAAACTAGTGATGGACAAGGAGCATACTATTGTCCTTTGGATTTTGTAGAGAAAGCCGATTCAGAAAATAACCCCGAAATACAAGATACCCATGCCAGAGACGAGTCGACCAGTCTCGTAGATAGTTCATCTCAGTTGCAATTTCCAAATTATGAAAGAGAAGATGAATATCAGAAAAATTAGGGTTCATCAAAGGCTGAGAATTTTCATATCAGAAAAAATACAAGATTGAGAAAACCAGTTGAAAGACTGAAGATGAATATTGTGTCAAAACAGCGTCAATTATTCATGAGCTTATATTTTTTTCTGATGTGTCCATTTTTTAATCGACGACTAACCCCTTCGGAGACTACTTTTGACGAACATCGTGAAAAAGGATTTTTTTATACAGTGACCGCCAAAAAGTATGTACCATATGGGAAGAAAGTTTATTATTAGAGTGTTCGAGAAAAGATTCTTGGGAAAAGTTTGTGCATGTCCGATAACCTAAAAATCGATTTTGACACATGTCACGTGATCGATGGTATGGCGGCAAATTCAAAAAAATTACTATGAATAGGCAAAAAGTCGAGCAAAATGGCAAGATATCAAAAAAAGTTATTTGAAAAAGTTGCTTAGAATTCAATTTTATACACATATACAAAGTTTCAGAAAATAGTGTGGGAATATTGAAAATGGCAATTTTTTTAAAATATTTTTCTAGCTGTACAAAAATATCAAATTATTTTCTTATGAATAGCTTGACCAAACTGAAATATTTGTATTCCGATGATGATAACAAAGCTTTCTCATTTTCTCCACACCAGAGAGCAATAATTTAAAAAAATTGAATTTCGTCAGAACCCTTGCTGTTACAATGGTTCGTATCTAACAGTTATATCACAATTCCACTATTATTGCGATGATAGGAAAATCCAAAAATATCGTGTATCAATTTTTGATGATAATCGTGCACGAACGTTTCACTTCGCACATAATCTTAAAAATAGTGCGTCAAATTAAAGAGGCTAGAGTTTTCAGCATTGCATGCGAAGTGAAACGCTATGGCACGATTATCATCGAAACTTGATTATAATCTGGAAAACAACATGTTTTTAGAGTGTCATGTCATTACAATGGTCGTCGAATTCTGATATAACTGTTAGATACGAACCAATGTAACAGCCAGGGTTTTAACAAAATCCAATTTTTTTAATTTAGTGTCCACTGGTGTAAAATCGATTTTTAGGTTATCGGACATGCACAAACTTTTCCCAAGAATCTTTTTTCTAATACTCTGATAATAAACTTTTTTCCCATACGGTACATACTTTTTGGCAGTCACTGTATATCTTATGGCTGCAACACCCGGCATGGCCCGGGTATCTTGGATAATTTTACTTAGGTATCATTGTAGTTCGTCTCAAAATCTTCTGTTCTGGTAAATTCCATGGCAATTTCGAATTTTCAAATACTATCCAGAAACATTCAGAACATTCAAAAGTTTTCTTTCTCATGTTCTATAAATTTCCAAGAAGTTACACCACCACGGCAAGTTTATTATAATTTAAACTGGACTGCGATTTTCCAAATCTTTTTCCAGGTCGTACAGGTTTTTTTTTCACTTGAATTCATTGAATATATTCAATGTGTGTGAATCTCTAGGAGATTACTTTCAAGCGTTTCACTTTTCAGTACTTTTAGCAAGGGGACAAAATTAATTGTATGGGAAAAATTTTAACTTACGTATTGGGGTGTTCTACATTTCTGTGTTCGTGTGGATCATATTCTTTTTGTGTGATACTGTCAACGCTGCCAATTGTTTGTGTTTTGATTTGGTCATTTGTTGCCAAGGAGGATCTGAAAACAAAGGAGAAACTTAATTATAACCACATTGTAACGTTCGGAATTTTCTGGGTTTGAATAGTCCGAATAAAATACCCAAAAATTAAAACAAGTTGGTTGGTGAAAAGCTTATAGTTGTTAAAAATATTATAGTTGCTAAAAGCTTATAGATCCTGATGATGATGTTTTTCATGCTTCTGAATTATATTCACATCTGAGGTATTAATATGCATATAGTGAACGATGAATTTATTTGAATTTTCTGATATGCAACAGCCTTGAATATACAAGAGTTTTATCACAATATCAAACCGCAATTTTTAACACCTCGACACGTTTTTAAATCACCAAGTCAAATAGCAATTATTTCTTGAAAACCAAACCTGTATCAAATGATACATTTATGTTATTTATCGTTCATTTACAACGAAGTGAGTCATAGAAAAAACTGGAATTGGAACACTGGAGACACATTTCTCTACGTTCCAAACTATCTTCAAATTCCGAACCTTACATGTTCCTTCAATTTTTGAATATAATTTATTCAGTTTTACTAAATGGAAATGAGAATGCATGTATTTTTTTAATCAGTAGTGAAAGAATGACTACTAACTAACCTGGAATTGAAATCAACAGCTGTCAGTGTGTACGAATCCGTTTTCTCTTTTTTCATGTCGGACCTGGAAAAACAAAAGCACTTAAAATTAAAATCGTCCATACCTTAGATTCACTGTTATCTAAGCTTGATAGTGGAAATAAGTTAATGACTTCATCATATAACCGCAAATGTTTAAATATGGTGCATACAAAGTGTGAGAAAATTTTCCATTGAACTATTAGTTATGCGCCCAAGTGGGGGACTTGCAAGTTTGTGAACACCGTTTTCGTGTAATACAGGAAGGCTCGCTTAAAACTGGTCACCTGCTTATCAAACAGACATCTGAGTCTGTTAAATAACCCATCCAAACCTGGCGAAAATGATAGTTATTTAGATTAAAACAAAAGGGCACATTAACGAACATTTGAAACAAAATCTATGGATTGTGTTGCTCTAATTTCTACGTTGGGTTCATTGAAAAAAAAACAGAACATCATTCTCATCGACAGTCATATGCTTAGGTATACTTATGTTTCTCCCTTCTCTTCACCTGATTTTAATGTGTAGTAGTTTTTAAGAGTGACATGTCTGTATTAGTTTTATTTTATATGACCAAATTTTAATGTGTAGTTTATTTGTATTAGTTTATATAACTAAATGAATGAATTATATGAAGAAAGTTATCATCATAACTAAAAGAAGGAAATATATGGAGAAAGCTATCATCATTGAGCTCATGAACTATCTACAACCCTCAGAAATTATCAATTATCAATAATTTCAACAATTTCAGCAATCATTGAGCTTATGAACTATCTACAATCTTTAGGAATTATCAATCATCAACAATTTCAACAAATTGATTTCCGGCTTTGAAGATCAACTGGTGACCTGCTTGCTTAGGTCTCACGTATCTGGCAACAATCTTTCGGAAGATATGTTGAAACTCTGGCCTTTGCATTTGATACCTCCAGAACGTTTGAGCGCGTTTGGTGCCAGGGACTCTTTGCCAAACTTCCATCTTATGTCTTGCCCCCCCCCACTTGTGTTCCTTGATATCTAACTTTCTCTAAGACCGATCTCTACACGCAGTGGTCGATGGAATATAATCCAATACTCTAGATCCATTCTAGCACCAACACGTAGTCTTCTCCACTTCGATGATTTGTTGATAGCTATATCATCTGCAGTGCACAATTTTGCGAATAGAATAAATATGGAGCAGAAATTCTAGAATAGGGATCAACTTGGTAGAATTCAATGGGAATAAAACCCAAGCATGTTTCTTCAATAGAAAGGCTGATCCCATAGTGGCCAGCGTAACTATGTCAGGAGAATCCATGAAAATGAAATCTTCCATTACAATGCTCGGTATCACTATTACCATCAGTAGTACTCTTTCCATTGACATCCATTGCCAAAAGTGCCTCTCAAAAGCTGTATTTTCTGTTTCATGCCAAGAAGTATTTCAGTCCTCGTCAGTTGATTGATGATAATATGATACTCTTCGATGCCTTCCAAAAAAAAGTCAGACGTCTCGTTGGTGATATAACTCCATTTTATAGATTCTTTCTTGGACAATGCTCTTCCACCGTCAGCGGTCCCATCGAGCTTGACCCGTCGAGCTCAGTCCTCACATCCATATGCCACTCACTCTGGACACATGCCGAACATCTTTCTCAGGGCTCGTTATTCCAACGAACGGCAAAGCTTTGGAACTTGGTGGCTCAGTAGGTGTTCCTGAGGCATTCAGCCTTCAGAAATTCAAGAACACCAATTCCTACCTACCTTCCCTCGGCTCTCACGATGTTCTCTGAACAATACAGGACTTTCCTTTTCGTGGGAACCAGAACTTAAAAAAACAATATCACAATTGAAACAGTTGAACTCCAACAAAAGATTTATCGACTGGTTGCTATGTAGAGTAAGTCTTGTTTTGTTTGAAAGAAATTGTGAGAACCGATGGATGAGTAGAAACTGGTGTTTTTCTTAAATTTCTAGAGACTGCAGTCAATTAAAAAGGGAGTTTTAGCAAGTTTCAAAATTGAACTCTTCAGGTCAATGTCGATGAAAGTGCCAATAATGGTGGAACGATTGGTGGAACGATTGGTGATATCTCAGTCATGAGAAAATAAATATATGGAATAGACTGAATTTTATATGGTATTCCAAAGAAGTAAGCTTTGGGAGGTAGATATCACCAACATGGAGATATCACCGATGTGGTACTACCGTTTTTTCAGGTTTCCTTGTGGCAGAAAAGTGAATGCGCCACAAAAAACCAGTAAATCACCCCAGGTACTACGACAAATGATAAAAATGGTAATCATACTCTACTTCTTTGGAGTAATGAAGTGGATACAGGAGTAACACTCAACAACTCGATGTAATGACGCGCAATATGATGAACCGATATAGGAGTTTGTATCCCAAATCGTGAGTTTCTCGGTTATATCTCTCCCAATAACAAGGAAGCCAAGGACTCCTGAGTTTGGAGTGTCTTCAAAACAGAAGGAGCCTATAAAGTCATCAGGAGCTTGGATCTCCTTATCTGTTTAGTTCGTTACCACGAAAATGCAGGAATATGAGCATGTCAAGAACGTCAAAGACCTCGGCTTATCCACAAATTTAACTTTAACCGTAATGCATTTGATTACTTGTGCTTCGGACTTCCATCGTCTTAATGGTTGAAAGATTTATACTTCTTTCAATTTTTCACTACGTTTCAATTGCTTGAATCTGCAATCGTCTTCACCTGAATCTGCAATCCGCAAGACTCAAGCAATTGAAACGTAGTGAAAAATTGAAAGAAGTAGAAATCTTTCAACCATTAAGACGATGGAAGTCCGAAGTAATCAAGTTACTACATCGGCTACAACCTTCAAAACAACGTAATGCATTTGTTGTCAACATGTCCAGCATATCCGGTCTCAGCATATCCGGTCTCAGCCTACATTCACAGACATAACGCTGACTACGAGTATTGGATTGCTACCTATGACACTCTCACAGTATAGAGGAGTCACCTTACGCTACGAGAGATATTAAATTCGTTGTATGAATCAATAAGCATTAAATAGTCCTCCTCGATCATCAAAGTAACACGATTTTCGTCGTAGATACCGAAAAGACGAGAAAAAATGGGCGAAATATCGAGATTTACTCTCCGAACTCCGCAGGCCCTACCAAGATCATTCTATAAAAATGGTTGTTCTGATAATATGGTATCCTGGCAGAGTGTTGCATTCGCTATTATTTAACATAAAAATCATACCGGCTTGTCGCAAGCTAGCAAAAGTCATAGCCGGACGAATGCAGAAGGCTGTCATACTCGGTTCATTGCGTTTGCTCAGGGCACATAATTCCCGGGCCCGACAGCTGCTTACCCAATAGTTGGGGAAGTTGTTATAACCCAGCGCATCCTACGAATGTGTCGGAGCTCCGGAAAAAAGAGCCCAACTGGAAAATTTTAATCTAATATCAAAAATAATATTAATAATAATGATAATAATGTGAATGAATATAATAAAGAGAATGAGAAATGCCGAATCTATTGGAACTAGTTATTTCCTACTCTCAGGAAAATAATAAGCGACCATCAAAGTAGCACGATTGTCATCATAGAGTTTTCGGATCCTGGCGAAACGGAGAGGAAAAACGGACAACGCAGAGTTACTCTTTGAACTCCGCACGCTCTAACCTGATCAAATGGGTCCATGGAATGATGGACACACTGACTTGGAATCTTTGAATCGGCTTGCTGTAAAGCGGCAGAAAACTTATCTGTGCGCATGCGGAGGACCGTCATCTTTGGTTTACTGCGTCTACTCAGAGCACATGATTCTCGGACCTAATTATCACTAACCCCTCAGACGTTGGGAGTGACTATTTGGGTAAATAATACCAGCGCGCCCTCCGAAATTATCGGAGCTCGAGAGACAGGGTCCGACTGAAATAATCCCGAAGTTAAAAATAATAATAACCGCCATCTCTAACCGTGCTCCTTTTGCTTTTTCACCTTCAAAATAAAGATAGCAATGCGGCAGATCCCCAGTTGCTGGACAAAGTCTTCATCTTCATTTCATCTTTAATAGTTATTTATGTATCAAGAGCGTAAAGTAGGCGTTACAAAATTGTATGCACTAGCGGTTTATTAGCGCGAATCACAAATACTGACTTGAATTCCAATGGTCTACACGTTTGATACATTAATTTATACAATAATCAATGATAACATAGTATGGGGAATGTGAAACTATAGTAGCTGAGAACTTTCATATTGAAGAATCTATTTCAAATAAATTGATCATCACTGAAAAAATTTACAACGATTGTACTGGAATGATACCAGCTAGTTATTTGAACCCACCATCCACTTCTAAAATGAATATACTTGTTTTTGTATCGATGCAGATACTGTAACAAAACTTTCAATATGTAATAATAATTATGTTCAAGAGAATATAACTAAACCAACTTTATTTTTAATGTTCAGGCTTATGACTTAGTTACATGTTGAAAAAATATCGATTATGAGAAATGTTAGGAAGAGTCTTTCTCTATTGTATCTAACAGAAATAATTCTGATTCGTGTTAGGTCTTACATGAAATGATGTGTAAATATAAACAATTTAAAAATTTTGTCTACTTTACGGCCCGCAGGCCATAATGCGCCCGCGGGCGGTAAAGTGTCACTTCACGCTCGCTGAACTGGGCAGTAAAGTGTACTTTACCGCCCGCTAGTGCATAAAAGAAAATATTCCAAAATTATAAGGCAGATAAGCTTTGTTGGAATTCACACAACAAGATCCGTCTGATGTGCATTCACATTATATGACTGCCATAAACATAAGAATTATGTTCTAATAGCCACTGAGAAAATAAGGACCTAACCATAAAAATGAATATCTTGCCATTAAATCATCACCTGATATTTACAGGGAAATATACTATTCATACAAACCACAGTTAGAAATGTAATTGCCGTTTTGTAACCATTGTTTTAGTTAATCTTTTCCATATATTATACAACGTGTGGTGAATTCGAAGACATCATTGTGATTATAAATACGATAGTAAACAGGTAAATGAATGGACGAAGGGGCAAATATACGTATATATGTGTGAATGTGTAACATTATGCTAAGAAATTGATTTTATGTGCTTTGGATTCTGAGATAAACGTTGAAATACACGAAAGTTTCTGAATTTTTTAGTTTCCACTCTTTTTTTCATCAAGTAGCTAACGGAAAAATGTTCTCAATCAGGTCGAGGTTTCTAAAATTATCGAAGAAAAATCACATTGCACATAAGACCAGGTAGCGTACAAGTTGCGTATAGGGCCAGGAAGCTCAGTGGTTAATAATGTCGCGTTCAAAGCTATTGATTCTGCTGGTCGCGTAGGTTCAAATCCTACAGACTACAGATTTTTATCTGATAACGAAAATGCTATGAATCGCACGTTAAAAGGTAAGATCTCGTTAATACTTGGCTCGCATAAGTTTCGACTAGGACGACAGCTGGCTAAAGAAAACAACAACAACAATATTAAGATGTTGATGGTTACCAGCTGGAGAAGTCGAAATTGTGTACTTATGGTGACGATATCAAAGTTTCGGAGAAGGCACTTGATAATTTCAATTCTTATTACAGAAAGTGTAGATGATTTTTCGTTTGTGTAATCATTGCCTCCTATTCCAGACAATTTTGAAGGAAGCATACTGCAGATTACAGATATTGATAAGAGTTAACGTGAGGAATATCACCCTAACCAAAACGTATCTTCAAACAATTCATATTTAGAAGAAGAAATTATTTCACAATAATCCTGTTAGAAAAATTGTTCCAATCGGAACTAACAGTTTTGGAAATATTCCAAACTAGATATGCGACAAGGACGAAAAGAGAAACAATTTATGTATTTCCCCTTTATCACACACGTTTTTAGTACATATTCCTGTACCGGAATCACTGGGATTCAGTGGAAAAATAAATCCACATCACTACCATATTGACAGTCTGAGATAAACTTTCGTTAACTAACTATCAGACGCATTTTGCTCATAACTTCAACAAAGCTAGTGGATCTGACGAAAATCCACCCCAATCGTTCTCAACAAGACGTGCTCTTGAACTAACGCCAATTCTTTGCAAGTTATCCTCACATAATTTGGGGATATTTCTGCCTAACTGGAAAACAAAAACTGCATTTTTTGGAACCTTTGGTGTAGTGATGAATATAGTGGAGATATATGGAGTACCTCCTATATCATCAACGTCAGGACAACGCGTTAGTTTTGTATTTGTAATATTCAAAGACTTGTGACCTATTCTTTATTTGGAAAATATGTCAGGTTACATTTCACGGTGTGTTGATATTTTCTTACATACTCAACATTATCTACTTGCCAGAATTGATTGAAAGTGTCATGAAATCAAACTATTACTATTAATTTGCCAACAACTTGGTTAATTATTCAAAGGTTATTTTGACACACTATTAGAAGGTTGAAATGTCGATAAATCAACGTGAAAGAAATGTTTTTAAACGAGTAGTAGATAATATACAACTATACCTACCATTGTAGTTACAATGGGCACGGTACGTATATCGCCAAACATTTCAGATCGGTAAGTAGCGGTTTCTGAGTTTTCAAGCAACCGGCTGCACATATACGGACCTCTTGTCACTTGCCAAATTACTAACCAGAGTAACCAAGGATATATACGGACCATCCCCAATGTTATAACCGTCTAATTGTAGGACTGAAATACAACGTTGCCAATTAATATGGGTGTGCTGTATTTTCACAATTCTCAACTTGCAAGCTAGATTAATCAGGTCAGGTTTGGCTAATAATTCACGCATTTTCAACTCAATGGGTCTAATGAATAAACTTTAAGCAAATGCTTTTACTTAGATTTCTTGAAACAGACCTATCCATTTCATTAAGTAATGAGAGAGACAAACCTATGGTAGAAGCTTTTACTAGCATTTATTCATAACACCCATTACCTCTAACAATTTTCGCAATTCTCAACTCTCATGCTAGGTTAGTCACGTCAGGTTGGATCGGCTAATGATTTGTCATTTAAACTTCCCGCCAATACAGTGACCAATCACAGAGCGGGTGTTGTTATTCTTTTTTCACTATATTTAATTTCAACACTTCATGCGATTATTCTCAAGGTATTTTAGTTGTTAGCTTCATATTTGTTAGGAAAATTATCACTAAGAATTAGAAACTTGTAAATTAGTGATGTATTGTTTGGAAGAAGGAGAGCAAATTCAAGTACGAACAAAACATAAAATGATGTTTAGTAAGTAACAGAGTTTGGAAAGTTGCGAAAAAAAGTCGCACACTCACCTCAGTGGCACAAAATAGAATAATTTCATGTGATGTGTATTGGCAGCATCACACACGTCAATCAAATGTTCAAAACTCACATTCCAAACACTGAATACTAACTACGACAACGGCGAATGATACGAATATGTTTTTAATAATCTAAAAAAAGCTCATTATCTGCAAAAACCCAACTTTACAGGATGTCCAAGATAAAATAAATATTTCAGTTTCAAGGCGAAAAACATAGGTACCCCCAGAATTCATTAGAATAATTTCAGATATATTCACAATCTTTTTGAATTATTTAAAATATCTGGAATGACGGTAAACATTTATAAGTACTTCAAGAACAATGAGCATTCATAATCGCATTTTTACAATTTTAATTAATTGGTATTTAATAGGTATTCCTGGGAGGAGATAATTTGGAATGTACTTACAGACAGTTGGTAGATGTGAACAGTTAATGATTATCAATATCAATTATTTCTACACCAGTCAACTTTAATACTAACATTCAAGGAATTCAATTGCTATAAAATGGTAATTTGTCAAGAATAATCATATCAGCTATGATTCAGTCGTCCTGTGAAAAATAAACTATACTTCCTTCTATAGATTGTTCAAGGTTGATTTTGATGTACTGTGGATACTTACTGATGGAATCCAAAAAATAAAGGGTAGGGCTAATTTAGAATAATTGAATAAAAAATAATTCACTTCAATATCATTTTGTATAACTATACCCAATAGTCAGGCCTCATTTAAATGATCTGTATTGTAATAATATGTCGTTGAATGATTAGGATATGCAGTTAAACAATCAAACGAAAATCTGAAAAGTATTTCTATGTAGATCTGATAGATATAATGTTCAAAGGAAAACATAATGACTTATTAATTCTAAAAAATCAATTTTATCTCGATAAAATACATTAATTGTTCATCATAACAAAACGATAAATGAATCTGAAAGTCCAAGGGATTTACCAAAGAATGACAAAATATGAACAAATGAGGAATAATTTTGACAACCTTGATTTCGAAATTTTGTTTTGATCTTCTTTGTTCCTCGAAAAGTTTTGACTTCAACTGTGACATTCATCTTCAGTAGTGTGGTCGAAATACTCAGCAAAACTCGTTCAACCATGACAATGACGCCATCAGCCGTGAAAGTCCACAACTTAGACAAAATCTTGTATATCGTAAAGATATGTTTTTGAAGAAATAAATATTGGTCACCTTTTAATTCTTTATCATTTCAATCTTCTTTCAAACATATACCGGATGACCACGAACTGAGGTACGCCCTTAAATTTTTTGAAGGTACAGATTTCAAATTTGGTATGTCACTATAACACTTGGATACGCATATTTTGACGCCACTGACGAAAATTCACTACATCTGGTTCAACCGGTAGTGACCTCAAACTGACAAACGACATCAGATGTTACAAAGGAAGCTTCAAAGTGCGATACAGTTGAAAACTGAGGTTCTCATGTAATTTCCGCCTACGTTTGAGAATATTCAATTTCAGGAACACTCATCATGAAACCTGATTGAATCTTCGTTTCCTTTAGGAATTCTCCAAAACTTTTCACACGAGTAAACTTGTAATGCATAATATTTAACATGTTGCCATTTGGAAAGTGGCAGTTTCTTTATAGGTACTCTACCAAATTTGAAATCTGCATCTTCAAAACTATAGAAAAATACAAAATGGATACGGTGAATATCTTATAGGAAACAACTACTTGCCTTTTAGAAAAACGCATCACATCTGACATCTATTTGTGCAATGTTCCTCAAGGAGGACACTATTACAAGTGCTAATTGAATATGCTCCAATCTATCACCTATCCCATCACAAATCAGAGGTGAGAACCTTAGAACATGTCATGTATGCAGGTGCAGATGGGAATGATCATTAATGACTGATTTCAGTCAGAACTTGCAATGGTGATCTCCTTGGAAAACAATGCAAAAATAAATGTTAGATGTAATTCAATTTAAGTAAGGGAAGTAGTTATTTTCCACCTTGTGGGAAATTGTGGATTGAAAGGTTTTTTGACTTCATCAAAATTATTCGTTTCAAATATGGTTTCATAAGCTTATCTATCTGATAATAAAAATAATATTACCTGTCAAAGACAAAGTTTCAACATTTCTGAAAACGACGATACAACTCAGTCCAGATAGATTTGTAGGTACCTTTATAGTTTTTTTTATTTACTATTCGGAACTGTTTATGGAACGTTGATTATTATTAGAATGGAATGTGACGTTAAAGTAAACTTAATCGAAGGAAAAATTATGTATTTCCTCTTTCTACGCAAGGTCGTGTTTTTGTATGTATTTTGCGTACATTACCCTTTTTCAAAAAGCAGTCCGCCAAATGGGGAGGTCTATTGATAGAGGAATGTTTTTCACTACTGATTTTCCAACCATAATGTTGAGAGTAATTGAACAAACACAGCGTGTTTGCTTCGGAATTATTCCACACTTGCTCTCTTTAACCTGAGCCAGGATTTCAGAAAAACATTGCTAAGACAATGTTGACACAGTGGTAGATTCACCTCTTATATTTTATGAGGTGATAAAAATTTATTATTTGATAAAGTACTGACGATATTGATGTGAACTTTTCAATAATTTAAATACTCATATGATATCAATTTTTTGATTGACGTGGCCGTTACTTGATGGAAATCCATATAGTCTAGTTTCTAAATTGTAGATAGTGACTCATAGGTTGTATGGTTCAGAATTCATATAAAGCAGGACAATAAATAGAAGAGAAATCAGCTAGGTAGATACTTGCCTTCAAATTGAGTTTTATTTTGCCACTTTCATACATCCCCTCCGCACTTTCAAATCCCGTAAAAATTGAATATAGTGATCTGAACAAAATTTAATTTTGTTAGTAAATATATATGTATGTATGTATTGTGATTTGGTATAAGTTGTATTTTGTATTGGTATTGTCTTCCACGGTATTAATGTATTGTAAATATTTATTATTTACAATTACCCATATCAATTTCATCTGACTCATCTCATGTCATGTCCCATGGCCACAAGAGACGAATGAAGCTATCTATCTATCTCTCTATCTTGAAATTGGCATTTCAGATGTTATACTATGTCAATAATTATTCAAATTGTGTTTATTCAACGCAATAGTAGATCAAAATGAATTTAATAACCTTCTCAGTACGTCAATTAACGAGCCAGTTAGGTAGACGTAAAAAATTACAAGTGAATAATAGGCATTCCATCACGTTCATTGTTACTTTTATTCGTTAATACGACGCGACGCGATAAGAATCAAGTGATATGGACAATTGTTTTCTGGGTGAGTACCTGTACCGATATTTCGATTGAATTAATTTGTTTCCTTGTCACGATATTGCAAAAGTGCAAATGACACGCTAAAAATAGTAATATTCTAACAATTTCTTTATGTTATTATTTTATTTCAGTCAAAGTGCACGTAGTATTGTGTAGAATCTTTCTGCTCCTCACAGTCAGGTCTATCAATCAGTCAATAAATGGTTAATTTCTTACCTTACTGATAGAAAATTGATAGTGAGAGTTGATGAAATTTTATCATCTGAAAGGGACATTTCTTTTGGAACCCCCCAAGGCAGTGTGTTAGGCCCGCTAATTTTTCTTCTATATGTGAATGAATTACCAGAATTTATATCCCATGGTAGGGTATTTATGTATGCTGATGATACATCTATTATAACTAGAGCAAAAACACTCGATGATGTCATTTCTAAAGTGAACTCCGAGTTACAGGAATTCCAATCATGGTGCTACAGTAATAGACTCATTATCAATTACAAGAAAACTATTTGCATGCTTTTTAAATCAAAATCAAACAGAGTTAATGCCAATGATATTGATATTCATATAAACAATCATCAACTCAAATTCAGTGAAGAAACAAAATTTCTAGGAGTCACAATAGACGAATGTTTGAGTTGGACTCAACATATAAATATACTGTGTCCCCGCCTAAGCGCATCCTGTTTTGCAATAAGTACTTTGAAAAATGCTCTTGACCAGCTTGTCTAGTAAATGTGTATTATGCTCTATTCTACTCAAGAGTGTCATATAATATAATCGTATGGGGCCAAGGTATTGATGTGTATAGAGTATTTATTTTACAAAAACGAACCTTAAGAACCATTTTTGGGATGAAGCCAACAGACACCTGCAGAGATATAATGAGAACACACGAAATACTGCCAGTAGTAGGAATATATTTATACAAACTTCTGTCATACATACACTTGAACAAAAGTAAAATAAAAACGAACTCTGAAAACCATGATTACTTCACGCGCTATAACTCAAATCTGTACACTGCTAAATGTAACCTTACTTCTTATAAAAAATCCCCAATTTATGCAGGAAGCCACTTATATAACAAGCTCCCAGTGGATATCAAATCCATAATGACTGTAGTCACGTTCAAAAGACGTCTCAAGAAATTCCTCTGCGATAATTGTTTTTACACAATTGATGAGTACCTGAACTTCCGACCAATGAATGTATAAAAGAAAATGTTTGTATCTATTTGTATATTGTTATTGATATTTTAATCTCACTATTGATGTTTTTACCTAACGTCATCCAACATGTAACTATCTGTGTGTACAAATTATATTTTATCGAGTTATACTTATTATAGCAACAAACCTGTGACGTATTCTATCCAATTTTATATTGGCATAAAGAATAAATATATATTCTATTCTATCACATGAGTACTACAGATCTTCTGATGAACTTTTGGCGATTTGTCACAAGGGTTCTCTGTGGGATAATATCTTCTGCACTATACAGTGTTCGAAACTATCTATCAGTCTGATATCTTTTGCACTATATAGTGTCCGAAGGTATCTATCCTCAAGCGAGCCAAGGCTTCGCATTTAAACAATATGTGGAAGGCTTGTTCTTTCTCCTCATCGCAGAACCTGCAAAGTGGGAAGCCTGTGTGTATCTGCGCTTTTATTCTCCCGGACGCTCCTGTTACCTAGTACCCAGACATGTAACACCTTGTTCTGTGGTCCTAGGTCGCTGTGGTTCTTGCGAATTTTCCAAAATAGTTTGGTAGAAAACGTGCATGATTTCAGGGCCTTTATTGCCGCCTGACTAACGGAGGAAATGACTATGGGTCGGTTTCTAGGATCCAGCCTCAGAATATCTCTCGTGCAAACGAAAATAGTCATTATCATGGCTTAGAATACAAAGGCTTGAGAACCGTGGCTTAGACTAATGGTCTCTTCCCGTCCCTACTCAACTGTTCGTCTTAGAGTCGTCCGTGTACCAGATTTGCCCCCTTGACAGCATTGGTATTCCCATCTTGTGTGATGGTGGTGTGTGTTCCATCGAAGGAGAAGGTTGGAGTCATTTTGTCCGGTGGCATCTCAGATGTGACGGGTTTCATTACCTCAATTTCCTTAAAGTAGCCTAGTTTGTTGCCCCTTCATTGGTCCAGGCACTATAGTCTTGAGGATTCTAGCATCGCCTTCGCTAAAATATGCAAAGACAGGAGAGAAACAGTGACAATAGATCAGGGCCAGTCTTTGTGAACTAGCCAGCCTCCTTCTGGTTGTTACTTGTTCAATCTTTGACCACCACAGCAGGGCTTCATACGTTTACCAGAGTCTCACTATCGCCGTGTGTTGCTAAATATATTGATTGGGTCCAAGTCCCCAAGTTTTGCTGGAGGAGTCCCTGGCCATCATCAGTGATGTCCTTGCCGTTGTCAGCACTTTCAGATGTTTGTTTCATGTGAGCTCAGAGTCTAGAATCAATCCCAGTATTTTGTCTCTCCTGACACCTGTAAGCTTTCAAGAAAGTTTCTAAACGCTCTTATGTTCTCTAGGTTTCTCTTCCAGGTTGAAAATCATTGTTTTTTGGGGGGGTGGACCTTGAGGTTCTTCCTCATGCACCACGTCTGTATGATGATTCCGTCAGTTTGGCCCCAGGGATACATTGAGAATGAATGCGAATGGCTAGTATAGAACTCTCCTCTGATGGCAGCCTGTCGTGGTTTTCACTTTCATCGTCTCCTCAAATAGTGAGACCTGTATTACTCTACACCCAAGCATGGCCGATATCCACTGGTTTGGTCTAATATCATCACATCATATCCACTGGATTCGTTTGGGCCTAAGCCTCAAGATTTTCCACAAATTCTTCGACAAGTCCATGAGATAATTTGGAATTGTAGAGAACCCTTTTCAACTGGGCGTTCCATATGTGTTTTCGATGAAGGATAATACCTAGACAGTTTGCTTAGGCTGCAAATGAAATGACATCACCACTGAAAAAAAGTGGTGTTGAAACTTTTAGTTTCTTCTCCCTGGTGAAGGGTACTTTTTCGGTCTTGCTAGGGTCGTCAGTCATCTGTTTCCTCTGGCACCCTCTTAGTACCTCAGCTTTCTGGAGGATATTAGAAGCTACCAGTCCTCACTTTGTCCTTGCAAAAATGACAAGATCAGTAGCATATGCTTGAAGCTCTACTCTTCTGTCGAGGACATTGAATAGATTGTCCATAAGGAGTGACCACAGAAGGGGAGGGGGCAGTACCTCGCCGTGTGGGCAGCCACAGAATTACTGTTTCTTGTCGAGATGTAGTAGCTGTTATGTGTATGTATATAAAGCTGAACTGGAACTCGCATTTGGAAAAGACTATCCGAAAGGCTAGCCTATCATTATGGACATGCCGCAGAATATGTGGCAAAACATGGGGCATGTCACCAAAACAAATTTACTGGCTGTACGTGACCGTCATACGACCAATGATCACGTATGGCTCTGTAGTCTGGTGGAACAAAGGCCAACAAAAAATGGCCCAGGTTAAACTTAACGGACTACAGAGACAAGCGTGCCTGGCGATTACTGGGGCCATTCGCTCCACGCCAACGGCAGCAATGGAAGCTCTTCTTGGACTACTTCCTCTCCACATAGTTCTGGAGAGAGAAGCAAGATGGGCAACATACAGACTCTACCAAGCGGCCATTAGTCTACCGCAGGCATGTGTCATGAGAGGCAGCAGCATGCTGGAAGGCATAATAGCTCACAACATTCTGGGAATGCCCTCAGACATCATGCCTAAAACCACTAACCTCAACATGTCCTACACCGTGGTCTTCCCTGAAAGAGAAGACTGGGTTCGGAATGAAACTGACCTATGTAGGGCAAATGAAAGGTGGTTCACCGATGGTTCCAAAACTTTGGAAGGTGTCGGAGCCGGAATATATGGTATGAACCCAGTAGTGAAACGCTCATTCAGTTTGGGTAAATTAGCTACGATATTTCAGGCAGAGGTATATGCCATTGAAATGTGTGCAAGGGAGCTGGAAAACCGACACCTCACACGAAAAACAATAAAAATATTTTCAGATAGTCAAGCAGCATTGAAAGCGCTTGAATCCAACTGCTTTAAATCCAGAGCAGTATGGAACTGCAGAGACACCTTGAACCGACTAGCACAAGGCAACAACGTTACCCTAGTTTGGATACCAGGTCACACGGGCCTAGAAGGAAACGAAATAGCGGACGCCCTAGCAAAAGGGGGGGCCGAAACAACGTTCACTGGGCCAGAACCGGTCATCGGTTTAGCATATAGCACTGCCAAGAATGCTACAACCGCCTGGGCAGACAATAAAAGACTTGAGTATTGGCTCAGTCTACCAGGACTAGCCCATTCCAAAGCATTTATTGCTTATACAAGGAAAAAACAGGACTCTGACAAACTTCTAGAACTCAGTAGAGCACATCTCAGAGTTATAGTAGGTTTGCTCACTGGCCACTGCAAACTCAAACACCACATGCATAAAATCGGACTTGCACAGGATGCAGAGTGCCGTCTATGCATGGAGGATGATGAAACGGCTAAACACATCCTGTGCACATGCCCTGCAGCAGCCAGAACCAGATTTTCAATATTTGGCAATACAAAAGTAAGGCCAGAAGATCTTGTAAACTGTTCTCCCAACATGTTACTCAATTTCGTTAAGAGATTGGATATGCTGGGAGAAATATAACCATAGGGTGAGCCACAATAGGCCATTGGCCGCAGTGGAGAGCCTGATGTATGGGCTCACTCACATTTAAACCTAACCTATGTGTATGTGCATGTCGTATATCCAGCCAGTAATGGTTAGTTCTATACCTTTTTCAGCAAAAGAAGATCAAATATAAATTGGTAGTGCCTATTCAAATGTCTAACAGTCAAAAAATGTGAAGCCCCATCATTTGTTTTTATGTTTTCATTTCTGTTGCATTTACATTATATGTTGCGTACTTACTAGCTGTTTTTTCATTGTTTTCCGACATCCACCTTATCGGATTTGGCGTTTAAAGAATTGATTAACAACACGCATTCGTAAATATGATTGAATGGTTGTGTTAATTGTATATAACGAATCATCAAGGCTGTTTATCGATATGGATAGATTGATATCAACCGAACGGTACTATCAAATTCAGTAGTGATTTTTATTGCCGTATATATACAATATAATACAGAATTATTAGTGGTGCTCCGATTTAATGTTTTCTATCGATATCTTTTGTTCATCTTGGTGAGCAAAATTTTAGTCATACCTAAGAATATGAGATACCCAAAAAACTGATAAGGTTTCCTTTTGTGAAATTCGTTCACCTAATTAGGAGAAAATTCCAATTATGGAATTATAAAATGTCGTTCTTACCATTTAAGAAAACATTACCTATGTTTTTTTGGTTTTCTCTACGACTGTCGAATTCGAAGTAATACGCGGAACTCATGGATTGGCCAAACTTGAATCAGGTCCATTCATTCTCGAAAAATCATTTTGCAAAACTTCCTGAGTAATTTTCTTGCAATATATTTCAATTCATCGAATAATTCTGAAATTCAAAGTGAATGAGTGAATGAGGTTGCTGTAATTTTCATAAAGATTATTTATTGAAACTCTAATCACCGTATTGTTGTTAAAATTGTTAAGATTGTTTTTTCCGTCAACCAGCTGTCGTCCCCCTATGAACGGCAACCCTCAAAAGTCGAAACTTGGTCTTATCTTTCATCGTGCGATTCCTAGCACTTTCTCGGGCCATCAGAATAAAAATATTAAGTCGATAGGATTTAAACCTACCCGACCAGCATCATCAATGACTTTGAACGCGACAGTCTCAACCACTGAGGTACCTGGCAATATAGTCGTAGAGAAAGTATAGTCTTCTACATGCATTCTATAGCAACTATTTCCTATTTCGAATAATTCCGAAACCTGCATGTGGCTCGTTTAGAAATTTATCCTTGGGAATAATAGACGATCGTTGAAAAATATACTTTCCATTCTTCTACTTCCTTATTTCAATATGAAAGATTCAGTCTTTCTCAAAAAAGGGAAATATTCAATTTGACTGTTATTAAATTATAAAAAGATGATGAACATAATGTGTTCATGGTTGGGTCAAAGTGGATAATAACTGGGAACTTGTCAGGATGTAATGACGTTATTAAGTCACTGATATTTCTGTTACAAAACATCGAGGTTAGTTTATGTGCCGGACAGCGTTTGCCAGGGCCGCTATTTGAATTTATAAATATAGGTTGCATTAAAAAAAAACAGTATACAGTGCGCCCATCAAGTATGGAAAGGATTTTATATTCCTGAATTTTAACAAAAATAAACAGATTTTTGGGAGATACTGGAAAAAAAATATCAGCTTACTTTACACGATTTAGAAGGTTAAAAGTATCTGGTCGCATTTCGTTTGACATATCTATAGAAATAAAAAATGTTGCTCCCTGTACTTTTCATCAACCAGCACCCTTTTAAGCAACACTCAGTAGTCTTTGCCAGACTTGTGCAAGCTGGGAAAGGATATCACTGAATTCGTAATGAGGATCCCTTACCAATTATGGAAAACAAACTGGGTATCGCTTTAAAAAATATCACTAAAGTAATTTTCACACAAATTCGGATAACCCTACATGGGACGTCAATTGGATATTACGTGAAGATACTAAGAGAACTGGGAAATTGAAACAGGCTCATACGCGGATTTTTCAAAAATATATTCATATCATAGATATAATAAACACTCTATTTCTATGCTTCAAATTCATTAATAATAAATTTATTCCACACTGTATGCATGGAGGTAATAATTTACTTAGGAGGGTTTTTGGTAATAATATCTCGACAAAATGCAGAATATTCAAAAAATATTGAAAAGGGGAACTTTCTATATGAAAATTGAAAAATGTAATTTATTTAAAAAATAAAAAAATAAATCAAAAAATACTTCCACCTTGGTGGCACGAAAACTGTGTTGCTTAGAAACACCACGAGAGCTTGCTCGAGCTGAGTTTTGTACAGCAGCCCAGTTTAAGTACCTGCGTACCAAGCATTTTGAAGGAATATTCGATAACACAATTTCAAGAATCCATGTAATTAATACGTATTGCAGAAATGGTTCATTTTGTATGTAATAAGTGTCAGATGAGTCTGTAAACCGTGTTTGTGGTAACTATGAAAACGTATAAATATGGAAGAGGCGAAACAACGATTTGAAAATACCACGGGCTGGAAGCAGTGTGGTCAAAAAGTCCTTTTATCATTGGTTCGAAATGATTTGATTGGTTCATGTAAAAAGAGGAAAATTGACGCAAAAGGCCTTCAAAACATCCCTGACTCGATAGATGACAAAAACGATCGCATTCGCCAATAATTGAATACCTCTAAGAAATATGAGGTTATATTTTATCAACCTATATCTAACACAACACCCACAGACATAGTTCTTTCCTGAATTATAGAATAATTTTTCCAAGTTTGATTGCAATTGTTCTGGTGATTCTTTCCTGAATTATAGAATAATTTTTCCAAGTTTGATTGCAATTGGTCTGGTGGTTTGGAAATTTGGAACACATTTATTAGAATTACTGAAAAAATCGTATCTTCAACTTTTTCATTTTGAAAAATAAAAAATCTTAGAAAATTGTATTTTCTACCTTAAACAGCCTTTTCCAGCAAAATCTTACATCTGAGCACATAAAAATCCTACATTTTCGGAATGAGCATGAAATTTTACGTATATAGTACAAATTTCAAGTCGATGTGACGACTTAGTATTTTTCATAATTTTTAGGGGTAAACCCCTTACAACATTTTTCGAGTAATTTTCAATTTTTAATTTTTTTCGATTGACTCAAAATTCACAATATATATTAATTCGACCATTCTGAATCGATTGGCGTTCGCAGAATTCGTCTATCTATAACCTTTCTCGAGTTGGATAGCTTTAAATCTATTTTGGATGTTTTTTTCCCCGCCAAAATATGTGTGATACGTTTGAAAACAAAAATTCGAAATTCGAAAAATGAAAAATAAAAATTTCAGAAAATTGGATTTTCTACCTTAAACACCCTTTTCCAGCAAAATCTTACATCTGAGCACATAAAAATCCTACATTTTCGGAATAAGCATGAAATTTAACGTATATAGTGCAAATTTCAAGTCGATGTGACGACTTCGTATTTTTCATAATTTTTAGGGGTAAACCACTTACAACTTTTTTCGAGTAATTTTCAATTTTTATTTTTTTTTATTGACTCAAAATTCACAATATATATTAATTCGACCATTCTGAATCGATTGGCGTTCGCAGAATTCGTCTATCTATAACCGTTCTCGAGTTGGATAGCTTTAAATCTATTTTGGATGTTTTTTTCCCCGCCAAAATATGTGTGATGGGTTTTCGACATTTCCGTTCAAAGATTCGGAATCAGCACGTTGAAATACGTTTGAAAACAAAAATTCGAAATTCGAAATTCGAAAAATGGAAAATAAAAAATTTCAGAAAATTGGATTTTCTACCTTAAACAACCTTTTCTAGCAAAATCTTACATCTGAGCACATAAAAATCCTACATTTTCGGAATAAGCATGAAATTTTACGTATATAGTGCAAATTTCAAGTCGATGTGACGACTTAGTATTTTTCATAATTTTTAGGGGTAAACAAACCCCTTACAACTTTTTTCGAGTAATTTTCAATTTTTAATTTTTTTTGATTGACTCAAAATTCACAATATATATTAATTCGACCATTCTGAATCGATTGGCGTTCGCAGAATTCGTCTATCTATAACCGTTCTCGAGTTGGATAGCTTTAAATCTATTTTGGATGTTTTTTTCCCCGCCAAAATATGTGTGATGGGTTTTCGACATTTCCGTTCAAAGATTCGGAATCAGCACGTTGAAATACGATTGAAAACAAAAATTCGAAATTCGAAAAATGAAAAATAAAAATTTCAGAAAATTGGATTTTCTACCTTAAACACCCTTTTCCAGCAAAATCTTACATCTGAGCACATAAAAATCCTACATTTTCGGAATAAGCATGAAATTTAACGTATATAGTGCAAATTTCAAGTCGATGTGACGACTTAGTATTTTTCATAATTTTTAGGGGTAAACCACTTACAACTTTTTTCGAGTAATTTTCAATTTTTAATTTTTTTTGATTGACTCAAAATTCACAATATTTATTAATTCGACCATTCTGAATCGATTGGCGTTCGCAGAATTCGTCTATCTATAACCGTTCTCGAGTTGGATAGCTTTAAATCTATTCTGGATGTTTTTTTCCCCGCCAAAATATGTGTGATGGGTTTTCGACATTTCCGTTCAAAGATTCGGAATCAGCACGTTGAAATACGTTTGAAAACAAAAATTCGAAATTCGAAAAATGAAAATTAAAAAATTTCAGAAAATTGGATTTTCTACCTTAAACACCCTTTTCCAGCAAAATCTTACATCTGAGCATATAAAAATCCTACATTTTCGGAATAAGCATGAAATTTTACGTATATAGTGCAAATTTCAAGTCTATGTGACGACTTTGTATTTTTCATAATTTTTACAACTTTTTTCGAGTGATTTTCAATTTTAAATTTTTTTTGATTGACTCAAAATTCACAATATATATTAATTCGACCATTCTGAATCGATTGGCGTTCGCAGAATTCGTCTATCTATAATCGTTCTCGAGTTGGATAGCTTTAAATTTATTTTGGATGTTTTTTTCCCGCCAAAATATGTGTGATGGGTTTTCTACATTTCCGTTCAAAGATTTGGAATCAGCACGTTGAAATACGTTTGACAAACAAAAATTCGAAATTCGAAATTCGAAAAATGGAAAATAAAATTTTCAGAAAATTGGATTTTCTACCTTAAACACCTTTTTCCAGCAAAATCTTACATCTGAGCACATAAAAATCCTACATTTTCGGAATAAGCATGAAATTTTACGTATATATTGCAAATTTCAAGTCGATGTGACGACTTAGTATTTTTCATAATTTTTAGGGGTAAACCCTTACAACTTTACAACTTTTTTCGAGTAATTTTCAATTTTTAATTTTTTTCGATTGACTCAAAATTTACAATATATATTAAAATGACCATTCTGAATCGATTGGCGTTCGCAGAATTCGTCTATCTATAACCGTTCTCGAGTTGGATAGCTTTAAATTTATTTTGGATGTTTTTTTCCCGCCAAAATATGTGTCATGGGTTTTCGACATTTCCGTTCAAAGATTCGGAATCAGCACGTTGAAAAACGTTTGACAAACAAAAATTCGAAATTTGAAATTCGAAAAATGGAAAATAAAATTTTCAGAAAATTGGATTTTCTACCTTAAACACCCTTTTCCAGCAAAATCTTACATCTGAGCACATAAAAATCCTACATTTTCGGAATGAGCATGAAATTTTACGTATATAGTGCAAATTTCAAGTCGATGTGACGACTTAGTATTTTTCATAATTTTTAGGGGTAAACCCCTTACAACTTTTTTCGAGTAATTTTCAATTTTTAATTTTTTTCGATTGACTGAAAATTCACAATATATATTAATTCGACCATTCTGAATCGATTGGCGTTCGCAGAATTCGTCTATCTATAACCGTTCTCGAGTTGGATAGCTTTAAATTTATTTTGGATGTTTTTTTCCCGCCAAAATATGTGTGATGGGTTTTCGACATTTCCGTTCAAAGATTCGGAATCAGCACGTTGAAATACGTTTGACAAACAAAAATTCGAAATTCGAAATTCGAAAAATGAAAAATAAAATTTTCAGAAAATTGGATTTTCTACCTTAAACACCCTTTTCCAGCAAAATCTTACATCTGAGCACATAAAAATCCTACATTTTCGGAATAAGCATGAAATTTTACGTATATAGTGCAAATTTCAAGTCGATGTGACGACTTTGTATTTTTCATAATTTTTAGGGTAAACCCCTTACAACTTTTTTCGAGTAATTTTCAATTTTTAATTTTTTTCGATTGACTGAAAATTCACAATATATAGTAATTCGACCATTCTGAATCGATTGGCGTTCGCAGAATTTGTCTATCTATAACCGTTCTCGAGTTGGATAGCTTTAAATCTATTTTGGATGTTTTTTTCCCCGCCAAAATATGTGTGATACGTTTGAAAATAAAAATTCGAAATTCGAAAAATGAAAAATAAAAATTTCAGAAAATTGGATTTTCTACCTTAAACACCCTTTTCCAGCAAAATCTTACATCTGAGCACATAAAAATTCTACATTTTCGGAATAAGCATGAAATTTAACGTATATAGTGCAAATTTCAAGTCGATGTGACGACTTCGTATTTTTCATAATTTTTAGGGGTAAACCACTTACAACTTTTTTCGAGTAATTTTCAATTTTTATTTTTTTTTTATTGACTCAGAATTCACAATATATATTAATTCGACCATTCTGAATCGATTGGCGTTCGCAGAATTCGTCTATCTATAACCGTTCTCGAGTTGGATAGCTTTAAATCTATTTTGGATGTTTTTTTCCCCGCCAAAATATGTGTGATGGGTTTTCGACATTTCCGTTCAAAGATTCGGAATCAGCACGTTGAAACACGTTTGAAAACAAAAATTCGAAATTCGAAAAATGGAAAATAAAAAATTTCAGAAAATTGGATTTTCTACCTTAAACACCCTTTTCCAGCAAAATCTTACATCTGAGCACATAAAAATCCTACATTTTCGGAATAAGCATGAAATTTAACGTATATGGTGCAAATTTCAAGTCGATGTGACGACTTAGTATTTTTCATAATTTTTAGGGGTAAACCACTTACAACTTTTTTCGAGTAATTTTCAATTTTTATTTTTTTTTTATTGACTCAAAATTCACAATATATATTAATTCGACCATTCTGAATCGATTGGCGTTCGCAGAATTCGTCTATCTATAACCGTTCTCGAGTTGGATAGCTTTAAATCAATTTTGGATGTTTTTTCCCCGCCAAAATATGTGTGATGGGTTTTCGACATTTCCGTTCAAAGATTCGGAATCAGCACGTTGAAATACGTTTGAAAACAAAAATTCGAAATTCGAAATTCGAAAAATGGAAAATAAAAAATTTCAGAAAATTGGATTTTCTACCTTAAACACCCTTTTCTAGCAAAATCTTACATCTGAGCACATAAAAATCCTACATTTTCGGAATAAGCATGAAATTTTACGTATATAGTGCAAATTTCAAGTCGGAATTTTAGGGGTAAACCCCTTACAACTTTTTTCGAGTAATTTTCAATTTTTATTTTTTTTTTATTGACTCAAAATTCACAATATATATTAATTCGACCATTCTGAATCGATTGGCGTTCGCAGAATTCGTCTATCTATAACCGTTCTCGAGTTGGATAGCTTTAAATCTATTTTGGATGTTTTTTTCCCCGCCAAAATATGTGTGATGGGTTTTCGACATTTCCGTTCAAAGATTCGGAATCAGCACGTTGAAATACGTTTGAAAACAAAAATTCGAAATTCGAAATTCGAAAAATGGAAAATAAAAAATTTCAGAAAATTGGATTTTCTACCTTAAACACCCTTTTCTAGCAAAATCTTACATCTGAGCACATAAAAATCCTACATTTTCGGAATAAGCATGAAATTTTACGTATATAGTGCAAATTTCAAGTCGATGTGACGACTTCGTATTTTTCATAATTTTTAGGGGTAAACCACTTACAACTTTTTTCGAGTAATTTTCAATTTTTATTTTTTTTTTATTGACTCAAAATTCACAATATATATTAATTCGACCATTCTGAATCGATTGGCGTTCGCAGAATTCGTCTATCTATAACCGTTCTCGAGTTGGATAGCTTCAAATCTATTTTGGATGTTTTTTTCCCCGCCAAAATATGTGTGATGGGTTTTCGACATTTCCGTTCAAAGATTCGGAATCAGCACGTTGAAATACGTTTGAAAACAAAAATTCGAAATTCGAAAAATGGAAAATAAAAAATTTCAGAAAATTGGATTTTCTACCTTAAACACCCTTTTCCAGCAAAATCTTACATCTGAGCACATAAAAATCCTACATTTTCGGAATAAGCATGAAATTAAACGTATATAGTGCAAATTTCAAGTCGATGTGACGACTTAGTATTTTTCATAATTTTTAGGGGTAAACCACTTACAACTTTTTTCGAGTAATTTTCAATTTTTATTTTTTTTTTATTGACTCAAAATTCACAATATATATTAATTCGACCATTCTGAATCGATTGGCGTTCGCAGAATTCGTCTATCTATAACCGTTCTCGAGTTGGATAGCTTTAAATCTATTTTGGATGTTTTTTTCCCCGCCAAAATATGTGTGATGGGTTTTCGACATTTCCGTTCAAAGATTCGGAATCAGCACGTTGAAATACGTTTGAAAACAAAAATTCGAAATTCGAAATTCGAAAAATGGAAAATAAAAAATTTCAGAAAATTGGATTTTCTACCTTAAACAACCTTTTCTAGCAAAATCTTACATCTGAGCACATAAAAATCCTACATTTTCGGAATAAGCATGAAATTTTACGTATATAGTGCAAATTTCAAGTCGATGTGACGACTTAGTATTTTTCATAATTTTTAGGGGTAAACCCCTTACAACTTTTTTCGAGTAATTTTCAATTTTTAATTTTTTTTGATTGACTCAAAATTCATAATATATATTAATTCGACCATTCTGAATCGATTGGCGTTCGCAGAATTCGTCTATCTATAACCGTTCTCGAGTTGGATAGCTTTAAATCTATTTTGGATGTTTTTTTCCCCGCCAAAATATGTGTGATGGGTTTTCGACATTTCCGTTCAAAGATTCGGAATCAGCACGTTGAAATACGTTTGAAAACAAAAATTCGAAATTCGAAAAATGAAAAATAAAAATTTCAGAAAATTGGATTTTCTACCTTAAACACCCTTTTCCAGCAAAATCTTACATCTGAGCACATAAAAATCCTACATTTTCGGAATAAGCATGAAATTTAACGTATATAGTGCAAATTTCAAGTCGATGTGACGACTTAGTATTTTTCATAATTCTTAGGGGTAAACCACTTACAACTTTTTTCGAGTAATTTTCAATTTTTAATTTTTTTTGATTGACTCAAAATTCACAATATATATTAATTCGACCATTCTGAATCGATTGGCGTTCGCAGAATTCGTCTATCTATAACCGTTCTCGAGTTGGATAGCTTTAAATCTATTCTGGATGTTTTTTTCCCCGCCAAAATATGTGTGATGGGTTTTCGACATTTCCGTTCAAAGATTCGGAATCAGCACGTTGAAATACGTTAGAAAACAAAAATTCGAAATTCGAAAAATGAAAATTAAAAAATTTCAGAAAATTGGATTTTCTACCTTAAACACCCTTTTCCAGCAAAATCTTACATCTGAGCATATAAAAATCCTACATTTTCGGAATAAGCATGAAATTTTACGTATATAGTGCAAATTTGAAGTCTATGTGACGACTTTGTATTTTTCATAATTTTTACAACTTTTTTCGAGTGATTTTCAATTTTAAATTTTTTTTGATTGACTCAAAATTCACAATATATATTAATTCGACCATTCTGAATCGATTGGCGTTCGCAGAATTCGTCTATCTATAATCGTTCTCGAGTTGGATAGCTTTAAATTTATTTTGGATGTTTTTTTCCCGCCAAAATATGTGTGATGGGTTTTCTACATTTCCGTTCAAAGATTTGGAATCAGCACGTTGAAATACGTTTGACAAACAAAAATTCGAAATTCGAAATTCGAAAAATGGAAAATAAAAAATTTCAGAAAATTGGATTTTCTACCTTAAACACCCTTTTCCAGCAAAATCTTACATCTGAGCACATAAAAATCCTATATTTTCGGAATAAGCATGAAATTTTACGTACATATTGCATATTTCTAGTCGATGTGACGACTTAGTATTTTTCATAATTTTTAGGGGTAAACCCTTACAACTTTTTTCGAGTAATTTTCAATTTTTAATTTTTTTTTATTGACTCAAAATTCACAATACATATTAATTCGACCATTCTGAACGATTGGCGTTCGCAGAATTCGTCTATCTATAACCGTTCTCGAGTTGGATAGCTTTAAATCTATTTTGGATGTTTTTTTTCCCGCCTAAATATGTTTGATGGGTTTTCGACATTTCCGTTCAAAGATTCGGAATCAGCACGTTGAAATACGTTTGACAAACAAAAATTCGAAATTCGAAATTCGAAAAATGGAAAATAAAATTTTCAGAAAATTGGATTTTCTACCTTAAACACCTTTTTCCAGCAAAATCTTACATCTGAGCACATAAAAATCCTACATTTTCGGAATAAGCATGAAATTTTACGTATATATTGCAAATTTCAAGTCGATGTGACGACTTAGTATTTTTCATAATTTTTAGGGGTAAACCCTTACAACTTTACAACTTTTTTCGAGTAATTTTCAATTTTTAATTTTTTTCGATTGACTCAAAATTTACAATATATATTAAATTGACCATTCTGAATCGATTGGCGTTCGCAGAATTCGTCTATCTATAACCGTTCTCGAGTTGGATAGCTTTAAATTTATTTTGGATGTTTTTTTCCCGCCAAAATATGTGTCATGGGTTTTCGACATTTCCGTTCAAAGATTCGGAATCAGCACGTTGAAATACGTTTGACAAACAAAAATTCGAAATTTGAAATTCGAAAAATGGAAAATAAAATTTTCAGAAAATTGGATTTTCTACCTTAAACACCCTTTTCCAGCAAAATCTTACATCTGAGCACATAAAAATCCTACATTTTCGGAATAAGCATGAAATTTTACGTATATAGTGCAAATTTCAAGTCGATGTGACGACTTTGTATTTTTCATAATTTTTAGGGGTAAACCCCTTACAACTTTTTTCGAGTAATTTTCAATTTTTAATTTTTTTCGATTGACTGAAAATTCACAATATATATTAATTCGACCATTCTGAATCGATTGGCGTTCGCAGAATTCGTCTATCTATAACCGTTCTCGAGTTGGATAGCTTTAAATTTATTTTGGATGTTTTTTTCCCGCCAAAATATGTGTCATGGGTTTTCGACATTTCCGTTCAAAGATTCGGAATCAGCACGTTGAAATACGTTTGACAAACAAAAATTCGAAATTTGAAATTCGAAAAATGGAAAATAAAATTTTCAGAAAATTGGATTTTCTACCTTAAACACCCTTTTCCAGCAAAATCTTACATCTGAGCACATAAAAATCCTACATTTTCGGAATAAGCATGAAATTTTACGTATATAGTGCAAATTTCAAGTCGATGTGACGACTTTGTATTTTTCATAATTTTTAGGGGTAAACCCCTTACAACTTTTTTCGAGTAATTTTCAATTTTTAATTTTTTTCGATTGACTGAAAATTCACAATATATATTAATTCGACCATTCTGAATCGATTGGCGTTCGCAGAATTCGTCTATCTATAACCGTTCTCGAGTTGGATAGCTTTAAATTTATTTTGGATGTTTTTTTCCCGCCAAAATATGTGTGATGGGTTTTCGACATTTCCGTTCAAAGATTCGGAATCAGCACGTTGAAATACGTTTGACAAACAAAAATTCGAAATTCGAAATTCGAAAAATGGAAAATAAAATTTTCAGAAAATTGGATTTTCTACCTTAAACACCCTTTTCCAGCAAAATCTTACATCTGAGCACATAAAAATCCTACATTTTCGGAATAAGCATGAAATTTTACGTATATAGTGCAAATTTCAAGTCGATGTGACGACTTTGTATTTTTCATAATTTTTAGGGGTAAACCCCTTACAACTTTTTTCGAGTAATTTTCAATTTTTAATTTTTTTCGATTGACTGAAAATTCACAATATATAGTAATTCGACCATTCTGAATCGATTGGCGTTCGCAGAATTCGTCTATCTATAACCGTTCTCGAGTTGGATAGCTTTAAATCTATTTTGGATGTTTTTTTCCCCGCCAAAATATGTGTGATACGTTTGAAAACAAAAATTCGAAATTCGAAAAATGAAAAATAAAAATTTCAGAAAATTGGATTTTCTACCTTAAACACCCTTTTCCAGCAAAATCTTACATCTGAGCACATAAAAATCCTACATTTTCGGAATAAGCATGAAATTTAACGTATATAGTGCAAATTTCAAGTCGATGTGACGACTTCGTATTTTTCATAATT
This sequence comes from Chrysolina haemoptera, assembly GCA_958298965.1. Taxonomy (NCBI): domain Eukaryota; kingdom Metazoa; phylum Arthropoda; class Insecta; order Coleoptera; family Chrysomelidae; genus Chrysolina; species Chrysolina haemoptera. Next base: position 53,602,879 of record OY282585.1, on the reverse strand, counting down.
TTTAGGGGTAAACCACTTACAACTTTTTTCGAGTAATTTTCAATTTTTATTTTTTTTTTATTGACTCAAAATTCACAATATATATTAATTCGACCATTCTGAATCGATTGGCGTTCGCAGAATTCGTCTATCTATAACCGTTCTCGAGTTGGATAGCTTTAAATCTATTTTGGATGTTTTTTTCCCGCCAAAATATGTGTCATGGGTTTTCGACATTTCCGTTCAAAGATTCGGAATCAGCACGTTGAAATACGTTTGACAAACAAAAATTCGAAATTTGAAATTCGAAAAATGGAAAATAAAATTTTCAGAAAATTGGATTTTCTACCTTAAACACCCTTTTCCAGCAAAATCTTACATCTGAGCACATAAAAATCCTACATTTTCGGAATAAGCATGAAATTTTACGTATATAGTGCAAATTTCAAGTCGATGTGACGACTTTGTATTTTTCATAATTTTTAGGGGTAAACCCCTTACAACTTTTTTCGAGTAATTTTCAATTTTTAATTTTTTTCGATTGACTGAAAATTCACAATATATATTAATTCGACCATTCTGAATCGATTGGCGTTCGCAGAATTCGTCTATCTATAACCGTTCTCGAGTTGGATAGCTTTAAATTTATTTTGGATGTTTTTTTCCCGCCAAAATATGTGTGATGGGTTTTCGACATTTCCGTTCAAAGATTCGGAATCAGCACGTTGAAATACGTTTGACAAACAAAAATTCGAAATTCGAAATTCGAAAAATGGAAAATAAAATTTTCAGAAAATTGGATTTTCTACCTTAAACACCCTTTTCCAGCAAAATCTTACATCTGAGCACATAAAAATCCTACATTTTCGGAATAAGCATGAAATTTTACGTATATAGTGCAAATTTCAAGTCGATGTGACGACTTTGTATTTTTCATAATTTTTAGGGGTAAACCCCTTACAACTTTTTTCGAGTAATTTTCAATTTTTAATTGTTTTCGATTGACTGAAAATTCACAATATATAGTAATTCGACCATTCTGAATCGATTGGCGTTCGCAGAATTCGTCTATCTATAACCGTTCTCGAGTTGGATAGCTTTAAATCTATTTTGGATGTTTTTTTCCCCGCCAAAATATGTGTGATACGTTTGAAAACAAAAATTCGAAATTCGAAAAATGAAAAATAAAAATTTCAGAAAATTGGATTTTCTACCTTAAACACCCTTTTCCAGCAAAATCTTACATCTGAGCACATAAAAATCCTACATTTTCGGAATAAGCATGAAATTTAACGTATATAGTGCAAATTTCAAGTCGATGTGACGACTTCGTATTTTTCATAATTTTTAGGGGTAAACCACTTACAACTTTTTTCGAGTAATTTTCAATTTTTATTTTTTTTTTATTGACTCAAAATTCACAATATATATTAATTCGACCATTCTGAATCGATTGGCGTTCGCAGAATTCGTCTATCTATAACCGTTCTCGAGTTGGATAGCTTTAAATCTATTTTGGATGTTTTTTTCCCCGCCAAAATATGTGTGATGGGTTTTCGACATTTCCGTTCAAAGATTCGGAATCAGCACGTTGAAATACGTTTGAAAACAAAAATTCGAAATTCGAAAAATGAAAAATAAAAATTTCAGAAAATTGGATTTTCTACCTTAAACACCCTTTTCCAGCAAAATCTTACATCTGAGCACATAAAAATCCTACATTTTCGGAATAAGCATTAAATTTAACGTATATAGTGCAAATTTCAATTCGATGTGACGACTTAGTATTTTTCATAATTTTTAGGGGTAAACCACTTACAACTTTTTTCGAGTAATTTTCAATTTTTAATTTTTTTTGATTGACTCAAAATTCACAATATATATTAATTCGACCATTCTGAATCGATTGGCGTTCGCAGAATTCGTCTATCTATAACCGTTCTCGAGTTGGATAGCTTTAAATCTATTTTGGATGTTTTTTTCCCCGCCAAAATATGTGTGATGGGTTTTCGACATTTCCGTTCAAAGATTCGGAATCAGCACGTTGAAATACGTTTGAAAACAAAAATTCGAAATTCGAAAAATGAAAAATAAAAATTTCAGAAAATTGGATTTTCTACCTTAAACACCCTTTTCCAGCAAAATCTTACATCTGAGCACATAAAAATCCTACATTTTCGGAATAAGCATTAAATTTAACGTATATAGTGCAAATTTCAATTCGATGTGACGACTTAGTATTTTTCATAATTTTTAGGGGTAAACCACTTACAACTTTTTTCGAGTAATTTTCAATTTTTAATTTTTTTTGATTGACTCAAAATTCACAATATATATTAATTCGACCATTCTGAATCGATTGGCGTTCGCAGAATTCGTCTATCTATAACCGTTCTCGAGTTGGATAGCTTTAAATCTATTCTGGATGTTTTTTTCCCCGCCAAAATATGTGTGATGGGTTTTCGACATTTCCGTTCAAAGATTCGGAATCAGCACGTTAAAATACGTTTGAAAACAAAAATTCGAAATTCGAAAAATGAAAATTAAAAAATTTCAGAAAATTGGATTTTCTACCTTAAACACCCTTTTCCAGCAAAATCTTACATCTGAGCATATAAAAATCCTACATTTTCGGAATAATCATGAAATTTTACGTATATAGTGCAAATTTCAAGTCTATGTGACGACTTTGTATTTTTCATAATTTTTACAACTTTTTTCGAGTGATTTTCAATTTTAAATTTTTTTTGATTGACTCAAAATTCACAATATATATTAATTCGACCATTCTGAATCGATTGGCGTTCGCAGAATTCGTCTATCTATAACCGTTCTCGAGTTGGATAGCTTTAAATCTATTTTGGATGTTTTTTTCCCCGCCAAAATATGTGTGATGGGTTTTCGACATTTCCGTTCAAAGATTCGGAATCAGCACGTTGAAATACGTTTGAAAACAAAAATTCGAAATTCGAAAAATGAAAAATAAAAATTTCAGAAAATTGGATTTTCTACCTTAAACACCCTTTTCCAGCAAAATCTTACATCTGAGCACATAAAAATCCTACATTTTCGGAATAAGCATTAAATTTAACGTATATAGTGCAAATTTCAATTCGATGTGACGACTTAGTATTTTTCATAATTTTTAGGGGTAAACCACTTACAACTTTTTTCGAGTAATTTTCAATTTTTAATTTTTTTTGATTGACTCAAAATTCACAATATATATTAATTCGACCATTCTGAATCGATTGGCGTTCGCAGAATTCGTCTATCTATAACCGTTCTCGAGTTGGATAGCTTTAAATCTATTTTGGATGTTTTTTTCCCCGCCAAAATATGTGTGATGGGTTTTCGACATTTCCGTTCAAAGATTCGGAATCAGCACGTTGAAATACGTTTGAAAACAAAAATTCGAAATTCGAAAAATGAAAAATAAAAATTTCAGAAAATTGGATTTTCTACCTTAAACACCCTTTTCCAGCAAAATCTTACATCTGAGCACATAAAAATCCTACATTTTCGGAATAAGCATTAAATTTAACGTATATAGTGCAAATTTCAATTCGATGTGACGACTTAGTATTTTTCATAATTTTTAGGGGTAAACCACTTACAACTTTTTTCGAGTAATTTTCAATTTTTAATTTTTTTTGATTGACTCAAAATTCACAATATATATTAATTCGACCATTCTGAATCGATTGGCGTTCGCAGAATTCGTCTATCTATAACCGTTCTCGAGTTGGATAGCTTTAAATCTATTCTGGATGTTTTTTTCCCCGCCAAAATATGTGTGATGGGTTTTCGACATTTCCGTTCAAAGATTCGGAATCAGCACGTTAAAATACGTTTGAAAACAAAAATTCGAAATTCGAAAAATGAAAATTAAAAAATTTCAGAAAATTGGATTTTCTACCTTAAACACCCTTTTCCAGCAAAATCTTACATCTGAGCATATAAAAATCCTACATTTTCGGAATAAGCATGAAATTTTACGTATATAGTGCAAATTTCAAGTCTATGTGACGACTTTGTATTTTTCATAATTTTTACAACTTTTTTCGAGTGATTTTCAATTTTAAATTTTTTTTGATTGACTCAAAATTCACAATATATATTAATTCGACCATTCTGAATCGATTGGCGTTCGCAGAATTCGTCTATCTATAACCGTTCTCGAGTTGGATAGCTTTAAATTTATTTTGGATGTTTTTTCCCGCCAAAATATGTGTGATGGGTTTTCTACATTTCCGTTCAAAGATTTGGAATCAGCACGTTGAAATACGTTTGACAAACAAAAATTCGAAATTCGAAATTCGAAAAATGGAAAATAAAAAATTTCAGAAAATTGGATTTTCTACCTTAAACACCCTTTTTCAGCAAAATCTTACATCTGAGCACATAAAAATCCTATATTTTCGGAATAAGCATGAAATTTTACGTACATATTGCATATTTCTAGTCGATGTGACGACTTAGTATTTTTCATAATTTTTAGGGGTAAACCCTTACAACTTTTTTCGAGTAATTTTCAATTTTTAATTTTTTTTTATTGACTCAAAATTCACAATACATATTAATTCGACCATTCTGAACGATTGGCGTTCGCAGAATTCGTCTATCTATAACCGTTCTCGAGTTGGATAGCTTTAAATCTATTTTGGATGTTTTTTTTCCCGCCTAAATATGTTTGATGGGTTTTCGACATTTCCGTTCAAAGATTCGGAATCAGCACGTTGAAATACGTTTGACAAACAAAAATTCGAAATTCGAAATTCGAAAAATGGAAAATAAAATTTTCAGAAAATTGGATTTTCTACCTTAAACACCCTTTTCCAGCAAAATCTTACATCTGAGCACATAAAAATCCTACATTTTCGGAATAAGCATGAAATTTTACGTATATAGTGCAAATTTCAAGTCGATGTGACGACTTTGTATTTTTCATAATTTTTAGGGGTAAACCCCTTACAACTTTTTTCGAGTAATTTTCAATTTTTAATTTTTTTCGATTGACTGAAAATTCACAATATATATTAAATTGACCATTCTGAATCGATTGGCGTTCGCAGAATTCGTCTATCTATAACCGTTCTCGAGTTGGATAGCTTTAAATTTATTTTGGATGTTTTTTTCCCGCCAAAATATGTGTGATGGGTTTTCGACATTTCCGTTCAAAGATTCGGAATCAGCACGTTGAAATACGTTTGAAAACAAAAATTCGAAATTCGAAATTCGAAAAATGGAAAATAAAAAATTTCAGAAAATTGGATTTTCTACCTTAAACACCCTTTTCCAGCAAAATCTTACATCTGAGCACATAAAAATCCTACATTTTCGGAATAAGCATGAAATTTTACGTATATATTGCAAATTTCAAGTCGATGTGACGACTTAGTATTTTTCATAATTTTTAGGGGTAAACCCTTACAACTTTTTTCGAGTAATTTTCAATTTTTAATTTTTTTCGATTGACTCAAAATTCACAATATATATTAAATTGACCATTCTGAATCGATTGGCGTTCGCAGAATTCGTCTATCTATAACCGTTCTCGAGTTGGATAGCTTTAAATTTATTTTGGATGTTTTTTTCCCGCCAAAATATGTGTGATGGGTTTTCGACATTTCCGTTCAAAGATTCGGAATCAGCACGTTGAAATACGTTTGAAAACAAAAATTCGAAATTCGAAAAATGAAAAATAAAAAATTTCGGAAAATTGGATTTTCTACCTTAAACACCCTTTTCCAGCAAAATCTTACATCTTAGCACATAAAAATCTTACATTTTCGGAATAAGCATGAAATTTTACGTATATAGTGCAAATTTCAAGTCGATGTGACGACTTAGTATTTTTCATAATTTTTAGGGGTAAACCCTTACAACTTTTTTCGAGTAATTTTCAATTTTTAATTTTTTTCGATTGACTCAAAATTCACAATATATGTTAATACGACCATTCCGAATCGATTGGCGTTCGCAGAATTCGTCTATCTATAACCGTTCTCGAGTTAGCTTTAAATCTATTCTGTTCTGTTTTGAGTCATCTTCGTGCTTTTATTCTTCATCTAACACAATCTTTTCTGAAAATATTAGTTATTCGAATTCATGTGAAACGGAATATCAGAAAGCTTCGAATCGAAATTCGAATGACACACGATTAGCGTTCAGGAATTCTTTTTTGTATAATTCATTTTCATGTAACATGTTTTGGTGATCACATTTCCATAACAATGTATTTCAACTATTTTCGACATTCGTTATGAAAGAGATAAACGTGATTAACCACAAAACAAGTAATTTTCTCGCTGGTCCCATGTCGACCACTTCCATTACAGTTACGTCACACTAAATCAAGTCGGTAAAAAATGCATCGATTGTTTTGGATTCAACCGGATTTTTGGTTAGCATTATGTAAGAGATCGGAAATAAATGAACAACATATTTATTGAAAAATGCCCAGAAGAAATTAGTTATTTTTCTTTTAAGTTTTGAAATGATCTTCAGATTGGAATTATTTTATCAAAGACTGTAAAGCGAAGAGTGAGTTCTGAATCATCAAATACCGTTAAGACAACTTTCTGTTCAAGTTTCGAATACGTAGATTACCGCTCCGTGGTTATTCTGAATTTGTTAGAGAATGTCGTGAAAATCAATAATAATGAGACATAACATGTAATTTTTGAATTTCCGTGGTTCTAACTTTCGCAAAATATTTTGAAAACCATACATGCGCTGGTAGGATATACCGTGTGACACAGACTTTTTCTCTAGCTATATTTCTGGAATTTGAAATATTGAATATGCTCACTAGACGGCACTTTTTGACATATTTGAATAAACAATTCAACTTTCGGTTTTTCCGGAAATTACATCAACTTTCCATTTTCAAATGGGACACTATGTATATCAGCATGATCGGTTAGGAATCCAATAATACTAGGTTTGATGGTGTTATCTCCAAAGACTATGGATATATCGATATATCAATATAGAGAGTGTCCCATTTGGATATCGAAAGTTGATGTCATTTCCTGAAAAACTGAAAAATGCATATTTTTCCAAATATGTCAAAAAGTGCCGTCTAGTGAGCATATTCAATGTTTGAAATTTCAGAAATATTGATAGAGAAACAACGGAGAAAACAGGGATGTACCATGTCTGTGTCACACGGTATAGCGCGGGCGCTACCCCATGTCACGTGTGCAATCATATGTCCCCTCAGTTTTGTTCCGGGGCTTTGTAAACATGGTCCAGATCATGATAGTTTGGTCACCGTATATAAAAATGGATGCCAAATTGTTGAATTTTATATCTCCGTACCCAGTGGTCCGATTTACATTTTTCAAAGCTCACTTTGCTCCTTTTCTTGAAACAAACAAATTTTGAATATCTAGTTTGAGTGAAATTTCGTAATTTTTGAAGTATACAGTGTGTCACTTCTCATGGAAACACCCCCGTATTTTCCGCAATTATTATAGTAGAACTCTGTAAATTTCAGGATCAGTAGATACTGGCGATGAGTCTAAATATTGCCTGACGTTGATCTGAATGACATACACTACTCGCCAGAGGCGATGGAATCACCCAGTTTGGCAAAAATAATATTAGGATGAAATCATTTCAACTTTCGAGTACCTAATTTTTAGCGCCACCTAGCGGGAACGCATTTCGCTAATCATAAATTTGCAGCATATCACGCTGCCCAAGGATCCTCACATAAACAGTTATATTTTCAACTGACTTGAACTTTTTCTACACATTCACAAGACTCTGTAGTTATTTAACAGAAATCTTTAGATTAAATCATTCCTCCTCTATGGATTATGAAACGGGAACTTTTTATTCTATTTCCATTACACTTTTTCACACAACGTAAAGAAAAAATATGAAATAGCTCACCTCTTCTGTATTTCTAAAATCAAAACAATACCACCACTGTATAAATTATAAAACCTATATAAAACCTATAGTGTCAATAATGAAGCACGTGTCTTCGGTATCCACGAGCAACATTTAATTTTTTGGTATAAACATTTTCAACATCATTAATCAGTGCATGACAATTCAAATGTGAACAGACTGAATTGTTTCGCTCAAGAAAAATTCAAAGAAACTGGTAGCCTAGAGCACTAAGCGAAAGTGGAAGGTCACAGAACAGTCTGACTATAAATTGCTGTTAACAGATAGTTGAACTGAAATAATTTGTAACGGATATGCAGCATTACCATTGATTGATTCTGATGATTTGTGTTGATTTTTTTCCTCAAAAAAACATTTGAAATATCAAAATGTGCTCACCCCTTCTATTAAACCAATTCAGTTGGAATCAATCTAGTTTCTGTTTTCCACGCACACCTCTAAAATTGTTGTTGTTAAAATTATTTTTTCCATTAACCAGCTGTCATTCCCCTAGGAGAATTTAATGAATTTTCAACGAATACTAGAGATAGTTAAGAAAAATCAACTATCTGATTGAAAATGCGAATTTTCACTTTCAGATTTTTTTCTTTCCTTTTCAGTCTTTTCACAATATCTATCAGATGTAGTTCAATGTCTAGCGTGGCTTTACCATTTATAAACCAACCAGACAAATTGGTTCATTGCTCCGTTCAGCTAAAGATCCACGAGACCACCTCGCCACTCCCGGTGTTTACCGAATACCGTGCTCGTGCGGGTCGGTATACATCGGTACCACCCTCCGCAGCGTAAAAACCCGGCTCTCCGAACATCACAGACAATGTAGGCTAGCCCAGACGGAGAAGTCTGCTGTGGCATTGCACGCCTACGGAGAAGGTGCCCATGATATCCGGTTTGATAATACAGAAGTGCTCTCAACCGCGAAACACTATCATGCCCGCCTTAATAGAGAAGCCATAGAAATATACAAACATAAAAACAATTTCAACAGAAAGGAAGAATCCCTAAAGCTCAACAAAACCTGGTACCCAGCCTTGAAAAACACAAAAACAAAACAATTAAACAACACAAACAAGCAGGTAGGAAGGGGCAATCACGACTCACTAATTAGGCAGGTAGACAATGGCTACATTCCACCCGGTCAGGTACCCCAGTCACCCCAAGCAAAACTAATTAACCAGGCTGCAACTATAAAATACGAACAATTTCCAACCGTTGTATCAGTTTTACGTTGTTCTTCGAGAAGACTAAACCTATGCTGAAGATGCTCACCGCAGTTGTGAGCGAAACGTCCAAAGAAACCGCCTCCAGGGAGGTGAACCACCACGGCCTCAAAGCCCGGAAACCATTCTTCACGATCTTACATTAATAGCTACGCACGATCATTTTTTTTTCATTTAATGCTAAATATAAGCATTTGACTTTTTATACGATCGTTTATGTGAGTCATAATAATTTTTTAGTCCAAATTGTAAGATAACCTATTATTACTGCGCTCGCCGACCGATGCTACTTTTTTTTAATAATCAAAGAACAAATATATGAGATTAAATAGCTGAACAAATTCTTAAAATGCAAGAATTAATTACAGTTTTTAACGCAATTGTTGTTGTTATAAACATTAATTTTTCACTGAACTTAATAAACAGTTGACAAAACAGTTCACGTGTAGGTTGTGTGCTGCCGCTGTCTCTTTTCTACTAGACGCATCGGACAATGGAGTGGAAGAGAAGACAGATGCGTCACAAGCCGAACGCTTAGGCCGATCGTGCCTCTCTATCGCTTGTTACCCAGAGAATATGAAGAATACCATTGCTGTAGTAAATTGTAAACAAATGGGTTATCTGAAGACATCGAAGAGATTTAATGTTCCAATATCAACCCTTGCATTCTACGTTAAACGTGGAAAATCTCGTAGAAGAACAATGGCTACAAATGGGTAAGAAACCACTTTAAAAACTTGGTACAGTACTCTTCGGAAATGGAGAAGAAGTATTATGGTGGAGGTCGCAGACATATGCAGACTGGTGTTTTAGTTTGCAATAAGAAATCATCTTCCTCTACCTTTCAAACTGAAAGTTCCGGTTAAAAATTGATTTGACCATGTCACGTTAAATTATCGCCCATATACCGACTTTACAGACAACCAATTTTCATGTAGAAGGAGTTTTTAGGAATGTATTTGAATTCCTTATTTAGATCCTAAGATATCTTTCACAAAAAAAGTAGGCACCATTCACGTTATTAAAGTAAGAAAATCCTTAATAATATTTTCTGTTTCTAATACTTCGGCGGCTTATCTTACTGCAACTATTTCAGTTTATCAATGTCAAATTATATTTTTCTATCTTAACTACATACCTTTTTAAAGCAGTTTTCAGATGGCGAAACAAAAAACCAAAAAAACATTGAACAATACGGTGACATCTATAATAGTGGATAACCTAACTATGTGTGCTCCTCACGTGATTTTCTTCATTTACTGAAAACTGTTTATAGGTTTTAAAATGAAGTAGTATCAAAAACTAGGCAACCATCCAATATCACTTGACTTCTCTATTGTATACGATATATACTTTTTTTACAACTGTCAAAAAAGTCCACTTTTCATCATTAAACGGAAAAGCGTAAAAATAAGTGCACTTTTTTAACGGCTGTTGCTAGGCAACCGACAGTTTCATGCAACAACAGTGACAGATCCGAATAATAACGAAATCCTGTCATAAAGCCAGTTATCATTTTCTTTGGCAACTAATAACCTATAAATATCTGATATACAAATGTTTCACCAATAATATTCTTAGCGTTCTTACTAAACTATCGCGGCGAATATATTCATGGGTAATATAATACGTGGTATGATTATTACCGATAATTTTTTGGAATATTAATGAATTGCAATCCCAGGACGAGTTGTATTTTCTTGCATTGTCACAATAATAGCATATACCTCTAAGGAACTATTGGACCTAATCTATATTCTACACTAGGTAATAATCCAAGGTAGCTATGGCTGTTTGGCAGTCAGAAACTAGTTGACAACAATAATCAATGAAATTTGTGAAATTGTGCATCTATCCAGATAACGAATTCTTGATAACTATAAATTTAATTTAAGTAGAAATGAAAAGTGATGAAGATTGAACGGAGAAAATCGGGGATAGTGCAAATATGAGATTTCCTTGACATAGTTCAAAGAAAGAAAAAGGTATTCGTTGCTTCACGAGGATTGTTTATTTATTTTGAATACAAATCTGAGAAAATGAAAAGTTACTTCGATGGACCAGTTATTCGAAAGTCAAGTCAACATTAATAATAATAATATTGACCTCGATGAATATCTTATTTTAATATTCGCTTCAAATTTTCCATTTTGCGGGATAGTGTGAAGAGAAAGGTATTTCGACTCTGTCGAAATTATTCGTTTCATTTGTTTGAAACTCAACTCACCGGCATACTCTTCGAACTTTGTTCGAATAATGAATCAATAAAAATATGCCAAATTCTTTCATATTTTCAATGAAAATCTGAATTGGTTATTTTTTTTGACAGTTGTAGAAAAAATACTGTATGAAACTCGTGAGTAAAGTGTTTTTCTTTCAGTCGCAGATGATTCCACAAAAGATTTTATGAATTTCCTATTCATATTTTCGAACTAAAATCAAAATGCTCTTGACAGGTCTATGTCAAAAAATAATTTTCAAAGTGTCACCGCAGAAGAAATGTTTCTCTCATATCCATCCCTGATGTGTATGCTTCTGAAGAGCCTGTTTTATTTCAATCCTATATCAATCCTCCTGAAGAGCTTGGCAAAGCGAAATAGATTTTTGTCGACCAAAATGTATTGGGGATCAAATGCGAGAGAAGCGAACCTTGCTTCAATGAAATGAACGATTTCTGTGAGTGATATTTTTTTAATAACATTCTCCTTATCTAATTTATTTAATGATTTGTTCAAGGAAAACTAGAAAGAATTAAAAAAGTCAGCTATCTAAATGAAAATGCAAATTTTTACTTTCAGATTTTTTCTTTCCTTTTCAGTTAGAGTCTTTTCACAATATCTATCAGATGTAGTTCAATGTCCAGCGTGGCTTGAGCCGGGGAAGTAGTTGTTTTCTGTTAGATATTACAAATAAGTCACATTTTTAATTTTTCAATTTTCATGGAGAATGTTCCCCTTTTCAACATGAATACCTCCCAAGAGGTTATCTTGAACGATGGAAAATAGCGACTAAAGTTTTTCTTTCAGTCGCAGATGATTCCACAAAAGATTTTATGAATTTCCTATTCATATTTTCGAACTAAAAGCCGCACTCCGCATTTCCTATACTTGTAAAAAAAAGTATCACTTTACTCACTTGATACATAAATTACTATTTTAATTTGATAAGGTGTGCAACAAAAATTATTCAACGAGGGGGTCGTTCACTCTTTTTGCGGTTTTTCCAAATTTTTTTAACATTAGACGTGGAGGGTGGTTGAAATTTTATAAAATCAGTGTAATGTCATCGGTTCTTAATAAATATGCAAAGTTCGACTCAATCTGGCCAGCGAGTGTTCGAAATGTGAATTACAAATTTTGAACCCGAATGACAGACATACAAACGAAGCAAATGAAATAAAGCTTGCTACAATTTGGGACCATGACGTTGCAGCTAGATAACCGTATCCAAGGTATTCCGTGAATTGTTAATTAATCCTACGCTGTTATAGTATGCATATATCTACCCAGTATTCAAGGGTTTCTTGATAATATTTCCTTGACAAAAATATTTTTACAATTCCGCGGTATTGGGTCAAGATCAGCATCGAAAGTGACTTAAAAACGTCAAGAATCGTTCAATCTGATGCACATAAATGAGTTGTTATTGTACGCTTGAGTGCACGCAATAGTTTTGTTGATGAAGTGTTACCTTTTCAGTCGAAGTTGAAGTGAACGGTGGTTCAAGTTGAGGTGTTCGCAATTTAGTGGATTATTCTCACTGACGAGGTAAAGAAAATATTTTTCAACTAATTGAACCGCGGATTTTTGATTTTTTCACCCCTGTGTACAGAATTGTAGCATTTGGAGAAACAATAATACCTATAGTTCTTGAAATGAATTTACAATTATTTCATTCGGGTATGGGATCAAACGACATGATATTGAGGTATAAAAAAAAATAATAGTTGAAAATGTTTTTTCAAAACTTTGAGCGTTAAAGAGCTCAGGAGAACTTTGACAAGCACCCCACGCTTTTTTTACATTTGAGTAACTTCATTTCAACTATTTTTTAGACCATCTTGAAAGTAATGCGTGTTCTTTAGTTTTTTTAAACTATTTTTTTTTCATGACTGAAAATCGAAATCTCCGACCTCGAAAGCCTTCACATACTAATTTTGAATCGAATCTGATCATAATCACAAAACTCGTCCACCATCTTAGGACGCCATCTTGAATTTATGAATTTTGACAAAAAAAATCATGATCTCTGACCCCGAAAACGCTCACACACTAATTTTGAATCGAATCGAACCATAATGACAAATTTCGTCCGCCATATTTGTTATGTATTTCTTATTTATGTATCACATTGTATTTTCATCAAGTAGTTTGATCAAGTAGTTTCAAATTTGATTTTTGAGTCAGATATAAAAAGTTGTCAAACAATTAAGTGTCAGCTTTTTCTCTCGTATTCAAAATACCATTATATTAGCAAAAATCAGTTATAATTCAATACGAGGAGTCATAACATGGTGGCAGCGGTGGGATAACAACACGAAGTGGAAGAAAAATTATTATTCCAAAACGATTCAATTAATTTTTTTTTAAAGAAACGGGGTGTTATGTATTTCTTATTTATGTACCACATTGTATTTCCATCAAGTAGTTTGATCAAGTAGTTTGATCAAGTAGTTTCAAATTTGATTTTTGAGTCAGATATAAAAAGTTGTCAAACAATTAAGTGTCAGCTTTTTCTCTCGTATTCAAAATACCATTATATTAGCAAAAATCAGTTATAATTCAATACGAGGAGTCATAACATGGTGGCAGCGGTGGGATAACAACACGAAGTGGAAGAAAAATTATTATTCCAAAACGATTCAATTAATTTTTTTTTAAAGAAACGGGGTGTTATGTATTTCTTATTTATGTACCACATTGTATTTCCATCAAGTAGTTTGATCAAGTAGTTTGATCAAGTAGTTTCAAATTTGATTTTTGAGTCAGATATAAAAAGTTGTCAAACAATTAAGTGTCAGCTTTTTCTCTCGTATTCAAAATACCATTATATTAGCAAAAATCAGTTATAATTCAATACGAGGAGTCATAACATGGTGGCAGCGGTGGGATAACAACACGAAGTGGAAGAAAAATTATTATTCCAAAACGATTCAATTAATTTTTTTTTAAAGAAACGGGGTGTTATGTATTTCTTATTTATGTACCACATTGTATTTCCATCAAGTAGTTTGATCAAGTAGTTTGATCAAGTAGTTTCAAATTTGATTTTTGAGTCAGATATAAAAAGTTGTCAAACAATTAAATGTCAGCTTTTTCTCTCGTATTCAAAATACCATTATATTAGCAAAAATCAGTTATAATTCAATACGAGGAGTCATAACAATATTGGAGCCACCATCTCTGATTTATAAATTTTGACATAATTTCAAAATCTAGGACCTAAGAGACCCCGTATACCAATGTTGAATCTAATCACAAATCTTGTTCGCCATATTAGAACCGCCATCTTGAATTCATGAATTTTGACGAAAAATTCATAATCTCTGAGTCTCTGACCCCGAAACCTCTACATTCAAATTTTAAATCGAATCGGACCATTACCACAAATCTCGTCCGCCATCTTGAAGCCACCATTTTGTTTTTTTCTATAACAAAAATGTCATATTGCATTGTCACCGGAACTATGAACACCTGCCAAATTTCAAATCATTCGGACGTATGTGAGTAGGTGAAAATCGCGTTCTAAGATTCCGTTATACAGGGTGTCCCATACAAAACTCCGCGGGCAAATATCTGGAAAATTAAAGAGGATATCTATATTTTGTGACAGCAGATGTTTTTGATGTCAAAGGGTCCTCTTCTTTACGTAGATATTCATCAATGGACGTCATCCGTTAGGGCGTTTCGTGACATCGACGCCAACTTTTTGAATGGCACCCCGGATTTTTTAATGTTCCTTGCGATTCTGCATCAAATTTTGAATTCAGCCATATAGCACACTCATAGTTTCCCTTGAATACTGATTCACCACAGCAACTTTATGGCATAATATAAAGAGGGCCATGAAAACGTCAAAATAAATGCAATAATACGAGTATTCTTCGATCTGTCAGAAAACCTGTCAGATTTTACGGAAGTGTATTCAGTTTTGTCCCGGTTTTTCGTGAAATTGAAAAATGGTTCAATAACAATAACATATGAAACACTTCAACTCCAATGATTATCATTATATTAGGGATTCACAAATCCACAATAATTGTTTCGCCATACAAGCGCTTCTCCAAGTATTATACTGAGCATTTTGCAGTGATACTGTAAAGTACTGACCGTTTTTTAATTAGTGTTCGATAATGTATACCTATTTCCCAATCAACTTCCACCTAATAATTATTTGTTTATCTTTCGTCTGTTTCATTTCCTTGAATCAAAATGTGAATTATTCAATCATTCATGATCATTAATGAATGGAATCGATCATTGTCAAAACTATGTGTAGCAGAAGAATGGTTATTTTTGTATCTAGTGCGCCAAAATACTTCGCGCACGAGATGCAAACAAATTTTTTTCTACAAACGTAAAAAAAAAGGTAGTATAAAATTTTGTCACAATTGTAAAAGTGTTAAAAATCCTTATTTAATTATTGTGGAACATTCAGAAATGAATGATTTCCTGAATTTTTGTTTGATTGAGGACCATAAAGTTAGAAATAAATGATTTCTTGGATTTTTGCTTAATTAAGGACTATATAGGTTAGAATATGAAAATCAGCAATAGTGGCATCAACTTTTTCAGTCTGTTATTCTAGTAATAGTTCAAATAATGATGTAAAAGCTGAAATCGGTCGTAGCAAATAAACCATAAATTAAAGAAAATTAAAGTTGTTATTTTATCCAATAATTGAACAGTTATAATATTATAGCCATCTCTCAGACAAACACGCTATGACTTCGAATGCACTCAGGAGGGTATATTCAAAAATATGATGATTTTCAATCAATTATATTTGGAATCATTCAAATTATATGATATTTCAAATTATGGAACGGGTACTTCTTCACCAAAATGACAACATATCTTAGTTGATGACTTCTGCATTAGATAGGGGGTATCACAAGAAGTAGTTAGTAACATTCATCTAATTTTTTTTTGTAATTAACAAATTCTTGCACTAAGCCGACGATATATTATTATATTGTTGTTGATATCGAAAATTCGTTGTATGTAAATAACTCGGCAAGTTTCTGCATGGGAAAACGAATTATATGAATTCCATGAACCTTTTCGACCGAGGTGGTTATGCGATATGAATAATGCATGCGAGTTTTCATGGAAATGGCTGGGATATTTGTATTTTTATTGAGCCCGTTAGCTATTCGTCATTTCGCTTGCTTTCAATGTCGAAAAAATAGTCCGGAGATTGACTCGAAGGTCAGTGTCAAATGAATGAAACGATTGATATTATGATGAATGAGGTCCACACGTTTCCAAAATTTAAGAAATATGATTAATAATATCACAACGGACCCTAAATTATACATAATGCCTATCGTGTCATGAGTTATGGAAGTATAGTTGTTATCTCTAAGAGATTTGTCTCGTACAGGGTGTATCTTAAATTATGTCATTAATTTCAGGAGGTGATTCTTTATCACATTTGAAGAATATAAAGTTAGAAACTAGATATCCTGCCATTCCGGGATTTTTACCATACCGGCAATTTTCCTATACAATTTAGGAATATATATTTGGGTCAAAAATCCACCAGAAAACAACTACTTTTCTGACATCTAGTTTCTAACTTAATAAGCAGCTCATTGTTAAATAATAGATTTCTTTCTGTTACGAAGCATATAAGTTCATATAAACGTATGTCCTAACTTGCTTCGTTTCTGTGTAACGGGGTATCAACGGCGACGCCACTGGAACTAAAATTCATAATATAATTTCATGAAAAGAAGACTGATATTTATAACAAATTTTATACCATACAATTAACAATTTAAACAGATGCAAAGAAACCTAACGACTCTCCATGCGAACTGTCAAAATTGGTGACAACAAACGACTATCCACAATAACGTCATTTGAAAATTGTACTTTTTTTTATCAAATTACAAAAAGTCATTTTTTACTTTTTTTTCAGATGGGTTGTATAATAAATCGTTGTAGCAAAAGCCTTCAGCTTTAATTTTTAGCAGACAGTGGTGAATAAACTAAATTTCAGCAAATTACAAAAAAATATTTTTAATTTTTTTCTCGATAACGGTCGTAGATATGCAATAACTACAAGAAACAAAAACAAACCAAACTTTTTTTTTTGTATTTTAGAGTTTACCAAATGGCACTCTTCAATAAAGTTCAGGGGGAGAAAAGGGGGCATGACCGATTTGTCGTGTAATAAAAAAATGTTTTGCAGTTTTCTTATATTATTGATGTGTTTCTTCATTTTCCTTATATTTTAATAATTTGTTCATGTTCCGTTTTTGTGCCAACAAATAAGAAAGATGAAGAAGTCCGCGATAAGTAAAAAATATGAATTTTTCTCCATTTCCACTGAAATCTATCAATGTTTTGTCTTCAGTAAGCCTGTTAAGGTTTTGGTTATTTTCCATGCATTCCTTTTATTTTGAAATGGTGAAATCTTTTTAGTGTAGTTGATCAAAAAATACACTTAGGTATTTTCTGTCGAACAAAATTGCATAATAGAAATATTTTCACTATTACATGTTATATTAAACGATTTATTAAAAGTGGATTAACAATATAATAAACACAACTCATCACAAATATCAAATCCAAAATGCAATTAAACTCAAAGCCACAAAATTATTCTTTATTTCTTTAAAAAAGTTTATAGTAAAAAGTCGGGCACAAATGCACAGATATCAGCGCGAGAGCATGCGCTGCGCATAAGATTGACAGGTGCTAATGGTGAATTTCCATGCGATGCAGCTGAACTGCAATACTTCTATGCGAAATGTGAGTTAATTATATTTCAGCAAAAAAAAAATCATGTCGAAAATGTAACAAGTAGAACTGCTTGCGGCAGTGATTCCGTATATTTCAATAACTGAATTATTTTATTGATTTCATGTTCGTGAATCGTGGGCAAAACTTCAAACTTCTGTTCATGAAAATTAACCCTAACAAGAAAACCGACGGTGGCGGTGCACTCAAGTGTCGCGGGATATTCGAAAAACAGCCCACGGATTCATTTGTTTTCTCGTAATCAAGTTGGCGAATGTCTCTCGTTTTATCCCACAGTTTTGCAGGTATAAGTCGGTACTCCAGGGTTTTTAGGCATCTCACTGCCGGGTCATCTATCATTAATAATTTCTGTCGGTTTTGTGGCGACTGCACCTGGCCTATAACAATATTCCTACCCCACGCCTACAGAACAATTTTTAATAGCATTCTCCCGTACCGACGAATCTCATTATTTTCCAGAGAAGGCATAATAACAACAATCAAGGTTGTGTGTGTGCCAGCAATGGTATTTGAAAGCCTTGCCGGATCGCGGAATAAGACCGCGTACGCAACACTATTTTCCTCGCAGGAGTTTTTCTTCCATTGGCGATATCACTACGTGCCTTCGTACGGTGCAGTGCTCATTTTGTGTGAAAATTCGAAATAGTGAGTACGGTGATTCAACTGTCGACTGGGTACTAGCAATTTATTTCTTCGTATTTTTGTGAAGTTTGGTTTTCATATAAATTCAAATTAGAAACCGTCAAAACTTGTAGTACAGTAACGACAGACAAATGTAAGCCATAAGTGAAGAATGAATCGTAGCACTTTGAAACTCGGCACATGACTTCTTGACATCATGTATTATTAGAAAAAAAAAAAAATTACCAAAAAATCAGGGGTGGAACCCAAAAAATAAAATTATTTTTAAAAAAATATTATTTTTTTGCTGTTATTTCGGAAAGTATGAGATGTATCAACGAACAATTTCAACAAGGTAAAAGATAATTCAATTCTCCACAAGAAATATACTCAGTAATTTCTTACAAAATGCGTTCGTCTTCTCAGAAAACCTGATTGAATTTCAGGCTCGCGATAACCCGCCACTGCCATTTCCGGCAGGGCCGAAAATTAGATTTGTCATAACTTTACTGAAAATTATAGTGGAAGGAAAAGAAAAAGTGTGTATCGTTCCTGAAGACTTCTACTTCTTCATGCAAAAATAATATGTGAGTATCTGAGTACCCAAAATGTGTTTTGTCCCATTTCACATAACCCTTCTAAGATATTTACGGAGGATCCGAAAGTCATGGATATTTTAGTTGATATGAAATAATTATACTGAAGCAGGAATCAGTACCCTCTTTGGACAATATGCAACGATTTTAGACTAGTGAGATAAGTCTCACTTATATATACATGCCAAAGAAAATACTGGGTTTCACACGTCTTACATAAATAATGAAGTATGTGATTTCAAGCTTGAGGTTTTCGCTTCATGATAGTGTTATTAAACATATATGAAAGATATGAATAAGCGATTATTTTCAACATTTACTGAAGATAATGCCGGTTTTATGGGTAAGCTGAAGGAGTAAAACAAAGATGTTTTTGGCATGTATAAGTGGGACCTGTCACACTACTCTAAAATTGTTGCATATAGTCCAAAGAGGGTATGGGTTGCTGCTTTAGTATAATAATTCCATATTTACTAATTTATTCATGATTTTCTGATCATCCACAAACATCTCTGTGAAGTGCGACAAAACAAAACACATTTCAGGTACTCAAATACCCGCATATTATATTTGCATGAGAAGGTAGGATTCTTCAGAAATTATATGAACTTTTCCTTTTCCTTCTCCGAACATTTTAGCAGAGTAAACCTGATGCCGTCGTTCAATCATATTTTCTAAGAAAACAAGCGCATTTCATAAAAAATTACTAGTAATAATTTTGTGGAGAATTGAATTGTCTTTCACCAGAACGAGTTGTTTTTCCGTTAAATCATATACTTTCCAAGATTACAGCAAAAATATTTTCATCTATTTTTAAACGAAAAAAAAAAAAAAGTTCCACCCCTGGAATTTTGATGAATTTTTTTCGTGTTAATAATGGTTCCAAGTTTGGTGGTGCTACAATCGATCCTCGTCTCAAAACCCAATCGTACTGGATTATTGATAATATTCACAACATTGATGAGAATTAGGTTTGAAAAATGTATTATATAGCAAGTTAGTCAGAGTTCTTCTGCCCGTTTTCACATTTTATTGAACCTTATTCAGTTACAATAATTTTTCTGTAGGAACAGAAGAGAAGGGAGGCGAGAACCTCTTCCACAGTAGCCATTGCTCGTTTTATCGCTGTCAACATTATTATAACCATCACAATATTCTCAAGGTGTTTTCCAAGGTTCAGTTTCAAGACCATGGTTGTTAATTTTATGAGTGAACGAACGTTCTTTATTGTTATATTTTTCAAGTGTATGTGAACGATGTTATTCAAATCAGTCAACCTGCCACAAGCTAATAGTTAATTTACATGTATTCGAATTACTTGAAATTGTTATTTCTGTCAACCGGCTGTATCCTTACAAACAAACTTCGGAAGTTTTCGAGACTTGTGAGACTATAGGAAAGACGTAGTTCTTACCATTCAGATTCATATTTTTTCTTCCAATGTGAACTGAGTCAACGTCTTGTTTTCTTCATTTCGTTTGATATGTGATGTTATCCTCCTTTGGACCAATTCCTTCCATTCTCATGAAATTATCATTTATCAGTAAAAAGTGGTCAGAATTAAAAGTGGACGTGAAGTTCAGATAACATTTTCATACATTTTTTCATATTATTACATCCTAAACAAATAATGTCTTTTCCACAAATTTTTATTATTTCTTTCTATACAGTGCGGCTTTTTATAATTGTTACTTTTTCAACGGTTCGACTCACAAACATGGAAAAAAATCATTTGGGGGGTATCGAACCGTTCAAAAGTTAACAAGGGGACGGTGACTATAAAACGCCGCACTGTGTATTTCAAATTAGACTGTGAAATTCAATGTACTGGATACCATGTCCCATTAGATGTGAAGTTTCTAGAAATTTCTACCATTCTTTATTATGTTCGAAATGAAGTTAATGTTTAGTTTTCTCTCAGTTTCTTTTCCGTCAAATTCTTTTTCCTCCTACCCCTATAGAAAGTACACACTTTCCTCCCTCAAACCAGGGAGGAAACTCATACTTTTCCTCCTCCTCATTTCAAGTAAGTTGTAAACGATGAAACTTGTGAATCTATTATAATCAAATTTTTTCCGTAATTTCTAGAACATCTTATATATCCTGTATTCTGGTAAAAATCTAACATGAATATTACTTCTACGTTAGTTCTTTAATAGCTATATGTGTATTTAGAGCGCAAAGTGATTGATTGTCACTCGACAAAAAGATTAATCTTTGGAGGACGACAATGACACTTTGTGCTCGAAATACACACATTATTTTTTCTACAAGCGCAGCTCTTAGAAAAAAAAAATGATCGACACTTCATTCAAATAGGCACATAACATTACTTATGAGAAACTCAGTAGCAATCCGAAATGTATAAGCTATCTGAATGTCCAATGATATAAATCACTAACAAGAAAAAAGTAAAATAACGTTCTTAAAAAAAAAAGTTATAATTGCCAGGATCTGAACCCGGGACCTTCGGATTACAAGCCCAAGATAAATAAATAAATAAATAAATAGGGTTTTTATTTACAATTTCCTTCAAACTTCACATTTCACATATAATAACAAGCCACATACATATACTTCATTCCCGCAATCCAGGGGGAAGGGGGAAGGGCATATGGGCGCAATAGTGGCAACCCCCATGCACCTTTTCAGGGGTGCATGAGGGGTGCCTTGCCAAGGCGAACATAGCGCCCCCGCGAAAGGGCGCGGTAGTCCGCCCGCGCTGGTGTTAACGCTGGGCCGGACTTTTCATTATATAGTGGTTATGGTCGGTAAAACACGCCTCCTGCAAAGCTTATGCGTGTTGTTCGAATTTCTATTCCTTGTAGATACGCCTTTGTTGCAGTTTGCGAGGATAGTTAGTTCGATGACAAGCCCAAGATGCTAGCCATTGCACCACTGCAGATTCTCAGATGTACATGACTGTATTGTCTATACATTCCATCATGCAAGTATATGTCCGTTTTAGACAAAATCAGTTGAGATGCGTTTTAAATTTACATAAAAAGGGTCATTAAGTGGGTAGGAGGAAAATTATTACATGGGAGTAAAGTGCCTTTCCTCCCTTGAATGTTTACTGTAAACTACATCCTGCGTGAGGAAAAGTGGCACTTTCCTCCCTACTCCCTAGTAATACAAATGGCTATTTCATCGCGGTTGGAAAAAGACAAACTTCTTATGCCCCTACCTCTCCGAATATAAAAGTAAAAAAGTTATATTCACCTACTTTTCCACAGTTATCATAGGTGCTCTTTACGCATTACCGAATTAACCTTTTCGTAGAAACCGGAAGATAAAACAAAGCATTTTTAGAGTGCCTGTTTTCGATAAGTCCTGTAGATTTTCCTCACATTCTTCAGTTCCCTCATATGCGATTGAACAACTTTTTCTTGGTCGGATATTGCGGAAGGGTAATAACACGTTGATAGTTGCAATATAACTACTGAGAACTATCATTCTGACTCAATATAGTAGCACGAATCGCTGTGGAATTATTGTCATTATCTTTCACTGTAAATTCTTAGTACGTTCTGCTATCGAAACTAATGCATTGCTTGAATACGCCAGATACGTTTGAGTTGCGTCACAGAAAATCAGAAAATTAATTGTAGACATTGAAGAGAGCCAACCATTAATCAAGTATAATTCTGTAACGCACTGAGTACTACAGGATGTTTTGTTTACTAATAATATTGATAACAATAATAACTTAATTCAATATAGAAATGGAATATGTATACCTTTTCTGTGAAAAAGACTAATATCTCGTTAAAAATATCATAAGTGGATTTGAAGGTCGCAGAATTGAAAGAGAAATTAGAGGAAGGGAATTCGGAACCACTGGTGAGAATTAGGCACTCCAGAAAAGACTCTTCAGTGGAACATAAACTTCTAGAAAATTCGATGAGTTCTTAAAAAGAACTTCAACAAAACTCGAGAACCTTGGAAGATATAGTTATGAAACTTCGAATGATCTGAAAAAAGAACTTACCACCAAAAAAATCAAAGAATTTGGAAATAAAACTCAAAAAATTTGGATGATTCTGGAAGGAAAGATCCAAGAAAATATAAATAGTTAAAAAAGAACTTCAAGAAAGAAAGCTTCAGGAACATTCGAACGTTCTGGAGGGAAAGCTTTCAGAAACTTCAAAGAGCAGTGCTTGTTCAACATAGAATATGGAATACAGAGTGGAATATATATAGTCGGACTAGCTCCATAAATAGAAGAAATCTATTTAACAATGAGCTAATCAAGTTCAACACTAGATGTCCTGCCATACCAGGATGCTCCCTGCAATGCTCTATGCCAAGCCATCCAAATAAATATTACATTCTTCAGATAAGTTAATTAGTTTAACGTTGAAATTAATTACGTAGTTAGAGTCAAGTGCATTTTTATCACAATTTTGAAACCAGTGCTGACTGAATATTAGTAACCCAAATGATTACTTTGGATAATGTGATCTTAATTAGTTGAATCATGTATTAATTGCCGTTTTATTGTATACGTAGAATTAGTTCATTTTGAAATTTTCGTTTATTACATTAATTTTAAGGTTGATGGAAGTTAGTTGAAAAATTTTGGTCCTAACACTTTTGTCCTATCGGTTTCAAAGTTGAATTGCAGATGAATTTTAATACAAATCGGAGAACAAATTCAATGCATGAGATCCATCTGGTGTATTCAAGATAATCCCAATACATTCTGGCTTTATTACTCAATGCTGGGTTAGAAATATGCATTGAAGGTTGATTGGTTGTTGGAAAGTAAGTAAGAAAGTAAGAAATTAATGGACCAAAAGTTTTTATGTTAAAAATAATTTTAAAAAAGGGGGTTCCTTTGTTTTTGCTATCTGTTATAGAAAGTATTTGCTGGGTGTTCTTGTAAAATTTTTTGCACAGATGTCTGTCATGCGTAAATCAATAGGAGTACTAGCCACAGCTGTATTTATTTTTTAAAGATATCTGCATTGAAATTATATTAATAGAAATCATTGTGCAGTTATCATACATGATTCAATAAAATCCTGCGTCGCGTGCTTAAGAATCAAGCTTCTTAACACCCGTTAGTCACTAATCTCCAACTCTTTTTGCAGATTAAAACATGAAGAAAAAACATATATTTCCAACTACAGATGACTTCAAATCCACGTAAGTTCACATCATTAGATAATTAATCTTCAAATTGTATTTCTACCAAAAATGTTTTGCGGTAGTCTTGATAACTTCCGTTCTCTCAAGAATGGAAGAGCATAAAATTTTCTACAAATTTTAATATACAAGTTTTTTTCTACGACGAACCATTCGGGCAAAAGGACTACTTGTTAAATTGGCATATTTTGGCTGACTGGGGAAAATCCCACTTTTTCGCTACAAAACTCTAATTTATTATTGAAGTTAATTAGTGGATTCCTCCCAGTTCTCTGCGCATACCTTATTTAGATCATACAATAAAGGTACAGGTCACTTTTTCAAAAATTACATACAAGTTATTTAATGATGCCCAAAATCGTAAAAAACTTAAAATTCTAACAAAAATCTTGATAAAATATTTCAAAGGATTATATTATTATATATCATATATTATACGATCTAGTTACCCCACCGCGTACTTCAGTCAAATATAGAAACTGGAAAAGATACTCAGCGTCACTCAGTGAGTCTCTCGAGAGGCCCGTGACTGAAATACGAGACAGGGAGAGACAGGCAGTAGACGAAGTAGACAAGGCAATAGTCGAAGCCTACGAGGAAAACTCAAAATAACAAAACGGTCTGGTGGAATGAGCATCTAGAAACTCTCAGAGGTAGGGTGCGGAAGCTTTTCAACAGCGTAAAATTTAACCAATATTGGACCACATACAAGGCTAAACTCACCAGTATAACAAAGAAATTAGTAAGGCCAGAAGACAATCACGTTCTCAAGAATCCATAAGGTTTTAGCCAAAGAAGGTACTGTAAACCAAATAGGTTTTTTGAAAAATACTGACAATGCTTGTACTACAACATTCGAGGAAAGTATAAGGATGCTCACAGAAGCACACTTTCCATCGGAATAGGTGAACAACTTTGGAATGGAGGCTTGCTACGGAAATATCGAGACCAAATAGTATCAGGTGGCCTATCAGTAAAGAGATAGCTATGACAACATTTATAGACATCAAGGGTGCCTTCAACAATGCATCCAACAGTCCATAGCAAACACTCTAGTAAAAAAGGGGTTCCCCTCCTACTGTGCCAGTGGATAAACGCTAACTTTAAAAACAGGGTCAT
This sequence comes from Chrysolina haemoptera, assembly GCA_958298965.1. Classification (NCBI taxonomy): domain Eukaryota; kingdom Metazoa; phylum Arthropoda; class Insecta; order Coleoptera; family Chrysomelidae; genus Chrysolina; species Chrysolina haemoptera. The sequence continues at coordinate 53,577,277 of OY282585.1, read as the reverse complement.
TACATTAACAATCGGCGGAATAACACTAACACCTAGAGTAAACAGGGGATGTCCTCAGGGAGGGATGCCATCGCCCCTACTTTGGATTATCTTTCAGAAGCTTTTATTGCCTAAGATATGCCGACGACCTCGCGATTATTGCAAAAGGCAAATTCGCAAGAACAGGCTCGGAGCTTACCCAGTTAGCCCTAGATATGATCGACAGGTGATGACCCATGATAACGTATAGTTCGGTGGTATGGTGGTCAAAGACCAAGCATGTAGGAATGGTTCGACAGCTCGGAGGACTGCAAAGACCAGCATGTCTGAGTGCACCAGGGACATGAGAACAACCCCAACCACCGCCTTAGAGGTCTTGCTCAACCTGTCTCCCCTACACATATACATACAAGGCAGATCAAGACAAACACCCATAAAGCAATATTAACGGGAGGGACTACAACAACCTATAAGAATAGTTGAAAAACGACCCGGTTACAAGAATGCCATCAGATGGCATACTTCCCAGATATAGCTCTGACAAAACTTTCGAAACAAGTATAAAGAAGAGGAATGAGTGGTAGGAGGGGCCTCCTAAAAAATGATGATGGTTCAGGAGCCGGCATTTATGGAACCAAGCGGAAGATGAAAATCTCATTGAGTCTGGGGCAGACAAGCGACGATATTCCAAACAGAAATCGTCACAAGACACCATTGTGCACAAGAGCTAATAATACTTGTTTGAGGCTGCATAGAAACCCTAAAAGAGCTCGTCAATCAGAACAGACGGACTATTGCCTGGGTACCAGCACACACAGGTTTTAGAGGCGATGAAGAGGCCGATACATTAGCCCGAGAAGTAGCAAGTAATGCCTTAAATGGCCCAGAACCGTTTTGCGTTGTTTGAGACTCTCAAACACTCCTTTCTTATCGCACTGTCACTAGCAGTCATCGACATGACCTCAGATGAGTACTTTGACTGAAACTGCTCCAGTGACGAACAAGAGTACTTTTAGTTTTATTGAAATATAATTCCTTGAGGAATTCACTAAAAATGTCATTAAATTAGAGTTTTGGAGTGAAAAAATGGGTGTTTGCGGACTCAGCAGAAATACGCCAATTTTTATTTGGCGTGTGAGCCCAAACTGTTTGTTGGAAACAAAAACTGAATAGTGGAATTTGTAGAAAATTTTATATACTTCCATTCTGAATGGACAAGTTTTTCACGAAAAACTTATAATTTTCGAGTTATAAGCGTAAAACAAACAAAAAAATTGATTTTTTACCATTTTTGCATTTTTTTAATGTTCCGTCAAGAATTTTTTTTAGCAAACTTCAGACTCGGTTTCAGCACTCTGAAAAAGGTAAGAAATGGAAAAATCAGAACTACCCCAAAACTTTCCAGCCAGAGGCCCTGTCGAATACACTAAATTAAATAGTCTAAAACAAATGTTACCTTCTCCTATATTTCAAATATATCAAAACTTTTATTATACGCGAACATTAAAGCAACCCAAAGATTTCGTTCGACCACTCCGCTTACATTTCCTGCCGTCTAGTGAATTCAACTGATTTTCATAGAACCACTCTGGCCAACCATGATCAAATTTCAACAAAAGTCAGCGTGGACAGCACCACCAGTTTGGATGAAATCTACAATCCGTACGAGCACAGGACTTTACAGCACCCCAACACGTAAGTTGAGCGAATAAACTAGTTATTTACCTAACAAGTGCGGAATGTAGTACTTTTCCGCACGCGACGGCAGTTGCACGAACGACGCGGAGCGGAGTTCGGGCAAGCCGTTAAGGGCGGAAAAGACATTTTCCGTAAGAGTTAGATACAATATTATTTTTCCTACGAGTGTTTTTGTCCATCTTATTTATGTAAAACAAGGTTTTTAATAAACAAGTTTTTATAATAATGCTACAAAATGACTTATAAAACAGAATAGTTACATAGATCATTTAGTTAGTTCTAAATATCATCATTTTCAAAAATACAAATATCGTGCGGAAAAGTAAAAATCGTACGAAAAAGTAAAAATCGTGCTGAAAAGTACAACTTTCAAAACGAAAAATCGTGCGGGAAAGTTACTTTTCCGCACGTTCGTAGGAAATAGCTATTTACCTAACAAGTGCGGAAAAGACATTTTCCGTAAGAGTTAGGTACAATATTTTTCCTACGAGTGTTTTTGTCCATTTTATTTATGAAAAAACAAGGTTTTCATAAACAAGTTTTTATAATAATGCTACAAAATGACTAATAAGACAGGATAATTACATAGTTCATTCAGTTAGTCCTAAATATCCTCATTTTCAACAAAATCGTGCGGAAAAGTAAAAATCGTACGGAAAAGTAAAAATCGTGCGGAAAAGTACAACTTTCAAAACGAAAAATCGTGCGGGAAAGTTACTTTTCCGCACGTTCGTAGGAAATAGTTATTTACCTAACAAGTGCGGAAAAGACATTTTCCGTAAGAGTTAGGTACAATATTTTTCCTACGAGTGTTTTTGTCCATTTTATTTATGAAAAAACAAGGTTTTCATAAACAAGTTTTTATAATAATGCTACAAAATGACTAATAAGACAGGATAATTACATAGTTCATTCAGTTAGTCCTAAATATCCTCATTTTCAACAAAATCGTGCGGAAAAGTAAAAATCGTACGGAAAAGTAAAAATAGTGCGGAAAAGTACAACTTTCAAAACGAAAAATCGTGCGGAAAGGTTACTTTTCCGCACGCTCGTAGGAAAAATAATTATAACCTTGTGAAAAATATGATAGGTAATGAAACTGGATCATTAGATGATTTGGTTAAAGAATGTTCTAGTCCTCCATCAAGTGCTGGAAATTGTATTATCATAATCCTGGACAACCTCAGATGGAAATTTTCCGACCACAATAATTATAAAGAAATGATTTCAATTTTTGCCAACTTTTCTGTTTATACAGCGTGACTCACGGTCGGTGGTAGGTTAGACGATTCTGGTAAACGCAACGCAGGATTTTTCTGGAAATTTTACATTTTATATTTCCTTGATCTAAAGTATTTTTAGTATTGCGACGTTGCCACTTCTATCAAAAACTCCTAGCAACTTAATTTTTTTAAATAGAACACTCCGTATGTCAACAAATTTTCGGAATCGCTCTTTTATTATAATACTTTTTTGTTAGAAATGCCCTATACCTATCTTTATCGGTTATTCAAATAAAAAATAATTTGTATTAAATATGGTCCAAAACATAGCCCTAATTGAACTTAAGTACATCAATTCATGAAAAGTTAATATTATGAAGATAGTTTGGAGAAGCTCAAAATATTTAATTAACACCGAGAAATCGTCGCTATATCATACAGGGCGTGCTAAGATAACCATTATTTCCGTTATACATAAAAATGGTCAAAAGTTTTTTAAATTAAACCCCTTGTACATTACTCGATAAATCAAAACAATGAAAAATGCTTTAAAATGACATATCATGTTCCTATACCTAAATCATCAAGTTTTCTTGAAAAACCGTTTCTTTGGAAAACATTATTTTTAAAGAATTTGATTTTAGGTAGCCGTGGAAATATCAAGGATTTAATAGTTTGGTTTAACTTTTATCACCTTGTCCCAAATTATTCATATATGTCTCGACTATGAATGACAAAAGAGACAGTCTTGAAAAAATCCATCTGTGAAAATATCATTATGTGACTGAATGAGAGAGCACAGAAAATTGAGGAAATCGCATTTTTTCGAATTTCGAGCACATTTTACTCGAAAACGGTGCATTTTAAAGAAACATTTTTGGTGATCTTTTTAGTAGATAATTTTATGGAGTATATTAAAGCGTCATTTGTTTTTGGAAAAAATAAATTTTTCCACTTTCCTCGGAAAATTCTTTTACTTTTAGGTAAAATTTTCCGTTTTTCCGCTACTGAAATGCTTTGTGATCATAAAAAATTATGTGCTGAACCCGTTTTGATTGACACTATAAGGAATTTGTCCATTGCGTGAGAATAAAAAAATGCAAGGTAAAAGTATCGGGAAATTCAGTGCCGGAAAATCCACACGAATGACTTTTTCAAGAATGTCTCTTCTGTTATTCATAGTTAAGATATATATAAATAATTTGGGAAAAGGTGATCCTGAAAATATCATTATGTGACTGAATGAGAGAGCACAGAAAATTGAGGAAATCGCATTTTTTCGAATTTCGAGCACATTTTACTCGAAAACGGTGCATTTTAAAGAAAAATTTTTGGTGATCTTTTTAGTAGATAATTTTATGGAGTATATTAAAGCGTCACTTGTTTTTGGAAAAAATAAATTTTTCGACTTTTCTCGGAAAATTCTTTTACTTTTAGGTAAAATTTTCCGTTTTTCCGCTACTGAAATGCTTTGTGATCATAAAAAATTATGTGCTGAACCCGTTTTGATTGACACTATAAGGAATTTGTCCATTGCGTGAGAATAAAAAAATGCAAGGTAAAAGTATCGGGAAATTCAGTGCCGGAAAATCCACACGAATGACTTTTTCAAGAATGTCTCTTCTGTTATTCATAGTTAAGATATATATAAATAATTTGGGAAAAGGTGATCCTGAAAATATCATTATGTGACTGAATGAGAGAGTACTAAAAATTGAGAAAATCGCATTTTTTCGAATTTCGAGCACGTTTTACTGGAAAACGGTGCATTTTCAAGAAATACAAATATTATGACATCATTTATTTTTGGAAAAAATGGATTTTTCGATTTCCCTCGGAAAATCGTCCATAAAAATTTTCCGGATGCTTTCACGGCTCATCACCCTCGAAATTCGGAATCAGCGGATCAAAATACATAAGAATAACTTGGGTGCCACCGGACTAAAAGTAAAAAAATAAAGTGTTGTTACTCAGTAAGAAATGTGGAGTTTGTATCAAATTTTTAAAAATATATCTTGGCTGACCGTGAAAAAATGTATATCTACACTCGTATCAAATTCTATTTTTAGAATTTTAAATGTTGGCAGGTGTAGTTTTTTCGAATATTCTCTGATATCATCTAATACTTCAATTTGCCGAAACATTGCCTGACTTGAAACTTTGTTCACAATTCAATGGAATGGTAGGAAAAGCTATGTAATGAGCGTAACGAGCTCATTACGTCGATTGAAATATATTATTGGGTAATATTGAAATTGTTCTGATAGTGAACTGAAATTACATAATCCGTCATTCATTGGAATCATTGTTATTTTTCCAAGTACTTACCATTACCAAAAATAATAATAATAGATTTTCATAGTCGTGACTATCTTATGAAATAACGTACAAGCGTGAAAAATTCTGCGAGTTTCCGTGTTCATCCATCCAAGAGTTTTCAGGTGGTGGGAAATGTGTTGGCGTCTATTTGTACCAGTTATGAATCGAATACATGAATTTTGTAAAACTTGTGTTTGTCAGAACGTAATAAATTCGGTCCATAGACCACTTTAGCAAAATTTGCGTGCGATAACACGAGAGCATCACATAACAGTTTTTTGGATTTTATGTTCAGCACATCTCTAATAGAGTAAAGTGATTTGAGATTGCAATATCCTCGTTTAATAATTTGTGACGTGTGTAGTGAGAATCTGAGAGAATGGTCAAGTATCAGATCAAGGTTCTTCGTTTTTTCTTTAAGAGGAAGTTGCAGGTTCTCAAGAGAGATATTGATGTGATCAACGTACCGTTTTCTCATGGCAGCTCTGCCGAAGAGCATAACAAAAGATATTAAAGGGTTGACCTTGGGACAATATTTTTTCAAAATCTCCATCAATCAGATCTTCATTGATTTGTTGGCAAGTTGAAATGACTGATTCTTCATCAAAATGTTTATAAATTCGGGTGTCATCAGCGTAACTATGAATATTTGTATGAAGCAGGCATTCCGAAAACTGAGATGTATAGATTACAAAAAGAAGAGGTCCAATAATGGAACCCTGGTTAACACCGGTTTTTGTAGTGAGATATTATGAGTTTCTGTTATTCAAAATGACGGATTGGGATCGCTCAGACAGATAATTATTCAGTAGCCTTACAACATCATCAGAAAATAGCACTTTTCCGCACGCGACGGCAGTTGCACGATTGACGCGGAGCGGAGTTCGGGCAAGCCGTTAAGGGCGGAAAAGACATTTTTCCTACGAGCATGCGGAAAAGTTACTTTTCCGCACAATTTTTTTTTTTGAAAGTTGTACTTTTCCGTACGATTTGAAATCGTGCGGAAAAGATACTTTTTCGTACGATTTTTACTTTTCCGTACGATTTTTACTTTTCCGAAGATTTTTGTATTTTTGAAAATGAGGAAATTTAGGACTAACTAAATGATCTATGTAACTATTTTTCTCTTATTAATCATTTTGTAACATTATTATAAAAACTTTTTATAATAATGCTACAAAATGACTAATAAAACAAAATAGTTACATAGATCATTTAGTTAGTCCTAAATATTCTCATTTTCAACAATACAAAAATCGTGCGGAAAAGTAAAAATCGTACTGAAAAGTAAAAATTGTACGAAAAAGTAACTTTTCCGCACGAGGACAACAGTACAATAGCATACTGGCAGTTATTAATAATTCCATGTTTTCAAGCTTCAAATATTTAATTTTGCCTTTCTTTTTGTATGTACAGCACTCGATTTGTACAAATATGTGTTATGTACCTATTGTGAAGATTTTAAAGTAAAAAAATCATCATAGTAAAAATCATTATTAAGGTACATTTCAGATTTTCTGGTGCTCTTATCCATATTCTCAAAGGATCTCTGGGAAGCGGCCTGCTTGCTGTACCAAGAGCTTTCATGAATGCAGGACTACTAGTAGGATCTTTAGGAACACTCTTCATAGGATTCATTTGCACTCATACGGTTCAACTACTGGTAAGTGGTAGTTTCGACAAACCCTGCATGTACCGTGGAATTGGGAATACTTGGCGAAAGGCCATAGTTTAATTTATTCAAAATTAGTATTAATTATCCAGCCTTTCGCAAATTTCTTATTCTATAGGAGTATTGTTGGCAAGTATCGAACAGAAAATACAGGAAGTATGTATGGATTCTTCTCACATAGTAATAATAATAATATCGTCTTTCTTCCTTTTCAACGGTACTCTCATGTGAATAGAAATAAAATATATTATAATATATTTAACTTTGGAAGAAAATTAAAGGCGGAGTTCAATTTCAATACTGAAAATTGGTTTTCCACTCAACCTCGAAGATATCGCTCAATGCTATTCTTCAGAATATAAAGGTAATCATTTATTTCCAATTGTTAAATAACAAAAAATAAATAAACAGTATAAACGCTAAATGATAGTTTAGATTAGGGATGATCTTAATCTAGGGATGAGATAGATGGTTTGAATGTCAGAATCAGTTACCACAAAAGAAATTTATTGAAATAATTTTTGAACCGATATAGATTTTGTTGTTAATAAAGTGGCAGCATGTAGTTTTCTCCTATTTTCCATGTATAACCATCCGATAACTTTCAATTTGTGGGATATTCTCACTCTCTTTCGGATACCAAAAATGAATCGTAGGCACGAGTTCTGAACCATTTGGAATTTTTGTTTGAACTGAACGCAAAAACGCAAAAACTTTGCCGGATGTTGAGCCAAAGTGAATCGCCAGTCCAGTGGGACTGTTAAATTATTTTCTGTTCGATTCTTGCCGACAAAACTCTTAAAGTATAGGAAATTTGCGACAGAATGAATTATTATGAAACTTACTGCATTCATTTGTTACCCAATATTTATACCTGGAATAAGAAACGACGGGATGTGACATAAATTGAAATTCACTTCGCAGTACATGGCTTTAAATCTTTCACAAACCTCACGTGGGTTTGTTTTGGTTGTTTTCCGGATTTTCTCGTGGTTTTCTTCTATGGAAATCTCCAAACGTTTCAACTGCAACTGCGATAGTCATCTTCAGTGACGTATGGAGTAGTTGTATCTGTCAGACGTCTGGAGAGAAAATAAAATTTGCAAATAAAGTACTCCTATGTTCGATGATTGTTTCATAAGAAGACAATGAACTGGCTAAACACATCTAGTAATTTTTGTAAAATCAATCTTGAGAATCTTCAAAAGTCAATTATGTTTGTGTTTCCGTTATTTTCATTATGTTTATAACATATTTTTATCAAGTACCGGAGTCAATTTGATTACACAAATTAATACCATCACCATTTTATAGTTCTTTATGAAATTTCATTACAGTGTTTTCTTTTCTTTGGCGTGTTGGCATCGACTACTATGGTCATTAGCCACGTGTTCTGGATAGGCCTAGTTACTAACTCCATACGCCACCTTAGGAGCAGCCCTGTTAATTATTAACGCAACATTGAATCGTGGAGGATTATCCCCAGCCAGCAACAACATTCAATCACTCAGATTTACATCTGAAACTGAAAAAAATCTTGGCCTGCCTGGGGATCGAGCCAGCGACCTTTCGATCACGAAGCTCCGACGCTACCACTGCGCCAATCCTCGCACTCATTAGAGTGTTTATTTATTTTTTGTTGGTTGTCCGATAAAATTGCCAAGCAGATCTGAAACATGTGCCGTATCATCAGTAGTATTTGGTTTAACGTAAATTCACCTATATTTCAGGTTTCAGCATCGCAAAAAGTTTGTAAAGAAACGAAGACTCCTAGCTTGGGGTTTCCAGAAACCGCAGAAGCAGTTTTCAAAACTGGTCCTAAAGGACTTCGGAGCTGGTCCCAATTTGCAAGGTGAGTTGCGAAATCAATCTGTGAGAAAAAGTTCTACAGTTTCTACCATTGATAAATGCGCTACTCAATGAACTCTTCGAATGAGGTGAAAATTCACACTATTAGAATGAAACATAGGTAGAGTTCTGCTTACTTTCAGTATTCTCAATAATCCATATGTGAAATATAAAGCAAACTATTTCGAAATGAAGCTCGGATGTAGTTCTGAGATCATCATATTATATGATGAATCTCACTGCTCTTGTTCTGTCACCTCTAAACGAGTATTATATTAATGCTAACGCTGAATACAACAAAGGAAGAAATCTCTAAGGCTTCCACTATCACTATTTATATTCGAATCCGTCGACGGCCTTCAAAAACGATCGTTCTTTGCAATGTTTCTTAACGTTTCGTTAGCACTAGTGGCTAACTTCAGAGGTTTGTTCATCTTTGATATTTCACTGATGGACATTGGATTATTGTTGTACCTATTTTGACCTTGACTTGACCTTCGATTCAATGGACAGTAATCCATCGTTGCTTCAGATTCCAGTACCAGAAATTAAAATCAACAGCACTATAGTAGTATCTTATCAACCAAAACGAAGGACCACCTGTCTATAGGACAGGAAAGAAACAGAAAACAGTTTATACGAAACCAAAGTTGTGGTACTTATAAATTGTTTTTCTTTTGTTTCTGTTTATAATACTTGTGAATAAATACCTTAGAGGAAACTAAACCGCTCACAAACCACTCTTGTAGGATGGGCTGTTTTTCTGTTGTACCGAGCATACTAGTCGCTACAATTGTTATTTCTGTCAACCAGCTGCATCTTTGAGGCAACCTTCAGAAGCCTTCGAGAGACTTGTACGAATTAGGGAAGACATTTTACCGTGTGGTGCTACGAGTGGAAAATTCCATTCTCTAGCTAATCTTTTCGAAAAAGTCAAGTTGATAGGAGCCAGGTTGAACGTTAGGTGAAAGGCTATCAGCTTTTGCAGAAAATACATTCTTATAATGATATTTAGTTGAGGATTATGTGAACTTGGTGCTGCATTGTAGAATCAAGTTTGACGATTTTTGGAGCATTGTTATGCTATTGAATTGGTATAAAGCCTAATTTCTTTCATGTTTTCAGGATATTTGTGGAAGTAGCTCTAACGCTTACCCATTTCGTGGGAAATGCTGTATACATAGTGTTCATTTCGGAGTCCATCACAAAGGTGAGTCCAAGAAAGTGATATATAATAAATTAAATATTGTTGATGATATCGACTAAGCTTCTGTTTGTGAAGAAAATTCTCTTCTTCATCATCATAGTTTATTTACACAAAATATAATGATATATTATATAAATACGTTTGGTACATTGTGTACATAAACAGAAAAATCCACAAAAGCAACCGATGCTTCTTGTATGTGGTCGAATAGTATAAAACATTTCAGAACTTTGATTATAAAAGGAATTGGGACCGTGTCATTTAGTTGGTCTCAAAATATATCATGTTTGTCTCTTGTGTATATTTATGGACTGCAACAAGTTATGGTATTATCTTAAAATATAATACAACAAAAAAAGCTCGGTTGAGTCAATAGTGATAACGAGTTTGCAAATTTGTTTCATTGATATTTTAAGAAAAATTCCCAAATACATGTCAAAAGCCTTCCTTCCTGTTGGCATCACTTATCATCACTTAACATTTTCAGCTAGTCGGCTACTACCATCCCCCGGCAGAAAATTGGGGCCAATATTTCAAGCTTGCTCTCCTCTTCCTTCTCATCTTCTTCTGTCAGATCAGAGAACTGAAACACCTCGTCCCCTTTTCCTTCATAGCCAACTTGACCATGGTAATAGCATTTGGGATTACCGCTTATTATATGTTCAGAGAAATGGAAAACGTGGATGTGTCGGAAAGGAATTTGGCAACAGGACTATCTGGTATGTATCAGAAGTTGCTGAAATCATCAAACTGCTTTTCGTAGTAGCATTATTAATTTCTACAACAAAATTGTATTATTGATGCTTCACCGATGATAGATTTTTTACAGCTATTTTATTGATGTTACTTCGAAGCAAAGATGGTGAGAATTATTTTCATCATATAAGGAAAAATAATTGCAAATGTAGGGAGAAGTGTTAACAAGAAAATCCTAGAAGTAAAGTTGGTATGAACAAAAAAAATTTTATACGAATTGCGCTTTACGCGCGCTATTATTTTAGGGATGATATTAACGAAGAATAATCATTTATCAGTAATTCTTTAAACTGAAACATATTTTCAAACTTTTCCGAAAGGGCTTCTTCTCTTTCTCCTTATGATTTTAGAAAGTTTTTGGGTCCAACCAGATTTTCGTAAAGATAACAAGATGGGTTCCAATTTCAGGCATATCTACTGAGTAGTATACTTTGTGAGCAGGAGAATATCCTTGAATGTCATGATGGTGATGAATCACAACTTTTTACTTCTTCTATAGATAAATCTTTTGGAAGGATAATCCTTACTGCTTTACGTTATAACAAATGCAGAATAAATAACAGAAATTTTAGTATAAGAAATTAGCTAAAGGCTGGATTGTTATTAATTTTTTTCATTTTATGAAATTATAGCCTTCCGTCAAATTATTCCTGAATCCACATGTTTTTCATGATGAAATAAGAAAGGATTTTCTTCTTTGAGTATTCTTTCACCGTAAAATTCGGATTTCATCCTGCTGTGAAATCCCCCCAAAAAATTTAATAATTCGGCTCGTCTCGATATTCACGTTTAAAGAATGTTGACTATGATTCTTACGAAATCTATAAAAACGCTATTTTTACATCTGTAAATATGCTATTTTTACAGTTGACTAGTCTGAAAATAGAATGCCACAAGAACTACCGCATTTTTTCCAGATTGTCCTATATTTTTTCTAGAGGGCACTTTATGATCTAAATCAAATGTACATTTTTATGGCTCAGTTCATTGAACTTTGCATACATTTTAAACAAAAAAATCTGAATAAACCTATATAAAAAAAAATTGATGTTTTTTACACACGTCGATGTATTCGATGAGTTTCTGTTGAATATTAACTGGACAATTTTCAAAAATATCATCTCTATCGTTTTCTGATCTTTGAAAGTACAAGAAATATACGTCCATGCGATTGCGGAGATCGACATGTAAGAATCAGTGTAATCGCATTCGAAAAATAGTAGAATAATAATAATAGTAGTAATGTGGACGGTTATTGAATTAAACCACTACAATAAACATGATATATTCTCAGTTATTTGTTCTGCACCAACAATAAAGACCCACTATATAACAAATTTTAATCACAAAAAGTTCTTTTCAACTCGACTATCAACCTGTCCGAGTTTTTCAATAATATCTGAATCGCTCACCTGGATCCGTGCTTATTTCCATCATCTTGCCAGTTGTTCAACTGACCAACCATCTGTTCTTTGGGGGTTGGACTGTACATCTGGGGTAGTTAATGTTCCGGTGTTCCAGAGTTCCACACATGCATACACTCAAACTATTTGTTGAGAATAGGTACCCATGGACTTCATGAATTCGAGAACGAAACCAAACTGCCTGTTTAGCATGTATTCAACTTCGTATCCATTTTCGAATCGTATCGTATCAGTAAAATCTCGATGAGCGATGATAGTTTTACGGTGCCAAACGTTAATAATAGCGTACTCAAAAGTAATGGGCCAATATTATTACTTACTGCTAAATATCAGATTGTTGGGGAAAGAGTGAATGCTTTGAAGCTTTACAAGCACTTCGAGCGATTAGATCTTTTGTGCACGACCCTTCTTCTTCTGCACTGATGGGCGGGTTGTGAAGCCTCTGCACACAGGACTCTATTCGGACACGTTGTGCACCCACATGTTTTGGGAGGTTCCTCCAGCTGTAGTTTTGGGTGACCCTTGGTATTGGCATTGATATTGGTAAGTATGGATGGTGACTGATGCGCTACGACCTGATTAGATCTATTGTGCCCTATCTTCTTCTGCTATCACAAGGTGTTCTGGTTTACAGCAGTCCTTCAAGCCTCAATTTCTACAGGAATTTTAGGATTTTGAGGGGGTCTACTCGTGGTACTTGTCCCAGTCAGCTGGTTTGATCCCAGTATATTCAATCTTGTATTTACAGCGTAACACTCCATCAATATATGGTGGGGTGTTTCTGGATGGTCCCTACAGAATCTGCAGGTGCTGTCCTTTTCTAAGCCTAGCTTCCTTAGGTGTTCTTTGAGTCTGCAATGCCCCGTTAGAAATCCCGTGATTGTATTTAGACTAGTTTTGCTGAGGTTAATCGGTGTCTTCGATCTTGCTTGGTTGAGATTGCTGAGGAGATCTTTGGCCTCTCAGCCCTGGAAGTCTTAGCCAGTATGTTGCTTCTTCAGCTTCATTGAGTTCTTCTCGGAAGTAAGATTTTCCAAGTCCGCAGAATGGTTCTGACCCGATCAATGGCGTTGATGCGCCTTTTCGTGCCAGGATGTCTGCTTGTTCATTGCCCTCCACTTCGACGTGCCCCGGCACCCAGAGGAGGGTCACTTTGTTGTTCCTGCCTAGATCAGTAAGTTTGTCTAGGCATTCCCAATCCATCTTCGAGTTGATACACGTCCCTTGGGAGGCTCCCCTGTTGGGTTCAACTGGTTTTTTTTTCCGGGGTGCCCACCTCCGCACCTAGGTTTGCCACCTTAGCTTGGTTCCCCTCGAATGGGTTTCATGGGTCCATATGTCGATTCCTCTCGAAGACGTGCTCTTGGGAGGTGGTTACAAGGGTCTCTTCGAAGGTTACATGTTTAAAATAAAATTAAGTTTGTTTTATATTTCCCAAAACTAACAGAAACTCTATTTTAATCGGCCTATTCAGAATACAAAGTATTAGAGAGATAAATATATGAAGCAGATTTTTTCCTAGAGGTTTCTTTTCACTAGGTATTCCGTCCTTCTTCAGCACCATCGTATTCGCCATGGAAGGTATCGGGACCATAATGCCCGTGGAAAATTCCATGATAACTGACTCGTTTATTGGATGTCCGGGTGTTCTGAACACTGCCATGTCCATGGTGGTAATATTCTACACTGCGGTGGGGTTCTGTGGATATGTTGCCTACGGACCCAGGACAGAGGCCACCATCACGCAAAATCTGCCATCGCAAGATCTGTGAGTATTTCTGGGTGTTAGGAATATAGCTACCTCAATATCGATATATTATTGCTTCAGTTGAAATAAACAAAATATTTTATTATCGTCATTCATCTGTCATTCATCGTTACTGATAAATTGGTTGAGGTTTTCGAGGCCGAAATCTGAACTTCAACTATTATTTTCCGGGGTAATGTCCGTCGTTTTTTTCTGGAATTGCTTCTCAACGTTTCGCTAGCTTCTTCATCTGATGTTGGTCGCGAATTCCAAGTTTATCTAGGGCTATATTTATATATGGCCAATTGAGATGGGGGGCGTGACCATGGGGACTGAACAATATGCCTACAGGACGGCCTGTGCAAAGGGGATAACTTTTCACCAATTAGTAAAAACGGTGGATGATATGCTGTAAATTAAAGAAGGGGCTTTTGGCAATACCTCTATGAACTCAATCAACATCAGAGCTCTTAGACTAAAAGATATCAAGCAACCATATGGGGCCTGTATATATTCAATATTGAGGAATCATTCACCGGGTGCAACAACCTGACAGGCCCACAGAGAGGTGGTGGTTTTATTAAGAAGCCCCGAGCCCGGAGAGACAGTATGTCTTGAGCTTTGCAACGTATACCTCTTTAGAAAAGATTGTCTCCACCTCAGAAGAAAAAGAAAGAAAAAAAGAGGCCTGCTAACATCAGCTGGCGATTGTCCGTTTTTGATGGGACTTTTCTGGCGTTTTTCTAGGGTTGTCTCCTCCCTATTGAAATTATCCGTATAGTCATGTATTTCCATTGCTTCTTGTATAAGTCGGTTGTGATACCCTTTAGTGAAGACAAGAAGTTCCACTTCTCCAAAAAGTATTTAATGGTCTCTTCTAAACGCATATTCAGCTACTAGCGACTTGTCTAATTGACCTAACCTGCAGTTTATTTCATGTTCTTTCAATCCCGTACTAAATCTTTCAGCGGTATCGCTGTACACCTCTTCACAGGTACTGAACTGTGGGAGTTTTCGGCCTTATGGCATTATTAATCTCGGATACACCGTATCCATTTGATCTCAAGGAAGAATTGGATCATTTTCAAGGGCTTTGAGACCTGCAGTAGCCGAACATGCGCTCAGCAAGGTAGACCACAAAATACTTTTTGAGGACTGAAATTTTTTGCACCCACTTCATGTTATCACAACTGACTCGTACGAGAAGCAATACAAATACATAAACACACGGAAAATTTCAATGGGAAGAAGAAAACCTTAAAACCTTCAAATTTGAAAACCAATTCCCAAAAACGCTTCAAAAGTCCCATCATCCGATATTTATCTTTCAACCGCCAGCTTACAGCAAACCACATAGCCACGCCCTCAATCCACCCGTCGTATGAATGGTAGTAATAATAATTTTTTTTCTCTTGTTGAAAAGAATGAAGTAGAAACCATTTCTGAAGATACAATAACAAGGAAAGCGTCACTAAAAATCTTTGTATTAATCATGTAAATATAAAACATCTTCAGAAAATACAACCTCAGATCAACTAGGAGTTAGTTCTCGGCCAACCGGAGAGGGGCGGAACTCTAAAAACTTAGACCACTCGCGCTAGTGAAAAGTTATGAAGCAATTCTAAAATCTTTAAGCCAGGAAAAAATAGTTATGATTTATAATTTAATAATTTATATCAAAATTACAGTTAAGTGAACGCAGTAACCCAACTTTCAGATTGTGGAAGGTAAAAACCACTCAAAAAACAACTTATCAAGAAGCAATTTTCCTCCACAAAATCAAACTGTCAATATATACTAACATGGTCATATTTTCTCCAGCTTAGCACAAGTCGTTCAAGCTTGCATCTCGACCGCCATCTTCTTCACGTTCATGCTGCAGTATTACGTGCCAATAGATATCACGTGGAGAAGATTGAAACAGCACATACCTGAAAGTAAACAAAACCTTGCCCAGGTCGCCCTAAGGACGATCACAGTGACGTTCATCGTCGGAGTTGCTGCGGCAGCTGGAGACAAACTGGGACCGCTCATCGATCTCTTGGGCGCCATTTTCTTTTCCACTCTTGGTCTGTTCATCCCGTCTCTATTGGATATTATCGTGAACTGGAAGAATTGGGGCAGGTGGCATTGGATATTGATCAAAGACATACTGCTGTTGATTTTCTTTTCTTTTGGCTTGGTGACAGGAACTTATTATGCTATTCAGAATTTCATAAAAGGCTAGAGACGAAATATTGTTTCCGATTCCTACCTTGCCTTTTAGGTATAATACAATACCGGGTAAACTACAATGACTCATGACTTGAATATTCGAATAA
Organism: Chrysolina haemoptera; assembly: GCA_958298965.1. Lineage (NCBI taxonomy): Eukaryota > Metazoa > Arthropoda > Insecta > Coleoptera > Chrysomelidae > Chrysolina > Chrysolina haemoptera. The sequence continues at coordinate 53,561,083 of OY282585.1, read as the reverse complement.
TGTTAGTTGTTTGACGAGAAATTAATTATATGTTACTTGTACTCGACAGTAAGTCACAAAAAATTTCAAAAATACTTTGTGAAATCATAATGAAATCGAAGTTACTAAAAAAAGTTGCATGTTTTCAGTTATCTATTCAAAATCTTGACCGAATTATTGAATATGAGTTCAAAAAATCGTCTGCGAAGACATTGTACATTAGATTGGAACTTAGCCAAGTCAAAAGAAGTTTTACTATTATTATTATGAATAAGTATTATGATGTTTTGATAACATTAAATGACTGCGATATTTTACCGTTAAGATATGTATCAGCTGAAATATTTATTTTTCTATATTGTTCAGTGGTTACCATGTATTATAGATATATATAAGATACTCAAGATAAATGTTAATTTTGTTGGTTTCCAGGTGTGATTCATATTATTGTTAAAAAATTAGCAACTTTTTGTCCGATTCTATTACGATGAAGGTGCAAAAAGTAATAGAACCTATTTGTTTGCTGAAATGAGGAAAATGTGATATTTCAAAATAAAGTACGCCTGTCAAATCCAGGCCAACGCACAAAGCAGAAATCTATTTTGGTTCTTTGGTATTTTAGTTTTTATTCAATTTCACACAAACTGATGATTTTCAGAAGCCGTGTTATAACTCACATTAAGTAAGTATAATATTATACGAGTTGTTTTTAGTCTTGCTAAAGTAACGAAAAATTTGAAAATTCGTAGGTACCTACTAGAAAATAATTAAACCATAATTTTTCTGAAGTTGATTTTATCTTTTTTGAGGAGAACATTATAAAAATCATCAACCAATGAAGTATAATTTAATACTGGCTTATTACTGGATAATTCGCTTCAATTCATAAGCTCAATAATAAAGGGATATAAATAATGGTAAAACCCCATAATTACGATTTTATCTAGTGATTGATGTCGAAACACTCGAAACTAGTGATAAAGTTTGTTATTGATTTTTTTGTTAGAAATCACTGAAAAAATATGGAAATTTTCTTGATATTTACCCGTATTAAAAATTAAGCAGAATTCACTACAAAAATATTGGTCAGAACAGATATGACTGAGATATAAAAATATATATTTCCGAAGAAACTAATCTCACACAGGCCTTGAAAATATATTTTATTCAATTTTTTGTGGTGAATCTGAGAAACATTCTTTCATGAGAAATATTGAACACAAGTCAAATTTAGAGGTTTCCCAACAGACAATCAGTATAAGGAATTTCAGTGGGACAAAGACCCAATGTTGAAACCGTTTTATAAACTTGAACTGGACCTTCTTTTGAGCAGAGAATTATTCATACTTTATCATCCTGCGTAATATGACGCTCGTTATTACCAGCTTTCATTTAGTTTCACTTGTCCCGGTGTGTGGGGGCTTCTGCGGTGGAAGATTATGAATTTTTGTCGAAATTCATGAGTCCAAGATGGCAGATAATTTTTGAAATTATGATCCGATTTTCTTCAAAATTGGTATGTGAGGGTATTTGAGGTCGAAGATCATGAATGTTCCATTGAAATTCATGATTTCAAGATGGCGACTCCAGGATGGTGGACGAGTTAATATTTAGATGCCCTCCTCATTGAAGAGTTAGTTAGCTCAAAACTCACAGGTAACAGGCTTTAAAAAAAATTCAAAGAACAATGCCTACTAAGAAAAAGTCATGAAATAAGATAATAAAGAAACTTTTAATTTACAGTTTTAAAAGCTTGTCGCTTTTATATTGGAATTGAAAACTTTCTGTAACTTGCAGAATAGCCTACATTACACTTCTGATAAATTATTTTTCACTTTTTAGTGCATTTGAAAGTAAGTCTCTTAAAAGTTTTCCTTTCCAACATTTTATTTTATTCATTAGTGTTCCTACAAACAACACATCAAGACGTCAAGAATGTTGTCGTTGATGGACGAAAAGGTACTGGGAAAGCGCTAACAATACTCTACTTTGTCAAAATACCCCCTCTTCGAAGATAGAGTATAAATGCAAAATTTTGATTTTTGGTACTATTACAAACCAAGTTCTGTCCGTGCATAAACGATATAAATAGGTGTTTGAACTGAGAGCGACCGCCATCTATGGGCCAGTAAATAGACTCACTCAGAGTATGTGAAAATTATTCCTACAAAAACAGTTTGAGTGCACTTATACTGGTTTTGCACTTAATTTAGATGCGATATTGTTGAAGTTATCACGATTCCTATTCTGTACATTTCACAGAAGATAGTCTGGTTTATTGCGTTATGAGGATGAGACAGTGTCTGAAAGGCGTTCCCAACAGATAGGGTCTTGCCTGTTACAGTTCATCGAGGGGGAAACAACTAGTCATTTTTTGTACACCTAATGAAAGCAGTGAAGTAATTATCTCTAATGAAAAATAATGAAAAAGTTTTAGGGGACAATGAAAGATAATAACCATTCAATTACGCGGATATGTTGTATGGACATAATTTAACTCTTATGTATAAAAATAAGATCCAGAAAGTTGGAAGCTCATGCCCACGTATGATTTTTGGTGTAAGTAGGCGACAAAGAGTATCAAACAAATTGAAGGAGATTGGATTAGCGTTCGCAGAATTCATCTATCTCTAACCGTTCTCGAGTTGGTCAGCTCTGAATCAGTTTTCAAATGTTTTTTTTGGCCCCTTGCAACTTTTTCGAGTAATTTTTAATTTCTTTCGATTGACTCGAAATTTTCAATACATACGAATTCGGCTGGTTTTTTTGTCGAAAAAATATTTCTGATGAGTTTTCGCCATTATTGTTAAAAGATTCGAAATCAGCACGTCAAAATACGTCCGAGGACAAAAATTTTAAATTCGAAAAATGGAAAATAAAAAATCTCAGAAAATTTAATGTTTCATCTTAAACACCTTTTTTTGCCTAAATCTTATATCTGAGCATATAAAAACATACATTTTTGGTATGAGCATAAAATTTTACGTATACAGTGCGAATTTCAAGTCGATGTGACGACTTGGTATTTTTGATGATTCTTAGGGGTGAACCCCTCGCAACTTTTTCGAGTAATTTTCAATTTCTTTTGATTGACTCGAAAATAACAATACATACTAATTCGACTATTCTGAATCGATTGGCGTTCGCAGACTTTGTCTATCTCTAACCGTTCTCGAGTTGGTCAGCTCTGAATCTGTTTTTAGGTGTTTTTTTTGCCGCCAAAAATTTTTATAATGAGTTTTCGACATTATTGTTGAAATATTCAAAATCAGCACGTCAAATTACTTTCGAGGGCAAAAATTTGAAATTCAAAAAATGAAAAATAAAAACTCTCAGAAAATTTTATTTTTCATCTTAAACACCTTTTTTCGCCTAAATCTTATATCTGAGCAAAAAATCATAGATTTTTGGTATGAGCATAAAATTATACGTATACAGTGCGAATTTCAAGTCGATGTGACGATTTGGTATTTTTGATGATTTTTAGGGGTGAACCCCTTGCAACTTTGTCGAGTAATTTTCAATTTCTTTTGATTGGTTCGAAAATAACAATACATACTAATTCGACCATTTTGAATCGACTGGCGTTCGCAGAATTTGTCTATCTCTAACCGTTTTCGAGTTGGTCAGCTCTGAAACTGTTTTTAGATGTTTTTTTGCCGCCAAAAATTTTCATAATGAGTTTTCGACATTATTGTTGAAATATTCAGAATCAGCACGTCAAATTACTTTCGAGGACAAAAATTTGAAATTCAAAAAATGAAAAATAAAAAATCTCAGAAATTTTATTTTTCATCTTAAACACCTTTTTTCGCCTAAATCTTAAATCTGAGCATATAAAAATCATACATTTTTGGTATGAGAATAAAATTTTACGTATACAGTGCGAATTTCAAGTCGATGTGACGACTTGGTATTTTTGATGAATTTTAGGGGTGAACTTGCAACTTTTTCGAGTAATTTTTAATTTCTTCTGATTGACTCGAAAATAACAATACATACTGAATCAGCCATTTTGAATCGACTGGCGTTCGCAGATTTCGTCTATCTCTAACCGTTCTCGAGTTGGTAGGCTCTGAATTAGTTTTCAAATGTTTTTTTTTGGCGCGAAAAATATTTCTGATGAGTTTTCGACATTTTCGTTCAAAGATTCGGAATCAGCACGTCGAAATACGTTATAAAAATATAAAAATTTTAAATCTGAAAAATTAAAATTTAAAAAGTTCAAAACATTATTCATCATGATATACTTGCCTTTTTTGCCCGTTGATGTTTTTCGTTCAAATTCCCAGTATATACTAATTCAGCAATTCTGAATCGATTGGCGTTAGCAGAATTTGTCTATCTTTAAACGTTCTCAAGTTGGTGAGCTCTGAATCAGTTTTCAAATCGTTTTTTTGGCGCCAAAAATATTTCTGATGAGTTTTAGATATTTTCGTTCGAAGATTCGGAATAAGCACGTCAAAATACGTTCGGGGACAAAAATTTGAAATTTGAAAAGTGAAAAATAAAGAAGTTCAAAAAATTATCTATCATGACTTACTCGACTTTTTTGTCCGTAGATTTTTTCCGTTCATATTCTCAGTATATACTAATTTGGCCATTCTGAATCGATTGGAGTTCGCAGAATTCGTCTATCTCTAACCGTTCTCAAGTTGGTCAGCTCTGAATCAGTTTTCAAATGTTTTTTTGCTCAAAAATAATTTCTGGCGAGTTTTCGACATTTCGAATAATGAATTTATTCAAAATTAATAATGAATTGATGAAAATGATATGATGTACACCTAATGAAAGATACTCATTTTAGGGTATATGTTTATGGGAACTTTCAGCCTTAAAATGAAGTGAGGATTCTACCCTCGGAGTTTGTCCCCTTTATTCTGGGACACCCTGTATATACGTATATACACATATAAATATACCTAAACTGACTGGCCAAAAGGCAGAGTTTAGTCTAGTTGGAGGTTACATGAAGTTACCTCCAAAACGCCAGCTCTTCCACTCAACCCCATAAGGCATAAGGCATCAGTTAAAGTTTGGCCCCTCTACAAGTGAATGACAAAACAACAAATAGTTGAGGAATGACAATGCAGTGCGGCTTTTTATAGTTCTCCTTCTGTTAACCCTTCAACGGTTCGAGTTACAAACATGGAAAAAACCGTTTAAGAGGTATCATCGATACTACTTTATGAAATCAAAGACATACATGGTTGCTCGGCAGAGGGCGCAGGGGTACATCAACCTTCAAATTTAAAAAGGCGTAGGGGGTCAATTGTCGCATCGTTGAAATGATAATTCAATTCTCTTCCGAACCATTTTTTTTATTTCAATAAGTATGAGTGTGGATCTGAAATGTACGAACTCCTCGATGACTTTGAACGGTTTGATGTGGAACAATAGAACCGAAAATATTTCGAAAGGTTTTCCCGATACTATTTTTTGAGATGAGAAACATTTCCATGACTCAACAGGTGACGATGGGAGCACGTCAACTTGAACTTTTCGAAAGGCATTGAGATCTAAATTGTGGAAAAAGGTATTCACGAAATTAGAAAATATTTGTAAAGAGAATTGAATTCTAACTATGTGAAACTGACTTTTCATGCCATTTGAAATTTTTATGATATTGGGGCCCCTCCCCCGCGCCCTATGTCGAGAAATCACCAGGTCTTCTATTTCAAACAGTTTTTTTCTCATTTTGTACGTCGAACCCTTCAGAAGTTAACAGGGTTTGGGGACAAAAATGTAGCACTGTGTATTATAACAACTATTATGTATAATTGTAGTATTTTTAGTGTGATTTTTGTTGATAATAATTGAGGAACGGAACGTTAAATATGCAAGTAAATACGCTGAAAAGCATTACTAATGGTATATTTGAAACTAATGAACTGAATAAAAAAATACGATAACGTTTATTATGAACCGAGTTATTTCAACTGTTTTAGGTTCATTATTTTCAAAAAGTAGATAAAAATAAAAATAGACAGCGTCAAACTGGATCAGCATACAAAAAATATCGATAATAACATAACAATTAAATTAATTATGAACAAGATTATTGGAAATATAATTATCTTAGCTTTATCATGAAAATATCGTCATATTGCTTCTAGTCCAATTTCGCATTCCTATTTCATCATTTCCTATCTACTGACGAGTTTAATTTCTCATCGGGTTTGTCTCGTAGTATTTGGTAAAACCTTAAGCACTATCCACATCCTGTTTGGTTGAAGAACTCATCAGATGAAAAATCCATTATCTTGGAATGTGAGCATGTGAAAAATCGTTTGACTTACAATATGGAAGATATCTGATCTAAATAGAGAAAGCAAAGTCGGGTTAGATACAACATATACAGGGTGTCCCAGAATAAAGGGTACCAACTCCGAGGGTAGAATCCTGACTTAATTTTAAGGCTGAAAGTTCCAATAAACATATACCCTAAAATGAGTATCAACCGAGTTACAGGGTGTTGAAAGTGACACAAAAAAAAATATATCTTACACACTAACTCCATAACGGCTTAACGGTTTTTAGTGAAGTTTGGCATCTCACTTAACGGCATTCAGTTTCATATTTCAAGGCAAATCATGTGTTCGTAACTCTGAACAGGGGCGTACGGCAGGTGGGTACCCCTATTCGCCCCTCCCCAACTTTGGCGTTACTGGATTAATATCAATTTCGTCTTCTTTTTCTTAATACCCAATATTTCCTATTATTACTTTTGAATTAAGAAAAATGCCTGAAGCCCGTATTCTTATCGAAACTTTGAAACAGACAAAACTCCAATTTAATATTGCTAGTAGGCTTTGGAATTGAGTTCCAACTCGATCGAGCCAGCGACGTTTTGATCCCGAAGCCCCGGCCGTATTGAAATGTCCATTCTTGATGCTGTTATTGGTTCTGGAGCTGTCACTTCATTCTGGTACTGAGGAAGGAAATTGAACAAACGCAGCTCAAGATTCATTCCGCAGTTTTCCCGTACATTGATTAGGATTCAGTTTGTGTACCTGTCTGGTAGCTGATCGAAAGCGATGAGATTTCATTTGTTATCACTTGAACTAAATTCGAAATAGTATTATACGGATTAGGATTATTGAAGAAATTAATCAGGTAGATTGATCAAACAGGCGCCAGAATCTGTTGGCGTTATCACTTGAGGTAACAAAAATTTTCATTGGCAGAGATAATTGATGAAATTGTATTTACGCAATTTATTATATCTCAGCAGTCAGAAACATCTCTCCGTCCACTAAGTAATATTATTTTCCCGCTGCCGACACTGTAAATAGTCCATACATGCTTAGCAACAAAACAGCGGAATGTAAATAGTGTCATTTACATGCCTAGGGTAATAATGACTTTGACTTTGACAAGTAATACCCTCAGCTTCGTTTGTATCAATTTTTATGTTATGAGACTTTCTGAATATTATTGTTTATTACTGTTTATTCGGTAACTTAGTTACGCCCACAAGAAACTTAGCGCAACGAATAATAATGAAGGAAGGGTAAGAAAACAAACTTCAATCCCGGCAAATTTTGAGAAATGTCAATAAGCAGCGGCAAAAACGTAATAAGTAACACGGAATGTATCGACTGTTAACATCCTCGGCAAGCGACAAGCCTCATCTTTACATTCCTTGTTACTTAATTACTATGTTATGTTTCCCACGAAAAAGAAAATCCTGTCATGTTTAGAGAACATCGTGAGAGCCGAAAACAGAAGCATCATCCAACTTTTTTGCGGTAATCCAGAGAAGCGAGCGAGCTTGTAAGCGAAGTACTATAAACGAGATGAATGGCTCTTTTTTGAATAGAATCTGAAAGTTTCAAATGTGTGTTTGGGTGCTGCACCCCATTTAGTGAAAAACTTGTGAAATCGCCAATTTTTGCTCTTTTTCGTCTTCTCGTAGCTCAAATACGCTTGGTTCTAGAAAAAAAATTATGCATCAAATTTGTTGGAAATTTGATAGTCTACATTTTTTTGGTCAGACATATTTTCAAAAAAATGAACTGGGAATGAGCTAGAGGCCAAAAACTGAAAAAGGTGCCGATTTCTGACAATTTTTTCAAGATGGCGGAAGAAGCAAGGGGGGAGGGATGACGGAAACTTGGATTGATAACTTCCTAATGGTCCTTAACAATATCAAAAAATAAAAAACGATCCCGCATTTGATGTAAGGTGAACCCCCTTTTGGAGCCTCTATTGATGGATTATAAACAAATACGCAATTGAAAGTAATTGTAATTAGAAAAAAGTAATTGTAATTATAAAAAGTAATTGTAATTAACGAAAGTAATTTTAGTTATAAATATAATTGTTATTGGAAAAAGTAATTGTACTTATGAGAAGTAATTGTAATTAAATTACATACATGAATGATATAATTACAAATTAAAATTCATGAACAGATTTTGCTGCAATTACAATTCCAAAGTACTTTAAGAAAAAAAGTACTCAAGTATAATTACAAATTACTGGAATTGTTGCAAAAAAATGTTTCAGAGCTTTTCGTTTCCATTCAAAAAATCAATTTCTAAAAAGAGTTTATTGAATCAGAAATTGTGTGGTAGTGATAAACATTGTGGAGTCATATTGAGTTGTTGATTTGCAAACTGTTGAATGAGAAACAGAAATATTTATTTTCCTGCAATTTAAGACGCAACATTATACAGGGTGTTCCTTAAAGACATGCTAATATTTGAGGGGGTGATTCTTTGACTTATTTTAAGGAAAAAACTTTCTATAAACGTATGTCCTAAAAGTCCTATCTTTTGAGATACAGGGTGATAAAGTTTTAAAAAAAAAACAGTTTTTTAATAATAGCTGAGATAATATTGTAGACGTTTTTATTAAATTTGGTACATGTCTTCTATGCATCAAGGTGCATTTTTTAATGCACAAACATTTTCATTTTCTCAACCAGTGGCGTCCGTACGGGTTTTGCATTGAATATTTTTGGAGAAAAAAATACTACGCCACTGCTTTCTCCAAAAAAAAATACTTTTGAGATCCTCATTTATTTTTGAGCAAATTTAATCTCTTGAGTTTTCTTTGTCCGCCGCACGGTTTTCGCTTATAAAAATAAAAATCGTTTTACTTCAGGATCAATTCCTCAAAAATCTGATGTGGTGTGGAAATGATTGTGCATCGACTTAAAGCAAATAAAAGGATCAGATTTGTTCTAAAATGAATGAGGAACAAAAAAATATGGATTTCAGCTTGTACAAGAACGAATTTTATTTTATTTTATAAAAGTAACTTTAAATGAACGGATCAAATTCATTAATTATCAAGAACCGAGCATCTGACAAGAATTACACATTTTTTTGGATTCTCATTCATTTTGGAACAAATCTGATCCCTCAATTTGCTTTCAGTCGATGCACAAACATTTCCACACCGCATCAGATTTTTGAAGAATTGATCCTGAAATGAAAAGATTTTTATTTTTTTAAGCGAAAACCATGCGGCGGACAAAGAAAACTCAGAAGATCAAATTTGCTCAAAAATAAATGAGGATCTCAAAAGTATATTTTTTTCAGGAGAAAGCAGTGGCGTAGTATTTTTTTCTCCAAAAATATTCAATGCAAAACCCGTACGGACGCCACTGGTTGAGAAAATGAAAATGTTTGTGCATTAAAAAATGCACCTTGATGCATAGAAGACATGTACCAAATTTTATAAAAACGTCTATAATATTATCTCAGTTATTATTAAAAAACTGATTTTTTTTTCAAAACTTTATCACCCTGTATCTCAAAAGTTAGGACTTTTAGGACATACGTTTATAGAAAGTTTTTTCCTTAAAATAAGTTAAAGAATCACCCCCTCAAATATTAGCATGTCTTTAAGGAACACCCTGTATTTCAAAATCCCGATGGAAATGCCCGAAAATGGATGTTCTTTCTGTCTTTCCCGAAATAACTGTCAAAATAGAATCGCAATCTTATTCATTGAGTGTTTTGTTTATCAACAAATCCGCATGCTATGATGTAGTAAGCGGCCGTCAATCTCAGAGCCGATCGCCAATGAGACAACCGAAGTGCGGTCGATTGATCAATAGAAAAGCCAGTCCGAAATCCGAAAGGAATAAATAAATAGCTACAGGTGGCGACGCGACTTTATTAGTTGAATCGCGACTTGCGGATACTACAGGCTTTTCCAAACAATTGACGAGCGCGCGGGGACTTATCAGCGAGTGTGAATGTATACCGTGTTAGTGGGTAAACCATATCTATTTATTGAAGAAAGTTTCGTAAAAAGGTGAGATTCATTGGCGATTTTTAAACTGTGATATTAGTTGCGAGATTGCGATTTCATTCTGTCAGACATTATTCTATATCAAATATTCTGCTTGCTTGGCAATTTCACGAAGAGACATCTACAGCTCGAAGAACTCAACTTTTCTAATAATTTTAACTTTTCAACTCTTTTGAAATTCCCATATTCAACTGAATGATACTTTTTTGGAATTTTCTCTAGTTCAACTGTTCGGCTTTTCAGGTATTTCAACTATATTGGTTTTTTTGTTTCCATCTGTTGATCATTGTTCTCATAATTTTTTAGACTTTGTTATATTTCAATTTACCACGGACAGCGAAAGCTTTGTGGTTTATGTTTCATTCGTTAAGTTTGTATCAGATAAAATGTGTTTGTTATACCATTTTTTTTTCAATATTGTATTTGATTCAATGAATAAATTATTATTATTGATCATAACGTCGAGAGTACAAGAGTTAATATACCAATCACAATGGTAGGGAATAATTAATCTATTTACATATAAACAGTACCAATAAATTTGCAATTTTGGTAGATTTATTTGCTCTTCAATCAATATCTCCCATATATTCTCGCAATTCTTGAATATTCCATGGTAACATACTACTTCAAGAAGCACTGAAAGACTAGTAGTTCACTTAATACTTTATTCCAATCCCACAAGAAAATATCATTAACTAAACTTATGTACATCGCCTGGACATGAACATGAAGAAAAAAAAAACAATGACATTGTAGCATGACAATTGTGAATTGGAACTACGATTGTGATATATCGTTGGAAAGGTAATTTTGTACCGAATCGTATTTTTAAAGAAAAATTGTATTTTCCTTTTGAACTAAAAAAATGAAGGCGCTTCCGGTCAAATCGGAAGTGTCATATTTGATCTGATACTCATGACATCAAATAGATTTGCCAAATTTCAAATGTTCATATAAAATAACAACGAAGATACAGGGGGGTTCCGGGTTAGCCGGTACATCCCATACACTTGAAACTCTGGAATCTATAGCTTGTCTAAAGAATACGTTGATACCAGGTATATCACATATTGTTTCATATTAAAAATGCTTTTTTCACTGATTTCTGATAAAAAATAGTGAAAAAACAGCAAAAAAAATTATAATTTTTTTAAATAAATTTTTTTTGGGTTCCACCCCTGATATTTTGGTAAACATTTTTTTTTTCTAACAATATATGATGTCAAGAAGTCATGTTGCGAGTTTCAAAGTGCTACGAGTCATTCTTTACTAGTGGCTTACATTTGTCTGTGGTTACTGTGGTTACTGTACTGTGAAATGGGAAATCCCATTTTGGATTGGAATGTGGACAACAATCGAGAAATATATCTCATACAACATATCCAAAACTCGAATTTCTACATTTGAAGATTATGTTGAAAATCTCATTGAAAATTTATCAAAATTTTCATAATGATCTATAATAAAAGTGTTGTTAAGTGTAGCGTAACTCAATGTGTAACCAACCATAATACTCGTACCTTTCTTGGCGAGTTTCTTTCAATTAGTATAAGCTCTGTTCCATTACAAACACGAAAAACAAAATTTTCAATAATTACCTAGTCCGCAAATTAACTCACATCGTGTTCGTGAGAATGTAATGCGTTTATTGGGTTTTCCCAAGTACCAGACGGCGGTTGGTCGAGTCTTTTCTTCCAGTGATCTTCCGTTAAGTTATTACCAGTTCCCATACTAAATCTGATGCTGTGTTGTAATAAACAAAAATATTTGTATGATTAAATGAACAAAACTCATTACGATAGCACCATGATTTAAGATGTTCAATAGGAAGTGATAGAGATAAAGTTTTTGAAGCGCAATACTTGCACAAGAAAAATTTCGCAGTAATTGATAGAAAAGGACTGATAAAAAATATATACACTCAATTATTTCACAATTTACAATATTGCACGATAACTACGAGGAAAAGGCTGAACTAATTAGATATTCCAAACGATTAAAAACGTTATATTCATATTTTTTCATACGTTCATGTGATAAACTTGGCGACAAGTTCACTGGAATTCCCATATGTGAGTAATAAACAATAATCCAGTACCGACAGACAAACTCGAGCAAAACGTGAAGAATGAATTGTAGAACTGAAACTCGGCACATGACATCTCGACATCCTGTATTTTCAGAAAAAAAATTGTTTACCAAAAACTCAGGGGTGGAACCTAAAAAATTTTTTTCAAGAAAACGATCGCATTTCATAATAAATTACTAAGAATAATATTTGTGGAAAATCATGGTTCCAACTACTAGCATATCAAGTTTGGTGGTGCTACAATCGATTCTTGTCTCAAAACCCAATCGTACTGGATGACAAATGATCATTTACTTTTTCCAATTTTTGGTGTATAAATCGCATTTTTTTAATTCGTTAATTTGTGTTTTCCTTTTTTGGGAGATACCTGAAATTCCTGTTCCGTGTGACGAGACATACAAAATAGGTAATGTACTTCTCAGTACTAACACCCTGCTAATTGAAGAATACTTTTTTTTAATACGTGTGATGCTCACTTTTTGTTGATCACCTGTAGGTTGCTATAATGAATACCTGATGTCTGATTTTGGCATACACGCGAAATTCCATTGTCGGCTGATGTACGTTCGAGAATTCGAAGATTGACGGGTCATTCATGAAGGTCAGACAAGGTCACTAACTGAAGCTACTAATTGACTTTTTATTTCGGCTGAAATTATTATACTGGAGCGTTTTCCTAAGCAAACGGGTTTTTTAATCACAAGCACCTATTCACTGTTGGAGATATACAGGATGGTCACCGAGGTTTTGGACAAGGAATATCTCGGAACTCGAGAGTAGTAGAGAATTGTGAATTTGGGGTTGTAAATTAGAGCAGTTAGTGCAACTTTTTTTGATATTATGTTAAACAATGAGCTTTTTGTATTCGGCACATGTCATTAGATTAAAAATTATTAATGGGACAACCTGTATATTTTGCCATTTTTTTGTTCTTACCGATAAATCGATTCCAACAAACTATCACACTTGTAGTTTAAAACTATTAATTCAAGAACTACAGGTATTTTAATATCCTGTGTCTCATGACATTTGAAACGAGCAATTACAAAATTATTTAAGTTTAGAGTCACCCTGTATATTTTATTAAAAAACGTCGTGGAACAAAGGATATTGAAGTACCTGTAGTTCTTAAACCAATCGTTTCAGACCACAAATGTGATAGTCGTCTTCCTAGGGAGGAACATAGACATGCCAAAATACACAGGTTGTTCCATCAATAACTTTGTCTCTGATAAGATAATATCAAAAAAGCTGCACCAATTGCATTAATTTACTACCCCAAAATAGTTCTCTACAACTCTGGAATTCCGATATATACCCTGTCCCAAACCTCGTGGGCCACCCTGTATGAATAATGTTCGAGAAATTCAAGGTATACACCGATATTGTAGGAATATTGATCACTTTCATTGCGGACTTACATTGTCTGGATTGATTCTATGAGCACGACGTTTCAATCGGTTCAATTTCTCCGATCGTTACCAAGTGTGTACTGATCGCCAACAACAACAACAACACCAACGCATGCATGTAATGGTTCGAAAGCCTGGCCGTTAAGGAAGCCACACAAACCTACGAACTTTGGTTTAGGTACGTTGAAGACCATTATTTCATCATGGAAAAGGAAGACAACGGCGTCATTCCGTTCCCAGACCTCAAAGTCCAGAGAATTGGAGACTGCATTCAAACATAGGTCTACAAAAAAAAAATTGGAAATTGAACTCACTAACATAAGGAGAGACGTGAAATAGAACAGGTACCCAAATAAACTTCAGGAAGACATTCTGAAACAAGGCAACAGGAAAACCAAGGATTGGTATTGGTAAGTATGGATGATAAGATCTATTGTGCCCTATTTTCTTCTGCTGTCACAAGGTGTTCTTGTTTAAAGCAGCCCTTCAAGCCTCAATTCCTTCAGAAATTTTAGGATTTTGAGGGGGTCCACTAGTGGTATTTCTCCCACAGTCAGCTGGTATGATTTCAGCGTATTCAATCTTTTATGATGTACAGCGTAATTCCCCATCAATATATGGTGGGGTGTTTCTGGATGTTCCCCACAGAATCTGCAGGTGCTGTCCTCCTCTAAGCCTAGCTTCCTTAGGTATTCTTTGAATCTGCAATGCCCCGTTAGAAATCCCATGATTGTCTTTAGACTAGTTTTGCTGAGGTTAATCAGTGTCTTCGATCTTGCTCGGTTGAAATTGCCGAGGAGACCTTTGGCCTGCCTCAGCACTGGAAGTCTTAGCCAGTTTGCTGCTCTCATTGCTTCTTCAGCTTTATTGAGAAACCAAGAATACACAACTAAGCCAAGTTGTCATTCTTCCATACATCAGAGGAGTATCAGAGAGACCAATAAGAGAAATAGTGATAAAGTAGAACGTTAGAAGCTGTTTCCGACCCGGAAACACATTGAGAAGCCTTCTGACCACAACCAAGCCAGATAATTCAAGCGAAAACTAGAAAAATTGCTTTTACCAAATACCATGCGAATGCGGACGCCGCTACATAGATGAGACAAAAAGACGGCTCAGCATTAGGGGAGACGAACACAAACGCTGGACTCAACGGGGAGATACTTCAAAGTCAGAACAAGATTGGACAGAATACCACCGCATCCAGTAAAAAAATGCTAACGTTTTAGACAAGGAAGAACACTGGTTTAAAAGAATGTCCAAGCCAACAACACTTTGTGTGGAAATGTGTGCAGAACATTGAGTCAATTCTAGAAGAGAACAAATGATGAGGGCCCTTTCCCATTACCACGCTCATGTATGGCCAATTAAGAAAAGAGGCTGTCCTGTTGATTACTTGACATGAATTTCCTTTCATTACATTACTCTGGCGGTCCGAACACACTTGATAACGATCGGAGATATAAAACCGATTGAAACGTCGTGCTCATAGAAACAATCGAGCTAACGGAAGTCCGCAATAAAAGTAATCAATATTCCTACGACATCGGTGTATTTTCAGGAAACAAGTTCCACAAAATTGTTAGGATGAACGTATTACCAGTTGTTGTTGTCGAGCGGTCATAGACGTATCAGGGGGGATAAATATACATCATTAAAAGAAAAAAGTATAACGATTTTTGTTCTCGAAACAGATTTCTTTGGATTTTGTTCATTTTTATAATTTTCGTTTTCACCAATATTTTGGTAATGAGAAACTTATACATCATTTTCGGTTTTGTGTTTCAACACTTACTTCTCAAGAAAAGTTAAGAGCAAACATTATCTCTGATAAATTTCACGGCCAGTTCCTTAACTTCCGAAAAGCAGTTTATATCTGTGAACAATTAGTTTTTTGTTCGTGACTTGCGCTTGCAAATTACTCGTAAAATTAGGAGGTTTTCAATATTCACCAAATATTTTCTAGTGTTCCTTTGTACATGTATTGATCTTTACCCCTCTGCAGAATGTTTCACATAATGATATCAACAGATATGAATCGTAAAAACAGTGTGAGATGAAAGCCTGATGTCCAACATTCAAGACGAAATATTTGTTTCAGGTGACGAAAATGGCAAAGAAGAAACATGATTCAGTCTTCACCTTAGATAGCTATACTTCCACGTAAGTAGCCTTGAAAATTTGAAAGTGATATTTATTCGCCATTTAATATCTATCAACGGAGTAGCCAAATCCTAATTGACTTCATTATTTTGTGATTTGTGTGATTGATGACTTGTTTATTTTGTGGAAATTCATGATCACTTTGATGAAACGAAAGAACATTCTTTTGTCTTATTTCCACTAGATTTTTATTGTTACGACCGGTTTCGGGTTTTATCGCATTATCAAGTATAAAAAACTAACTAATACAATTGAACTCTAAGCCTAGTTATATAGGGAGTTTCCAGGTAGGCTGGATGGAGAGGTAATTAAGAGAACAAGGGTGAAACAATATAAATTTAGACCCTGGAAGTGATGGAAATACCTGGGTTGTCAAATTTATAAATTCAAAAGTGGAGACCTACACAAATCGAGTTGCTCGTTGAGGGTTCTAAATTTCGGGTTTTTAATTGATTTATTAATTTCCATGGCTTCCAACAGATTCATTGTCTTCCCTTTATTACATGTGTGTAGAATTTTGAGGTTATCTTTACTTATCTTGTGTTTGGATTCTTGTAGATGTTCGTACATTTGTTGATTTTTTGTCTAAACCGACGTGTTCACGGAACCTTACGTCAAAATTTCTACCGGTTTGGCCTGTATATACTGCAGAGCATTCCCCGCATTCTAATCTATATATCCCTGATTTTTTCATTCTGTCTCGTTTAGGTTTTGCATTGAATAAGTGAGTAAAGATAACTCAAAATTCTCAAACATGTAATAAAGGGAAGACAATGAATCTGTTGGAAGCCATGGAAATTAATAAATCAATTAAAAACCCGAAATTTAGAACCCTCAACGAGCAACTCGATTTGCAATTTCCATCACCTCCAGGGTTTAAATTTATATTGTTTCACCCTTGTTCTCTTAATTACCTCTCCATCCAGCCTACCTGCAAACTCCCTATATAACTAGGCTTAGAGTTCAACTGTATTAGTTAGTTTTTTAAACTTGATAATGCGATAAAACCCGAAACCGGTCGTAACAATAAAAATCTAGTGGAAATAAGACAAAAGAATGTTCTTTCGTTTCATCAAAGTGACTTCATTATCTTATTTCAACATCAAATAACATTACTTTTAGTAAAAAATTAGCATCATTCAGAACCGTAACAAGTCATGAGTAAAGGTTTTCTTGATGGGGGTTTTCTTTGTGTTTTTCTTTCCTTTTTTTAGAATTTAAATTTTGAGTCCTCCCTGATGTTCTCCAGTTCTTCTTGGAGAGCAGAGATTCTCAACCCGATCTACCACAGTAGTGTACAATTCTTTTTCTCGTAATATTCGATTGATTGAGGTACTTTTTGGTGTGGCTCGGTTTTCCATACATAGATGTATTGGCCATTTACTTATACTGATTTTTCAATTTCCATCTGATGACACGATGAAGATTCTCGTAGAAACAAACTGAAACAGTGTGTTTTCAGATTAATTTTCATACTTCACAAAATATTCTAATTATCTAATCACACACAGTGGATGCAAGTGGAGACGACATGAAATTGTATATTTTAAAAATGAATTAGCATTATGTACACGATGTATACACAAAATGCTTCTACTTAGAAGCGATTGAATTCAGACCTAATGGTCAGATCGATATCGTTAATCCACGATCAACAGGTACAAGTTTTTATAAAATACAACCTCTGAATGATTCATTGCCTCACCTACCTATTATTCACAACATAAGCATGCGGAATAATTCCTTATGAACTTTGGGAAGTTCGAAGTTGCCCAATTACTACCTGTTTGGGGCAGTGGCGGCGCCACAGGGGGGTCAAAGGGGGCAGTATGCCCCCCGCCCCTTGCAAAATGTCGTTCTTAGCGCCCCTTTCAATTTCAGATATCTCACATATATAATGTTACAACGATGTGCATAACAAATTTTTCCACCAAAAGCACGAAAAGCCAACATTTGCTTTCAATTCCTTGGTTAGTTGTGCATCCCATACCTCTGACTGTCTCAGAAAATTTCAAAAAATGCTAATACGGTATTAGGTACTTCGAATAGGGGTGGGGCTGTACGTTTTCCGGGTTTTCCTACAGCTGAAAAGTGAATACGCCACCAAAAATCAGTAAGTCACAAAATGAATCTTATATCATTCAACGCGTAACTATCTAAATCTAATCATCTAATCTATTTCTTCCTAAAAAGTGAAAAATGCCAAAACTGCAGCGTGACAGCGAACGTACAGGTACAACGTAACGAGAGCATCTAATTCTAATTATAATCTCTATTTTCTCTTACATTTGAAAGGTGTCATTGTTTGTTTGTCTATGCTTTTGATTGTTCGTCTTAAATAAAACACACTGAATTTGACATCCTTTTTTTCCTGCCATTATGATACCCCACTGACAAACATAACTATCAATTTAAAAGCTTTTGACCTTGAACAGGAAAAATTTCGCTTTCGGCGCTTTTCTATTCTCTGTCGCCCCCGCGCCCCGAATTACCCCCCCCCCATGGAACAAAGCTGCATAAGCACCTGTGCCTTTTTACCGAATACTCGGTGCCTAGCGATGGTATACCCCCGCCCTAAATTTCTAGAACTGCCACTGGCTTGTGGCATTGTAACAAAAAGCATTTGTATACAGGGTTGTACAAACTAGTGACACACCTCCATTTGTTATTATCCGCTCTTTCGTTGTTTGAAACTGAAGTTGATCCAGGAAAATAGCATATTTTTCAACAAGAGATGGAAATACTGTTTTTTTCGTGAGGTGAGAGTTTGTCCAAGAGCGAAAGGGGGCGGAAAAAAATGTATGCCATCTCGAATAGGAAATGCTATTTTTTGTATATCTATCATTAACAATGACGTTTTTAATTTATTGACATATATACTAAAAACTGATGTTTTCACAAATACCTTTCAACACTAGCGTTAAAATTAAAATGACAGATGAGATGATGGATACTCAGTAATATAGATCTCTCTAATAGAAACACTTCAATCAGATATTACAATCAGAACACCTACCTACTCAAGAGGAATAATTTATAAAACTTCCCACATGTATTTGGCCGTTTGTGCAATTGGTGAAACTATTTCCTTTTGAAGTTAACACTCAAATGTTTAAAAACTGTCAAGCGAAGTGACGTTCGTTTGCTAATTCAAGTGCCAAGTAGTGAGATTAACTGTCATTAGTGTCAAAAATCCGTCCATCCAGTACGATTGGGATTTGAGACAAGAATCGATTGTAGTACCACCAAACTTGGTATGCTAGTAGTTGGAACCATGATAACACACACAAAAATTGTTTACCAACATTCCAGGGGTGCAACAAGTTTTTTTTTGTGTAAAAATATATAAAGAGATTTTTTCTGTAATCTTGGAAAATATATGGTCATAACTCTGCTAAAAATAATCGGAGAAGGAAAAGGAAAAGTTGACATACTTTCTGAAGACTCCTACCTTCTCAGGAGGACATAATATGCAAGCATTTGAGTACCTAAAATATGTTTTGGCGCACTTCACGTAGATGTTTGCGGATGATCAGAAAATCTTGAATTCTTTAGTAAACATGGAATTATTATACTGAAGCAGCAACTCATACCCTCTTTGGACTATATGCAACAATTTTAAAGTAGTGTGACAGGTCCCACTTATAAATGCCAAAAAAACTTTGTTTTACTCCTGCCTCATTTTCAACTTACCAATAAAATCGGCATTCTCTTCACTAAATTTTGAAAATAATTGCTTGTTCATATCCTGCATATATATCTTTAATAACACTATTGTGTAGTGCAAACCTCAAGCTTGAAATCACATACTTCATTTTTTATGTAGGATGTGTAAGAAATTGCCGGGATTATGGGTGAGTTGAAAACTGAGGCAGGAGTACAACCCAGTTTTTTCTTTGGCATGTATAAGTGAGACTTGTCTCACTAGTCTTAAATTTTTGCATTATTTTTGAATTATCTCTCAACCAATAGAAATCGTTTTTTGATAAATCTTATATTTTCTGAAATAACAAAAAAAAATGTATTTATTTTTAAATGAAAAATTTTTTAGGTTCCACCCTTCATTTTTTGGTAAACAATTTTTTTTCTAATAAAACATGATGTCGAGATGTCATGTGCCGAGTTTCAGAGTGCTACAATTCATTCTTCACTTTTTGCTCGAGTTTGTCTGTCGTTACTGGATTATATTCCCATCAGGTCGCATGATCATTTTTCATATACATAAGTAAAAAATACTCTTTAAAGCAGTTGTGAATCCACAACCTTCAACCTTCTCTTTCTGACCTCGAGTACAGAGTAGAATGAATGAAAATTATTTATATTGTTCTTAGATGAAATCGTGACACACTCCCAGTGAAACAAATAAATGCACGAATATATTACAATCTTCAAGGAGTTCCATTGTATGTGAATCAGAGAAACAATATTGATAATATTTCATGACGTCAAATTGAGGATTGCAGTCATCCAACAACGATTTTGAGGAGCAGTTCAAAACAGCAGGTATATTAAAAATGACACACAAAGGAGGTCGTGACCAGAAGAACCCTAGATAGTATGGAGTAGTTAATAAAAAATAGTAATGAAAAATGTTTTATAACCGACTTCTACCAAAAGAAAACCAACTGATTGTTCTAAACACTAAGTAATGCCCAATAATATTCAAATAATGATTCCAGAGCTACCCAAAACACAGTTCAGAATACTTGATTGAAATCTTATATTTCAATATTCAAAAATAATAGAAACAGTACCTGAACACTTGAAATACATCAACATAAATTCAATAGATAACCAGAGGTTTTGATTACGTTTCGTTCCAATGACTTCCATAATTTATGGTATGGCCTCATCAAGTACAAAACAAACAGCTCCAGACAGTTTTACATTTCCATATGTTTCTGATTTTTTTTTAAGTTTTATAACATTCCACATTTTAAGTGTGAATAAAATAAGAGTCATTGCTTTGAGCTCTAGCTACAGTAGCTGTAAAAGTATGAATGGCCGTTTATCACAAAATTTCAGTTGAAATTAGAAACATTAAACTCTCGGTATATTGGAGAAGTTCAAAAAAAGTTGGCAAAAACGGTATACATAAATAAAACAAAGTCGGGTTAGCTAAACCATTTATAACCATTTATTCGTCTGCGCCTCGAATAGCAGAATAACCATCAAAATATCGAAAAAATTCACGCAAAAAAATTAAACAGATTATTGCAAATTTAAGGATTTTTGCCGCTACTTCGCCAAAAATTTGGAGAGACTTCGCCAAAAATATATAGTCGACGATTTGAAAATATAGGTAAACGACTACACTACGCCTTACCCTGTAGAATTTGTTAAGACCTTCCCATAAACTGGAGCTGAAAGTTGGCCTCCCAGTTCTGCTAATTACGAGCTGTGGAGGAATATTTTACAGACGTACCTGAAGGAAAAAGCCTGTTGAAAAAACACAGAGGTGAAGTTCTCGGGAGTTCGACCACCACGTATTGGTGGTTAAATTGATCACGCAAGTTTTCGGTATTGCTTTGGTTGAGGGGCTGGAGTTCAGATGGCGCCCGTGGTTTAGTGAACACTAGGCTGCGGGCGGTGTCTCAGCTTCTGCCTTGACATGGAGAGTTCGTTGAACTATTTGTTGCAGACATTAGTTATTGTCTGCAGAGACCTACCCTATACTGATGAGGGCAAGAACCCAGAAATCGATCTATAGGTGGTCCAAATGTTTCAATGAACATTTCCATGCAACTAGCAATTGCGGAGACATCCTTGTGGGACTCTGCACGGAAATTCATTAGATGTAATTCAACGTTCGTCGTGGTATTAGCCAGGAGAGTAGTTGTTTTCTGATGGATTTTTGACCAAATTATTCCTATTGTATAGGATTATGGCAATAAGCGTTGTCCTGGTAGGGCAGGACATATTGTTTCTCTCTTGAACTTTGCGCGACAAGCTTTTGAATATGTAATTCATCTCGTTTACTACCCATACTGTCTTCCTAAAACGATGTGAAAGCAATAATGTCGATAAAAAAAAGGTTGTGCTCTTCTGATGGGCGCAATTACCATTCTGTAAGTATGTCCAATTGTTGAGAGGTCACGTTAAACTTAATTTGAAGGAGAATTCAACATCACGTTTCGAACATATCATTATCGTTTATTTGGTACTCATGCCGACTCATTAAAGAAAATGTTAAGGCAAGGTGTGCAATAATAATTGGACAGTTACAAGAAATCGAGGAGAAGAGTGTTGATTTTAAATTCAAAAAATGTTAAATTTTTTTTTTGTTTTATTCCAGGACAACTCTTGCTAGAAATGACCAATTTAAGATACCAATCGGCTCGAGCGTTGAGAAGGTGTATAGACCGTACGAAAATAGAAAATTGGAACATCCAAATACGTAAGTAGATTAATAACGAATGATAGAGAAATGAAGTGGACCCAGTTATGCAACAAGGAACCAACCGACAATTTGTAAAAATATCAAATATTAATACCAGGCAGACCTAATTTTATATATCCATTGATTTGCAACAAAGAACCAGATATCAGCACTCCGACCGCCACCTTACGAACAATAGATCTATATTGAAAAATAAAAGAATATCCAAAAAAGTTTTGCGATAGAGAACCAGAGTCGCATGGATCTGTTTTGCAATATTCTAAGGACTTAATTTAATATATGATTGGATCCAAAGCTACTTGGTTCTCTATAGCAATATTTCTTCATTGGGGACATTTGTGAAATTGTCTTATTAATACTGTTGGTGTATGGAAAATATTGGATTGTTATCATTGGAGCGATATTCTCTGATATATACCACCAATATGTATTATCAAACATTACGATACTAAATATAATTTAACGCTCAATAAAATACAATAATAATATTCATAAAATAAAACTAAGTATAATTTCGAACATGTGATGAAGTGTCCTCCTGCTCGTAGAAGAGTATATATGCCTTTCCGCTCACAAGTGAATTTGAATGAATCGGTGAAACTAGGGAGTCGTTATACTCGTGCCATGTGCCTGTATATGGATGCCTACAGTACAAGTACAAGTACAAGTATTTATTAATCCATTAAAACGAGCTTACAAAAGCAATTGGACAAGTCAGTATCAGGTACATATTAAATACAAATACAAAACACATTCAGAACTAACAAAAAAGTACTCTAAACAGAACAACAATGCACATACCATGTACATATTTAAATAAATTACATAACAAAAACATTTATACGTGAGAAGACAAATTATTGGGCCTAACCCTCAAATTATTGAGCAACCGTAGACGCAAAACGCATTAAAACAATCTGAGTTAGTACAAAGCAAAAAATACAAAACATTTTTTAATGTTGGTAAGAAAAAAACTCATCGATTGTGTAGGGGCTAATTTGAAAAAGTAACTGTTTTATTTTATATTTGAATTCTTGTTCCTTGGTAATATTTTTAAAAAACTCCGGAAGTGCATTATATAGTCTCAGACCCAAGATCTCGAACGACTTATGACATTGAGATAAACGTGATTTGGGTGTATGGAAATCATTTCTGATACGGGTGTTATAATCATGAAGAGATTTGTTTTTTTTTAAAACTTCTTTATTTCTATGGATGTACAACAGAACTTCCAGAATGTAGAGACCTGAAAGGGGCAAAATATTTAATTTTTTAAACAATGTTCTACACGATGTTGTTCGTGATGCGTTTGCAATAGTTTTGATAATTCTCTTTTGCGTTATGAAAACACCGTGTGCAGCTGGAGAATTACCCCATACAATCAGCCCATAGTTAAGTCTTGACTGTATCTGCCCGTGGTAATATAAAAGAAGACCAGAGTTGTCTAGAATTCTCTTCAGGTTTCTTAGCAGGTAACACTGCTTATTGAGTACTTTAATGAGATTTTCGCAGTGCTGACGGAAATTGAGATTGCTGTCTAGAAAAAGCCCAAGAAATTTTATACTGTCACACATTTCTATCTCACCACCGCATATTTTAATATTAATGTCTACCATGTTAGTATTTTGGGCAGTATGAAAAGATACTGCTTTCGTTTTAGAAACATTTAAAAACAATAAGTTTTCACTGAACCATTTTTGCAGGCAATCAACGTCAGAATTGATGTTTTGTTGCAGTTCAATCAAATCCTTTGATTTAAATAGGAGTGAAGAATCATCAGCATACAGGCAAATGGAGGAATTTTGCAATACAGACGGCAACTCATTGATATAGAGGATGAATAGGATCGGCCCTAAGACTGATCCTTGAGGAACACCTATGTCATTAATTAACTGATCAGAAAAAAAAGTTTCGTTATAATTCTCATTTGAATATTGTATTTTGACAGTCTGGGTACGATTTGAAAGATATGATACGAACCATTCATGCAGAATACCTCTAATTCCAATCTTATACAGTTTATCCAGAAGATTTCCATGTTGTACGCAGTCAAAGGCCCGACTGAGGTCACAAAACATCCCAGTGGGATTCTCGCCTGCTTCAATTGACTGTAGAAGATTCGAATAAAAAGAAATAATTGCTGTTGTGGTGGAATGATTCGATCGAAATCCGTGTTGGTTCTTAGTTAGAATATTATTTATATTCAGAAAGTTATGTAGAAATTCCAACATTATATATTCGAATACCTTTGACAGTGATGGGGAAATAGCAATAGGACGATAATTTTCCAGGTTATGAGTATTTCCTTTTTTTAGGATTGGGGAAACTATGGAATGTTTCAGTCGCGAGGGAAACTGACCTCTCTGAAAAGATGTATTTATAATGTGACTTAGGGGCGCTATAATGTAGGGTGCAATCTTTTTAATCATGTGCCCAGAGATGCCGTCTGGTCCACATGAATGTTTATTTTTAATTTTGTCCGTGATAACTTTCAGTACATCATCTTCACTGACATATGTAATGAACATACTATTTTTAATACTTGCTAATAAATTAGTCCTCAAGGGGTTATTTTCAGTTTTAGGTATTTTGTCAACAATATCATGTGGTGCATTCACGAAAAAGTTATTGAAAATATTAGCGATATCGAGTGGATCTTCTACAGGACCATTATTACTGTCTATAGTTATATTATTTTTCTTTGAGGTTTTTCCTGATAACTCGTTGACAACGGACCATGTGTTCTTATTTACATTTCCTGAAGAGTAAATTTTATTTTGATAATATAGACTTTTAGTTTTTCTCACGAGCGTTTTATGTTGCTTTTTTTGTGTTTGGTAGAATTCTTTCAGGGTAGGATTAGTCTTTACCTGCTCATACAATTCTTTAAGATTTTTACTTGATATTTTAATTTCGGTGCTAACCCACTCAGTTCCGGTGATTTTATTTTGATTTTTCTTAATAGGTTTAATTGGACATTCAGAATTAAAATGAAATAACAGAGTGTCATGAAAACTGTTGAACTTATCATCTAGATTATCAAGTTGATACATTTCTGTCCAGCTCTCTTCTTTTAAAACATTCGACAAGTTCCTAATATTAGTGTCATTTACCATTCTCCTATGATTATATGAAATTCTTTCATTGATTCCATGTTGCTTCGTTGAGAAAAAGACAGTTTGGTGAGAAGATATACAGTTTTCGTGTACATCCCATTTGTTATTATCTGGTAAGTTCGTGTATATTTGATCAAGAGTCGTTTGACACGTCTGACTGACTCTAGTAGGTTTGGTTATTCTGGGACTGAGACCATATGATGTCAATAATTGTGTAAAGCGATTTAAGTTGCTATTACTCATCGAATGCGAATTGAAATCTCCATTTAATATTATTATTGTTTTGGGAACAAATATTTTGTCAAGAATTATTGAGATTTTCTCATAAAATATTTCGAAGTTTCCTGATGGAGAGCGGTAACAGCTCAAGATGATGATATTGGTATTATTATTAATGATATTGGTATTATTAGTAAGCAGTGTAGTGTCCGCTATTGGTAGTCCCGCTGTGATATATTAACGTCGGAATAGAATTAGTTATGGGAACTTAGTAGTTCAGAATGTGCAAACTGCATTTATGCCAACGCATGTGAGACAGGTAAAACGAAAAGTTGTTACTACAGAGAACTTCCAAGAGCGACAGTTCCTAGGATTTTTTTTCTTAAATCAAAATGAAAATGTTAGTTTTTCATCATACAAAATAGTTATTTTTGATTGAAGTTCGTAGAGTAGGACTTTTTTATATGAGCGTGAAATTTGTTGAATGGGTTGCAGCCAAATTCAATAAAACAAGTTAGTAGGAAAACTCAATTTTCGAAAAATAAAAAATTGAGCTGAAAGCAAGAGAAGAAAAAATTCATTGGTGACCAACATATGCACTTGCAGGAAATAGAACTAGCTGAAAGAATTATGAATCATGACTTCAAAACAGCAGAAGAAGACGAAAATACCGTGGACATAACTTAAGGAATGCACAAAACTTGTACAATGCCCAGGAATGATTACTACAAGGCAGTTTGCTCAAACTAAGCGACCGTGAGCAACGGGTTTAACCGAATTGAAAGAGAAGCTGGCAGTGGTGCCCAGGAAATAGGTTTGTGATTGATGAAGTACATTGAAAGTGATATCACTGAGTCTGTGGAAAATTTTATTGCAGCGTCCAGGTTCCTAATTTTTGTTAATAGCACCTATAACAATACCGAAAAATACAAAAAAAACATGAAAGTAGGAAAAAACACAACCTACGGTTACAAAAAACATTTTTTACTTTTTAAAATCATTGAATGGATGGATGGATGGAAAGCTGTTGCTGAACTAAACCTGAAAGACGTCAATAACCTATATGCATCCAGTTCTGGTGCAGTTCATCCATTTTACAAGAATTAACGGTTACAAAAGAGAAATTGAATTTGAACCAGAAGAAATTCCTTGAATTAACATTAAGCAACAGAGAATCAACTGATTGTTCTTTACTTATATGTAAGTTTCAAGTAATTTTTTCGCTCAGAATATTGGTTTCATTTTCATATTTCATCAAAAAGCTAATTTTGTACATGAAAACTACTGTTTGGTAATACATTATTTTGGTTGAAGATCAAAATTGTTTTTCTTAATTATTTCAAAACATGTGTGATGCTTGTTGGTTATTTGTTGCAAAACTGGGTCCAAGTTTGAAAGTTTCTACAAATCGTTCCTTTGTTAGAGGAAGTGCGCTGATATTAAAATTTGAGTGTGCAGGAACGGACTCATCCAAATGAATTTATTCAGCCCAGTATTTGAATAAAGATTTCAAATCTGCTTCGTTCATAAATAAGTATATTATTACTATTCACTAACATAAGTTTGGATTTACTTGATTTAATTGTTTTGAATTCAAAAAAAATATCTGGCGAACCGTCTATTGGTTCCGAAGTAGTAGAAACTTATTTCAATCACATTTCAATTTCCTTTCCAGATATGCTGGTGCATTGGCACATCTGGTGAAGAGTTCCTTAGGTTCTGGAATTTTATCGATGCCAAGGGCTTTCCATAGCGCAGGACTCCTTGTGGGGTTGTTCGGAACAGTTTTGGTTGGACTTCTCTGCACCCATACCGTCCATATATTGGTAAATACTAAAAAATACAAATATATGTCAAAAGGAAAAAAATTCTGTGAATAAAAGCATACTTCTCCACCTTATGTACATTACCATGTCTAACTATCATATTTAGTATCGTAGAAGAAAGACCACAAACTCAAGTGGTCTTTGCGCGATTACATCAGATTGTTGTTTCATTCATATAGTATTGAATGAAAGTTTGATTTTGTGGAGGAAATCCGATTCTTGACACGAATTTTTGGGTTTATGACCTTCCACAATCTGAAAAAAAAAAATTTTTAATCCAAAGAAATCTGTACAAGTGTAGAAGGGCAAATTAATTAATTTGCCCGATAAGTTACTGCGTTCACAAGACTGCTGTCTTGAAAGAAATTAATTTTTGTCAGTAACGTACCCTACACTGAATTTGCCTATCTGAAAAAATGAGATCGAATTAACAAAGAAAACTTTTTTTTTTTGAAAATTGTTGACGTTTCGGAGGCAGTATCTGCCTCCGTTATCAAAACTTCTTGGAAAGACGCTGAGGAAACTGAATTTGAATTGCGGTTTTGGAAATAAGATCTTTCTTTAACAGAGTCAAATGAAATCTGTCACGTATTCTTTTGATTGACATTTGGTATCTTGATACATAGGGCGTTCGGTATCAATCAATCACCATTCTATTAGTTCGTATTTCATCTCTGAGGAGAGGTAACCAGGTGCGGTCCATTTCGATGGAATTGGTTGAAAAGCAGTTGTTCGATAAAAGAATGCACGCAGTTTCCTTTAACTTTCTTTTTTCTTGATTTGATTCTCTCAATAAAATTTTAGTATTATTCCATTCCATCATATGATCGCCATCGGATGTTAGAATATGTTCGGATATTTTTGAACCCGTTATTATTCGATTTCTGATGTAACTTTTATGTTCTTCCTGGCGCACAATCCATGGTCTTGATGTTTCACCTATATAACTCTTACCACACGAACAAGGTAGTTGCATCATGAATACGCCATTGTAAGGATAATGGGTCTTTATAACAAGAAAAACTATACTCCATATTATATTCAATGAATTTTTATAAAGTTCGGTCCATAGGTATGGAATAAATTCATTTTTAGCTTTATTATGTATTTTATCAAAAATTCCTGAAACTGGTCAATTTTTATTGTCAATTTGACAATTTACAGCATGAAAATATTACCCCTTTCTTGCACCCCTCTGAATTATGAGCACCCCCTCAAAAAATTTAAGTGAGAAGGGGAGTAGTGTGGCATCTTGTTCGAGAGGGATTTTCATTCTCTGTTCAGCAATACTGAGAAAATTTATTCTGAATATGTAAAATGTTGATACTTTTATATTTATATTTCAATTTGTTTTACAGTTAAATTAAATGTTCAAAAGGACCACCATTCACTTCTTGACAATAAGCAAGTATAAAAATTTCACATTTTCAACACAAACTTTCTCAGCTATAATTGAATCAAATTTTAAAAACTTAGTATTGCTGGACAGCGAATTGAAATCCCTTTTGAAAAAGATGCAACACGACCCCCTTTCTCATTCCAATTTTTTGAGGGGGTGCTCATAATTCAGAAGGGGTGCAAGAATGGGGTGATATTTTCATACTCTAAATTGTCAAATTGAGAATAGAAATCGACCTGTTTCAGGTTTTTTCAACGGATACATAATTTACAGTGTCAATATTTTTAAATATTAATAACAAATTTTCTCCGTTATGGTTGCACCAAATATGAAAAGCTTAGTATTGCTGAACAGTTAATGAAAATACCTTTCGAACAAGATGCCACACGGCCTCTCTTCTCATTTAAATTTTTTGAGGGTGTGCTCACAATTCAAAGGGGGTGCAAGAAGGGGGTAATATTTTCATACTGTGAATTGTCAAATTAACAATAAAAATTGACCAGTTTCAGAATTTTTTGATGAAATACATAATAACGCTAGAAATGAATTTATTCCATACCTATGGACCGCACTGTATAAAAATTCATTGAATAATAAATCAATTCCCTGACTACGAGTTATAATGGGCATATCCACACCGGTAAGATTCTATCTTTTGAGATTTTTTAACAATTCAAGTTATATCTTGATGACACTTGGCTGATGTAAGGGCAATATGATGAATACGTTCTAATATAACTAATTCAAATGCTTAATTGTTGGTACCGTCCACGAAAATTTCGAATGATCAAAATCAATTGCTACTAAATAGTTCATCATCATTTATCATATGGGCGTGTGTTGGGTGCAACTTATTTTGAAAATATTCATCGTTTTTATTCTACATCAATCTTTTATGTTTTAGGTTAGGGCCTCTCAGAGGATGTGTATTTTGACTAAAACCCCTAGTCTGGGATATGCTGAAACGGCGGAACAAGTTTTTAAAAATGGACCGAGAAGATTTCAAAAGTGGTCAACAGTTGCAAAGTGAGTAGTGCTTACATATACAGTGGCCGCCAAAAAGTATGTACCATGTGGGAAAAAAGTTTATTATTAGAGTATTAGAAAAAAGATTCTTGGGAAAAGTTTGTGCATGTCCGATAGCCTAAAAATCGATTTTGACACATGTCACTATGAGAACGCAAAAAGTGGGGTAAAATGGCAAGATATCAAAAAAAGGGATTTGAAAAAGTTGCTTAGAATTAAATTTTATATACAAATACGGAGTTTGAAAAGATAATGAGAGAAAATTGAAAATAGAATTTTTTTTTAAATATTTTCCTAGCTGTATAAAAATATCAAATTATTATCATATGAATAGCTTGACCATACTGAAACATTTGTATTTCAATGATAATGACAAAACTTTCTCTTTTTCTCTACACCAGTAAGCACTAAATTAAAAAAATTGGATTTTCTTAAAACCCTGGCTGTTACATTGGTTCGTATCTAACAGTTATATCAGAATTCCACGACCATTGTGATGACATGACACTCCAGAAACATGATGTTTTCCAGATTATAATCAAGTTTCGATGATAATCGTGCCAGAGCGTTTCACTTCGCATGCAATGTTGAAAACTCAAGCCTCTTTAATTTGACGCACTATTTTTAGGATTATGTGCGAAGTGAAACGTTCGTGCACGATTATCATCAAAAATTGATTACAATCTGAAAATCACGATATTTTTGGATCTCCCTATCATCGCAATAATAGTGGAATTGTGATATATCTATTAGATACGAACCAATGTAACAGCAAGGGTTCTGACAAAATTCAATTTTTTCAATTTAGTGCTCTCTGGTGTGGAGAAAATGAGAAAGTTTTGTTATTATCATCGGAATACAAATATTTCAGTATGGTCAAGCAATTCATAAGAAAATAATTTGATATTTTTCTACAGCTAGAAAACTATTTAAAAAAATTGCTGTTTTCAATATTTTCACATAATTTTCTCAAACTTTGTGTATGTTTATAAAATTGAATTCTAAGCAACTTTTTCAAATAACTTTTTTCGATATCTTGCCATTTTATCCGACTTTTTGACTATTCATGGTAATTTTTTTCAATTTGTCGCCATACCAGCGATCACGTGACATGTGTCAAAATCGATTTTTAGGTTATCGGACATGCACAAACTTTTCCCAAGAATCTTTTCTCTAATAATCTAATAATAAACTTTTTTCCCATATGGTACATACTTTTTGGCGGTCACTGTATATATATATATATATGGATAACTTCGCTTTAGATCCACTCAGAGGCTAGATTTCACTGGCAGGTCGATATATAGAACAACTGTATTGATTAGTTTGAGGGGTTGGGATGATAATGTGAATTAATTACTTTTATTGCGGACTTCCATTGTCTGAATTGTTACTAGGAGCACGACGTTTCAAAGAGGAAAGGTTCAAACTTTTCCTTCATGCCCAAGAAAATAACCGTTGTGAGCTCCGTCGAACTCACTTGCGGCAGAGTGGAACTTGCCAAATCAGAGGAATGCCAATGGAAGGTCAAAGAAGCGCTGGAGGAGGAAAATGAACCTTGAAACAAAATCAGCCAGAGAGACCAAAAAACGTTGAAGGCTCTACAAAAAATTTGTTTATGAAAATCCTACCTGCAGACAAGGGTACCGCCACGGTTAAAATAGACACCAAGACCTATGATGGGAATTAACTATCTTGAATATCTACAGTGTGACCCACTTAAGACCGGAGCACCTTTATGAAATCTGCATTTTCCAACTGATTGGAATGATTTTTTTAATTAGGTAGACATTCAAAGAGTCTACTAGAACATCAAATCCCCATTTTCAGGGCCTACTAATCTGATTTTTCAAGGTCAAAAATATAAAAAAAATTACTAGAATTTTTTTTAGAAAAATTCCAACTACACCACTGGATTTGCGACATTTTCAAATGGTTCATATGTGAATAACGTTGAAATGCGTCAATCAATAAAAAAGTTATAAGGGCATGAAATTCAGACTATACACAATGAATAATTAATACCCACTAAAATGCCAAGAACGTGTTTTTAGAATTTTTTTCGCAGAAAATTCACAAAAAGGACACGAATAGTCTTATGGAAAATGGCTTTGTTTGTCCCCCCATCGAATATTTGACAACTGTCAAATTACGTCACTAACAGTGCTCTATACGGCTACTTTCCATATTCCATTTATTTTTTAGGTTCTAGATTTTTGGTACTCAATACCCATATAGTGTGTTTCAATTGAGAATGATTCACTACATTCATAAATAACGGAAATCCCAAACGAGTCAAGTTCATTCATTTGTTGTTAGCTTCTTTGCTAATCACAATACTAGACAAGTTCAGTGTCGTCGAATTTCAATCAACATATTTATATCTCAAAATATTCTTGAGTTCAGAAAATTGGATCAACGTATAAAATTGATTGTTGTAAAGAACAATGCTCATAAGCGTCATATCTATCGAATATATTCAGAGATAGGATAACAATTGAACAATTCAAGGCAATAAAAAAATACTCTGTTGTCTAATAATCGAAAGTAATGGGAAGTAAATATCAGCGAATAACAATTTATGAATATCTTATCAAACTATGACCTAAGTATACTGTATGTCACAAAGTACATCGTTAATAAAGTCAAATAAGCGATTACGTCAAATTTTCGACAAACTTTCCTTGTGATTGCTTCATATACAGGCGATATTAGTATTCTAATTGAAACAAATAATATGTTTCCCCTCAACCACGCATTACTATAACCATGTTATCAATTAGATTACTGTGCGGTATAATTAATTCTTATTTTCCGTCGACCGTTCATTTATGATATATTTTAACGCACTCAAAATTATTGATTATTGACCCCTGTTAATGAATGATTTTCTACTAATCAACGATTTGATTATATGCAACACAACATACATTGCTCTTATACATTTTATATTGGTTAGTACTATCTGTCATTATTTATTTGTTAATCTTCAATTACACCAGCTGTCACTTGAAATCATAGAAAGTCACGTGGCGTTATGTTAACGCTGGCCAGACTGCCGAGAGAGGTGATACTGAGCTCGACAGTTCAAATCCTCATGAGGGCATTCCTTTTTTTTTCAGTTTGAAAAAATAAAATAAAACTACCGCTAAGGACAAGTAAACTATCTTTGAGTTAATATAAATAGGAAATAGTAATTGTTTTTTATCGTATCGTTAAATAAATAAACACTGAAAGTAAAATCGGTTTCCTCCACAAAATCAAACTTTCAATCGATAAAATATCCCTATTTTTGAAAACTTCGGTAGACGGAAAAGTTTTGTAACAAACTCGTGAATTCAAATGGCGCTTAACATTAACATTAACGTCCTTATTAATACACTTGTTCGTTAAATAACCAATAATTAAATAAGTGCACTTGAAAAAAAAATACGACAATATTATCGACTTGTCTCTATGTGAGATGAAAAAAGAAAGGAATTATTCGAATCGTTCCTAGACATCGTTTCTTCGGTGATTTGTGTAAATATATCCATTCCAATGTCACTTAGATAAAATAATATGCAACGACTCTGTAAGTGAAAGTTTGTTCGGCAATCACGGATTATGCAATTTTCAGTTATGCAGAACATCAGAGACAATGCTATTAAGCGGCATAAATGACATAACTTTTAATTTGGTACAAAATCAAAACTTCACGGTACAGGTGCAGCAATAAATTTTTGATGCGATATGTTCTTATATGTTTAATTATATTCACGGATTCACGCCTTGTCCTCAATGATTTGACTAAGTAGTTTCCCCGTTTCCTGCCAAATGTACCACAATATTTAAAGCTCGCGTGTACCCCGCCGTGTTGCTATGCGTCCGGCCATATCTACGTGTCATTCTTACGTTTTTGTGCGAAGTGATCACATCGTGTCTCGCGTTTGCTCGCAAAATTAATCATTATTGTGTAAGAAAAACAAAAGCAGAACAATGGGAAATAAAAATATCGCAAGAGATCTCATTCGTCTTTATCGATAAACCCCCTCATGCCTCATGCCGCAGGTACGAGTACGTCTACCCACAAATAATGGCTGAGGCATCGCATATCAAACAGTGATCGAAGCTGTTAACATATCTCTTGAAAATGCCAACCACTCGTGTTGACGAAACGTCGAGAATATATCAAAATAAACGTCGGCCTAAAAACCCGAAAAAACATCATTTACCCTCATGCCTTGTTTAAAAATATGGCATCACATGTTGAAAGGTTAGGGTTACGTCTTCCCTAGCTCGGACAAGTATCTCGAACACTTCTGAGGTTTGCTCGTAGTGGTGCAGCCGGTTGACGGAGATAACAATATTTTAACAATGTATGATGTGGATTTCCTATATGTCCCGGGGTGGTGCTTTAGGTTTTTTCTGGAAGTGTAAATTGAAGGCACCACCAGTAATAAGAGCCACGGAAAAACTTTTCTTCATCCTCATTGACTATACTTTTATTATTATTTGTATTTAGCGGTCGCCTATTCCATGCCTCTTTTGTAAATACCCCACTTCGGAATATCAATTGGGCAATATTCATGAAAATATCAACAAGGAATACAATTATTTGAAAAATATGTCGTTTAGTGAAATTCGTTATAATGTTTTTATTGATGAAAATATTGTGATGTGATCAGTGATATTTCGAAACCTCGTAAAACTTGTTTTTGTACAACTGTTATTAAAAATGACGTTTTTAATTCATTGACATATGAACTGAAAACTGACGTTTTCACAAAATCACTTTTAACACTAGTGTTAAAAGTGAAATGACATAATATGAGATGATGGATACTCAGTAATATACATCTCTCTGATAGAAACACTTCAATCAGATATTATAATCAGAACACCTACTCAAGAGGACTCATTTATAAAAGGTCACACATGTATTTCGCCGTTTGTGCAATTGGTGAAACTATTTCCTTTTGAAGTTACAAACGAAGTAGTATTCAGTCCAACTATAGAAGGCCCTTCATCACTGACAAATAATATAATTCATAAATAAAGTACGTTGGGGTTTATTATATTTGGAGCATCTGCCAGTCAGCCTTGTAACCCAAACATAGTGTGTTCGAATCCTTATGGATCTTATATTTTTTTTGTTCTTTCCTTACCAGCAGAAACTGTATACATTTCTTAAAAGTGATTTTATTTTGCTCGTGGGGTTACAGCACTCGCTAACGCTCGTTTCGCAATATTTCCCACTCACAAAATAAAATGCCACTTTTAACACTTGTATCATAAATAACTATTATTGATAGACTCATTTTAACGAAATTTTGACATACACCATTAAAAAATATCATGTATTCATCGTTTCAATTTTGGATAAATGACACTATAGAAAATGTTTTTGTAGTCGAATGTGTACCTAGTTGTGTGGTTATCCTTGTGAACCAGATGATAATTTTTAGCAAGAAAACGTTATTAATTACAAATGAAGGTAGCTTGTTCCAAAAACGATGTCAAGATCAACGCATAAAAAAGTTGTCCTATATTAGAGCTTGTTTCGTAATGAAAAAATGTGAATTACTTTCATCATTTATTCAATAGTTAAAACGAGTTTCTTAGCCCAAGAAAATATCAATAGTAGGTAATTAAAACTAATAAGTAATTTTCAATAAGGGAAAGAAATTAATTAATCTATCAATTGATTCGACGTGCATTAGCAAATAATAACAAAATTATTGAATCATATTATCCACGTATCGGCAGCCTAACTGAAATGTTATCGAATATATGTTTTTCTGACTGTTATTAAAAATTGTTCTCATAGCTTACATCTTAGCTCAAAGGCAAACTCTGGATTTCAGTTCCGTCCTTCTCTGGTTCATTTTAGGTCACCATATCACAGAGCCATGCGTAATCATTGCTGCCACTGGTGCTTACCCTGTGTACAAATTGCACCTTGATTCCACAGTTTTCGAGAGTTTTGTGTCGTTTATACTTTATTCTTTATTGAAAAAATATCCGCTCAAGGTTCAACGCTCGATGCAACATTGTTTTTACTCTAACTTCTCATGTTTTGTTCATATTATGGTTTGAACTGAATACTCACTATATACATGACGATATGATACTGGGTAGGTAAAAAACTTACAGTCGAACTCCACCAAATAAAATCTTTATTGTATTATGTGGGTGTGTAGAGGACACACATCAGCACATTAAGGGATGTAGTCAGAAGACTTACATCAGCAGTAGGACATGTTTCGAAGGATTCATCCTTCATCTTCAGCAAAAAGGTTAACAAGAGATCTACAGAAAATAGAAATAGGTATTACATCAAATATGAGCAATCAGTAATAAAATTTGAACATACCATATGTGGTGGAAAAACTATTGAGACATTTACCTACCCAGTATCATCTCACCTCCACTGTATGTTATGGATCGCCTCCGTTGGATGACGATATGATTTCATTGTTATTTTTTACAGGAACTTTGCGGAGATAGCTTTAGTACTAACTTATAATGTTGGATGTTCGGTGTATATAGTCTTCATATCCGAGTCTGTTGTAAAAGTGAGTACTTTTTTTTCAAATAGAATAATCATTGTCATGTTTAATATCTATTTATTGTACTAAGAGTATTCGTTCCTGAATAGAAACACCGAAGAAGTCATGTCATGCTCTATATTTGTGATAACTGCGTTAGCAAGACAATAACTTGTTAATAATCGAACAAACAAGAAATATTATTCTGGATACAAATTGTGAAGAAAATAATCCCCCTTTGGTGAATTTCTGAGATTAAATTCCTTCTAGGGAAAAACTTTAGGGTGAAAATCATTTTGGTGTTACTTTTCCACGAAAAGAACTTTTACCATATTTGAAGTCCAGCACTGATACAGTGAAACATTTATATTGCAAACACAACTTTTCTCGGAAACTTGCTGTTATTTCGAACACCACAAAAATGTTGGGGAACTCTGTCAATCCTTTATAGAGAGTGTAATGGCCGATACTCTTCTGAAACTCCAACCATTCTCAGAAACTTGCTGTTATTTCGAACACCACAAAAGTATTGGGTAACTCTGTCAATTCTTTATAGAGAGTGTAATGGCCGATACTTTTCTGAAACTCCTATTAGTTTCATTAAGAATCAGTCGACGAGTTATTTCAGTCCTCCCATCCCTTTGTTATCAATCTAAAGACTTACCATCATATTTTTCCAGCTTTCTCTATTCGACGAATGCCAAATCTCTGGAAAGTATTGCTTAGGTTTACATCCCCCAGAGATATATTGGTTATCAATACTCACGATGGTATTTTTCGCTATGATACTTACGTTCGGGGTCAAGTGTGCTCCTGCCCAACTTAAAGCCGATATGGATATAATCATACATGGTTCAGATCACACCGCATTTCATCTAGATGATGTAATAATTTTTGGTATTGACTTAGAGCAATGCAAAAAAATACGTCGGAGAGAATGACTATGGGTTGGTTACTAAGATCCCTCCTTGAATCTCTCTCATGCAGGCGGAAATAGCCATAGCAATCAGTACCGAGATTGATGTCTTGT
Organism: Chrysolina haemoptera; assembly: GCA_958298965.1. Lineage (NCBI taxonomy): Eukaryota > Metazoa > Arthropoda > Insecta > Coleoptera > Chrysomelidae > Chrysolina > Chrysolina haemoptera. Next base: position 53,523,622 of record OY282585.1, on the reverse strand, counting down.
TTCGGTTTCTCCTCGTATATTCCTGCCTCTACCTCATCGCTTGACCTAGAGCCATCCCTGTACCAGATTTGTCCTCTTAACAGAATTGTTATAGCCTTCGATGTGACTTCCCCATCTTGGCTAATGGTGGTGTACGTTCCAAGGAGCAGATTGGATTCATTTCGTCCGACGGCATCTCAGATGTGTCGGATCTTATGACCTCTATTATATTAGAGTGGCAAAAGTTGTTGCCCCTCCAACGTTCTAGGCACTTTAGTCTTCTGTCCTCGCATCCAGGCTAATCGTAGATGTTCTGGACATAACAATAATGATCCCGAGCATGGCCAGTCTTTGTAAACTGACCAACATAGTTAGTAGGGCTACATACCTTATTGAGGGCCTCATCGCTATGTATAGCCAAAAGAATTATTTGGTTCCAAGTCCCCATGTTTTGCCATACTTTCCAGATGTTTGCCCCAGGTGAGCTTCGAGCATAGGTTCAACTCCAGGTATTTTGTATTTACTGATATCGAAGAACTATGTTAGCCTCTAGGTTTCTCTTCCTGGTGGAAGGAATAATCGTGTTTTTTGGTGGGTTAACTTCGAGGTTCTTCCTGGTGTACCACGTCTATACATCTATGAGGGTTGATTGCATCAGATCCATACAGATCTCCATATACTTCTCATTGTCCATATGTCGATATCGCCATGGGCAAACATTCTTCTCCAGTTCAGGTTTGTAAAGAGGCTGCCTGCTCTAGGAAGTTGCACAGGCAACTTCCTCGATTATTTAAATTGCATAATAATCTCGTTTTCGACATTAATAGCTATAATATTTCTACTGTTTTCAGCTAGTATCGTATTACTACGCACCAGCAGGAGACGCCGCGTGGAGTCAGTACTTCAAGTTGATGATGCTTTTTCCGCTGATCCTGCTGTGTCAGGTGCGAGAACTCAAGCACCTGGTTCCATTTTCTTTCATTGCCAACATCACCATGTCCATCGCGTTTGGCATCACGCTGTATTACATGTTTTCGGAGATCAAGGACGTGAATGTAGATGACAGAAAAATGGCGACAGGCATCGGAGGCCTTCCAGTTTTTTTCAGCACTGTCATATTTTCAATGGAAGGTGAGCATATACTTTACAAATGATAAGCAATCGGTATTCACTTGAAAACTATTTTTCCGCCTACCCCTATAGAACGTATACACTGTTTTTTTGGATGAGTGAACAATATTCTAGGACGAGCGTAGCGAGTCCTGGAAGTCTGAAGTCTGGAGTCCAAAAAAAATAGGTACTAATAGAAACATTCTAATTCTTATTTATATTTGAATTTATATTAAAATTCGAGCATTTCCCGGACTAGTCCGGAAAGTAACACTTTCTCAAAAAAAAATCCCCGTTGCCGAAAAACGTGTTTCTCATCTTTTCAAGCAATAAACACCAATATGACGTTCTACGACGTATGAATAACAATTATCGAATACTTACTCATTATTTTCTAATTGAAGGTATTGGTACGATTATGCCGGTGGAAAATTCCATGGTTACCTCTCGTTTTCTTGGTTGTCCTGGAGTTCTCAATATGGGCATGACCGTTATAGTCACCCTGTTCTCCGCTATGGGATTTTTTGGATATTTCGCCTATGGAGATAAAACGAAAGATGCCATTACTGCAAATCTTCCCGAAGACGAAGTGTGAGTATGAAATATGTTTATTTTATCGCGTACACAAGTTAGGATTTAATGTGGACGATTCATTAATGAAAAAACTTAATTGAAATTCGAGCATATCCAGAAAAAACGGATTTAAAATTCAACATTCGTAAACAACCTCTAAAATAGCTATTTTATCGGCTAGTATCTAAACAAAAGCAGCTTTATCGTACGACCATCAAATTACTTTTATCATTCGTGCAATTGTTTTGCAAAAATAAGTTTGCAGTTGATATTTGTAATGGATAGAGAAACATATTCAGTTTGCTATATAACAGAATAGTACATAATGAAATAAAAAAAAAATCCTACGAGCGTACGATTTTTCGTTTTCAAAATTGTACTTTTCCGCACGATTTTTACTTTTCCGCACGATTTTTGTATTGTTGAAAATGAGGATATTTAGGACTAACTAAATGATCTATGTAACTATTCTGTCTTATTAGTCATTTTGTAGCATTATTATAAAAACTTGTTTATTAAAAACCTTGTTTTTTCATAGATAAGATGGACAAAAACTCTTCACTCTTACGGAAAATGTCTTTTCCGCCCTTAACGGCTTAAAACGGCTTAACCTAACGGCTTAAACCTAACTGCCGTCGCGTGCGGAAAAGTACTACTTTCCGCACTTGTTAGGTAAATAACTATTGCAGATACGATTCTACGTCAGTAATTGGTCTTTCGCACTTCCCTTACCTTGCATGGTTGAATGGAGCAAGTTCCGATCTAATCTTAGGATGAAACCAGAAATTGAATTCTGCCTTTTCATAGAGGCATGTACATTGTATATCTTACTTTATACAGGGTGTTAATTATGTACGTTGACAAACTTCGGGAGATGATCCTTTGTTTTCAGGACGAAAAGTTCCTATACATATATGTCCTAAACGGCTTGGTATTCGAGATACAGAGTGATGAATATACATTTTTTCAAGATTTTTTGGAGTTAACTTCGACATTTTCGAAAATAATCAGTTCAAATTGGGCATTGAGTCAAACCTTGTTCAATCCTTCAGAATTTTTTTCCGTTGTCACTGACATTTTATGAGGCAGGAATAATCAATGTTGTTTCATTTAACATCTTTTTGTTCTCCTAAAGTTTTTCATTCACTTGTACGATTCAGGAGCTACACTGAAAATATTAATGCGAATATTTTCCAGTAGGTATTGCATAACATAAAGAAATTTGAAAAGCAAATATTCTCACGAAGTTCGGAGGTTGATTCTTTGAAAGTTTTCAGGACAAAAAGTTCATATAAACATATGTCCTAAGCGACTTGGTTTTCGACATTTTCGACAATAATCAGTTCAAAATATGCGAGTACAATTCAAAAGTACACATATTTGCGATACTGTCCTACAGAGTAGATCTGTCTTGATGAGATAAGATCGAGGGGGAAACCGCTGAAAATATTGTGTACTCTAATTCCCAAAACTCGTAAGTAATGCCTCTAACACCCAAGTAATACCCATTAATTCCCAAGTAATGCCAGTAATGCCTGTCATTGCCCAATTCGGATTTCCTTCCTAATTTTTCAGACATTTCCAATTCCCATGTTGTGAAGACCTTTTTTTGCCCTTCCCCTATCATTATTGTGCAGTAATTGTTCTTTCACTTCCGAATCCTGTAACACCCATTTAATGCTCGAGTAATACCTCTATTTCCCGTGTGATGCCCAATAATTCCTAACTAATTCCTTTAATGCCCGAGTAATACACCAGTAATACCTGGTGGCTGCTGAAAAATTGAAGACGTCAAAATCGGAATCCCAGCTTGTTTCAATAACTTTTTCCATAATTCAGTCTCACTGTATTCACGTATCGAAAAAATATATAATTTTTGTGCGTTTTCTTCCTCAGTATGGCCCAAGTTGTCCAAGCCGCAATATCCACGTCAGTATTCTTCACGTTCATGCTGCAGTATTACGTCCCTACGGAAATAACTTGGAAGAAAATTCGCCCGAGAATACCAGAAAGGCACCACAATATCGCCGAAATAATCACCAGAACTCTACTCGTGTGCTTCATCATTTCCATAGCTGCTGCAGCCGGTAAAAACCTGGGCCCTCTCATCGACCTGGCGGGCTCCATTTTCCTGGCCACTCTGGGCTTCCTCATACCGGCGGTGCTAGACATTGTCGTCAACTGGGGAAACTGGGGAAAATTCAATCACATCCTAGTGAAAGACCTGCTGTTGTGCATGTTCTCTTTGCTGGGCACTGCAGCAGGGACACACTCTGCGATAAAAGGGTTCATGAAGAGTGAATGATTTTTCGGAATGAATAAACTATTTTTGACAAAGGTTAGATAACCCGAAATCAATGTTTTACCAATGTTCCTTGTATAGAGTTTTAAATGATGAGAAAGTTTATGATGAATATTCGTTTAATGGGAACCTCGTAATTTCTAGAAGAGTATTGGTGCTACTTAAGTAGGTACTAATGACGATATGAACAAGAATTTGCGACGGCGCGGCGCTTCGTCTGATTTCTAAGATACGACGAGAAAGGGTGATTTTCAAATAAAACAATCATTATTAACAACAGGTGGAAGTGAATAGCTAAAACTTGGAATTGGCTCTTTGCCAACTTTGCAGGTCTATTGTGGAAGTCTCGGTAAAAGTTAATGTGATTAAGAGCAAACTCTCTCAAAAATTTAACAGCGGTTCGTTTATGCGAACGCGATCTGCATATAATTGATCTTATGAAAGGAATGAAATGTATAATTTCATCCAAAAGTGAATGATTTTTATACCACACTGCTTTATTTGTAGGAATTCATTATATCATTGAAGTATTATTTTTTTATTATGGTGACATCATTAACCAACACAGGGAAATCAACAACCACAGATCATTATTTGTAATTTAAATTCCGTAGTAATTGGAAAAATAATTCCATCTGAGCTTTAATATTTAGTATGCCAAAGAAATAAAAATAATAAACCTATGATGAATTTATGCTGATAAAGTAGATGTGAATTAGAGCAAATTTTCACCAGTAAAGTAATTTTGGAGCTTCACCTGTACACCACTGACAAGTAATTGGAGTTATAAAAATGTGTTTTTCTATTCATCTGTTCAGATCGAATGAAATTGTTTGAAAATCATTCCTTTTGAAGGACTACATAAATTCGTTTTAACGAAGTAAAACTACGTGCAGAAAACAGATTTTTGGGAAGTGAGATTGGTTTTGAAAAACGAATATTTACCATAATTCTTTTCCCAACAATATTGACTTATTTAATTTTAACCAGCTAAGCTCGGAAGGTTGTAACTGAGATTTTTTCACCACTAATTGAAAATGTTCATTACTTACATTATTTTCAAATCATGAAATTGTTTATAATTTGAGGTTCTGTTGAGTTCTTTAATTTTTCCAAAAGGACAGAGAAGTGTAATGTCCAAATATACAGTGACCGCCAAAAAGTATGTACCATATGGGAAAAAAGTTTATTATTAGAGTATTGGAAAAAAGATTCTTGGGAAAAGTTTGTGCATGTCCGATAACCTTAAAATAGATTTTGACACATGTCACGTGATCGCTGGTATAGCGGCAAATTGACAAAAATTACTACGAAAAAGCAAAAAGTGGGGTAAAATGGCGAGATCAAAAAAAGTTATTTCAGAAAGTTGCTTAGAATTGAGTTTTACACACATTTACAAAGTTTGAAAAGATAAGGAGAGAAAATTAAAAATGGCTATTTTTTTTAAATATGTTCCTAGCTGTATAAAAATATCAAATTATTATCTTATGAATAGCTTGACCATACTGAAACATTTGTATTTCAATGAGAATGACAAAATTTTCTCATTTTCTCCACACCAGTGAGCACTAAACTAAAAAAATTGGATTTTATCAAAACCCAGGCTGATACATTGGTTCGTATCTAACAGTTATATCAGAATTCCATGACCATTGTGATGACATGACACTCCAAAAACATGGTGTTTTCCAGATTATAATCAAGTTTCGGTGATAATCGTGCCAGAGCGTTTCACTTCGCATGCAATGTTGAAAACTCTAGCCTCTTTAATTTGACGTACTATTTTTAAGATTATGTGCGAAGTGAAACGTTCGTGTACAATTATCATCAAAAATTGATTATAATCAGAAAAACACGATATTTTTCGATTTCTCCATCATCGCAATAATCGTGGGATTCTGATATAACTATTAGATACGAACCAATGTAACAGCAAGGGTTCTGACAAAATTTAATTTTTTTAATTTAGTGGTCTCTGGTGTGGAGAAAATGAGAAAATTTTGTTATTATCATTGAAATACAAATAGTTCAGTATGGTCAAGCTATTCATAAGAAAATTATTTAATATTTTCATAAAGCTAGGAAAATATTTTTAAAAAATAGCTTTTTTCAGTTTTCTCACATTTCCTTTTCAAACTTTGTATATGTACATAAAATTGAATTCCAAGCAACTTTTTCAAATTACTTTTTTCGATATCTTGCCATTTTACTCGACTTTTTGTCTATTCATAGTACTTTTTTTCAATTTGCCGCCATACCAGCGATCACGTGACATGTGTCAAAATCGATTTTTAGGTTAACGGGCATGCACAAACTTTTCTCAAGAATCTTTTTTCGAATACTTTTTGGCGGTCACTGTATACAGTCAAGCGATTATCAGGATTTGAACACCTAAACAGTTTTCTCGAAAATATTGTGATATAAATTTCTTGAGGAAAATAACCAAATTGCAAATTCTTATTATGTAAAATTTGAGCATAGTCAGGTAAGAGACAATCGACTATTTTTCCTCATTTTAATCAGTATTTTCCAACCTCGCCAGTGACGATCAGCTGAACACAATGTTTTATTCAAGTGTTTGGTGCATTTTTCAAGACATATATCATGTAATGAAAGCCCTTGCTCCAGTAATATACATATTTGAGATAGCAATAGCTCTATGGAGATGATAAGATATCGTGAATAGGAAAATTCCATGGTAAATTGTATGACAAACAACCTTGAAAGTCTACTTATTCCAGGTTGGAATCATTATCAGAAAGAATGTGACCAAACAGAACGAAGTTTTGACCTTACATAATATTTGTTTTATGTGAGATATCTGAATTCTTCTACCAAACATTCAACGAATAATTGTTGTGAAAGTGTTAGTTTAGTAGAAAACAAAATTATTTATAAGCCACAGCTGAGAAAACTATCGTAATCCAGAACCTCCATGGGTTCCAGATTACAATGGATTTTTCTCAAACTTTTACTTTAATATTATTGGATGATTTTTCATCAGAACTCCTGTGATTATATTTGTTGTTTTGTGAGTGAATACTTGCCATAGATACTTATAATGAAATCTAAGAAACCAGCAGTGAAATTCTAGATGTTGATAGGCTGTTGAGATTGAATAAATAAAGCAACTCTGACTTCTCTATACGATTCGTGCTCTAAAATAATCTACAAACCGTTCAAACAAAATATGTTTTATTTCTTCAAATCTAGGATTCAGTTCGACGCTGAACCTTTTGTTCTTTGAACCTTCGACGCCGAACTTTTTTTGTAAACATTTCCACAAAATGAAGAAGAAAATGTGTGTCAAATATCAAACCAAACTACTTTCCTAACTATTAGAAATATTAGCACCAATCTGATATAATTTACCTGATATTTTTCACATTCTGGAAAAGTTTGCAGAGAAGTCGACATCGTCGAGTTTTTTGTTTTGTTTACCTATTAATTCAATGTCGATTCTAATCTATTGTTTCAAATGAAAGTTACTAAATAATAACAAAATATTTGAATCTTATGAAATTTCAGTATTAAAATTTGGATTGTGCTGAGCATAGAGCGTTTCCATTAGCTATTTTTAGTTTTTATCTGGATATTTGACACTGTACATTAAAATGTAAATAATTATTATAACAATAATTTATTTAGCTTGTTTTTTTTCTGACCCTCAACATGAAATCTGTTTTCGAAAAAGTATATATGCCGTAATCAAAAACATCCTCGTATGTCTAATGAGTATGACTGAGACTCCACACGATTCAGAAAAAGTCTCTGTCGCACTCATTGAGCATATGGAGAAGTTTTTGTCCATATCTACGCAACCGTTCGTTCGACATAATCCCATCAAACCTTGGATCACTGGATTCGTAATGACGATGCCTAACTAAATATGGAAAAATGTACTAGGTGTCCCATTTAAAAATATCACAAAAATCATTTTTATTCAAATGCGGATAACCCTATATATTTTGGGTAGGGTTAAAGAATTGGACCATCGGAATAGAAAATCGATCTGTCCGAGGATTTTCTCGAAATATCTTTATATTCAGTAATAATGAATTTATTCCATTATATAGTGGCGCACTGTATCCCATATAGCACACGACGTCCGGAGTATGTCCATTTCAGGTCCAAGGTCCAAGATTGGTCCAAACATCCAGGACTCGATATGGATGTCCAATGGATGTGCTTTGTACATTTCGTATTGTACGTCTTATAGATGATAAATGGACGTACAATATTGGACCAACATGAAACATCAATAAAGAGAACGATTTTGGATGTACATTGAATGTACAATAATGTACGAATATCCGAATGTTAAAAAGGGGAACATTCTCCATGAAAATTGAAAAATGAAAAATGTGATTTATTTGTAATATCTAACAGAAAACAACTACTTCCCCGGCACAAGCCACGCTGGACATTGAACTACATCTGATAGATATTTTGAAAAGAATGTTACTTATTGTACGTATATGTATGCCATTGGACGAAGAGTACTGGATCAACTTGGTACGTCCATAAGCTGTATTTTATTGGACGTACATCAAACGTTAAATAGTGGACTTGTAAGTCCAATATGTTACTAGCTGTTTTATACGTCCATTAGATGAACAAAATTGGATCAGTTGGAAACTTCCATAATTGTATATTTACAGATGTACACCGAATATAGAATCCTGGACTTGTTCTGTACGTTCAATATGTTGTTTTTGAACGTCCTTCTGACGTCTTTTGGACAGACAAAATTGGATCAATTGGGAACTTCCATATTTGTTGTATTTACCTCGTTTGTGGAATACTGAACTAGATCTATTCTGTACCACAGAAATCTGATTGAAAAATATGTCAAATCAGTCGATAATTTTATGAAACAGGTAGGAATACGATGTTTTTTTTTTAATTGTTATATATTTATTATTGCGTATTTTATACTACAGCACCTACCAAAGAATAAATCCTGTGTTGATACACACTGTTCTCATTTAACAAGATGACTTTTATCACTTTATCAACTTTAAATATGTTTTAACATTAGTATTAGTCTAAGAGCCGAAAAGAGGTCGATCTTCACCGTTCTTATAAAAGGATGAAACATACTTCTTCATGAAGTTTCCTAAATAGACGAATAGGCCTAAAATGGGTTGCCTATCAAAATGTGGTCCAGACTATATACAGTGAGTTTAAAAAATGTCCACCATATAGAAAACTTTGTTAGTATCGATTTGTCAGAAAATTTTATTTCTCATAAAAATTAGATTAGGTAAGGTGCAGAATACTTGCCAATGAGTCAAAATTTCAAATTTCCAAACGATGTAACAGAGGAAACAAAAAAGAGTAAGTTTGCTTAATTGTAAACTACCCCTTATTATTGACATTATCAAAAAGTTCATTCAAGGAGGTTGTTCAGAATTGAAAACACTATTGAAATTTGGAATCAGAGCCAGCGTAGTTTACTGTTGCAGATCGATAAACTGGAAATTCTGAAGAGATTAAATATATATATTGTTCCCCCTGTACACCGTTTGGAAATTTGAGATTTTGACAACTGATATTCAAGTATTTTGAGACGTCTTAAATTAGTGCCGTAGAGACGTCGAAAAACTGACGTTCTCGAGACGTCCTCATTGAGCCATAAGACGTCATGGTGTTACCTGGGAAAAGATTATTCTTAGACATCCGATATAGAGGAAGGGTAGAAATTGGCAATGAATAACCTCGTAACAGAAAAATCACTAGCATAATATGCAGCCGATAGAATAATTATGACCCAAGTAGCACACAGAAGTCATATATGGGTTGTACAGACGTCTAGAAGGACTTCCTCAAAAGTCTGTGACTTCTGTCTTGTAATATGCTCAAACGTTGAAATGTATGCTAATACGACAAAAAGGCGCACTTTTAGGACGTCACATCGACCTTCTAAAGTAGTCGCAATGACTCGCAAATGTAGACTTATATAAGCCAGTCGTAGAAGAGGGTTGGATTGGATATTATTATTACGTCGTTAAGTGGTCATAGTGTTGTCATAATATCATTATAAATGAAGGTCATAAAATGACAATCCAATGTATTACAATACGTTTACCATGTTAAAACGTATAATATAATACTATTATAATATATATTACAATCTCCTTTACATATTTTTCATATAGCCACAGCATGAGACTGCAATAATGGTAATCATAATAAAAAATGTGATTAATGATAAGGTATTTACTATAGCGTTGTAGAATTGTCCCAATGCCGTAACTACATAGACAGCACCATTTTTATGAATAAAATTCAATTCTACTCACTCAAAATGCATGCGCCTCGAAGATAATGAGAAATAGATCTTTTTTAAAATAATTTTTCATATCTGGAAAAATATATTTCATGATTTTTTTTTCATAAATCACTAAAATATGGTGACAATCATTCAAATCATACTCATTTAGTCCATTTACACTGTTTATTTTTTTTAATACAACACCCCTAGTCCTATATTTTTAGTTTAAAAAATGTTTGTTTCAATATGGCTGCTATAATTCGAACATCAATCGAACAAATAACATGGATGCCATCGTCTTAGTATCGAAAAGTTATAAATACTTCGGTATATACTACCACAGAATAATTTACGACTGTCTTGAAGACATCCCAATAACTTACTTACAGGAGTCGTTACATACCCACTGAAACCATATTTGCAAAAGTTACTATGTTTAAGTTTACATTGTTTACAAGGGTTGTATTGTAGTAGTACCCAGTCGTACCAACGTGGGAACGACACCATGTCCCAATCATTTCACTAGAAAGAGGTTATTTAGTGTTATGTTTTGTTGATGATAAAATATTGTGTTGATGTTGGCTCTATTATGGAGGCGATACTATCGAAGCATTTCTGTAACCTTTAATTGATACCAGAATAAACCATCAGATTCTGGACCCATGGGAATCACTTGTATTTTTCGTGGTCTCTCCAGCAATGTTCTATAATCTTTTAGCAAAATTTTAATTTCTGTGGTGGACATTATTATATCCATCAGTGCATTCAACGCTGTGTGAGAAATTTTGTGAACTAATGCCCAATTTTTCTTTGAAAAAGAAACACTTTTTTAAATGTTCTTCAGCTTTGATATCATCCGTGTCTATACTCCCCTCTTCACATTCACTTTCCATGGTTACACTCTCCGGGGTAGGTAGAGGTTCTGAAAGTATTTGGAAACTTGTTCCTGGTACATTATCTTGACCTAAGTCTGCTGAAAGAACTTAATTTTCTTGTATTTGCAGTCTCTCAAGAAGTGGCTGGTTTATAATTGTTGATGATTTTTTAAGTACTCCTTACTCTGTTCGCTTGTAAGGCAGATTACATTTTTGCTTTCTCATTTTTTTGTTGAGCTACCTATATTCAGATAATGGATGAATACATACATTGTAGTCAATACTACCAAGTTCTTATTTTAATAAAAAACTACATTATATAAATATTGATTAAAAGTTTGATTTTGTGGAGGAAATCCAGTTCTTGACATAATTATATAAGTTCGATATATATATATATATATATAACTATATATATATATATATATATATATATATATATATAGTCATTGACACGTTTAAAAATGTATATATTACAACCACATAGATTTATTGTCATAATAACCTCAGAACGACTTCTTTTAAAAACTACTCAAGGACACATAGAATTCCATAACATACAAACGACACAAAAACATTTTCTAGAGAATTATTGATTATATGCGAGTAATATCCACGCTACGACATCATAACGACCCCTAAATGTTATAAACGTACATTAACTTTTTAGTTGTAAAATAACGCATATACGTGGTTTTAAAGACGGTTTAAGAAGTCATTATGTGAATTTTATGACTTTGTGCTACTTGGGGATATTGTTCTATTCGACTACCTTTCGCACTATTTTACTTTTGGCACTTGTTATCCTACTTGTCGCATTTTGTTTCAAATTTACGTTTTTCACAGTTAAATGACAATTGAAATATTATAGTATGATTCAGTTGTCAAGAAAACGACTTTTTATTCGTTTGAAAAAAATATATCGGAGGCCCTCCTGTATAACGTCTGGCAGTCACCCAAGAAAATCTAGTACGTACATGCGCAACATTCGTCACCAGTTGAATGGCCTACACCCCCACGTTCGACCCCCTCAGGCAAGGGTGTCGCCTTCATCCAAATACCACAAGTCCAAGTTCTCTAAATACCATGCAAGTTTGAGTGACAAGATGGCGGAAGTGCCTAAAAATTAACAGTACTCGTCGAACTAGACTCCAAATAAAAGACGTCGATACAAACAAATGAGAATCCCCGGCGCAGCCATCTAGAAATCGATCCGTAGTGCGGTATACGTGTATACATACAAACAAAATGTCGAAAATGAACAGTAATCTGTCTCCGCGGCCGAAGAAGCGAAAACAGCAGGACGACATGAAGGAACAGATAATCGCCCAAGTGCACAAACCCATCGTTTCCAACACGAGCAGCGACAACGACTACGGCAGCATCCAAAGCGCCAATTCGGAGGACAATGTGGAATCCAACAGGACGTTCACCAAAAACGAGGACGCGAAAAATGACAGGACATACACAAAAAACGATATAATGTAAGAATAGCAATACTATACTAGCTGGCTAGCAAGAACTTGGCTAAAGACAATCGGTATCAGTAGTACACCCAATGTTATGCTCGAGTTGTTTCACCTTGTTGATAAACACGAAAAAAAAATGTTTACCAAAATTCCAAGGGTGGAACATTTTTTTTTTTCGTTTAAAAATATATGAATAGATTTTTGCTGTAATCTTGGAAAATGTATGATTTATCGGAAAAACAACTCAACAAGGTGAAAGACAATTCAATTCTCCACAAAAATTATTCATAGTAATTTCTTATGAAATGCGCTCGTTTTCTCAGAAAACGTGATTGAACGCCGACATCAAATTTCAGGTTTACCCTTACCCGCCGCTAAAAGTTCTGTTATATATATATATATATATATATATATATATATATATATATATATATGTTTCATTGGTCATAACTCTGCTGAAAATGATCGGAGAAGGAAAAGGAAAAGTTCATATCGTTTCTGAAAACTCCTACCTTCTTATGCAAATATAATATGCGAGTATTTAAGTACCTAAAATGTGTTTTTGTCGCACTTCACGGAGATGTTTGGGGATGATCCGAAAATCATGAATAATTTAGTAAATATGAAATTATTATACTGAAGCAGCAACTCATACCCTCTTTGGACTATATGCAACAATTTTAAAGTAGTGTGACAGGTCCCACTTACACATGCCAAAAAAAAAATTTTTTTTACTCCTGCTTCATTTTCAACTTACCCATAAAATCGGCATTCTCTTCACTATATACAGGGTGTTTCAAAATTCAGTATTAAGAATTAGGGGGCCTATATTTCAGGTCAATATAAGACTTCATTTCCTATAAATATATGTCGGCAACTGCTTAATTTCTAAGATATAGGGTGTTGAAATTTAACAAAAATGATAATGATACGCTACTGTTTTTTTAATGAATATTATATTTTTTATGAGTGTCCTCTATCTATTCATAAAAATGGTCACTTGACTTTTTTCCCTACGAAGAACAGTTTTCGATTTAAAAAGCAAAATGAGACATACAAAAAATCGCATAGGTACAAGCGAATGACGACCTTTTATTTTCGTTCCGTCGGACGGAAAATAGTCAAGAGACCATGTTTGTGGAAAAATAGAAGACAATTATGAAAATGATACTAATTTGACAAAAAAAAAAACAGTAGCGTATCATTATTTTGATCAAAAATGACAGAACATGTTTACAGAGACGCCACTGATGAAAATTAAAAAACGTTCGCCATGGAAGAAATGTATTTTTATGTGTACTTTGCATGAACCAAAATTAAAAAGAAAAGCCAAAGTGGTTTAGAGATATTGAAAAAGAACTGATTTTTTTGTTAAATTTCAACATCATGTATCTTAGAAATAAAGCGGTTGCGGACACAGGTTTATAAGAAAGAAAGTCTTTTTTTGACCTAAGAAACACGATTCTGAATAAATCGATACTGAATTCTGAAACACCCTGTATATATTTAATAACACTATTTTGAAGTGCAAACCTCAAGCTTGAAATCACATACTTCATTTTTTATGTAGGATGTGTATGAGCGATTATTTTCAACATTTACTGAAGAAACTGCCGGGATTATGGGTGAGTTGAAAACTGAGGCAGGAGTAAAATCCAGTTTTTTCTTTGGCATGTGTAAGTGAAACTTGTCTCAGTAGCCTTAAATCGTTGCATATGGTCCAAAGAGGGTACTGATTTGCAGTGGCGGGTTAGCGCGAGCATGAAATGTGACGTCGTCCGTACTATACCGTACTATAGTCTGGAAGAATTTTATTCTGACAAATTTTAACGTCTGACTCCTCTATTTTTCTTTATACTCCTAACTTTACAATCATATATGTTTACTGTTTTGTTTTGTTGTTCTCTCAATGTCATGTCATGTCCACGTTATACACCTATAGATATAATTTTTAGATTTAAGTGAGCACTTTGTCCATAAGAAGGTTTTTTTTCTTGATGACAATAAAGTATATCTCTCTCTCTCTCTCTCTCTCTCTCTCTCTCTCGGCGTTAAACCACGTTTTCTGAGAAAACGAGCGTATTTCATGAGGTATTACTGAAAGTCATTCTTGTGGAAAATTGAATTATCTCTCAACCTTATATTTTCTGAAATAACAACAAAAAAAATATATTTTTTTTAATGAAAAATTTTTTAGGTTCCACCCCTGATTTTTTGGTAAACAATATTTTTTCTAACAATACATGATGTCGAGATGTCATGTGCCGAGTTTCAGAGTGCTACAATTCGTTCTTCACTTTTTGCTCGAGTTTGTCTGTCGGTACTAGATTAACTATAAGTTCTTATTTCAATTATTTGTAATAATGAAACCAGTATTTATGAAGTGCACCAATTGAAAAAAGTAACGTAAAGTATTCGTGGATAACTGATCTTCCAAACACCTGCGCCGTCGTGCTGGAAAAATCGCGGGTGTTTGAAAGACCTCTCTTTATCCACTCATATAAACTCACTCATATAAATTACTGTTATTATTTCTTTCCACTGTTCATTCATTATCACCATCAACAGGACTCTCTCGAAGTACGAGGACAAGAACGAGAACATCAGCATGCATACGCCAAGCAGAGAGATATCAGTGGACGGAGAGAGCCAGATCAACTCAAAAATATTATCCCTTATCGAAACCGAGATGCAAAGGAGTATCAACAAACATTCGCATTTCACGGACTCCAGACCGCAAAGTCTCAGTTTCTACGAAGATGAAAAAGTACCGGAAGAATTATCAGGTACACCGTGTTTCATAATCGAACGTAAATTTCTCAGGAGTGTTTACACTCGTGCGAAAAGAAAAACGGTCCTATAATTTGAGCATTTTGCACCTTAGGCAAAATCAGGTAATTGTGTAGCCCCTTCAAGAAAAGTACTTTTTGATTTGATTGGGAGGGGAGGGGGAGCAGTGACTAGCATATTACAAGTCGCAATTTCAATTCGATACAATAATTTTCAAATACTCAAAGACTCATGAATAGATTTGCAAGTGAAAAATGAATCTATCCTCTATATATATAATAAAAATAAATTGCTAAATTTTCTTGTTCCAATACAGTTGTAGAGCGTATTGAAAAAAAAAACACTCGAATGAATTTCTCGAATAATTGGTCTCCAATATACGAGAGAAAAATCTAGACTCTTGTCGAAGATTCAGCTAGGAGGTTTTTAATAGGTGAAATGATCCATAGCAGAGGATTCAGAAAGTTCTAGGTTCACCGCTTTTAGGAAGTGCAAGAAGATTCTAGAAAATTGTAAGTGGCTCTGGAAAGTTTTCGAAAGTTCGACCACCAGTGAAGTGGCGTGCGCGTGGAATTTTCTAAAATATGACACAGAAAACTTTCGAATGTTATCGATGCTTCTTTTGTTCTGGAAATTCCTAAGAATATAAAATGTTCTCGAAACTTCTAGAGATTTCTAGAAAGTTCGATAGTCGGCAAAACAATCAATGCTATTTGTACACTACAAAGCATTGTGATAAATTATGATCGAAATTATTCAGTTGACATTTTATTTCATTTCATGGTCGTTAATGGAAATTTTTTCGAAAATGGGTCAAAAACCTATGCTAAAAATGAAGAATTTTTCATTCCTTTTGTAATATATTACAGAAAATGACTACTTCTCCGGCTGAATCCACGCTGGACATTGAACCACATCTGATATTACGAAAAAACCATAACTAGAAATCATAACATAATCTGAAAGTGAAAATTTGCATTTTGAATAAGATTGTTGATTTTGTAATCATCCAGATTTTAATGGGAATTTTCTTCCACTCTCCAGGTAACCTTGAACTCTTGAGTCCTGAGGAGCGCAAACACTACAAGAAACGAAAAGAATACATCACCCAGATGGACACAGAGGAGATGAACGCTTACAACTCCTTGCAGGACACCCACAACGGAAGAGACCCACAGGAAGACATCATGAGCTCTTCGATGAAGAAATCCAAATCGAAGAAAAAGAGACACGGGGGCGATGGTGACCTTGGGATGGGAGACAGCAGGGAGATGATGATACCGAAAGAGAAGAAAAAGAGCAAGAAGAAAAAGCGGGATACTTCACCTGTGGCTTCCAATAATACCAAACGTAAGGTTGTTTCTATATATTATTCATAGAAACATACCCGAGTAGCAAAATTTGTTTAATAATAGTTTTATAAACTGCTATACAACATATATTATAATAAAACTACGAATATCCTATAACGCCTTTTAAAGCTTTAATACAGTATAATATAAAGGTGTTATACAGAAAAAATATAATCACTATAAAGCACTCAAAACACTCTTTTAAAACGGTTACAAAGCTGTCTTATAATACGTTTTAAAACTATCTAAAGCCAAAGTTTTTTTATAAGAACGCAAACTTGGGCACTATATTACAAAAATATTTTGTATACTATTTATGGCGCACACATTGTAATGATTTTGTTTCAAATACTACTAATTTGTCCTTTAAACCGATAAAGCGACACCCTTATAGGTATAGTTATTTACCTAACAAGTGCGGAAAGTAGTACTTTTCCGCACGCGACGGCAGTTGCACGAACGACGAGGAGTGGAGTTCGGGCAAGCCGTTAAGGGCGGAAAAGACATTTTCCGTAAGAGTTAGGTACAATATTTTTCCTACGAGTGTTTTTGTCCATCTCATTTATGAAAAAACAAGGTTTTTAATAAACAAGTTTTTATAATAATGCTACAAAATGACTAATAAGACAGAATAGTTACAGAGATCATTTAGTTAGTCCTAAATATCATAATTTTCAAAAATACAAAAATCGTGCGGAAAAGTAAAAATCGTGTGGAAAAGTAACTTTTCCGAACGATTTTAAATCGTACGGAAAAGTACAACTTTCAAAACGATTTTAAATCGTACGGAAAAGTACAACTTTCAAAACGAAAAATCGTGCGGAAAAGTTACTATTATAAATTATAAAACAATTTTATACTTATTCAGAAAAAAAAGTAACAAAATCCTCTCTCCTACTTACAGGCAAGCATAAAAAACGGGAAGATGCCGACTACGACCTCCGTACGGAAATCGCAGTAGCCTTGGAAGAACTTCAAGATGACGTTTTCGACAATAGTCCGGAATTGGTAGGAGGTGCAAAACCCGATAAAATGAAAAACAAAAGTCCAAGAAAATCGGATAAACTGTATATACAAAAGAAAAATAAGTTCGAGGTCAGTACCAAACCAACAGTCAATCAGTATCTCAACAGACAAGGCGCGCAGGAAATAATAGAAGATGGAAAATTTGGAAAAAGGTACGACATTATTACTGTCAAATATATTAGCCACATAAAACTCGGAAGAAAAGTCTCATGATCATAAAAGACACTAGTGTTTTATTAGACTTTAAAAGTATACAAGTGAAACAAAGAGCAAACCATAGTTAAAAACTCTCTCCGCTGCAAATATCAGCATGTACTCCGACAGCTCTGGTCTTCAGAACTATCGGGGAAGAACATTACTGCAACATCAAAAACCTCGGCGTATCCAAACATTTGTCCTACGCACTCCTCAGTTCAAGTGAGTCGAAGTCGGAGACCGAGGGATTCAAAATGGCATGCCAGGAAGGTGTCTTCAACACCCTGGTCTACCGTAGTCGCGTGATGGGAATGCCATTGCATTTAGACACCAGAGGGTTAAACGCTTTTGTGAAACGCACATATTTATATGCAAATGCTACTGGTAAGTCGACACCATTCTTGGCCTATTTTGATAAAGAAGGGCAAAACATTGACGAACGAATTTTTTTTTATGGAGAACCATGGAGGAAGCGTTGAGGTATTTTTTAAAGAAATATTATTAAAAATAATGTAAGTAATCTGTACATACATGAAAAATTCTAAATATTGGGTGTTATGAATAAAAGCTAGCAAAAGCTTTTACTATAGGTTTGCCTCTCTCATTAATTAATAAAATGGATTGGTCTGTTTCAAGAAATCTGAGTAAAAGCATTTGCTTAAGGTTTATTCATTAGACCCATTGTCCTGTGTTATCTATACTAAGTGTTATTCAAGTGAGTCGTGCTTTCAAAAAAATACTTCAAAATCTTATCCTTCATTCCCAAAACTGGTCAGCTATAGTGTCGACATACATAAGCTTCTGTAAAAATGTGTATTTTACGAAAGCTCACCGAGAGTTCAACGTTCAAAGTACCATGATGGTACTGTATTTTACAGATGGTACTCTGTAAATATGCCTCCCGGAACTCTGAGACTTCTTTAGGATTCCAATAGCTAGTTATGATACAAGTTCGTAAAGTAGGACTTTTTTGTACGAGCGTGAAGTTTGTTGATTGAGGCGCAGCCGCCGAGCAATTATAACATTAGTATGAATGTTTTATGTTATGAATTATCGTCGTATTATCAAATGATGACTTCCGAGTTATATTTGAAAATTCTGTATTTTTCGAAAATGCATAAATGTATAATCAGTGTGTAAAAATTCACTTTACCCATTGTTGATGATTTTACACACTTGTGCGTAAAAGTGTCACTTTACGCACTGTCGTAGAAAAAATACATTATGATGATCAGTGATTCACAACCACTATGGTAGTGCCATAAGGTGGAAAATCCAAAGTAGCAAGGACAATATTGGTATATTGTAAAAATATTGTCAAAATATTCAAATAACAATATTGGCGAGAAAAAAAATGTGAACTTCGGCGATGTTGGTCCAATATTTTGGTATAATTGGTGTAATATTCTCGAAGCAAGATTGGCCTCAAAATGTAAGCGATATTGGTACAATATTGGTGAAGTAATATAAAAATATCGGCAAAATATTCAAAGGTAATATTGGCGAGATACAATTATAATTATTTCGGGATATTACTTGGACATTATACAAATAATATTAGTGAAATATTGTGGAAGCAATATTTTGCGATATTGGTACAATATCATTTGCGAGGGGGAAAAAACTAGTCATTTCTTGTACACCTAATGAAAGCAGTGAAGTAATTATCTCTAATGAAAAATAATGAAAAAGTTTTAGGGGGCAATGAAAGATAATTATCATTCAATTACGCGGATACGTTGTATGGACATAATTTAACTCTTATGTATAAAAATAAGATCCAGAAAGTTCGAGGCTTGCCCACGTATGATTTTTGGTGTAAGTAGGCGACAACGAGTATCAAATAAGTCAATAAGTAATTCCCAAATACATACTCAATAATACTCAATAATACTAATTCAGCCATTTTGAATCGATTATCGTTCTCAGAATTTGTCTATCTCTAACCGTTCTCGAGTTGGTCAGCTCTGAATCAGTTTTCAAATGGTTTTTTTTTGGCCCCTTGCAACTTTTTCGAGTAATTTTTAATTTCTTTCGATTGACTCGAAATTCACAATACATACTGATTCGACCATTCTGAATCGATGGGCGTTCGCAGAATTTGTCTATCTCTAACCGTTCTCGAGTTGGTCAGCTCTAAATCAGTTTTTTGGTGGTTTTTTGCCGTCAAAAATATTCTGATGAGTTTTTGAATATTAAATTCGAATTTTAAATTCGAAAAATGAAAAATAAAAAATCTCAGAAAATTTAATGTTTTATCTTTAACACCTTTTTGCCGGCTAAATCTTATATCCGAGCATAGAAAAATCATACATTTTTGGAATGAGCATGAAATTTTACGTAAACAGTGCGAATTTCAAGTCGATGTGACAACTTGGTACTTTTAATGATTTTTAGGGGTGAACCCCTTGCAACTTTTTCGAGTAATTTTTAATTTCCTTTGATTGACTCGAAAATAACGATACATACTAATTCGGCCATTTTGAATCGACTGGCGTTCGCAGATTTCGTCTATCTCTAACCGTTCTCGAGTTAGTAAGCTCTGAATTAGTTTTGAAATGGTTTTTTGGCGCGAAAAATATTTCTGATGAGTTTTCGACATTTTCGTTCAAAGATTCGGAATCAGCACGTCGAAATACGTTCGGGGATAAAAATTTGAAATTCGAAAAGTAAAAAATAAAGAAGTTCAAAAAATATCTATCATGACTTACTCGACCTAACCTAACCTAACCTAACCTAACCGTTCTCAAGTTGGTCAGCTCTGAATCAGTTTCCAAATTTTTTTTTTGCGTAAAAATAATTTCTGGCGAGTTTATTTTAGATTAATAATAAATTAATGAAAATGTTATGATGTATACCTAATGAAAGAGTAGTTTCCTCCTCGATCATTAGTATATATTGATAATATTTAAGGTGACAATGTTGCCGTGGAAATATTTCCAGAAAATGTCGAATAATTTGAAAATTCTAGAATATTATATGAGGTGCTACCTGGCATCCATTCATCATAAACTGAACCCAAGGAAATTATTCTGTACTTTAACAAATTCCCTTCTTGGTCACGACTATTACTGTTTCACTAATCACTCAAGATTCGATAATCAACTTATTTCTTTTCTTTGGCAGCTGTTCAATGTATCCCCTGGAAATAGCAATAATTTTCCAGAGATGGTGGATGCGCTTAACCACACTCTGTCACGGTTTGCTAGGGGGGCTCGCTTTGGGGCACTGGCTCTACTTGGTGTGCAACTTCCACCAGCAAGACAGCAGCTTCCTCCTTCATTATGCCTACTACAGCGACATCTATGTTGGGCTTTTTTTCGCTCTTTGTGTGCTATGCATAGTCTCAGTTTTCGACAGGTGAGACGTTTCTATGTCTAGGATGAGATTCAACACACAAGATCTTAATGCAGGTTCGCAATTCAACGTTGCCAGATCTGCTACGCGCTACACGCGCTCTGTGATTGGTCAATGTATTGGCGGAAAGTTTAAATGATAAATCATTAGCCAAACCTAAGCTGACCTTACTAACCTAGCTTGCAAGTTGAGAACTGCGAAAATTATTAGAGCTAATGAGTTGAAAATGAGTGAATTATTAGCCAAACCTAACCTGACCTGACTAACATAGCTTGCAAGTTGAGAATTGTGAAAATACAGCACACCCATATTAATTGGCAACGTTGGATTTTGAACCTGCAATTAGACACAGCTTACACTACACCCTAACCCAACTGGGCTCGATCACAATATACAGGGTGTCCCTAAATGTCATGTTCATACAGAAGAAGGTAGTTCTTTGGCTTATCGATCTAAAGGGTGTTAAATTTGGAACACAGGTTACACTGTAGGGTTCACAACATTGGGGATGCCAAATAGTTGTGAGAATCTACAGGCTGGTAGATGAATAAAAAGATCATAAAAGTTATTTAGTTATATTTGACATTTACACTACGTTTGTATGTACATGACGTTTAAGAACACCCTGTGTTTTGAAACCATATAGAAGTATTATTTAATTCCATGAGATGTATATAAACAAATTAGTTTTGATACAAAATTTATGGTTGCACATTTTTTAGATTTTCTGCAATGGAATTCAAAATAATTATAAAAAATGGTATTGAAGTCAGCTTAAAACGGTCACCAACACAAATAATAACAATACTCTTTTGATTTTCAGAATAGACATAGCTCACCTAGAGAAAAATTACACCAAAGAGCTATGGAAACAAAAAAGGAGTTCATTTGTCGTAATCATTTACGTTAGTTGCCTGATAGTTCATCTGTCGACAGCCAATTTTGATGATAAATTATCGTTGATGTCATATAGGAAAAATGCCAATAATACAGTAATTATGAATGTAAGTATTCTCATCACATATTTTTTCTTCTTGGTCTTCTTTTGTTTCCTCACATACAGAAGATATCGAACTTGAACACAGAAATCATAGAATCAAATTGTCCCTTAGGGACCAACACTTTGGTCTTTAATTTTTCTAATTTCACTAGTAACATTATTATTCAATATTCTGTACATTTCCATTTAGATGACCAGGAGTGAACTGAGAACGTGGAACCACCTGTCTCTATGGCGGGCATTGCTAGCTTTCACTGCTTGGATCTTCGTTGGCCTGGGACCACCTGAAGACATGCTCTACCACCATCTCAAGAATCTGGAAGCATATCTCCCCAACAAATGATAATTGACCACATTTGAAATGCAATTATTTGTGATATCGAACCCATCGTTTCTCTAAGACTGTTGAAAAAAATAATAAATTTATGAGTTTTATCTACTGTTGCTTATTGGTATTACGCCAAATCATTTATGAATAAATATATTTATAATGTTAGTAAAGGATTCAAACAACCCACATTCATCATTCTCATAATGTTCGATGGAAGGTCTATCAGTTTCCATGGTATTGATTCGGATGAAATGTAGCTGCAGGTTTTTCAAGGTTTTCCTGCAGCTTTACAAGCAAATGCGTCACTAAAAAAAATTGTCCTAACCGTCATCTGGCTGCAGCCGTACAAGCAACTCTCGGAAGTCTTCAGAGCTGGGAATGACTAGGGTCTCATCCTTTAACGTGCGATACCAAGCACGGTCAAAAAGTCCTACTGAAAATGTCAAGTATGACAGTCATCCATCAGAACAGTAACTGGTCTCACGGTTTTTTGTCTTTTTGATCGACACCATGGCTTCTCTACATTACATTCACTCTTGCTTTTATGTCTATTGTTTCATTCAATATATCTTCACATGTCAGTGTACTTTGATATTCATCTTACTGAAAAAGCATTATCTCATACATACAAACAAACAGTTAGGAATAGTAAAAATATATTTAATGGACTAGAAACACTTTATACATTTTTGTTAGCTACAGTAACAATCTTAAAAAATACTGCAATGATAGTACTCAAATTCCTTAAAGTATAGTGGGTGTTTGAAAAAATATATACAGCATAAACTGATATTCTGATCGATACAAAAAAATCCCAAAAGAATTCCCAAGTTTTTGAAGATCCAAATGAAATTCAAAGAAAATTTGTTCAAAAAATGGCAGCTCATTTCAAATTCTCGATCAAGCTATTTTATAACAATAGAGATTCTAGATTCGGTAAAAATATCAGCTGCTGATTAGATGAAACACGATGAATACAGGGTGGCTCAAAGTTCTGAATGAAAATGGCTTTTTGTCAAAACCGTTTAGCTGTTAAGACTCTCGATACAAGAGAAAACAGCGAACCATAAGATACAATACATACGTGAAAAAGTAAGTATTTAAAGAAAAAGTGACATGAAAGAAGAACAGTAAATCATAAATTAAAGTGAGACAAGTCAGTAAAGCTAAAGTCATTGAAAGATTCAGAAAAGGCAAGACAAGATGCTCAAAAAGACAAAAGCAATGATTCAAAGCCAGTCTTATCTTCTCCATAAGAACTAGAAGCCAGAGTATATGCAGATACAGCACCTTGTATATGATGAATTTATTACAGGGCCAGTTAAAATTCATACCATGGAATGAGTCAATGAACAGTATTCAAAATTACATCAATATATGTCATATCTTATGAACTGCTTGGTATGTAAGGTCACAGCACTGTTTGTGCATCGGGGAATTTAGAATGTGACATCTGAACTTTGAGCCACTCAGTTTGAAAAGAATGAAAAATCTGAAAAAGTTCAATATTGTGTTGATTTAATGTCAGTTTCTTTAACTGAGAACATATTATGCCTACATTTTTCTGATCATATCATTTCCTGTCTTGAAGGCACTTGAAACCAAAATTTTATTTAAAATAAGGCACTTGAAAAAACATCACTGAAAATATGGCGTCATGAGTATAATTGAGTAAAAGGTATTGTTTGTGCGAAAATAATTTAATTCAAATGTTGGGATTTTTTTTTTAATTACCCAATCTAGTATACAATTTCCATTTTGAATTTTTTATTTTTGACATTTTGTCAATTGGAGTAATGATGAATGAGTTGATTCTTCTGAAGATGATAAAAATATCATTTAAAAAAAGTGAAAAGAATTAACCTGAAAGGAAATACTCGTCCCTCCGACTTATCCTCATTATTTTTCTTTCAATCGTTATGAATCATTGACCACTTTTTCAAGAAACATTTTGATTTATTAGAAAACCGAACTACGATATCAGCCGAAACCTAGAAAAAATATATATATACATACAGTGTGACCCATTTAAGATGGAAGCACCCTTATAAACCTTACACTTTTCAACCAATGGGAATGATTTTTTTTGGTAGACAGTCAAAAAGTCTACTAGGGCACCAAATTTCATGATTAAATCTCCATTTCCAGGGCCAACTAATCTTATTTTTCAAGGAAAAAATTTGACTACACCATTGGATTCGCACCATTTTCAAACAGTTTATAAGTAAATTACGTTGAAATGCGACAATCAATAAAAAGTTATGAGGAAATGAAATTTGAAAAATATGCCGTTTAATCAACCCACCAATTCAATATCAGAACTTTAATCAAAATTCGGAAAACACTACTGTATTAAGGAGGTTTCGATATATCACTAGTCAAAATTTCATCGAAATCTGTTCATAAATATAAAAATTATAGGATAATAAAATTTGAAAAATATATTAATGGATTTTCAGGAAAATGTCATTTTATCTCAAAAATTTTTATATCAACAGATTTCAATGAAAGTCAGTGATATTTCGAGACACTCTGAATCCAGTGGTGTAGTCAAAGTTTTGATTAAAGTTCTGAAATTGAATTGGTGGGTTAATTAAACGGCATATTTTTCAAATTTCATTACTTTATAACTTTTTTATTCATTGACGCATTTCAACGTAATTGACATATGAACCATTTGAAAATGTCGCGAATCCAGTGGTGTAGTCAGAATCTAGAAAAAAAATTTCTAGATTCTTGACCTTGAAAAATGAAATTAGTTGGAAATGGAGATTTATTCATGAAATTTGGTGTCCTAGTAGACTTCTTGGATGTCTACCCCACGAAACAAAAATCATTTTAATCGATTGGAAAATGTAAGTTTTATAAGGGTGCTTCCATCTTAAATGGGTCACACTGTATATATTTTCTAATGAATTACTTATTTGAAATAGCAGGTAGTAGTATTCAAAGTATTATCAAGAATGAAGAATGACGCCAAAAAGTATGAAATGGGGTTCGACTTTTCAGATTTTCCAGTCTTCAATAATGGGATTTTCAAAACAATAGACACATACAGTGTCTGTACATTGATATTCAGTTACTTAAGCTAGTGAACAATAATACTCACAGTTATACCTGAACAGTTTTAGGTAGTTCACAACATTCATTTTTAACCAATTGACGGGTGGCACATTTAATATAGTTTGAAAGAGTTAAAATATGCACAGTCCAATATAAACATCAGATTCACCGTCCCCTTCCCCAATTTGGCTTCCGTGGTATGGTCATTCAAAGGCCGCTGGAACATAAGCCGTTTTCGATTGGCGTTTGGTTCTGGTAGCGGTTAACATAAAAATGACAGCGGTTTACTTTCTGGTACTGTTAATGACGTCATAGTCGTAGTCATTGGTTAGTGGTTGCGGTAATCAATCAACACATTCGTTTCATTATTCACTATGACGTCATTAACAGTACCAGAAAGTAAACCGCTGTCATTTTTATGTCAACCGCTACCAGAACCAAACGCCAATCGGAAACGGCTATAGTGGGTCCGAACTTGACAGAAACAAGCAGTTTTGATATATCCGACATTTCATTAAAAAAAGTCGCTCAGATGTATTATTTTACTTGCAAGGACACTTGTTTGAGTTACTTTTGAACCAGTTGTAAAGTGCAATGAGGATTGAATTATACATACCACACTTTCAGACTGTCTACGAAATTTTCATGCTTCCTTAATGAGTAAACATAATATTCGAAACAGGAAATGTTTTACTGTCAAAAAAAAAATTGTTATACCCATTTCAATTAAGCACAAATGTGTAACTTTTGAATTCTATACAAAGTTTTGATTATCATTCAACTCACCAAAACTGAAACAGAGTCATAAAATAGATTTCGAATTTTATTTGAAAATATGAAGAGTCAGTTGTGGAATCATCTGCGGCTGAGAGACAAACTTTCGACGCTATTTTATATCTTTCAAGATTTGTAATAATACTGAGTTATTCTCCCTATTTCAATTGTTCAAATGAATCTTTGATGAGAACTTGATAATTAAAAATTTGTTTTTGAATAAAAATTCAAATTTTCTCTTTATTTTTCCTTTCAGTTAGTTTCTTTTCACCATCTCTATGAGATATAGTTCAACGGCTAGCTTGGCTTTAGCCGGGGAAGCAGTTGTTTTCTCTTAAATATTGAAAAAATTCTTAATTTTAATCTTATTTTTGATTTTTTTTAAATTTCAGTAATGTGGTAATAGAATCTGCTTGTTTCGTTATTGTTGGACCTCACTGTCTGTCACTATGAATGCCGCAACATAGTCAGATGTATTTGGAAAATAGAGAAGTACTCGAGAATATCTCAACTTACTGCTTTTTTCTAACTGGTGAAAAGGTAGAATATTAAAAAAAAAATCTGCTCGTGAGATTCCTTGTACATTAATAAAATATGAATTAGTTTACGGTGTTTGGTGTTCAAAATAAAGCTTGGCCATAGAATACCTAATAGGATTTTCCTTAATTTTAACCTCTGGAAGAGATGTTCTTGTACAATACAATAAAAAAAAACAAATTAAAAAGGAGTTATTCACTCACACTATATACAGTGTGACCCACTAAAAATGGAACCACCCCTGTAGAATGTGCATTTTTCAATCAATCTTAATTTTGTTTTACATTGAAATATTAAGCATGAAAAACTGTATCTTGACACTCACTTTCACAATTTTAGTTTCATTTCCAAGGCACTCTATGGTTTTTTTTGTTTGTCAAAAACGGCAAAAGTTTATTAGGCAATTTTTGTTTTCAAATTTGACTACACCACTGGATTCGTAGTCGTTATAAATGAAAACAGTCAAATTTTCATTAAAAAATATTTGTTGACAACGAAGTTACAACAACTTCAATTTAGGAAACAAAGTATTGGTTTTTAATTTTTATTCAGATTATAAACATATTTGAGATCTGACAACACTGTCATCACCAAGTAGAACACCAGTGAATTTATACAGTGAAAATCCGAAGTCAATAGCTCAATCCGTTCTACAGTTATAACTCCTGAAAATATGGTAATGTGCGGAAGAATGTACTAAGTACTGCATAACTTGAAAATGAATTTTTAATTTTCTGTTATTCTAGAATACACTTCTCGTAACCTACACTCAAATGAATGATTTTGAAGGAATATTATTCACAAATCCATTGGCGTAGTCAGATTTTTATTACAAAACGCTTGCACCACAAATCTCTCACATTACCATATTTTCAGGTGTTATAACTGTAGAACGGATTGAGCTATTGACTTCGGATTTTCACTGTACAAATTCACTGGTGTTCTACTTGGTGATGACAGTGTTGTCAGATCTCAAATATGTCTATAATCTGAATAAAAATTAAAAAAAAAACTTTGTTTCCAAAATTGAAGTTGTTGTAACTTCGTTGTTAACAAATATTTTTTAATGAAAATTTGACAGTTTTCATTTATAATGACTACGAATCCAGTGGTGTAGTCAAATTTGAAAACAAAAATTGCCTAATAAACTTTTACCGTTTTTGACAAACAAAAAAAATCATAGAGTGCCTTGGAAATGAAACTAAAATTGTGAAAGTTAGTGTCAAGATACAGTTTTTCATGCTTAATATTTCAATAAAAAAAAATTGAGATTGATCGAAAAATGCACATTCTACAGGGGTGGTTCCATTTTAAATGGGTCACACTGTATATGGCATATTGTCTGAAAAAATTTAAAACTTATTTAAAATGTATTCATCATGCGTTACACACCACCTAGTTTGTTAAGATATTATTAATGAGATTCATTTTTAATTTATCAGAATATTTTCAGCAAAAACTAGCATTTCACTTGAATGTGTCTGCATTTTTGAGTGGAATGACTGCCTTATTGGAATGTTCATTAATTAGGAATCAATCAATAGTGTGTGGAAACTCGCAATGAAAGGAATTCAATGTCTGGAACATACAATTATATTAAAAAAAAATCTAGACTGGTATTATCATAGGGAGGAGGAAGACAAAAAGGAATGAGAAATGTTCGTGCCTAAATTTGCAGTTTAGAGACCATAAATCGACTTGAGAATGAACAAGACACTGGGACATGTTAAAATGAAAAATTTAAAGGAGACAAAATGAGCAGTAAAAAATAGCATTATGTTTTGTCTATGATTTTTTGACATTTTATTTTAGAATTCTGATTTTAGGATAAGCAGTCCTTGAAGCCTTCTCGATAAACTACCCCTTACAGAAAATTGCTACCATATTTTAGTTTACTACTTTTGCTCCTTGTCCACTCTTAAGAAAAACATGAATTCCATATCATTAGTTTCCACACTATATTTCAAACAGTATTAATAATCATTCCAAATTGAATAATTTCCATATTTTGTCGATTAGATAAACAAGTACAGTGAAACCAGCCTAAAGTTAGACATGAAAACGTGCTGCGCACTTGTCGGACAACGGATTATAGTCCGTAATATATCCAGTGATAAGGCACTCAACGTGATCGAACGCGCAATTTAAAATATATCAGTCGGTTGGTTTCACTGTACGTAAATCAAAAAGTGAACAAAACTGTGCAACTGTTTCCTTCATTTGTTCTTCGTGCATTGGTTTCGTGCACAGTCGACAGACCCTGGAGGAAAAACAAACTCATTCCTAGAAAAATAAGAAGAAAAAATAGCCTCACTTGTCCACTTCTTTCCGTTTGCTGTTCTCTTATTTTTGAATAATTTGTGAAAATTTGTTATTTTTTTACTGAAAAGTGATTGCATTTCTATTGAAAGGCACTAAAGAACGTTTCAGTATAAATAAATCGAAAGAGTGGGGTTATGTGGAATGTCAGATATCTTAGGTTAGGTTGTTTTACCTCCAGGATGTGTCAATTGTGCACGAAAGCACCTTCATTCCTTAACTACTTGCGCGTTTTTTAGTTGAGCACGAATACAGTTCTGACATGCGCTTTGTGCGACGGTTTATAAGATGTCTTCTACAGTGTTTAACAAACCATTGTGAATAATTCTCACGATAATGGTGACCAATTCATAACTTGTTATGTAAATAAAAGTAAGGACCGATTTTTTACTAATACGTTTCGAAAGAGTTATATACCTCTTCAGACACCAAGAAACGGGGTGAGTTATACAGGGTGTTTCTAAATGTCATGTACATACGGAAAAAAGTAATTCTTTGGTTTATTTCATGACTAAAAATGCATGTAAACATTGGTCGGCAAACGCCAAGTTAACGATATATAGGGAGTTGAAATTTCCAAGTTTTTTTTTTTAGTTTTTCTTCATAATCTCATAATGGAATTTTAAAACCACTATAAGTTTTCTCGTGCCTCACCAAGGCACCCAGAGTACTGAAAGTTTTTTCACAAGGTTCGCAGAATGTTTTTTTACCGGTGTGACTTCCCGCATGCCCCACCAATTAGTATATTCACATGAATTTTTAGTCATGAAATAAACTAAAAAATTGTCTTCTGTAATTTATGACATTTGGGATACCCCGTGTATATCCAGTGACAGCATGAAATTCTTGTTTGGCAATCTCTCTATCTGTCTTTATCTCTAGAATAGAATAGAATAGAATACGTTTTTATTTCCTAAAGACAGTACATGCTGTATGGAAAAAGTCAAACACGGATTTAAAAAATATATAGAAAGAAGAATGAAGAATAAAATATATATTCCCTCAGAAATTATGGTCATAAAACTCTTCTAAGGAATAAAAGCAATTTTGCACTAAAAACTCTTTTAGTTTTCGTTTGTCGTTCGTCTTACTATCCATCTTTCTCTCTAGCTATCTCTTTTTCTCTCACATCTTTTTCACCCCCCTTTTTTCTGTACCTTTTTACTTGCTTCCTTTCTGAATTATCCCCTCTCTTTCACTCGGTTCTGATTTTCCAACAGACTAATTTTGCATAAATACTGAAACGAACGAGTTTCTCGAAATTATAAGATTCTCATTATCCAAGACTGAATATTGATTACCTCAATTCATATTTTGAATAATATCAGATTGAAACAATTGAGATACTATATCATTAATAAAAAAATCGGTCCGTTATTACATTGAAAAGATTAAAATAAATATCAATAAATATTTCGTACCATCTATACGAAGATAAAAAAAATAGTCATCCTCAAGTCCTGCTTGCGAGATTCTCCTATTGCTAACATTAAAAAAACGGAACAGGACGAGTAATAATACTGAAACAACCGAGAGTCACTCTTCCGATGATCTAAACTTATCACGGTGACGTCTTTAAAATCATTGTGCATGTATCAAAACATTGAAATCATCTTAGACTAAATAAAAAACAAATTTGTGGAAAAACGATGTACAAACTCCTAGTACAGGTGAGAAGAAAAATGCAACTCGACATCTTTCAAAATAACATCAATAATGATAATTTCTAACGAGATTTAGATGCTAGTTTTGAGAACTGCATTCATTACAAAACATCTGTTTAAGAAAATTACCGTATTTCCGGAGTTTGTGGCCCATTTTTCCCATTACAACATATCATTTGAGACAGGAAGCTACTCCATTCATCATTATTTGTATCATTACAAAAATAATCACGTAAAACTTCAGCAAAATTTAGCTTTTTCCAGTATTTCACCTACTGAAAGCTTTCCAGCACTGAGTTCAGTTAATTGTATACAAATGAATTTTTCGTAAAGATCCTGTTTCGGTAATCTCTCATGAATGGGGTAGCCCATTTGTACGTATTATAAAATCGTAATAAGCTACGAATAGCTTATATACTGCTATAAGCTCGTATTTTCATTGATTTTCGAGGCACATGTCGGAATCCTGTTTCTTTGGCCTACTCACAGGCCAACTTGCTGTCGAAACTGCTGAGTGCGATGGCAAATGCCTGCAGGGAGCACAGAGGATACCTAAATAATGATAATAATAATAATAAAGTTTATTCGAAATTCGAAAAAATTTGTACAATTTTTAAAAAAGTGAATAAATGTTCTGATTATACTCTCGAAGTTAAAAACTATTGGCGAGAAAATTACATGTAAGAATGACATATACATTTTGTGAATTCATGAAATCTAACGAAATGATAATAAAAAACAAATAACTGAATTAATTGAAGTGAAAGATTCCGATCCATTTTCGAGATAAATGTGGTTCCCTAGAATTAATCACTTATTATTGAAATTCAACAGATTCCATTCGATGTTCCTTCATCAGTCACAGATAATGCAATGAATAAATAATTATTAAAATACTCTTCAACTATCAAATGAAACTTCTCTTCAAAAAATGGTTTTATTAATGCTGACCCACGAACTGAAAATAGATTCGTGAATTAGTAAGTTAATTCAATGATCACTGTATTTCAGAATAGGATTATCTAAATAAAGTCAACCTAAAATTGGATGTAGAACTAAAAATGTGGAAATATACAGGGTGTTCCATTTGAAAAAATTGACTTCTACTCGTTTTTTCATGTGAACAAAGTATCCGCATTTTCTAACGACCCTGTATTAGGCAAAAAAATATGGGTCAAGTGAGGATCCTCATGGGGTATCACTCCACGCCATTCTGAATTTGATCGTCTCAGTATCAGAGAGTTCAAGATTATCAACGTTTATAAAAGTATATATTTGGTAAAAAATAATCGAAATTAATTTATCTCTTAAACGGTAAGAGGTAGGTATAGGGAAATACTATATGAAGTTGTTGACAAAAGTGATAAGAAATCATAATATAATATTATATACAGGGTGTTCAATTTAAAAAATCAAAGTAACCGCTACTTTATAGTAGAAGCGGCAACGCCGCATAGTCTAAAATATGTTACACAGGGTGTTTAATTTAAAAAATCACAGTAGCCGCTACTTTATAGTAGAAGCGGCAACGCCGCATAGTCTAAAAAGCAGCCGCTACTTTATAGTAGAAGCGGCAACGCCGCATCGTCTAAAATATTTTAGGC
Organism: Chrysolina haemoptera; assembly: GCA_958298965.1. NCBI lineage: Eukaryota > Metazoa > Arthropoda > Insecta > Coleoptera > Chrysomelidae > Chrysolina > Chrysolina haemoptera. The sequence goes on along the minus strand of OY282585.1, from coordinate 53,491,025 downwards.
GTATAGTTCATGTCCATTTATGCATACTGTCAAATTTTCAGGTTGTTCCGTCGTCTGGTTTGCCAGAAACGCCTAATTAACGCTCATCGTGAAAAGTCCTGTATAAGTATTTAGTATAAGAGAGAATCCTGAATGAAGCCATAGAAGATTGCTATCATACGTTAGGTATTATAATTAAATTATAATAAAAATTAACCCCCCTATAAACAGAAATGTTTCTTGGGATCAATAAATAAATAAAGTTATAATTAACTACAAAAAAGTTATTTAATTAAAAAATATTGAATTAAACTATTTTCATTTTGCTGTTTACTGTCAACTTTGGTTTTCAGTACAGCCTTTTTTATAGTTAGGAAAATCAGATCACTTAAGACCATGGTTTTTTGCCATGGTTTTAAATGATCTTATGAAGAATTCAGTAAAAATTTGAAACAACGACGCAGCACTGCAAATAACTTAGATTTATAGATCAACTATTGATCCAAGACATAAAATTTTCGAAGTAATCCTATATCCTGTTCTCCAGAAACATCTAAGCCACCGAGTTTGAAACACCATAAGGTAGATTGTACATTATGTATATAAATAATTTTTTTTTTTTAATCAATTTATTCCCAAGAAACATACAGTTTATAATAGGGAAAAAAATAAAATTTAAATAATTTCACATAAGTAACAATATTAAAAATTAATTTAAATATAATGAAATCAGAATTGGAATGGATTCAGAGGAGTAAGTATTTTTTTAGGTTATTCTTGAATCGCAATTTCCCATAATTAAAATGATTTATTTTATTTTTTTGGTATCTGTGAATTTTTTATCCATTCAAAAGCAATAAAGTAATGGTCTGTCGAGCAGTAACGAAATAGTTATTTTCCTAACAAGTGCGCAAAGTATTATTGTTTCGCACGCAAATACAGTTAGGCGAACGACGCGGAGCGGAGATCGTATAAGTTTTTGCGTGCGGAAAAGTCACTTTGGCACGTGTAAGGAACAATATTTTTCCTACGAGCTTCATATCAGATTAAAACGAAAACAAAAAAATTATAACTTATTGAATAATGTTTAGTTGATGAACTTGTTAGAAACAACAAACAATTACATAACACTAAAAAATACTTAAGAGAAAATTTCACACCAAAATATATTAAATTAATGGTTAATTCAACTGACTAGTAGATTATTCTGAGAGAAAACAAGTTGTAACATCAGTGGGCCATGAATGGTTTTTGTTGATATAATGACAGTTACGCGTTGGTATTAGTGGCGGTGTTTGTATGTGAGAAAGGAAAATTCATTTTGCGACATTTTCAACCTAAAATTACATTGCATATCACGCAGAACAAAAATAGTTTTGACTGGTCCATGCTGATTGTCTATTGGGAAGTGATGTGGAAAGGAATTCTTGCAAATTTCAGCCGAGTATTCACGAAAAGATAAGTTGAATAAAATTGTTTCGAATATTAAGTTCATCAAGTCAATCTTAGATAGATTTGATTGATATACATTTTTTACCGATGGACCTATTCATCGTTGAAATGCAAGTTCTCAAAATATTTTCAGACACATTCGAAATATTTAGTGAATATATAATTATGAAATATTATCTCCTTTCATATGAAAAATAACATTCCATTTGTACATAAAAGCAAAATGTTAACTATCACATGTCAAATATTTGACAGAAAAATTTCCACTTATTAATTTCGCCCAGGGTACCCAGGAGGATAAAAATTTCCGGAAATTTTTTGGGTTGCCATGGCAACTAAATAAAAACCAATTTTTTGATTGGCTGAAAAAGTGAGGTGTGAAATTTTTACTTATAATCTCCCTAGTGCTTGAATTATTGCCGGAAATTTTTCGAGTACATGAATTTTTTGAAAATGAGCCGAGTCGCGCAGCGACGAGGGTGATTTTCTTAAAAAATAAGTAAGAGGGAAAGTGATTATAAGTGAAAATTAAATTATTTGTTCGCAATATTTATAAGGAACTTTACATTTTGCAAATTGATTGCAACGGTATTCGTAGATTCTTGCTGACAGAAACTGAGGAAAATCTGACATCATTTGTCACTTATTGTCACTTATTGTTGCTAGACAATATTATACCCATATTTTATTTGGAGCTGAAATACAAATATCAGAAAATACGATTAAAAGATAATAGGGAATAAATACACTTGCAACGGCTTCTCATACTGCACAGAATAGTTTACAACTGAAATAAATATGGATTTGCCATACCTGTGAGATTTTTGAGTAGTTTTACTTTTCCGCACTCGGTGCGGAAAAAAATCTTATCCGCACGGCGTGCGGAAAAGTGTAACTTTGCGCACGCTTGCAGGAAAAATAAATATGGCACTGACCTATAATCCATGGTGAACACGTCCTCTGCCACCCTGCCGAACTGCATAACGACATAGTCAGCGTCACTATCATGAACTATCTGGAAATTCTTGACGGATGCCTGCGTTACCCTTCCGTGAAAGTTCAGCACGTATGACTGAGTGTCGTCGTTCCAGACGGGAGTTTTGTTGTGGAGTTCTATGATGGAGTCCATGTTTTTGGCCTATAGAATCAATCGGTTAAACCATAATATCTCATTTCTACGTTTTGTGACAGTTTATTCGAATAAAATGAACACAAACTTTCTTCCGAAATGAATATTTCTGCGAAATATTGAATTAAAAACTTTTCTGGGAATCCTTAATTTTTCAGATATCTTGGGTTCTTGACTGTACTACTGACAGTATTAGGAATAGAAGAAATTTCAAATGGTATGTACACTATTGCCACAGCCGACTTAATCTCCCGAGCCGCGATGAGAAAATCGGCAACACCGCATGGAAAGCAATTTGACGTCCTACTCATTAATTCTTTAATGTTAATTTCTCGGCTTATTCGGAAAACTAGGAAAAAATCACATGATATTGAATTTTTAGAGAAAAGAACAACGATTAATGTGGGTATTTAAGTTTGGTTTTACCATGCCCTAGAAGTCACATTTCGGGAGATTTTTTTCAATATTTTTTCTGATAAGTGCAGAAACCACATAGATGATCTCTGATTTTTTTCAGATTTTTCATTTGAATTCTGACTGATGAAAATAATATGTAATTGGGAGGTACCTCAACAGAATGTGCCAAACCGAGGGGGAAACAACTAGTCATTGTTTGTACAGCTAATGAAAGCAGTAAAGTAATTATCTCTTATCTCTAATGAAAAATAATGAAAAAGTTTTAGGGGGCAATGAAATAATTGCCATTCAATTACGCGGATACGTTGTATGGACATAATTTAACTCTTATGTATAAAAAACGTATGATTTTTGGTGTAAGTAGGCGACAACGAGTATCAAATAAATTGAAGGAGATTGGATGGTTACATAAGGAGAACAGGAGAAAGGTTCATTGTCATAAAATAATTCCCAAATACATACCCAATAATACTAATTCGGCCATTTTGAATCGATTAGCGTTCGCACAATTTGTCTATCTCTAACTGTTCTCGAGTTGGTCAGCTCTGAATCTGTTTTAAGATGGTTTTTTTGCCGCCAAAAATGTTTATAATGAGTTTTCGACATTATTGTTAAAATATTCAGAATCAGCACGTCAAATTACTTTCGAAGACAAAAATTTTAAATTCAGAAAATGAAGAATAAAAAATCTCAGAAAATTTTATTTTTCATCTTAAACACCTTTTTCCGTCTAAATCTTATATCTGAGCATATAAATATCATACATTTTTGGAATGAGCATGAAATTTTACGTATGCAGTGCGATTTTCAAGTCGATGTGACGACTTGGTATTTTTGATGATTTTTAGGGGTGAACGCAACTTTTTCGAGTAATTCTTAATTTCTTTCGATTGACTCGAAATTCACAATACATACTAATCCGGACATTTTGAATCGACTGGCGTTCGCAGATTTCGTCTATCTCTAACCGTTCTCGAGTTGGTCAGCTCTGAATTAGTTTTCAAATGGTTTTTTTGGCGCGAAAAATATTTCTGATGAGTTTTCGACATTACTGTTAAAAGATTCGGAATCAGCACGTCAAAATACGTCCGAGGACAAAAATTTTAAATTAGAAAAATGCAAAATAAAAAAATCTCAGAAAATTTAATGTTTTATCTTAAACACCTTTTCCCGTCTAAATCTTATATCTGAGCATATAAAAATCATACATTTTTGGGATGAGTATGAAATTTTACGTATACAGTGCGAATTTCAAGTCGATGTGACGACTTGGTATTTTTGATGATTTTTAGGGGTGAACGCAACTTTTTCGAGTAATTCTTAATTTCTTTCGATTGACTCGAAATTCACAATACATACTAATCCGGACATTTTGAATCGACTGGCGTTCGCAGATTTCGTCTATCTCTAACCGTTCTCGAGTTGGTCAGCTCTGAATTAGTTTTCAAATGGTTTTTTTGGCGCGAAAAATATTTCTGATGAGTTTTCGACATTACTGTTAAAAGATTCGGAATCAGCACGTCAAAATACGTTCGAGGACAAAAATTTTAAATTAGAAAAATGAAAAATAAAAAAATCTCAGAAAATTTAATGTTTTATCTTAAACACCTTTTCCCGTCTAAATCTTATATCTGAGCATATAAAAATCATACATTTTTGGGATGAGTATGAAATTTTACGTATACAGTGCGAATTTCAAGTCGATGTGACGACTTGGTATTTTTGATGATTTTTAGGGGTGAACGCAACTTTTTCGAGTAATTCTTAATTTCTTTCGATTGACTCGAAATTCACAATACATACTAATCCGGACATTTTGAATCGACTGGCGTTCGCAGATTTCGTCTATCTCTAACCGTTCTCGAGTTGGTCAGCTCTGAATTAGTTTTCAAATGGTTTTTTTGGCGCGAAAAATATTTCTGATGAGTTTTCGACATTACTGTTAAAAGATTCGGAATCAGCACGTCAAAATACGTCCGAGGACAAAAATTTTAAATTAGAAAAATGCAAAATAAAAAAATCTCAGAAAATTTAATGTTTTATCTTAAACACCTTTTCCCGTCTAAATCTTATATCTGAGCATATAAAAATCATACATTTTTGGGATGAGCATGAAATTTTACGTATGCAGTGCGAATTTCAAGTCGATGTGACGACTTGGTATTTTTGATGATTTTTAGGGGTGAACGCAACTTTTTCGAGTAATTCTTAATTTCTTTCGATTGACTCGAAATTCACAATACATACTAATCCGGACATTTTGAATCGACTGGCGTTCGCAGATTTCGTCTATCTCTAACCGTTCTCGAGTTGGTCAGCTCTGAATTAGTTTTCAAATGGTTTTTTTGGCGCGAAAAATATTTCTGATGAGTTTTCGACATTACTGTTAAAAGATTCGGAATCAGCACGTCAAAATACGTCCGAGGACAAAAATTTTAAATTAGAAAAATGCAAAATAAAAAAATCTCAGAAAATTTAATGTTTTATCTTAAACACCTTTTCCCGTCTAAATCTTATATCTGAGCATATAAAAATCATACATTTTTGGGATGAGCATGAAATTTTACGTATGCAGTGCGAATTTCAAGTCGATGTGACGACTTGGTATTTTTGATGATTTTTAGGGGTGAACGCAACTTTTTCGAGTAATTCTTAATTTCTTTCGATTGACTCGAAATTCACAATACATACTAATCCGGACATTTTGAATCGACTGGCGTTCGCAGATTTCGTCTATCTCTAACCGTTCTCGAGTTGGTCAGCTCTAAATCAGTTTTTTGATGTTTTTTTTGCCGTCAAAAATATTTCTGATGAGTTTTCGACATTATTGTTAAAAGATTCGGAATCAACACGTCAAAATACGTGCGAGGACAACAATTTTAAATTCGAAAAATGAAAAATAAAAAATCTCAGAAAATTTAATGTTTTATCTTAAACACCTTTTCCCGTCTAAATCTTATATCTGAGCATAGAAAATCATACATTTGTGGAATGAGCATGAAATTTTACGTAAACAGTGCGAATTTCAAGTCGATGTGACAACTTGGTACTTTTAATGATTTTTAGGGGTGAACCCCTTGCAACTTTTTCGAGTAATTTTTGATTTCTTTCGATTGACTCGAAATTCACAATACATACTAATTCGACAACTCTGAATCGATTGGCGTTCGCAGAATTTGTCTATCTCTAACCGTTCTCGAGTTGGTCAGCTCTAAATCAGTTTTTTGATATTTTTTTTGCCGTCAAAAATATTTCTGATGAGTTTTCGACATTATTGTTAAAAGATTCGGAATTAGCACGTCAAAATACGTGCGAGGACAACAATTTTAAATTCGAAACATGAAAAATAAAAAATCTCAGGAAATTTAATGTTTTATCTTAAACACCTTTTCCCGGCTAAATTTTATATCTGAGCATAGAAAATCATACATTTGTGGAATCAGCATGAAACTTTACGTAAACAGTGCGAATTTCAAGTCGATGTGACAACTTGGTACTTTTAATGATTTTTAGGGGTGAACCCCTTGCAACTTTTTCGAGTAATTTTTAATTTCTTTCGATTGACTCGAAATTCACAATACATACTAATTCGACAACTCTGAATCGATTGGCGTTCGCAGAATTTGTCTATCTCTAACCGTTCTCGAGTTGGTCAGCTCTGAATCTGTTTTTAGATGGTTTTTTTGCTGCGAAAAATATTTCTGATGAGTTTTCGACATTATTGTTAAAAGATTAGGAATCAGCACGTCAAAATACGTCCGAGGACAAAAATTTTAAATTAGAAAAATGAAAAATAAAAAAATCTCAGAAAATTTAATGTTTTATCTTAAACACCTTTTCCCGTCTAAATCTTATAGATGCATAGAAAATCATACATTTGTGGAATGAGCATGAAATTTTACGTAAACAGTGCGAATTTCAAGTCGATGTGACAACTTGGTACTTTTAATGATTTTTAGGGGTGAACCCCTTGCAACTTTTTCGAGTAATTTTTAATTTCTTTCGATTGACTCGAAATTCACAATACATACTAATTCGACCATTCTGAATCGATTGGCGTTCGCAGAATTTGTCTATCTCTAACCGTTCTCGAGTTGGTCAGCTCTAAATCAGTTTTAAAATGTTTTTTTTTGCGCAAAAATAATTTCTGTCGAGTTTTCGACAATTTCAATAATGAATTTATTTAAAATTAATTATGAATTAATGAAAATGTTATGATGTACACCTAATGAAAGAGTAGTTTCCCCCTTGTGCCAAACTACCTGAGTTTGGTGCATTTTGTATACTGTACCTTCCAATAACATATTATTTTCATCTGTAAGATTTCAAATGAAAAATTTGAAAAAAATCAGGGATCATTCATGTAGTTTCTGCACTTATCAGAAAAAAAAGTTAAAGAAAATCTCCCAAAATGTGGATTTTAGGTCATGGAAAAACCAAACTTGACAAATTACTCATATGTAAGAAATTGAATATATTGCTATTCTAGTTTGTGATGAAAAAAATCGAATAACCACAATAATCGTCGTTCTTTTCTCTAGAAATTCATTTTCTTATGTTTTTTTCCTAGTTTTTCGAATAAGCCGAGAAATTCATATTAAAGAATTAATGAGTAGGACGTCAAATTGCTTTCCATGCGGTGTTGCCGATTGTTTCACCACGGCTCGGGAGATTAAGTCGGCTGTGCTATTGCACATCATTAATGTTAAATTTCACAACAAATATTGTTTCAGATGCTAATAAGTGAGTGCAGCACTTTTCACTTGTCAATTTTTGCTGATACAACAATCACGTTAAAAATCGATTGTCAGTTGTCAGATGTAAAGAACTGTGTTTTTTAATGTACCACTGGTAACTCCACCACGTCAGTGAAGCGGTTACTGAAGTAAGCTCACCAATGGTGAATATATGGTGAAAATAAAAACGTACCTAATGTTTGCATTCTACATTTTTTATTGACGCAACTGGCTCACATGTGGCACGTATGTTGCCTATCGTTTGCAGGGATTCATCAAGCCAAGTAACTTGCATTTTTTTTTAATACTTGACTTGACATCAAAACTCAAGCTTTTGAAAATTTGGTATTTGACTTGACTCGATTTACGGTGTGAGCTACTTGACTTGATATCAAGTAAAATTAAGCTACTTGATATTACTTGATAGCGATCCGTGAAATGCACACCGAAACGTTAAAATAGGGGATTCACCAAGGTTACATCAAGCAGGCCCCTGATTGCTCGATGACGACGTGCTGTTAAATAATAGAGCAGCGTTGATCAAGGATAACAGTGGCTGCTAGAGAATAATTGTTTATGTCTGATTTAAGTGATTTGTCTGTAATGGAATCGGAACCTTTTCAAAGCAGCGTCTCAGAATATATCGTAGATGAAATAGTGTCGGAATTTGGTGACATCGAAACAGAAGTAGAAAGTGCGGGGTCGGCGCCATAAATAGCCAGACTCAAAAATAAATACTTGACTTGAGCTTGTCCTGATTTCAAGTCAAGTCAAGTAATTAAAAAATCAAGTCAAGTAGTGAAACTCTGGTCGTTTGGTTTACTAACAAAGCAGTATTTCAACATAATTGTGTCTCACTAAACCACTGCACAATTAAGAGAAGTATTCCAAATATCACTAAAATTGTTTATGAAGGTAAAAAAACACGAATACTGTTGAAAACGCACATACAATTTCTCAACAGTTCTTCAAAACAAAAACGCCAAAGAAAAAGGGCTGTTGAAATAGCGGTGTTGCCAAGAGTGAGATAGTTCTGATGAAAGCTTGAGTGCTTACTTTCATCAGTTGAAAACAACATATATCTTCTGCTTAGAAGATTTTTTTCCACCTTTTTGGAAATAAGTATTTCTATGGAATATTCAGAATAATAAATCTGAATATAAAATATGAATGATAGTTTTTTTTTACTGATCTGATTTTTTATCATTTAACGGTATGTGCTATTACTGAATGATACTGAAAGCACATACCTTCCAAGACTCGATGAGACCTTCGCTTTCGTCCTGCGGATAAATGGTCACCCGGTGTTCGTCGACCATACCCGGTATGATGACGGTCATCTTGCGGGGCCCCTTGAAACCCAACACGTTGGTATCGTAGATGACGGAGGCGAGTTCTTGTCTGGGCGGCACCCCTTCTTTGGAGTTCGACTTGCGGGGGGAGACGCCGTTATCGAACACCGTGAACTGCGTGCCGAGCATATTGGAACGTAGTTTGCCTGAAATATAAAAACGTGTATATTAAGTAACTCTGTTGAATTCAAATCATAATTATTTGACCTATCCAAGTTTGCAAATTGAATATCCATTAAAGATGACTGCCACATGTTTCAGTTGAACTAATTGGAGATTTTAATTACAGAAGACTAGGGCAAAACAGTATTTCAAATAATCACATGTCAGTAAAAACAATGAATGATGTAAGAGTTCCCCAGGGCTCGGTTTTAGTTCCACCACTATATCCGATATATTTGTATACAGATGACACCTGCCCCGTATGTACAGGAACCAATAAAGCAAACAGTCAAGAAGGCCAATGAAGAAATGAAAATAGGCAAAGAATAGTTTTCGAATAAATTAGTTATGAATATGAAGAAGACAAAATTTATAAGATTTAGTCACTCAATACCAAATTTGATCACAGCCAATTCATAACATCCGATAGCATAACTATCACTCAAGAACCTTCTATGAAGTTTCTCGGGCTACAATGTGAATGAACAGTGCTTTCATTTTAATTGGTCCCAGTTTCAAAAGGCTGAAAAATATCAATTTTTTGAGCTAAGAGGTTAAAAAAAAAATTAATTGTAGTGTAAATTGTTTGTTTAGCTAGCTTTAAATACTGTTGAGTAAAAAATTTTATAAACTGTCAAATGTCAACATTATTGATATATCTTCCTTTTTTTTTAATGATACACTCTGTATATTATCACATGATTGGTTAGGGATGATAATGTGTTATCTCCAATGACTAAGAAGATATCAGGTGAAGTTGTTGAAGCTGTGTACACGTGACAGTTCAATTAAATGAATTTTTTTTTTGTATTTCGTGTAATTTTGTTTTATTACAATCGCAAAGCGCTTTCGGCTAACAAGCCATCATCAGTGCAATACCTGCAAGTAAGTACACTGCACTGATGATGGCTTGTTAGCCGAAAGCGCTTTGCGATTGTAATAAAACAAAATTACACGAAATACAAAAAAATTTTTCATTTAATTTAAGAAGATATCACCATATATTTTATCCATAAGCTCAATGAGTGGAAGAGAGAGTTGGATGGATCCGTCAGAAAAACTTTCTCTCTCCTACTCTTGAGCTTATGGATAAAGTAGATGTCGATGGATTCCTCATGATCATCCCTAACTGATCATAAATCAGTGGCGGATCCAGGGTACTGTTATGGGGGGGGGTAATAAATATTCTCATTTAAGAAAAGTAAAATTTGAATATATTTCTAATAGATATATGAAATAATAAAAACAAACAATAACGTGGTTCGGTATGTAGGAATTGCGAATAAAAGTATTTGAAACACTCAAATTACGATATTTTGAAACTTACTGGGTTCGTCCTCAGACCTTAGGACAGCATTATGAGCATTTTGGAATAGGCTTGGGGGGTATTACCCCTTTAACCCCCCTGGATCCGCCAATGTCATTAATCAGAGATTAATACATCAGGATGTTTTAGTCAAGTTGAATAAAGAATACCTAATATTATACAGTGAGGACCAAAAGTCCGTCGCCCCCCCTGTAACTTCTTCATATTTCAAAAAAATGTTAAATACATAAGTTGTAGGGTTTCATTCGATCTCTTTAATGGTTTAAGTTTCATTCATACAGAGTGTCTCAAAAAAGCACGGTGACTTAGAAGTTAATTTTTTTAATTGGGACACCCTGTATTTCATTGCATTATTACATTCTACATTGAATTCTGAACAAGTTTGATAAATGGTTTTCTATCAAAAAAGTTAATAGTTTTGGACTTATGAACACTTGTAAATAATTATTTCGACTACTTTTGCGCCAGTTCAATGAGAAAATCGTAACAAATGGATCACAATGTATTCCACTTTCCTATCCTAACTTTTTGAAAGCTATCCAATGTTGCAAACTGCTGATGGCACCATGTGTAACTTACCTCGTCGTACCATTTTACAATTGTTAGAGTTGTTGAATCTCACGAAAAACTAGTACAAATGAAGTTGAAACATTTTATTAACAAATAAAATAGTCCATAAATACAGATCAAGAATCATTAAAAACTGAAGAGATATTTTAATTTATAGAGAAATTTATAGAGAAAGAAATCAAGCGGTGAGAGGTCCGGTGAGCGAGCTGGCCACTCTGTTGTACCTCGACGTCCAATCCACCTACCTGGATACCTTTCATCTAAGTAATTTCTCACCTCCCGAAAATAGTGTGGTGGCGCTCCATCTTGCTGAAATGTTACATCCAAGTAAAATTCATGTGGGTTTTGCGCAACGATCTCATCGATACTGGGACTTATTGTGTCTTGCAGCATTTGGAGGTATCTGGGACCATTTAAATTTTCTTCCAAGAATATGGGACCTATAATGTGGTTATCTAAAATACCAGCCCAAACATTAATTTTCTGGGGAAATTTAGTATGCCCCTCGCGGAATTCATGGGGATTCTCATCGCTCCAATATCTACAATTCTGGGTATTCACATTTCTATTTAGGTAAAAAGTGCTTTCATCACTAAAGCAGATGTGTTGCAAATAAAGTCGATTTGCAACAATTCTTTCTGCCATGGTCTCGCAAAATTCAAGTCGCCGGTCTGGATCATCTTCAACCAATTGGTGCAAAATTTTTATTTTGTAAGGATGGAATTTATTTTGTTTTAAAACCCTCTTTACTGATGTTTTAGAAACATCACATGTCTCAGCTACTTGCTTAGTTGATTGTTGTGGGTTATTTACCATTTTGGCTAGTACTTAAATTTCAACATCTTCCGTAATTATTTTCGGCCTCCCAGATCTCGGAGCATCTTTCACGGTGCCAGTTTGGTTAAATTTTGCCACCAATTTTTGCAGATATTTTCGACACATCGGACGTTCTGGAAACCGTTCAGTGAAAATGCGAATAGCAGCGTGGTAATTTCGGTTAGCTTCACCAAATATGATAACGCCTTCAACTTTGTCTGCTACTGAACGAGCCATATTAATCAACAAGAGAAATTGAAAACCGTTTGAAACAAACTTTTGAAAACCTACAAAATGTCAATGACATTTGGCAAAAACAGATAAGAGTTTTTTTTCGTTGTCATGGATAAAATAAACGCGCCTAGCGTGCATAGCCTACCTCATTAATTTATTCGTGAACTGGTGCAAAAGTAGTCGAAATAATTATTTACAAGTGTTCATAAGTCCAAAACTATTAATTTTTTTGATAGAAAACCATTCATCAAACTTGTTCAGAATTCAACGTAGAATGTAATAATGCAATGAAATACAGGGTGTCCCATTTAAAAAAATTAACTTCTAAGTCACCGTGCTTTTTCGAGACACTCTGTATGAATGAAACTTAAACCATTAAAGAGATCGAATGAAACCCTACAACTTATGTATTTAACATTTTTTTGTAATATGTAGAATAAAGAAGTTACAGGGGGGGCGACGGACTTTTGGTCCTCACTGTATATTTAATTGTAAGGAAACAAAATCTCTCACAAACACTCACCCACGAATGACTCCCCTCCTCTGCTCAAATCCGTCGGATCTGTTGATATCAGATAATTACTCGTAGCGCTCTTCTTCCGTTTTCTGGCCGCCAGCAAAAACACCTTCTTGCCGTAGTCCTTCTCGAGGTGCAGGTAATACGTCGGATAGAAGCCTCTGTCCATGCCTTTCCTGTCCCTCGTGATGCGACACTTGTAGAGAACCTTGAGCAGGGCGGGTTGGAGCACAAACTTTTCCACGTTGCCCTCGATGTCTCCTTCCGTTTCCACGGCCTGCAAATAATTCATTTGAACATGCTTTATTGTCAAGGAATCTGATTTTACGGACTATACAAGGACAAACGGAGAGAATATTTTTCTTCTTAACACGCTTATATTAGCCGTACATGTATCTATCTATGTAAAAATATTTATAAAATTATTACATACACAAACACTGTTTTACTAGAATTCACAGAAAATTAACAGTAGGGTCAAATGATTCAGTAACAATCATTAGCAGGTTTCAAATTGATACAAAAAGTACTAATAGTAAATACATACCTAAAATGCAGGCATATTCCACGGCATTCAACTTGCAAATACGAATTATTAGCAAAATCTCTACAATACCTACACTCCAGACTTCCGAAAAAACCAGCAGCTCAGTTGTTCTTTTCAACAACACAGAAAACATTTAAAATTCAAATTGAAAATAATAGTAGTTTATGTATCAAGTGAGTAAAGTGGTACTTTTTTTTACGAGTAAAAAAAACACTTTACTCACGAGTTTCATATAGTATTTTTTCTACAACTGTCAAAAAAAAAAACCAATTCATATTTTTTTGCAAATATGCAATGAATTTGGCATATTTTTATTCATTCATTATTCAAACAAAGTTCGAAGAGTATGCCGGAGAGTTGAGTTTCAAACAGATGAAACGAATAATTTCAACAGAATCGAAATCCCTTTCTCTTCACACTATCCTGTAAAATGGAAAATTTGAAACGAATATTAAAATAAGATATTCATCGAGGTCAATATTATTATTATTAATGTTGACTTGACTTTCGAATAACTAGTCCATCGAAGTAACTTTTCATTTTCTTAGATTTGTATTCAAAATGAATAAACAATCTTCGAGAAGCAACGAATAACTTTTTCCTTCTTTGAACTATATCAAGGAAATGTCATATTTGCACTATCCACGATTTTCTCCGTTCAATCTTCATCACTTTTCATTTATACTTAACTTAAATTTATAGTTATCAAGAATCCGTTATCTAGATAGATGCCTAATTTCACAAATTACATTAATTATTGTTGTCAACTATTTTCTGACGGCCAAACAGCCATAGCTACCTTGGATTACCTAGTGTAGATTAGGTCCAATAGTTCCTTAGCTATTCTTTTGAATATATTCGCCGCGATAGTTTAGAATTTTGATAATACTTATTTAATAGTAAGAATGCTAAGAATATTATTGTGAAACATTTGTATATCAGATATTTATAGGTTATTAATTGCCAAAGAAAATGAGACCTGTCTTTATGATAGGATTTTGTTATCATTCGGATCTGTCACTGTTGTTGCATGAAACTGCAACAGACGTTAAAAAAAGGACACTTTTTTTACGCTTTTCCGTTTAATAATGAAGTCGTATGTTGATAGTGAAATATTGTAATACTTTACGCACACAAAACACACAAAAAAAGTGGACTTATTTTGACAGTTGTAGAAAAATAACCTATTAGCTCCACATATTATACAAAAGTTGAAACAAAGTTTTGAAGTTACAGTTACCTACCCTACGTGGTTACATATAAATTATTATTGTAATCAGGAAAATTTATGGAGTGAGAAAAATTTAAATTGTTTATAGAAGATAGTAAGAGATGTCTGAAAAATAAAAACAAAATATAAGAGCCATCAGTTTTATTATTTTAAAAATAGGTCTCCTTTGATAAAATGTAAAGTGATGTTGAGGAAATTGTGATGAATAAAAATACTAGTAGAGTAGATGTTTTCAAGAGAAATGGAAATAATGGAAATAGAAGATAAAACGTGGACATAGCCGGTGATAGTGATTGAGCAATGTGTTTTAACTCTTCATTTTTGAGAAGTGATCAAGTTTTCTTATCAACATGAGTTTATATTGTTAGAGGACAACCAATCATCAACTATTCAAGAATTCAAGATGGAAGAATATTCTCACCACGGTTTTTGATTGTCTTTTATTTGAGTTTGTTGACATTTTGGTAAACCACTTATCGACGAAGAGAGCAGAAGAAAACTCAAAACGGGCGCAGGGTTACAGTTTGCCAGTCTACTTGTCCCGTGACGAAGCTGCCGTTACATGACACATAGTTGTGTAATAGGAGTATCGGTCAAATGTGCCTATCTGAAGGAAGCAACGACCATACACACACAGAGAGAGAGAGGAAAGTTTATGAAACAAAATAATAGGAATGTTAAACATGAGTAAGGGACCACGGATCTAGATGGTCATTATCCCAAATGGTATTTGGTACATTGTAGTATCCACAGCTCAAGAATTTGTACATATTTGGAACAAAGATCTTCCATGGATGTACAGTGTGCCTGATAAATATCAGCATTTGAATTAGGAGGAATATAAGTACAGCCTATATAGTTATTATTATCACTCCTGAGTTCGACAAAGAGTTCTGCATAGAAATTATAATTAAATGAGTTTACAAGCCTGGGCGGGAATTTTTTCGTAATAGCAATCACAACACCTCCACCATTGATCTTATTTGAATTCCCTTCCGATAATAATTCACATCAAATCTGTAACTCTACGCAAATTTCCATCAGATCTCAAGGTCGATGTTGTGATACCACCTTTATATCAATTATAGAAAGTAAAGTTATCGAAACTTAAAGATGTTGAATGAGGAGTCCCCCAAGGATCCGTTATGGGCCCTCTCATATTTCTATTATGTCAATTACCTCCCACTAAACATTAATGATGACCACACCGTACTATAAGCTGATGAGACAACCTTAGCTACAGATGCCGATACTTTGACTGAAATGGTTTATAAGCTTAATATATTGGCCGGAAAATTCACATCATGGTGCAATAAAAACTCCCTAATAGTTAACTCCCATAAACCTGTAGTTATGCAATTCTCCCCCAGAAATCAATTGTTTAATGAGTTCTCTATCAAGGTTGGAAGAGATAACATTCATCCTTCACTCGTAACTGAGTTTTTGAAAGTAATGCTGAATAGCAATGCACAACAGCTCTTTGAGCATAGCCCTCTGTATAATGGAATAAGATTCTTCAATTATCTCCCACCATCCATGAAAAATATAAAAGACTCCTAAAGAATTTTTTAGTGGAGAAATGTGTGTATAACATTTCCACCGATTTTATGTGTAAAAATGTACTTGTTTGTATCATATAGTTGTACCCACCCCACTGACTTGATGAATGAAATTGGGTTTGTCCACAATAGGATTGACAGGGATGTTTCCATTATCATTGGGTGTTGAAGCAACTGGAGAAGATTCGTCATCTTCTATATCCATTAAATCACTGGTGGCATTATTGGTTAAATCTTCTACAGTTGTTCCTGCAAAAGTATTTACACTTTATAATTAAAATGCATAGCTGAAGGTAGGAGGATAATACCACTAAAAAAGTTTTACTGCACCAAACTCTCAATAGTGTTCTTATATATATAGACTGAACCAGTAGATTTTTGCATATACAGATTTTAGATACTATTCATTGTTTTATTACAATTAGCAATTGCAATTATGCCCTCTTTAAAAAACTTAGCACAAACGACTGTCAATGAAAAATAATAAGAAAAGGTTTAGGGGCCAGGTTATTCTCTAAAAAACTTTTGAAGGGGCATGATATGCGATTTGACTATTTTGATTAGCGTAAATTTTTCATGTAAACGTTTCAATCGTGAATCTGTAATGGCTAAGCGGTCTAATTCTCGGGACATAATGAGTAATGAAGTAATGAAAATATTATGATGTACATCTAATAAACGAGTTACTTCCCCCTAGGGTATTCCATATGAAAAGCTTGGGTTCCTGTCTGATTCCAAATTCTGTAACGATATTTTCAAGTCATAGCTTTCAAGATTGCTATATTGTTTGCAACAAATGTTTTTTATTTCTCAATAGATGAAATCTACTCTTACACTGCTAATATAACTCTAGTAATTAAAAAAATCCAACATAGTAAAAAGAAATCTGATATATTGAAAAAATCCAATATATTAAAAATGAATCCAGTATAATATTGGATTTTTCTTCACCCTTAAACGCTTTTATACAATATCTTTCAATATCAGAACGTTCTTCCAAACTGTTATGTCTGTACTTACCATCCAAACTATCACTGCTAGGCAATATCGATATAATATGATCAGGATTATTGTCTGTATTCATTAAATACTGAAGAGGTCCATCATAACCTAAGACAAACATGTTCAAATTTTTAAACATTCTCACAAATCATTTCAATACAGGAATAGAATGTTAGGAGGAAGCAAGTCAATCAAACTTGGGTTGTAGAGTTCCTGTTTAACATCGCTTATAACTCACCATGCAATTCTTTCTGAGTAGCACTATTACTTCTCGTTTTGGCAGAATTGCTACGAATATCCGAAATATGGATCATACCAGAAGTCAGTCGTTTCTGCTTCATCTTCTGTTCCATTAACTGTCGCTGAAAACAATTATTACAAGAGACCTAGAACATCTCAAATAAACTAATGGAAAACTTACTTGGTGTTCCAATTTTTGGGTTCTAACGTCCATTTCTAGCATTTCTGTCAGCAAGTTTAATCAATTGTCAATTCACATTACGTACCAATTGCGTTTGTTGTTGATTATTGTTACTCTTGGAGATGAAATTTATCGATTTTGTGTTATCAGGGACATAATATATTTCTACATATTTAATAAAACTATTCAAGTTCGATGAAAACAAACAAACTTCAGCTGTCAGACTGTCAGCTGTCACCGCCATTTATATAATCCTAAGACCGGATTTTCATGCATACGATATCCGACGATCCGATGGTACGAAAATGTTCTCATTGGTTGAATTGGTAAGTGTGACAACAAATTCAAACATTCAGAACATATTTTCAACCAATCAGAACATTTTCGTACCATCGGATCGTCGGATATCATATGCATGAAAATCCGGCGTAAAACAAACATGGCATCACTGGCATCAGCCTGTGCAAAAAAAAATTACGCCGGGTACACATGACAGCTCTCGCTTATGGCGTATTGTTTTCCGATTGGCCGCTGACTGAGAAAGTGAGAACATGTCATTCTGTATCATTCATTCACCAATCCGAAAACAATACGCTGTAAGCTCAACTACAAAATGTTGGCATATGAACCCGGCATTAGCGGATGGACATAGCCATAGCAAAAATAAAGGCTCAGTGTCGGAGTCAACATAACTTTAGCCGTTTTCGATTAATGGCGTTTGGTTCTGGTAGCGGTTGACATAAAAATGACAGCAATTTACTTTCTGGTACTGTTAATGACGTCATAGCGAATAATGAAACGATTGTGTTGGTTAGTGGTTGCGGTAATCAATCGATACATTCGTTTCATTATTCACTATGACGTCATTAACAGTACCAGAAAGTAAACCGCTGTCATTTTTATGTCAACCGCTACCAGAACCAAACGCCAATCGAAAACGGCTAATGTTTACAAGCGAGGGCGTTATACATGCATATTGAGTCCGCATTCAATCGGTAAGTTTCGTATATGCCCGCCTATTTCATTCAAGTTTTTCTTTATCAGCTGAATTTTGGTCTTATCTTATCCTTTGCAAATCTCAGAGCAAATAACGCATCTAGTTCCATTGTCCTCTGAACTGAATGTTTACATCCCCTCAGTCCCCTTGACCATATTATTTCATTGTTGAGAGAGATGGACATCGTGGTTGTCTACGAATCTGTTATGTTTGAGTAGAGAGGGCATCACATGTTTATTATTGCTCTGAGTTGCAAATTAATACATTTGATTTCAAAGTTGATGGTTTCATCTAGTGGGCTATAGCCAAAAAAATTGGATCGAGCTTGAGCTCATTTTGTATTCGCGTGTTTTCAGAAAGGTACCTTCTTTTCGCTGGATCACGACATCGTGGACTAATAGAATATCATTGCACCTGTACCATTTTGTACATGAAGGTTCTCCAACCTTCCGATACGAGGCACCTACCTTGCACTTTCAATTGGAGAATTCAGCATTAAGTCACGACCCTTGTCCGAAAATATTTGAATCTGTCGAACAAGTGCTAGCGTCGCGCGCCACGCCTTTTTTACGCATTCTGATTGGCGAATTGGTGAATCGTGTCGAGAATTCGCCAATCAGAATACGTGACCCGCGACGCGAAAAGCAAAAACGATGCATTGGGAATTCACTCTAAGTCGCCATTTTCCTAGCGATAGCAGCGACACCATTGGTCTATTTACTCTCCTATAAAAGTTTGATACACTTTCAATGAGTCTGATAGATGGCTCTCGCGATTACATCCAATACATTTCTCACACATAATCCCAGCCATTTCTTCAGTAAATTTTGAAAATAATCACTCATACATACATCCTACATAAAAAATGTGTGTGATTTTAAGCTTGAGGTTTGCACTTTACAACAGTGTTATTAAACATATATGCAGGGTACGAATAAGCGATTATTTTCAACATTTACTTTTATGAATATGAAAATGAGGCAGGAGTAAAAAGGTTTATTTTTTGGAATGTATAAGTAGGACCTGTCACACTACTTTGTAATTGTTGCATATAGTCCAAAGAGGGTATGGGTTGCTGCTTCAGTATAATAATTCCATATTTACTAAATTATTCATGATTTTCGGATCATCCGCAAACATCTCCATGAAGTGCGACAAAACACATTTTAGGTACACAAATACTGGCATATTTTATTTGCATGAAAAGGTATGAGTCTTCAGAAATGATTTTAACTTTTCCTTTTTCTTCTCCGATCATTTTTAGCAGAGTTATGACCGATGAAATATTCGGCTCCCTCAGAACTTCCAGCGGCGGGTAAGCGTGAACCTGAACGTTGATGTCGGCGTTCAATCACGTTTTCTGAGAAAACGAGCGTATTTTTTAAGAAATTACTAGAAATAATTATTGTGAAGAATTGAATTGTCTTTCACCCTGTTGAGTTGTTTTTTCGATAAATCTTATACTTTCCAAGATTACAGGTACAATCGATACTCGTCTCAAAACCCAATTGTACTGGATTAAATAAGAAATTACAAAAAGAAATATGAGATATCACTGAAAGAACTGATTTTTTCTTGAATAATTGATTTCTTTCACCTTCCTGTTGTTGAACTATTTTTCAGAGTTTCTGATCTAAAATTTGAAAAAAAGATAGCTGATGTAAGTCCTATACCAATATTTTTGTTCTGGATCATTGGCTATTACTATGTACCTATTTCAAATTGCAATAAGTTATTTTCCATTTTCCAATTTTCGAAACTATGCAGAAATCCTTAGTGCCCGCGAGCAAGTTTTATCAGTGCTAGGCACAGCTTTGGTTAGCGAAACATGTCGTGGTGTCAAATAAAAGTTTGTGAAGATCGAATCGTCTCCTGTCGATATAGTTACTACGGATCTTCATGAATTAACAGAAGTCAATCAGGAAAATCCAAATCCAAAGGAAAATTTGAAATCATAGCCATTTTTAAATTTTGAAATTTTTCAATGATTGTTTTTTAATTTTTAAATTTTTGAATTTTTAAATTTTTAATTTTAGATTTTTAAATTTTTAATTTTAGATTTTTAAATTTTTAATTCTTAAAGTTTTAAATTTTTAAATTTTTAAATTTTTAAATTTTTAAATTTTGAAATTTTTATATTTTTAAATTTTTATATTTTGAAATTTTGAAATTTTGAAAATTTTAAATTTTGAAATTTTTAAATTTTTAAATCTTTAAATTTTCAAATTTTTAAATTTTTAAATCTTTAAATTTTCAAATTTTTAAATTTTTAAATTTTCAAATTTTTAAATTTTTAAATCTTTAAATTTTCAAATTTTTAAATTTTTAAATTTTTAAATTTTTAAATTTTTAAATTTTTAAATTTTTAAATTTTTAAATTTTTAAATTTTTAAATTTTTAAATTTTTAAATTTTTAAATTTTTAAATTTTTAAATCTTTAAATTTTCAAATTTTTAAATTTTTAAATTTTTAAATTTTTAAATTTTTAAATTTTTAAATTTTTAAATTTTTAAATTTTTAAATTTTTAAATTTTTAAATTTTTAAATTTTTAAATTTTTAAATTTTTAAATTTTTAAATTTTTAAATTTTTAAATTTTTAAATTTTTAAATTTTTAAATTTTTAAATTTTTAAATTTTTAAATTTTTAAATTTTTAAATTCTTAAATTTTTAAATTTTTAAATTTTTGAATTTTTAGATTTTAAATGTTCTTTATGAATCTTTAATAACATTTTTATTATTATTTATTTATTTATTATATTAATTATTATATTTGACTGATTGTTTTGTTTTCAATTTAATTTTAATTTTATGTGGTTCTGACAATTTTAGTACATAGAACAAATGTTATTATTTCAATTTACATTTATTTATATTTATACACGCTTTGTCAATAAGATATTGTTCTTTGATAATAAAGCATATTTTGATTGATCGATTTCTAAATCTGAAACGCTTTTTTAATGAATAGCTTTTTTAATAAAAAGTTCTTTAATTTGAGTTCCACTACAAGTTGAAAAGATATCAAATAGGAAACAGTCTCTTCATCGCAATTATATCTTTTCCATTACAAAAAGAGTAACTTTTACAAACTGGTTGTTTCCTAGGAAGCTCAAAATCCAAATCAGTGATAGGCGATCAGATCTTCATGCTAAAAATAAATCATTAGTGAACTAGATCAGGATGGATAAGCACTACCTATTATACCTTCTCGTTTTTTGGAAATGTAATTTTTTCGATAAAAATCGACAAACAAAGCAGTCACGACGAAAGTTTGGCAGAAAATAAAATAACTCGGGGCTTTCGGATAAGTGCAGTCGGACATCGATAGGGCCCGCCCAAAACTGAACATGACGAACAAAAATTGGACCTGAAAAGAAAATTTAGTTTGAATAAAAAAGAAGTGAAATAGAATACATTTTTCTACAACTGTCAAAAAAGTCTACTTTTTTGTGTGGTTTGTGTGTACGTCAAGTAAGTATTACAATATATCACCATCAACGTACGATTTCATTATTAAACGGAGAAGCGTAAAAAAAGTACACTTTTTTACGATTGTTATACCAGGCGACAGAAATTGTATGCGACAACAATGACAAATCCAAATATACAGTGACCGCCAAAAAGTATGTACCATATGGGAAAAAGTTTATTTTTAGAGAATTGAAAAAAAAATTCTTGGGAAAAGTTTGTGCATGTCCGATAACCTAAAAATCGATTTTTAACACGTCACGTGATCGCTGGTACGGCGGCAAATTGAAAAAAATTACCATGAAAAGGCAATAAGTGGGGTAAAATGGCAAGATATCGAAAAAAGTTATTTGAAAAATTTGCTTGGAATTTAATTTTATATACAAATACAAAGTTTGAAAATATAATGGAAGAACATTAAAAATTACTATTTTTTAAAAATATTTTCCTAGCTTTATGAAAATATCAAGTTATTTTCTTATGAATAGCTTGACCATACTGAATCATTTGATTTATATGACAATGACAAATCTTTCACCAGAGAGCACTAAATTTAAAAAATCAGATTTTGTCAGATCCCTAACTAACAGTTATCTAACAGTTATATCAGAATTCCACGACCATTGTGATGACATGACACTCCTGAAACATGGTGTTTTCCAGATTATAAACAAGTTTCGATGATAATCGTGCCAGAGCGTTTCACTTCGCATGCAATCATCGCAATAAACGTGGAATTCTAATATAACTGTTAGATACGAACCAAAGTAACAGCTAGGGTTCTGACAAAATCTGACGACTTTTTTAATTTAATGCTCTCTGGTGTGGAGAAAAAAAAGAATGTTTTGTCATTATCATTGGAGTACAAATGTTTACTACGATCAAGCTACTCATACGAAAATAACTTGATATTTTCATACAGCTGGTAAAATATTTAAAAAAAATAGTGATTTTCAATTTTCTCTCATTGTCTTTTCAAACTGTGTATATATGTATATAAAATTAAATTTTGAGCAATATGACAAAAATCTTATATAGTATGTAATATATATATTGAATTATTGAATTACATTGAAAGTTTTCATATTGATCTCTCTAAAGTACTAATTAGAGAAAAAAGTTAAGAAACGTGCGAAAATCGCTTATTCTTCTGTATGGAACTGATACACATAAAATTATGAGATAAAATGACATTTTCCTGAAATTCCATTAACATATTTTTCAAATTTTATTATTCTATGATTTTTTCATTTATGAACAGATTTCGATAGAATTGTGACCAGTGATATAACAAGACCTTCTCAATACATTGGTGTATTCCGAATTTTGATAAAAGTTCTGAAATTGAATTGGTGGGTTGATTAAACTGCATATTTTTCAAATTTCATTTCAACTTTTTTATTGATTGACGCATTTTAATGTTATTTACATATGAACCATTTGAATCCAGTGGTGTAGTCAGATTTGTTCTAAAAAACTCGCTAGTAATTTTTCTTTTAGTTTTTTGACCTTGAAAAATAAGATTAGTTGGCCCTGGAAATGGAGATTTATTCATGAAATTTGGTATCCTACTAGACTTTTGAATGTCTACCTAACGAAAAGAAACTCATTCCAATCAGTTTAAAAAACGTAATTTTTTTAAGGGTGCTTCTATCTTAACTGGGTCACACTGTACACGATGTTAGGGCAGTACAACATCTGCCGGGCCCGCTAGTGTACTATAAAAATACTAGGTACTGGTGATTTTATTCGAATTGTTTTGAGGTTTTCATTTGTATTTATTGGAAGCAGAATATAGCATTTGTAATTAAAAAAAAAAACGTAAAACTATTTAGACTTTGCAACACTTGTACTTGAGTTTTTATTTTGTAGATAGATTAATAGAGAGATAGATAGATATATATTTATTACCTTGCTTGCCATTTTTACAAATGTGAGGTTCGTTATTAAAAATATATAAATATATATATAAATACAGTACAGTTTTTTTGTAAAGAAATAAAAAATATCAGAAATCACAGTTATGGAGAAGTCAACATAAAAGATGAAATATCCTATTCATTCAGGTTGATTTATGCAAAAATTCCTCAAATTCCGCAATCGTATAGAAAACATTTTTAACAAGTATATTTTTTAATTCTAATTTGAATTTTTTGAGAGACATAGTTTTCAAGTCTCTCGGCAGCAAGTTATATAGATGTGTACCAGAAGAGTTTGGTGATTTTTTGTAAGACATATGGTTGAATTTTTTTTGGTATATATTTGAGTGGCTTCGCGTATGATGAGTATGTACATCTGAATGCTTCGTAAAGACATCAATGTTTTTATGAATATGTATAAGAATCTTATTTACGTAAATTCCTGTTGAAGTTAGAATCCTATATTTCTTGAAAGTTTCCCTACAGGATTCTTGACATTTAAGACCAAAGATGAGTCGTATCAACCTTTTTTGCAGAACGAAATTTTCCATTCCTTTTTTTTCAGATAACGTTCCAAATAATAAACAATAACATAACATTTTCAAAGAAGTACTATTGTATAAAAAATTATGGATAATTTTTTGGTGTCGTATATTTTCACCAGACTACTGAATATCATCTCCGATCATAACTTTTGGATACCTCACAAGGCAAAATACCTACTATTTGCATTTGGGTTAAAGTCCGTTTGAATATTATACTCCGTTTCCAGGAACTGTCAATACTGGTTAACAGATAATAGACGAACATAACCACGTGGACGAACAAATTTGGGGCACCTACAATGACCGAGTGCCCCCCACCATAGTATCTTACTCCCATCCATGTTACGAAAACCATTCCACCATGATGATACAGATGTAGAAAAGACACCTGTCGGTAACTTTTACGGAGCACAAAAAATACCTGGAAATGGAAATCCTTATGAAAATATGACATTTTAGGCGTGGAGGAGTGTAGATGAAATGAACAAATTATTTAATTCACGGTGGAGAAAAACTCAAAGTCATCTCTACTTTAATATAACCACCAAATGTTAGTGATGGTAGAACGATCAAAAACTATCGATCAGTTCAATCCCAGTAAACATGAAACGTTTATGAAACATTTCAAAAGTACTGTAGTTGTGAATAATCGAAACATTTTTGAAACATTTCGAGACAGGTTATTCTGATATATTTAGAAACATTCCATATTTACATAAATTTTGGACAATTTAAACATTTCAAAATAACTTCAAAAGAGACTGATCGAAACGTTCAGGTAATGAGATTTATGAAATGTTTCAAAATGATTCATGAAGTTCAAAACATATCATGATGCCTTAAAACAATACAATTCAATGACTCTTGGACATTCGAAACATTTCAATCAACTCTGAGTGTGGATAATCGACTCGTTTCATTTTGTACCGTTTCAGAAATGTTTCAATAGTATCATATAATATTTCTGAAACATTCCAAGATGGTTTATTTTGATATACTCGCCAAAATTTCATATTTCAATACATTTTTGATACTTGAAATATTTCAAAATAACTTCAACTGAGAATAATCGAATCGTTCAGAGAGCAACACTTCTGAAATGTTTCAAATGATTCATAAAAGTTCAAAATATATAGGTATGCTTCAAATCAATGCTTTTGAAACATTTCAAAATAAAACGTCACGAAAGAACATCAATCAGTTTGATATACTTAGAAACAATTCATATTTTACCTAAACTGTAACTGATTGAAACCATCTAATATAACAAAATTTTAAATAATTTGATACATTATATTCGCAGTAACATAGAAACGTTTAAAAAATGTTGAATTGATCTCTTTGGAATCATTTCAAATGAACATTAAATGGTGTATATTTGAAAAATTTAAAAATAACTTTAAGTGTGAATAACTGAAACCTTCAATTTTGCATCAGTTCAGAAATGTTACAAAAAAATTGATTAGTACCTATATCATGTGTATACCAAAATATCCTCAATTATGAATCACGTGTTTACCAAAATATCCTCAATAATTATGAATTAAAGAAATATTTCCAAAGAGCTAAAATTGACTAACTGAAATAATTTAAGTCTTTTTATTCCTAGGTACCGAATTACCGAAACATTTCATTTTAGCATCTTAACAAAAAACAAAAACAAATTATTGATATATTGAGTATGTGATTCATTCAGTAACATTTCGAAATCAATAAAATTTTGATAGAATACAACCTCAATAATTGAAATATTCCAAAAGGACTCCAATTGCGAATGATCGTAACATTTTTTACCATCATCGTGAATGATTATATCTACTTATTATTTTCCTTATCTGTCAAAATTTATTCGCTGAAAACTCTCTTTCCTTTCCTTTGCGTATTCGGCAACTTAGTTACGCGCACGAGCAACTTAGAATGAAATAGCGCTAAGAAAACAAACTTGAATCCAGGCAAATTTTGAGAAATGTCAACAAGCAGCGGGAAAAACGTAATAAGTAACACGGAATGCATCAACTGTTAACATCCTCGGCAAGCGACAAGGCTGGGCTTCGCCTCGGTTTTGCCTCGGCTCGTACTCGTTCACCTCGAATGTTAACACGTCTTTACATTCCTTGTCCTTAAATAACTATTAAATGCAATAAGGGAGGCTTATTGCAGATAACGGCTACATCCATCGATTTATCGAAAAGTTTATTATTAGGGTATTGGAAAAAAAATTCTAGGGAAAAGATTGTGATAACATAATCGATTTTGACACATTCAAATAAAAAAAATACTCATAATTTGGTCGTGTACCGTATTGCTGTGATTCGTGAACCATCTTACCGTTTCCAGACAATCGAACAATTTCAACCATAAGAAATATCGGCAAGCTATTAATATTCGTAGTCCTTCTTCACTTCTGGAATAGTCTATAGGTATGCAAGCATCAAAGGCTCTACTATACTCATAGTAATACTGAAAAAAAAGTCAGATTTCAGGTTCCTTCGACTATAATGAAAAAAAAAAGTATATTGTGTAACTAGTACGGAAAATAGGATATTTATCCTGTTTCCGTACGAGTTGTACACTATACTTTTCCGACGACCAACATGAAAAACATAGTTATGTCGGAACCTCCACAATTAATGTTACATCATTCACATCGCATATTTTTACACTGGTCGATCCAGCTCGTCTCAGAGCTCCGTTTATAGCGAATGCTTAGGCAACCTAGAAGGAATAAAATAAACAATTGTTATTTCCCTAGTAGCGAACACTATATCTTGACAAAAAGTTTGTTTCATGAGAAACCCTATAGGTCCTTATGATTTTATAGAGTTGTTTCGAATGATATTAAAAAACAATTTTTCAAAATCAGATTTTCTTATTTCAGAAGTTGTCACATATTGTTTTTTTGAACCTACTTCATGATACATGATAAATTTCCATAGCCTTTGGTTTTGTTGATATTACAGCTAACATGAGTAATTAATAAACTCCAAATCAAAGTTTAATTTAAAACTTTTATTCTATAAAGCAATTATTCTCTTTGTCCTAAAAAATTGTTTCATAAATCACCTTATAAAGCCTTTATACAGCTTGTATAATATTTCTTTGTTTTCACGAATAAATTAAAGGTGTTACAGAAACCATATAATCATTATGAAGTACTCAAAACACTCTTTTGATATGGTTTCAAAGCGGTCTTATAATGCGTTTCAAAATATCTGAAGCCAAAACCCAGCTTCACTTTTATAATGCGAGTTGTGTGAACAATTATACAACAATGTTATATAAACGTTTTTCTACAAACACAAAAATGTCACAGTCAAACTCACTAAGTGATAAAATACTCCTCAATTCGGCATTATAAAATATTTCAGTCCCATAAGGCAATTATTTTGCTACTTGGGTTATGCTCCGGGGATATTGAGTCAGTTGTGCAGAAAGAGAAGAGCCGAATCTATTGAAACTACGCATACCCCACCCTCAGGTTTCGACCATCCAAGTAGGTATATTTTTTATATGGACTTTTCAGGTTTTGTCGAAACGAAATTTGCCACAAATATGCTTGCTGTTCCGATCCTACTCTACTCCTTTCGACTGATGCGCGGAGCTGCGATAACTCGACGTAAAAACTCGTAAAATGACAACAGGGAGGTTGTGAGTTGGGAGTGTCTACATAACCGAATGGTACTCGATGGAATCGATAAAGGTATCAGGTGTTCAGATATTCTTCTCTGCATGAGAAATTGGAAAATTTTAATTTATATTAATAATAATAATAATCATAAACACTCTGTTCCATATATGATTTTTTTTTTGAAACTTTTCAACAATAACATACACCGTGATTATCTTCTCAAAAAATTTGTTTCAGTTGAAGGAAATACCTATGCTACTCACGTAATAACTGTCTTTTCTATGTTCCTAGTTATTATTCCAATCTCACTAGCCATTCGCCAATTACCATGTTGCAAAAAAATAATAATAGTATTTTTCAATAGATATCTTCACCCTTTCACCCTTTATGAGGTAAGAAGGAGCTGTAGAGATAGAGACAAATTAAGTATAATCGTTGGCCAAAGGAAACGGAAACAAGAGCAAGAGGAACAAATTGAGAGGGAAGGTAGAGACAAATTGAGAAAAAATGTTGTATTTGAAAATCTCGAATTCTATGAAGAACTGGTATATCTTCGCAATACCTCGTCGTACTTTCAAAAATTAAAAATTAGCCTACATGAATGGGAATTCATCTATGTTTGACAATATAGAGTGTCCATTGAAAAAAAAAACTAATGTTCGCTATCATTAGCTTTTTTACGCCCTTCATATAAGAATTGGTAATTCCAGAAAACATAATATTTTGAAAAATCCTCCTTTGTCTAAGAGATTTTCAACTGTCCTGGTGGTCTAGGGAGACACTGTATAAAGAAACCAAAAGAAATACCTCTAATATGAAAGTTATGTTCACCAAAATTTGAACGATATTATATATCAGCAGAAGTGTTTTGATTTCGAACGGTTTTCTGTTTTTCATCCATTTGGGTCCGATATGTTTAACAGTGTACCAGTACATGCCAAGGAATCCCACTATGAATAACGGAGACATTTCAGGCCAGTCTTCAGTTCTGGGATCTGAAACAAAATAAAATATGAAAAAGTATGAAGAGGAAAGAACTAGGAAAATGCAATATTCAAATGTTGATTAAAGTACTGTTCAATGCAAAGACAGAGAGGGCGGAGAAACATTTCGGATCATTCGTATTGATTCTAAATTGAAAAACGTAAGTTTTTCTGTGAGAAGTAATTTTTATTAAAAAAATTGGTCCCATACTACTACGTAGGTGTATATAGTAGGTGTATACAGTATCGGAAAGTTTTCATCGGGGTATAGACAAATCTATGCGAGCAACAAGGAACGCAATGATATGATAATACCACATAAATAAGAGAGACGCACTACTGTATGACTCCCCTACTACCTCGTCCGACGAACAGCCACGTCGATATCCCTTTCTCGAGCGAGTCGAGGAGATATTGTAATGCTCTCTCAACATAATAGCAAGCTATTCTTTACGCTCCTATGAAACCAGCATACCCCGTTAAAAACTTTCCGATACTGTATGGGAGTAAAAAGGGTAAAAACATCGGTCGGCGATGACGCGACGACTATCGTTATCAAACTATCTCCCAAAAGAACTCTGAGCTTTGTTTCAGATATCTGACTGAATCTCTCAACCCGGAAAATCAGAGTGTTTCTTGATCTACTCGCCACTAGGTGGGGCGGCTTACACCCGTTTCATCAGCGCGAGACCAGATTGACCAAATGACGGAATTGTGGGATTATTCAGACAAGGAACAGATGGCTTCAAAGCTGTCTGTAGTGACCTACCCTGTACTGATGACGAGGCAAGAACCTCGAAACTAGTCTGCAGGTGGTCCCCCTTTCCGAATCAAAACAAAATTCTGCCATTTGGTTACAGGGAGCGCTTGCAATTGTTTCCTCTGCAATGAGGTACATTGCACAAGTATCTGTTGGATATAATTCAATACCAGTCGTGGTATTAGCCAGGTATTTGCCACAATTAGCCTACGTAGTAGATGTATATGGGAGTAAAAAGAGTAAAAACGATCTCCCAAAAGAACTTTGAGCTCAGATATCTGAAAGAAATAATAATTCACTCAATAATTTTTAATTAAACTGGAAAAAAAGAACTAACTATATAAAAAATTTACATATTAATAGGTTTGTCTCGAAAATGGGACGTCAGGATCATGCACAGATCACTAAAAGTGAACAAATATGAATCTTAAATGAACACTCCGCATCTACAGCGTATGATTATGAATTCCTATAACTGGTTAAAAAAAACGGAAAAAACCCAAAATTACACCCAGAAAAAAAACCGAACAAAAACAGGAAAAAAAAACGGAAGAAAAGCCCCTACGAAAAAAATAGAATTGCCACGCACTCAAATGTCTACGTAAGGTTAGTTCGTTCTGGTTAGATCAGACTAAAATATTACTCCTCGCAAAATGCATGTATTAAATATCCACGCACTAAAATGTCTACGTAAGGTTAGTTCGTTCTTGTTAAATCAGATATCGTAAGTTTTCCAAAAATCTCCAGACTTGATAGATCATTGATAAAATCTCATTCACTCCCTGATATTTAGTTTGTGACGCTTATCTACGTCCTGTAAAGTATGAGGAACCAATTCAAAATTATTCCTGTACAAGAAAAAATTGAATTTATTTTTTTTTTTACTCCAAATTGATTGACATGAATGATGATATGCGTCTTAAGGAATTCAATTAGTCTCTTTTTGACTAGTTTTTTAATGATTTTCGCAAGAGTTTTGGTGAAAGAAATATTGTTAATTTTTCCAAATATGTACTGCTAAGGGTACTCACCATTATTTTCATATAGTACACGAAAAGACCCTTTGTATAATATATTCAATATCAGCGCCATAATGAAATATTCAAAATCAACACTACACACTCCTAATTCTTATGCACGATTCAACATAATTGAGTTTTGCTCATTATGGTTCTTCGAGTTCAATGAATATTAAAAGAAATAAAATTAGCTTTTGTGAACCCAGGTTTTAACAGTGACACGCAGATACTATTTTTTAATCCGATGCTTTGGTTAAAAATTTTGAGATAATGATATAAAGTGATTACTTTTGTTACGGCTTTTCATTGTTTTTTTTTAGTTCTGGATTTCCGCAAACAGGACAATCCTGTATTGTTCAGAAAACATCCTGAGAGCCGAGTGGTAGTACGTAGGAATTAGTATGTTCTGAAGGCTGCATCCTCAGGAATACCTCCCGAGGCAGCGATTTCCAAATCTTTGCCATTCGGTAAAAAAACGAGCCCTGGGAAAGAGATGTTTGGGCATGTCTCCAAAGTGATGGCATATGGATGTGAGGACAGCTCGACGGGCCAGTCTCGATGGGACCCCTAACGGTGGAACGATTGATAGAATTTCGGAAGAGCATCGTCCATGAAGAAATCTATAAAAGAAAAACAGATCGCCAACCTTTCTGCGATGTTCCAGAGAAGTGAGCGTAGTATCACCGACGAGACGAATGGCTCTCATTTGTATACAATCTAAAAGTTTTGATGTGTGTTTGGGTGCTGCATTTCATTTATGGGATCAGTATTCCAGAATAAATCATAATCAGTTGACGGGAAGTAAAATTCTTCTTGGCACGAAACAAAAAACCCAGTTTTTGAGAGGCGCTTTTGGCCATGGACCTCACATGTTTCTCCCAAGAAAGGCTACTGCTGATGGTAATACCGTGTATATATACTTCTGACATAGTTACGCTGGCCACTGTGAGATTGGCCTTTCTAGAGAAACGACATCGACATGCTTGGGTTTCATTCGCACTAAATTTCACCAAGTTGTTGGATCCCCATTCTAGAATTTTGTGTTTCATTCACGATTCTTTCCAATTTATTTCTGCATTCACTTGCTTCGGAAGAGAAAGCGGTATGCAGGGTACCATCATCCGCAAAGCTGTACACTGGACGTGAGGTACCTCCCAACAAATCATTAATGTCAGGAAAAAACAGTGTTGGCGCTAGAATAGATCCCTGTGGAACACCAGGGTTTATTTGTAGAGTATCGGATGATACTCCATCGACCACCACGTGGAGAGATCGGTTTGAGAGAAAGATACATAGCAAGGAACACAACCGGGGAGGCAAGTTATAGGATAGAAGTTTGGCTATGTGTCCCTGGTGCCAAACGCGATCAAACGCCTTCGAAATATCTAGTGCAACGGCCAGAGTTCCACCATATTTTTCGATAGATTGCTGCCAGGTATATGAGACTTAGCAACCGGAAACCATATTGTCGATCATTGATAATTCCCGAGCGTTCTAGATATTTAGCACTGCTCATAGAAACAATCTAGACAATGAAAGTACTCAATGAAAGTACCCCAATTCTCTTTGGAAAATTGTGAGAATCCAGAAGTACCGGTATATTGAAGTATATTGGCGTTTACAGAAAATACTGGATATTCATTACTCGTTCCTGTGAAGCTCTAAAAACAAAAATAAATTGCGATAACAACAATAATTTCCAATGAACTGGTTATAATACAACTCAAATACACTCAAATACAATTATTTGTCTACTTGAACTTCTGTAAACCTCAACTCCAAGTTCAACTTGTCCGCCCGCTTGAATCTCCTAGGTGATTGTAATCCAATGAAAACATTTAGAACTTTTTCCGCGAAGTGAACGCCTAGAATCGTCCATTTTTGAATTCCAGAATGTCTGCCGGTGTTTCATGCTTTGATAATAAGCAGTTAGCGAAACCCAGGTCAAGTATACAGAGCTCTTGAATAATTTGGTGGGCATAGTTTTTACCACTGAGGTCCGCCACATCAACAAACTCGATGAAATCATCTTCATCAAATTCTTCAGTGTAAGAAATACCCTAAGCAAATTGTGAGCTGTCCTTCAACGGACACTTTTGTTGTATCTTCTGCCAAAATTGTAAAAAACTTAGTCTGTCATAATTTTATTCACGATCTTTCCAGTATATAATAACTTCAGTAAATCTTTCAATTATTTCATGTGTGACTTTGATAATGTAACTGGCATTCCTTCCACTGTTTTTTATATGTGGAGCTGAAACTTATTCACCAGCTTCAACTTTGAATTTTCCTTTGCCGAAATAGGTCCTATTTGTCCCAATACCCAAGTTCTATTTTGGGCACAACATAAAATGGTTCTTGTGGAGATTGGAATACGCTTCTTGCTGTTTTCTTCAATTTTTTCTGGCTGTATTCATAGTAGCTACTACATAATATCTATGTAACTTTCATCTGTCTGGGGCACGGGGGCACGTGCCCCCCCCCTAGATCCGCCACTGACAACTTATTTCCCAATAATAGTATAGTAATATAATCTTATTCATAGATACACAGCGTAAGGATCAAGTTCTAACACAAAAGATTCTACTGAATATTAATAAGGATATAAGGTGGACGACGAGAGTTTTAATTCAGTTAACGAATCAGAATAATATCCCAGAAGCATATGAATTATAATGGAATTCTCAGAAGTGAGTTGAACGGTGAACCCTGAGGTTCTGAAAGCTCCCTTCGCTACGCTTCACTGATGGCCATCGACCCTGCAGCATTAAAATACTGCATTATCTATAATCTGCATTACTTCAACATTGCCAGAAATTTCCATAAACTTTGGAAACAGTTAATCAACAGGACAAGACATCGATTCTAGTGTATGCACCAGGTCAATAGACCTTCCAACAACATACTAAGGTCTGATCATCCCAATGCAGTGATAATATTAGATCCCAAAGTAGACATAAACTAGACAAATAATCTCTTTCCTAATTTGGTGAAGGAATCAGATTCTAAAGTGAAAAATTCACTTCATATAATCAGAGCAACTTAGATAGTTCCTTACCCAAATCATGTGACCCTGCACAAAACAAAATCAATGTCTATTGTACGAAAATGGCTCAGTCAACGTACGGCAAAACTTTGGAATTTGCTGCCTCCAGAGGTGTTCCCTGAGGCATACAGCCTTCAGAAAAAAAAATTATAATGGACTTTTCCCTACGATCATCGCAGAATTCACCAATTTCGAAATCAAATTTGATAACAAAATACCAACATTCTCTCTCTTGAGATTAAAGAAATATTCTACATAACCCCTCTGGCATAATGCAATTCAAATGCATTTAAATCTATCTATAGAGATAGAAAAATATTAGCCTTGACTCTCCTGGAAGATCGTTGATAGAGGTTTCGAGTAACTTATTCATCATGAATAATTTATCGAGTGATTCAGAAATGAAATATGAAAATAGGCCACTTGGAAGGTATGATTTTTAGTTGAGTTTCCATTTTATCGAATTATGATGCCGTGTAAATGGTTACATTTTCAGTACGCCAGAAATGGTCCAGTGAATAGAAGCTTATAATCCCAGGACCCACAGTTTCAAACCCAGGTGGAAGCAAATATGAGATCTTTATTTTTTCTTTAATAGGTATTTTAATATTTAATGAATTTTTTTATCGTGGAGAAAGTATAGTCTGTTACTCGGTTAGAATGAAAACTCGTCTTCAATTAATGCAGAACTGAACTTATGGCCTCTTTTGAATTTGTTTTGCAAGTATAATGCAATTATGTCAATAACCGAAAAATAATAGCTGTTACCCGTTAATTGATTGGAGGTCAGATACAAAGCTGCCCACCAGCCAAGATTTCAGTTTGGGGGCGCTGCACATACAGTTTATCAGTTTGGTGGCTTGGGGGGCTGGGCCCCCCCTCTAGCTGTGCCAATGCTGCCCTTTAATTGATTAACTCAGTATACTTCTGATTGTAAACTAAAAATTTGTGAAAATCATCATTTGAGCTTTATTATAAACTTCATCCATAATCATGATCATAATACATATTCATGCTATTCAGATCGGAATACAAACCATTTGAGAGAAATAACTTAGAGGGTTGTTGACACTGAAATTTATTCAAATTTCTAGGCTTTTGATGAAATAAACAGAGTGGGTCTCAAGCGTGAAAACTGTTCGCCATACGAAAAAAATTTAAGAGAAAAAAAACACAATGGCGTATCATTGCCATTTTTGTTAAATTTCAACACCCTATATCTTTCAGAAGATGACACTGTGTGTCGAAACAATATTGTCAGCATATATATTTACATATAATTTTATAAGTGTAAATTATTGGAAGTTTTTATTTACCACCTACTTATCAGTAAATTATACTTGAAATTAGAAATTTCACACAAAAAATTATATACTATTTTATTAACTTATGTACAATGAGAAATATACCAAATATGATGGTAAGCTTATAGAATTTGATTAAAACTTTTATGATTGTATTCACCTTAGAAATAACCGAAACTATTGATAATCCCCAAGCTCCCAGTAGTTTCAGTAAATTCATCATATAGTTAACAACGCAAATAACTTTTTCCTTATTCCAAATAAAATCGACAATAACAAAAATTAAAATATTCATTAAGGGCCAATTAGTTCGTGTCATTACTATAAGTAAGTACTTCATTTCATAGTAGGAAGCACTACTTTATAAGTATTTGAATTTTAGTTTGATAGTGGCAATTAAAGTGAGACCCAATCCCGAAAACAGGTGCTTTTTTCGATTTCGATTGCCAATACTGAAGTATTATTACACAACGGAAGAACTCTCCGTTGTGGAGTCAAGGTTTCATCAAAGTCCCAAAATTGGGACACGACCAACTCGCGCACAATCGATCACCACTTCGGCTCTCTCAAGCCAGTGGCCGACATTATCCTTTGAAAATCATTTCGTGATTTTCGACCGCTCCCAGGAGAATCTTACGGTATTTTCATCTCCTGCAAGTAGTGATGGGACCAACAAAGTAAGTAAATTTGTTCAATCGTCATTTGGCATGAATAATAGATATGAAATGTCACCGGGGAATTGGTTTCGGCAAATGTCCTCAGAAAGTAGTCTGCAGTTCAAAAGGATTCAAGTATATGGATGGAGGATACGGATCTTGATTTCGATCTAATGTATGAATTCTTGGTGTTCTAGTCGATTTAGTATATTTTTGTCCAGCATGGCTGAACCCACCCATTCCTACTCTCATTCACAGACGTCAGAAACAAAAAAATACTGTTTGAATGTCGAAAAACTGTTAGTATTGCGATCATACTGAACTCTGAACCAGCCATCTTGGCCACAGACAGGAAGGGATTCAGAAATAATATTTCATAATGAGTAAAATGCCCAAAGTTCGCCTTAGAAACTTTTCATAGTCCTTGGCTGATGGTGCGAATTATTTCCTATACTCCAGTGAGTGCAGATTGTTTGATATCGGGAAAATCAATAATGACTCGGAGTCTATCGGCGTCTCGACGTCTATTGCGGCGACGCTGTGATGAAATTTCATATTAGGCACTCGCAGGGTAGATGTATTGTCTTCAGTGTCCGTGAAATATTATATGTTTCCCAGTTTGTTGAGGGAAAGTGTGGATTTTGTTTTTTGTGTGACGATATTCAGTGGCTGAAATCGAATCTATTCTCAGGTATGTAACTAGAATAACATTCTGGCGGTTCGGAGATGGGTTCAAGTCTGAGCAAGCTGAGCAAGCTGAGCATTGATCTGGCACTGAGGTGGTAGCAAGGGTTTGGGAAAAATTGGAGACATACGGTGTCAGTGTTCGTATCATGTTTCAAGTTTAGAATTTATGAACAATTTCTGGATAAAAATTTGATCGAAATGACTCCGGTTACAATTTTTATTGATTAGCTATACATTTCCATTTTAACTTTATCTTCAAGTAACATTTTACAGAAAATTAGCAAAAGTAACCTAGGTGGGTCTAACCTAGGTGGGTCTTCAAGATGATAAAAATATATTGAAAAAAAATTACTTAAAAATTTCTACGCTTTCTCTATCTAGCATTCAGGGAAGTGGGAGGTAATTTTTTTCGTTTTAATTATTGTGGTTTCATCGGTTCTTAATACGTATGCAATATTTCAGCTCAATTGGATGCCAGAAGTAGAATACAAATTATGACACCGAAAGACAGACGACAGTCGGGCAGACATATAGGCAAAGGAACAAAGCAAGTTGAAATTAAAGCCTGTGAAAAGGCTTTTTTTTTCAGTTTTCAAAAAATGTTTCTGCAGAAGATTTTATTCTGTGGTGAATACATAAGAAATCATATTTTTATCGATAAATACATCTTCAATTTAATTTTCGTGAAAAAATATTGAGATTCAAGGATTCGAGATTTTTTGTAGAAATGCTGGATTATTGATAATCCATTTTTATGCTATAAAATTATGGTCCTTCGTCAAGTTCGCCCAATTCCACATGTAAAATATGATTGAAACCTTTTTTGTACAACTTAGTCCTGTATTTCTCAGTTTGTAGTTGGCTTTAGAAGTGTGTATTATGATAATGCTTCTCAACGTTATTCGAAAATTTCTTTTTTTTTCATAAACCTTTTTACAAACTTCCATTACATATTATGAACTGAAAATGGTTGAGATTTCGAATTTTTTAAAATATTCTCCTCAAATCGTTCTTGTATTGATACTAATGACATTGAGTATGTGTTCTATAATCATCCCAGTGAAGTTGCCTGTCGAAAGTAACGCCCAATACTTGACATGATTTGTTTGGGTATGTTAATCCAAGGAAATTTGTACAAGTGTAGAAAAGTAAATTGAATAATTTGCCCGATAAGTTACTGCGTTCACAAGACTGCTGTTGTGAATGATATTATAACGTATCCTACACTGAATTTGCCTATATGAGAAAATGTGTTCAAATTTACCAAAAAAATACTTCTCTTGTTTGAAAAACGGTTCGGATACTGTATCTGCCTTTGTTATCAAAACTTGCCGAAAAAAACCCGAAACAGAATTTTAATTGGTTTGGAAATACTTCAAAGGGTTTGACTACATCACTTCTACCGTTACGGAAAAAAGTTATTTTTTTTGATTCTTCAGTTGTAGATTATTATTGTATTTCAGTTTTCGACTTCATCAACAACAAAATATCCGTATCATCTGCAAAAAAATAATATGAACTTTCTGCACCTTTTCAATGAACAGTATGATATAATTAGCAAAAGTATTGAAAAGAAGAAGGCCTGGAATAGAATCCTGGGTTTCACCTTGCCCTACATCCCTTTCTTCAAAGAAAATGTTGTTCCCTTTTATTATTTGATTTATGCTGCTGAGGTATGATGCAATGAAAGTTGATAATGGCAAACCTCTTATTCCATTTTTCTCTAATTTGACACTCATTAATTAATAGTTCACTAGGTCCCAAACTTTCGAGAAATCAATATATATA
This sequence comes from Chrysolina haemoptera, assembly GCA_958298965.1. Lineage (NCBI taxonomy): Eukaryota > Metazoa > Arthropoda > Insecta > Coleoptera > Chrysomelidae > Chrysolina > Chrysolina haemoptera. The sequence continues at coordinate 53,452,772 of OY282585.1, read as the reverse complement.
AATGATAATAAATTAATTTCAATTCAACATGGTATCGACTGAGAACTTTCATCCTATTTTTTACATTACTCACATAATGTATCATTCAGATTTACATTTACTACTCAACTAGACAAAAATATAGTTCAAGAATTATTGCCCGAGAGTATCAATTGAATGAAATAGTAAAATCGACAATGTTGAAGTATCCTTCTCTCCAAATATTTCCACCATGTGGAAAATATGAGGCAAACATCTGACAGAAAACTTCTCTGGCTCATACCACGACGGACATTGAATTATATCTGACAGATATTTGTGGAACATTCTCCCAAGAAAACCCAGTTGCAAATGCTTATGGTAATTATACAGCAGGTTATCCTTCATTTGGCTGTGGAAGACCACCTGCAGACGCGTTTCGCGGTTCTTGCCGCTCGTTAGTGACAGGGTAGGTCGGACAACATTAGAGACGTCCTGCCCCAGCCCAATGTATTATAATTCACTGTATAATTAATATTTCCCCATAAATGAAGAAGCGACTTACAGTAAAAGTCAGTCGCAGCGCCATCCGCGGGAAAACCAAAAAGCAATCCTCGGTAGCAAAGACTCCAGGAAGTGAATAGGTTTCAAGAATTTTTAGCCAAGAAAGTAGTTGTTTTCTGTCAGAATGAGATATCCAACGATACCATGTTTGATGGTGTTATCTCAAATCTCTACGGATATATCGCCATAATGTAATCCATACGCTTAATGAGTGGGAGAGAGATAGTTATATTGATCCTCCAGAAACAGTTTTTCTCTTCTACTCATTGAGCTCATGGATAAAATAATTGGCGATATCATCGTAGTCATTGGAGATAATACCTTCGAACCTGGTCTTTTTGGATTCCTTCTGATCATTCCTAACCGATCATATGATTATATACAGGGTGTATGCGTATTCAAATACTATAGCAACGTACCAAATCTGATATCTGTATCTTCAAAACTATAGAAAAATTAGGGGGCGTACGTCACCAAGCTGTCATCCAGTATATATAGATTTTGTGTTTGTTGGATTTTCTCGAGGGTGGTAGTCGATGAGGGGTTGCGCTTTTGGTCTCATTGCAAATTCCTAGATTTCTACATTTTTATTTTTCGAACAGAATCTCTGGCAGATATAGTTTATCGGAACCTCAATGGTAATTGCATTGGTTAGTTCATCAAGAAGACTGGAGGTTTGTGAAGAGAATTATTTTGGAGACAATTTCTTTGCAATTGAGAAAGAATTTGTGTCCATATTCAATCATAGGTCTACAAATGAGTTTGTGAATGCAACTGTCTGTTTTTGAACTGATATCCTCATTTTCTTTTTTTTTTGGATATTGAGTTTGTTTTTGAGATTCCCAAGTATTTTGCTGTTCCCATTAGTTGGAGTTGTTTTTGGATGATAATCGTAGAGAAATTTAGAGCAAGTTGATGGTTAAAAATAATCACGTATGATTTATTAGTGTCCGATTTTAGTCCCAATTGATGGAATCAATAGCAGCTAGAATCAGTAAGTCTTTGAAGGTTGGCAATAGCCCCGATCATGGATTTGTCATGGAAAATTGATACTGTATCGTGTGCAAATTGGAAAATATAACCCAAGTAGGAGAAGTGATCTTTCTCCTTTTGAATTCGAACTGAAGAGTTCGGGCGTTAGGTTTTTGGATCTGTACCTCACAGAATAACCTATTTTAATGTTTGAGATATTTTTTTTGCTTTTTATGGCATTTGAATGATAGCTTTTCTATATATATATATATATATTTTATCTCATTCTAATTCTGGAGACGCAAGTAAAAAAGATTTAGGTTTTATAAGGCATCTATAACATGGTAGTAATTAATTTCTTGAAGAAAAAAAATTAAAAGAAATCCAAAAAACTCGTCTGTTTCCTTACAACAAATTCTCGTTTTCCTCAGGTGTCTCAATGCTACTAAATCCAGATAATGCACAAGATAACCAAAGGTCTGAAGAAGAAGAAAAAAGGTAAAAAATCCAAACGAGCAGAAGAAGAACTATTTAAACCAGAAGAACTAGAAAATTATCGTAGAGAGCACCAGGGTACTAGCGAAGAAGTACCGGCAGCACAAAACGAAGAGTGGAAGAAATTTCTTGCTCTTACTTCCGGTGTCGATGATATTCTCAAGAAGACCCAAGGGGACTTAGACCGTATCAAAAGCACTTCATTCTTCCAAAGAAAACCGACTGAAAGTGAAGTTAGGAAAACCGAAGAAGCAGCTAGAGCCGTTGCTCAACAGAGAGAAGCAGTCGCAAAAGAAGGTAAAATACTTTCTGCTATTTTCACATTTTACCCGTCTCTAGGAAAAGGAAGAAATTCCCAGTTCGGTTGTATTTTTTCTGTCAGTAACCTTAGAAATCCGTTATTCATCAACCAATTTCAATTTTTTTTTTTTTATTTGGAAGGAGATATTTTAAAGAAAGTCCATTTCAATTTAATTGGCATTGGACCTTGGATTGCGAAGATACGCCGGAAACTCCTGAGAATTGGAGAGAAAAATGTTTAAGTGATTAAGATATTAGTAGGTTGCTTTTCCGTCTCATATGATAAGCGATCGTGGATCAGGCCCAGACGATGGGTGTATTGCTCTTCTGTTTCATTGAAAAGTCGCTCGTGGATCAAGTTTTATATAGGGTTTCCATGAATTCAAGCGACAAATCAGGAGATTTCGCGGTGTGAATTATGGACGGTCATTCAATATCTTGGCTAGCAACAAAATTATTTTGAAAACACTTCCTTGGCCTTGGTTTGCGGGGCTAGTTGAAGCTTATTCTTCTCCAGTCAATTCGCTACACGTTGTAGAACCGTTAGCTGATGTGCATCAAGGTCTCTTCGTTTTTATCTGTCATCACCGTTGTTACATCATCTGCAAAGCCAACCAATGTAACATCATCCAGTCGTTCTATTCACAATAAGTCGTGGTACATAATGTTCCCCAGAGTCATACTCAATACTGACCCTTGCGGAACACCACGACTCACTCGAGTATCCTCAAATTAAGATCATTACTCAGAAGTTTTTGCGGAAAAGTCATACTCACATGGAGGCTGATAGTCTATATGCACCACTAAAGAGGAAAAGAAAGAAACTCAATAATATGGCTATTTCAACACCAAGGGACTGGTATCAGTTGGTAAGGAAGGTTTTCACTGAATACAGTGTGCACAATATAGAACTTCAAGATTTAAATATGCTGTTTGATAAGAAACCCAACCCGCCTCTTGTAAAAGGAAGAAGGATGTCAACAAAGAGCCCGTTCTGCTATCCACATGTGTATAGTTACAAGTTTAGCGGGAAAAGCTTGGGTTGCTATTTTCGAAAACCGATTTTAATGGCGGAAAGCAAAAGGTTGACTTCTTGAGGTTTCGAAGACACGCGGTATAACATTCCCATCATATTTGAATGAAGTCTCAAGAAACTCAATACCTATCACAGAGCAAAAATACAATGACTTGATTGCACTATGGACTTTTGTACCCTCAGTGTGCCATGATTTTTATAAAAAATCTTGTACACAGTATTTAACATATATCTTGTGTATTTGTTAATAATACATCTGCCCAAAATACATTATGTTACAACATGAATATAAAGTATTAGTCCAAGAAACGAGGAAGCGGCCCAATGTTGAATGTGCAAAAATTAATATCCGAAAAATAAAAATATGAGCGTATAGGAAATTTAAATTCAGGATAAGTTTCTATTTCATGCGACTCGATCCCAATTACCGAACGTAACCTAAAAAATTGGCAAAGATGCGAAAAGCGTTTTTTATTGATAACTAAAAAACTACAGCTCCGATCGAAAAAAGTTGAATCAGGAAATTGTAGGTATTGAAAAGTTCTATCAATAGAATGACCTATAATTTTTCGATATCATTGATATTTTTCAAGTTATATCGGAAAAAACGTGAAAAATCGGGTTTTCTATAACTCGTTCACTGTAAGGTTTTCAAACTTGATAATTACTGTTATGTGTAGCCCATGGCAAGTCAATTTTTTTTTTTTGAAAAATTGATATGTATTGATTATTTTTCAAAAAATATGAAATTTTCTCAAATAAGATGCTCTCTTAATTTGGCTACTCTTGCTCGGGGAATGATCCCACAGTAACGATTCAGGGTCATAGATCTTTTCAATACCCACAATTTCCTAATTTAACTTTTTTCGATCGGAGCTGTAGTTTTTTAGTTATCAACAAAAAGCCGCTTTTCGTAACTTTGCCAATTTTTTAGGTTATGTTCGGTAATTAGGATCGAGCCGCATGAAATAGGAAGTCATCCTGAATTTCAATTTCTTATACGCTCATATTTTTTTTGGATATAAATTTCTGCACGCATTTTTCCCTATTGATTGGACTATATAATTTGATCATTAATCGTCAAGTTGCAGAACCCGTCAAGTCAACTTCAGCCCAGCTTGGCATCGTCGAGGTATCCGAATCCGAATCTGAAGAAGAAGACGACGACGGTATATTCGACACCGACTACATAGATGTGATAGCATCCGGAGAAGTCAAGCTAGCGTATATTCCGGAGTCCCCGACTGAGAAACAAGACGGCGATGATCCGTTCGACACCTCCATCGCTGAGCGGGCTATTCTAGGACCTGAAGTTGAACGAAAAGGCAAGAAACTCGTACCGCTTGGATCGGCTGTCGAAGTTCTCACCGGGAGGGTGCAGTTGCCTACTTGTGCTACCAAACGACCTACTTCTAGGAGACAGGTGCTCAAAGAGAGGGACTTGCTGTTGGCGAGTTTTGATGATCCTTCCAGTTTGGGTGTTATATGCGATGGTGAGTCTGAAACTGAAATAAAATTAAACATTATGGTAAATAAATCGAATTATTGAAAATGTCGAACTGTGAAAAGGTCTCCTATGAGAGGTAGTCGAAATTGTAACTGCCGGAACTGAGAGAATAACCATGATTGTAAATGATCTTCATAATCGCCATATGATATAGCTTCATGTCGATCTAATACATGTTCCAGATTCTTGTTGATAACTCGTTGTTACTTCACTTTACTTTTTCCGTCCTTCTTCACTTTCTTACCATTCACGTGTTTGATTTTAATTGAAGTAAGAAGTAGAACAATTTTGCGCCTCTAAGGTATAAATGACCTCAATCGAAAACCCTTCGTCGGTTTTGAGCCTTATAGGAAACAGCTCATTTCTGTATCAATTGGAGGTCCTCCTTTCCATATCTCTATACTTGGGCAACTTCTCATACGATGGCATTCCCATTAGACCAAGCTTTCGAGGTTCCCCCCCCCCACAAAATAAAATGCCTAGACTGATTTTTATTAGATAGTTCGTTAATGAAAACCCCGAAAATCGCTAGCCAATCTTTTGCTGACTGTCCTGGGGTGGGATTCTGTGTACCAAAGAATTCTATTGTCGATAGAAAAAAATAGGTTGAATTCATGGGAGAGAAAGAGAGAAATCTGTCGATTCCACATTCGTTTTGGGTTGTTATCAAATGTAGAACCAGCTAGGCTGTAGATTTCTATGTAGTTAACCAGTTTTCTTGAGGTTGCCTGCAATTCTTTGATTATTGAATTTTTCAAGAATCTCTAGTAGTTTATTTCTATTGAATGGTAACCACATCAGAAGGTCCAAAAATTCCTGCTTCATCATTATCTGAAATTCATTAGGTACTATTGATTTCATAACAGATCTTCCGAAAATATTGCGAATTCAAATAAATCAGCGGAATTGTGTGAATTAATAGAAGAACAACAAAATTATTCCATCAGCGATGGGGAAGGTCTATGAGAAAATGTCTCTCTTGCACTGTTCCATTTCTTTATAACAAACTCTTTCGACAGATACCCATGAAGTGAAAAAGACTCTCCTAGACGAAGACCCTGTTCCACTTCCGGTAACGCCGATCGATTTGAGCAATCCGATACCGTTTCCTCAAATTCCATTCTCTGTCGGATCCGTCGCAGCTAACGAGAGAAATATAATCGATGAATTTGCCGTCACTGCCAAGGCCATCGATGATGATGATGTAGAGTTTGAGGCATTGGCCGCCGAAAGTTTATCGAAAACTCCCGGAGTTATAGCGAATTTGCAGTTCGGTGCACCGACGACGGTAGCTGAGGATTTCAAATGGAGTGCTTTTGAAACAGAGTAAGAAATTTTTTGATGTATTTCATTAGATGTTCAGTTCCTTGAAAGCTGAAAGTGTTTCCAACTAACATAAAATTTTATTTGATATTATAAGTAGTGTTTTTATACAACCGCTTCCCAAATAACCTTTTGGCGCTTTTAGATCTTAACGTAAATTCGATTTTTCGTGTCATTTTGTGACGGCACCGATTGTTGCAATAAAATCCTCATTTCACGTGAACAGCATTAAAAAAGACTTCGATGTGTATTTCCGGTGTAACGAGTTGTGTCATAATAATTAAAATAGTTTCACTGGATTGATCACTAACAAAATACAAGTAGGAATCTTTAATAATGACGGCTCTTCAAAAACGTCCGAAGGATGATTCGCATGAATATCCTAGTAAACAAATGAATATCTTCGGTTATGTACTTCCCAAAAACTTCACGTATTAATTTCCCATATTTTTTTACAGGCCCATTCAAGTTGATGATATCATAGATGATCCATTTGACACTACTTTTGCTGCAACTATTTTACCAGATCTAAAAGTTGACAAAACCATCTTTGATGAATTAAACTCATCAGTGCTCGTGAACGGAGACATTTCTATTTCGGATGCCGATGAAAATTTGATTTTCTCCGACGATCGTATTACAGGTATGTGAAACTAAAAACGTTAGCCTGAAAACCCGAAAAACAATAATTCATTCGAAAACATACATGTTCTTTACTGTGTGATTGTTCAAATTAATGAAAGTTATGAGCACCTCACCGATGATATTATAGAAGTAAGCGGTGTTCCATATAAATTCACCAAGGCTCTGGTTGTTCAAATCTTTTATATCTAGCTGCATCAAGTTTATGACAGAAGACACAATGTTGAATTGTGAAACAAGCAGAAACAATAATACTGTTATTCATACTGATATATCTAATGAAAATTCCAATAACTTTTTCGTTAATATTGCTGACGATTTCATAAAAATAATTCCAACGGCCTGCAAAGCGAATATACTGAATATCAGTTCATATCCAGCACCTCTTTGACTCCAGTGACTGGAGGATTTGTTTAAAGTCCAATAAAGTCACTGGAAATTGATAAATGCTGAGTCCCCTATAAACTGAATAGTGATATTATTGAAGAAACCTCCGATATATTCACAAAAAACATTTTGATTCTAGCCTTTACCACTCTTCTACCTGATAACTTGAAGAATCCAAAAAGCAAATTTAAAGAATGATAAAAAAATGTTTTTTGACTTTTTGCTTCTATTCTATGGATACGTGGATCAGTTCAAATGTCCATAATGTCAATATATTCATTCATTTGGACTAAATGAAGAGATGCTGCTCTGTAATAAATAATTTGGTGTTCATAGCGATATTGGCCATGATAATAGTAGGTTTTTGTTGGGAATTTGTCGTTCCTCCTAGGATTATCCATTAATAATATGTTTTCAAAGCATTTCATTGGGTTCCTATTTTACAAATTTTATCAAAAGTTATTGAAAATAACAAGCAAATAATTCAGCAAAAGAGCTGACCCTTGATGAAGAATCATAAATTTCCAATCGAACCATTTCGCTTCGGAACATATGAACTGGACAACGTTTCAATTTGGCATAGTCCAAAATATCGTCTGCTGAAATATTGTCATCCTTGGAGTAGTTGTCCTCGCTGCATACTGAATAATCACCACATAGAACAACTAGCCATAGGACGGCAGCATACTCCTGATATCTTACATATTTCTAACATACGATAAAATTCATTCTATTCCTTTCCAGAGGGTGATTTGAACTTGATCAAACCAGAGGATAGAGACTTACTCGGAGAAAGCAGCTTGTCCACTTGCGGTTCCCAGATTCAACAATCAGCACAAGAAATCCCAGTCGATCCATTCGAACTCAACAAAGCTTCCGTAGACTTCCTCACCGATGAAGAATTCAATCCACGGGCAGATGAAACCAGAAGAGGAAGAATTGCCTCTCGTCCAGATATTTTGAACATTACTGGGATTAAAACGGTATCTTTCGACATACCATCTCCAAATCAAACCGCACTCAACCTCGATACGAACAAGATTGGCAAACCCTTAACACCCTTCTATAACAGAAAGAACTCGATACCAGAGTTACCAATCGCCGAAGATCCTTTTGATACTTCTTTTGCTATCAACGTAGCTCCTGGCAAACTGTTCGATCCAGAAGTTGAGAGGAATTTAAACTTGGTCGATAAAAACTTTGATCCCAGAGACGAGACTAAAGCCAAGTTGGACCGAGTTGTTGATAGCATCAAAGAGATATCAAAGCCCAAATTGAGTTCTCTCTCAGAGTCCATCGATTTACTAGCGATCGATAACGATTTACCAGGAAAAGTTCTCACCCCTGGTGACTTTGTCAAGTACATTCCGGAGGAGCTAAGCTACTGCGATCCATTCGACACTTCAATAGCTTGTAACATCCTTCCGGGAAAAACAGAGCTGAAGATATTGGAAAACGAACTCATCTTCTCACCTCCAGACATTTCCTTGAAGAAAATAGACGATTTATTGATCCAAGGCGAAGACATAGTCATCAGAAAACCACTGAGCCCTTCAGGAGAAAGTATCTCCTCAGTGATAGAACAGAACGACTTTGACCCATTCGATACTAGCTGTGCCAACAATATTCAACCTGGTAGGGCTGAGCTGAAGCAACTCGAATCAGAACTTATCTAAAATGGCGGCGAATCCATTCCTTTTCAGCGAGGAGCCATTCACATCCCCGGGCTCGGCAGGATCTAACCCCTTCCTCATGGACGATGATCCTGGCCTAGATCATGGCGAGTTCAACGATAATCCTTTTTTGTCCCAAACAGCAACGACAATTTCCACGAACCCATTTAGTTTCGATCCCATGGACCTTGAACCTGCCGAAGCGGAGGTTCCGAATATGCAGAACTCTCAAAACTTCGACCCATTTGGTGATATTGGCTCCAGTAGTACTGGGACATTCAGCGAACCAATATCAGCACAACCTGTAGTCAGGGAAGTGTTTATAAAGCCCGACGTCATCCCTCCCCAAAAACCATCAGACCTGGACCTGAAATACTCTCATCAGCCTGTGGGCAACGGACCTCAGAGACCGCCGCCCCCTCGCCCACCACCGTCAAAAGAAACTCAAGACCTTCTCATGTCTGTCATGGGTGCTATGGACGCTACTAGCTCTAGCTTGTTGAACAAAATCCCTCCCACGAGAAGTCCAAGCCCAGTATCTATGAGGGATCTGCATTCTCCGAGTCCAACTCCAGAGCCTAGCTACGGAGATCTTTTGGATGTTACCGATAAGGCACCAGAAGCTGTAAATTCCACCTCACCAGATCTGTTCTCTATGGGCCAGGACAATAACTGCGATATCAATCAGAATCCAGCAGTGAGTCTAGCACAGGAGACGATAGTTCAGGCAAAACCACCAAGGCCAACACCTCCTGTACGTCCTCCAAAGCCGCCCCTACCGCCAATATTGCTTCAGTCCATCAAAGACACACAAAAGAATGGCACCAATCCACCGTTGTCGAAACCAGTGGAAGCCAAGAAGGAAGGCGTAGAAGAAATGGATTTCTTTGGAATGGAAGCTCCACCACAGAAAAAAGAGGTGACCAATGCTGATATAATGAACTTGTACAATGCTCCCATACAGGAACCTGCCAAAACTGACCTGTTGTTCGACTTGATGGAGCCCGACGTTATGATGCAGACCCATAACGATATGATGACTCAAGAGAATCCGAAAAACGTACAGGATGTCGTTGATATTGCTTCACCTCTAAGCCAGACTAACGAGCTCACCAAACAACATTTGATATCTTCGGAACCTTCCCAGGAAGACCTCCGGATGGACTTGAGCGACAGTCACAGTAAGGGATCGGTTTCCAGTGTGACGTTCAATCCTTTTGCCCCAGCTGAGGATCTCTCTCAAGCTAATACTCCGCAACCTGCTCTGATCGAAGATAACTTCAAAGTCGAGATAAATCAAAATACGGTACAGAAAACGACAGATATTTTTGATGATACCACCAAGAGTCTTGGAACGATGAACACCATGGAAGACACCTTCGGACTTTCGGATGCCTCAATAACTAAATCTACATCGGGGGACACTTTTGGTCTGTCTAATGAACCCATTTGTGTCCAAAATCAAGTGGATAACTTTGGAATATCCGACCCCACACCGGCGCCACTGACAGTAAACTCTTTCGGAATAATGGATACTAGAACGACAACCGAAGACATATTTGGAAAATCTAGTACTACGGAAGTGCCAAAGTCTATAGGCACCTTTGAGTCTCTTGGTTTTTCTTCAGGCCCAGAACCTTTGGACGCTGTTCGAACATCATTGCCCACAGATACATTCGGAACTTTTGGTAGTACTGTGGATGCTTTTGGAATTACCAGTACCACGCTTAATTCTATGGATGCCTTCGGAGACGTGGGTGACGATTTCGACGATTTCGCGAAAAAATTTGATTCAGCTAAGGCGGATGATCAGAAAAACGATATTTGGGGCAATGAGATCACTAATACCATCGGGACTTCTTCTGGTTTCGGTCAAGATGATGGATTCGACGCGTTTCTGGCATTGCAGGAACCTCCTTCTGTGCCGCAAAGTACCCCAAACAGAGTGAGCAAAGCTCCTTCACAAGAGTCAGATGAAGATAAGGATTTTTCAGTGTTCATCAGGTGAGTTGTTCAATTATTTCATCTCATTTCGATGATAGAATATTAGTTAAAAAAAAATATTGAAATTTGTTATCACGAAACTCCCAGGTTTCAAAGAAAACCCCTATGAACTTTTAGGCTGACTTTGACAGATAACAGGTAAAATAGCGCGGAGAATTTACTGAACAATAATAATGATTGATAAATAATGATTCTCTGATTTGATGATAATAATGTTTATCTGTACAATACCGAAAAATAATTATTGGAAATTACTTGTAAGTGAAATTTCTTCCGATGGAATTTGTAAATGACCAAAAAGAGCGGGACCGGTTAGGACATTCAGTGGCACGTCATACAATCATTACCAAGGGCTTCGTCGTGAAATAACCCGCAATTCATTCAGTTTTTTTCTGTGATTTCTAGACCAAAAGGTAGTGAAGATCTGAGTAGTGGAATACTTCCTACCATAGCTCCACCACCTGCACCCATTTCTGCAGCTTTCGTGGATACGTCTCCTCGTTTCAACCCATTCGACAATCAGAATGACGTGTCTTCAGCTGTCATTGAAAATGACATTCCTTATGGTAAGTCCATCTGCATCTATCAATCAATACAGTAGTTATTGAGTAAACAAAATATCCTGCTATTACCGCTTATCGAAAAAATCCTATATAATAAGAATATTTGTGTCAAAAATACATCAGAGAACAACTTCTTTCCTGGCTGATACCACGACGAATGTTGAATCACATCTGATGATTTTTCATGCAGAATTCCTACAAGGCTTTCTCTGCAATCGATTGTTACATGAAAATGTTCATCGAAACATATGGACCACCTATAAATCGATTATGGAGTTTTGCCCCTTATCAGTGTAGAGTAGGTTCATGCAGATATTTATAATTAATGTCTACAACAAATAGTTGGATCACATCTGCATTTGAAAGCATCCGCTGAATTGATGAATCTGAGCTGCGAGCGCTATCCCAGTCTCAGTTTTCCAACTAGAAATACAGTTGAGGTGAGAAATCTCCTAGAACCCAACTGCTTTCCTGGCTCATCCCACGACGAACGTTGAATTATATTTGAAGAATTTTCGTGAAAAGTTCTTACACGGCTTTCTCTGCATGAAAACTTTCATCGAAAGCAGACACTATAGTTATTGTCCGCATAGACCTATTCTGATGACTGGTAAAACTCCTAAATCGATCTATAGGTAGTCTAAGATGGGTGCCAAATCTGAAGGTATAGTGTTGTAGGCAAAATTTTTCCACACAATATAATGTTTTGCAAATATGAGAGCAACCTTCTTCGACGGTCGTGTCTAGAATCATCTTTATTGGTAAAAAAATATAATGTCCATGAAACACGACTTTGGAAGAAAAAGAAGAATGGAACCTGGCAAGTAGTTCAATGAGCTTTTTTGTCATTTTAACGCTGTTTTGTCTCTTTTAAGTTTGGTTAGAGAGGCAATGACTTCCAATCAAAGTTATTGATATCTGAAACTGAGGAAATTCAGAAGATTGACTAGTAGATTGTTGCTTCACTTGAATATGAAGTGATAATGAAACTGAATATAAGTCAACATAGCCTTGTTTCGATTATTGGTAGTAAAAAAACAGAAAGAAAGATGAATATATGATTCGTATCAAAAATAGTATGGAATAAAACTGTAATAACAATAAAATCAATAGTGAGTTCGGGAGTTAGGAGTCACAAATAATAAAAAAATATGCTTTCCTTTTCATTCTTCTGGATAATATTGAGGATATTATGTATTATCGAAACTCCGTCATGTTGCTTTGACCTCAAGTGTCAAGTCATCCTTAGGGTCAAGTAGCTCAGTGGTTGAGAATGAAGCGTTCAAAACCATTGACTGCTGGTCGGCTAGGTTCGAAACCTCAGCGACTTCAGATTTTTATCTGATGGCCCGAGAAAGTGCTAGGAATCGCACGTTAAAAGGTAAGACCTCGTTAATCCTTGGCTCGCACAAGTTTCGACTTTTGAGGGCTGCCGTTCGTAAGGGGACGACAGCTGGTTAACGGAAAAAACAATTTTAACAACAACAACAACAATCCTAGTTCAAAATTTTTGTTGATTCTGTTCCTTCAATAATATAATTACTATCATGACAAATACACGAATTGATTTTTCAGCTGGCGACCTGAAACGAAGCGACTCGCAAGAAACTCCCCCCACCCCTCTTTTCGACGATGACGTGTCCCAACCACTAGAACCGTTTCCGAGGACGAACTTCGCAGAAGAGGGGTGGGAGATGCAGCTGCGTCAGCCGAACAAGAAAAAAATTACCGGCCAACGCTTCTGGAAAAAGATTTTCGTTAAAATCCAGCATCAAATGGATTGCATTTTGCTCCAACTGTACAATCTGAAAGACGACAAGGACCCCTTTCAGGAGCTGCCCCTGCAGCCTTGTTACTCTGTTTCTGATATAGGTAATATCGTATTTGAATCAATTCTCTTTATTTATGGTATTCAGAAATTTTAATATTCTTAGCTAGAATAATTTCAGAACCATTGACTCATCTGATGAATGTCATCATGAATTCAGGTCAAATACCAAAATATTTCAAGGTGGGCATTACAAAATCCATATGTAAATGTGGAGACTAATTAGAAGCAAAAAATTACAGGCACATTTCACTAATATCATGTTTAGCTTAAATTTTTGAGAAAATCTTGAAATATAGAATAGAACAATTTTTAGAAAAAAATCATTCGAATCCTGAAATTCGGTTTTAGAAAAAATATTTCCATCCAGGATGCTGTCATTTGACCAGTAATATATATGAACACCTTGATGATAAAAATTCAGCTATAGATATTATTTTGGATCTAGCCAAAGCTTTCGATACCGTTGACCATAAACGACTATTAATGAAATTAACAAATATTGGATTTCGCGGCAAAGTTCATGATCTTCTCAAAAATTATTTAGAAAGCAGAACTCAGTATATTGAAATTGATGAAATTAAAAGTGAACCAAAATTTTTTAAATTTGGTGTGCCACAGGGGACCGTTTTGGGGCCACTTCTATTTACTATCTATCTCAACACATTTTTATATTAACACTATAGGAGAAATTTATAGTTTTGCAGATGATACCGTAATATTATATGGCTTGAATTACAGATTATATTCGATTTAAAAAAAATTAAAAATTGGTTTGATTATTATTTACTCAAAATTAACTTTGAAAAAACAAAATATATGCCATTCACATTTTATAATAACACGCTATCATATTGGGACCATTAATAATTAATGAAAATACTAGAATCGAAGAAACTGATAGTATCAAGTACTTAGGTGTTATGTTTGACAGACATATGAAATGGGATAAACAAATAGTATTCCTATTGGGAAAATTACGAAGTTTATTATCAAATTCAAGTATCTTAAAACATTTATGGACATAAAAACTCTCAACATTATTTATTTTTTATTAATACAATCTCAATTGTGTTATTGAGGATATTTCGGCAGAAAATTTGGTTCAAAATGTTGGAAAATCCTCATGAACTATTGTTAGTTGAATCAATATTTGAGAGTTTTCATTGAACAAAATTAAAATTTTCACAATACTTTCGCTGACGATAATTTTTCATCTAGGTGCACAACAGTACGATCAGTTTGGAAAAATTTTCTCAGTGAAGTTACAGTATATCTTCTATAAGGAAAGGCCCGGAGTGAGACCAGGTCAAGTGAAAAAAGCCGAGAGGATAACAAACAAGTTGAGTCAGTTTGCTGCATATGCCATTCAAGGAGACTACCAAGGTGAGTATATCAATGGCAACAAGTTTAATCTTGCATCGATTCGCATTCTAATTTCCATTATGAAGCCATCTCTTTGCAACTGGAGTTGAAAGTTGAAAGAAAAATTAGTTCTAGTTTGCACATGAAGAAGCTTACGAAATCATTTTGGTTCTCAAAGTAATACAGTCTCGCTCTTATTCTTTATGAAAAACTTAATCAAAACAAACATTTCTCAGCTCTACTATTGATCATTGAGATGCTATCGATACTGTTTGAATTGACGAAAATCAACCACTTGCGATGAATAGTCCAGCAAAAAATAACACATTTTGAATATTTTTGTTTTCATTGATTCTCAGGTGTGAAAGAGTTTGGAAGCGACTTGAAGAAGCTTGGACTACCAGTAGAGCACGCCCCCCAGGTCTCGCAGCTTATGAAACTTGGTTCGCTGAACTACGAGGACCTGAAACAATTCTCCTTCTGTATCGAGGAGGCTCTATTCAAGCTACAGGCTCACCGAGATAGAGCGTTGCATTACAAAATGGAAGAGGTTCAGATAACGGCCGTGGACGAGCTACATGTGGAGCAGGATGCTGAAGGTGAGGTTGTCTTGAATTCTGACAAACTTTCAATCATCTTTGCTACGGGTACAGTGGATGTATGGGTGTCGCGTCAATTGGACGTGGAAAATTGGACGCACGACTATTGGTCGCAGTCAATTGGACGCATGTAACAATTGGACGCGGCGTCAGTTGGGCGCGGCGTCAGCTGGACGCGGCGACAATTGGGCGCATGCGAAAATAAAAATAATTTTATAATTCCAATGAAATTTATTGTATAAAATATGCAATACAGGGCTTATATCTATAATGAGGTATGATTACAAATACTTGTAGGTACACAGGGATAACTTATTTCAGCAATAAATAAAAACCATTTAAAAATCTAAGGGGGGACCATTATGTAATATAGGTAATAAAGGGATTAGGTATAATTAGAATTAATATACTTTACAGAATTACTTGGGGCCTATATATTCAAAGATCTAATACTTCAATTTTCATAAATGATAAGACTGTTTTAGTGTTAACATGTTTCTTGACTTTGTGAAAAGGGAAAGGGGTAACCCAATCCCGAGGGGGAAACAACTAGTCATTTTTTGTACACCTAATGAAAGCAGTGAAGTAATTACGCGGATACGTTGTATGGACATAATTTAACTCTTATGTATAAAAATAAGATCCAGAAAGTTCGAAGCTCATGCCCACGTATGATTTTTGGTGTAAGTAGGCAACAACGAGTATCAAATAAATTGAAGGAGATTGGATGGTTACATAAGGAGAACTGGAGTTCATTTTAGTACTTTGTCATTATATAATTCCCAAATACATACCCAATAATATAATTCAGCCATTTTGAATCGATTAGCGTTCGCAGATTTTGTCTATCTCTAACCGATCTCGAGTTGGTAAGCTCTGAATTAGTTTTCAAATGGTTTTTTTGGCGCGAAAAATATTTCGGATGAGTTTTCGACATTTTCGTTCAAAAATTCGGAATCAGCACGTCGAAATACGTTAGGGAATAAAAATTTGAAATTTGAAAAATTTTGGAGTGATTTTTAGTTCGCAGAATTTGTCTATCTCTAACCGTTCTCGAGTTGGTCAGCTCTGAATCTGTTTTTAGATGTTTTTTTTTGATGATTTTTCGAGTAATTTTTAATTTCTTTCGATTGACTCGAAATTCACAATACATATTGATTCGACCATTCTGAATCGATTGGCGTTCGCAGAATTTGTCTATCTCTAACCGTTCTCGAGTTGGTCAGCTCTAAATCAGTTTTTTGATGTTTTTTTGCCGTCAAAAATATTTCTCATGAGTTTTCGACAATATTGTTAAAAAATTCGGAATCAGCACGTCAAAATACGTCCGAGGACAAAAATTTGAAATTCAAAAAATGAAAAATAAAAAATCTCAGAAAATTTTATTTTTCATCTTAAACACCTTTTTCCGCCTAAATGAACATAAAATTTTACGTATACAGTGCAAATTTCAAGTCGATGTGACGACTTGGTATTTTTGATGATTTTTTGGGGAACCCCTTGCAACTTTTTCGAGTAATTTTTAATTTCTTTCGATTGACTCGAAATTCACAATACGTACTAATTCGACCATTCTGAAACGATTGGCGTTCGCAGAATTTGTCTATCTCTAACTGTTCTCGAATTGGTCAGCTCTAAATCAGTTTTTTTATGTTTTTTTTGCCGTCAAAAATATTTCTGATTAGTTTTCGACATTATTGATGAAAGATTCGGAATCAGCACGTCAAAATACGTCCGAGGACAAAAATTTTAAATTCGAAAAATGAAAAATAATAAATCTCAGAAAATTTAATGTTTTATCTTAAACACCTTTTCCCGGCTAAATCTTATATCTGAGCATATAAAAATCATACATTTTTGGAATGAGCATAAAATTTTACGTATACAGTGCGAATTTCAAGTCGATGTGACGACTTGGTATTTTTGATGATTTTTAGGGGTGAACCCCTTGCAACTTTTTCGATTAATTTTTTATTTTTTTCGATCGACTCGAAATATCCAAACATACTAATTCAGCAATTCTAAATCGATTGGCATTAGCAGAATTCGTCTATCTTTAAACGTTCTCGAGTTGGTGAGATCTGAATCAGTTTTCAAATAGTTTTTTTGGCGCCAAAAATATGTCTTATGAGTTTTAGATAATTTCGTTCGAAGATTCGGAATTAGCACGTCAAAATACCTTCGGGGACAAACATTTGAAATTCGAAAAGTTCAAAAAATTATCTATCATGACTTACTCGACTTTTTTGTCCGAAGATTTTTTTCGTTCAAATTCTCAGTATATACAAATTGGGCCATTCTGAATCGATTGGAGTTCGCAGAATTCGTCTATCTCTAACCGTTCTCAAGTTGGTCAGCTCTGAATCAGTTTTCAATTTTTTTTGCGCAAAAATAATTTCTGGCGAGTTTTCGACATTTCGAATAATGAATTTATTTAAAATTAATAATGAAATAATGAAAAGGTTATGATGTACACCTAATGAAAGTAGTTTTCCCCTCGCCCAATCCTATTAGACGATGGTTTCTTATACAAAAAGGAGCGTATTGTCGGAGAAAAAACAATCTGGAAATGTACTGATTACAATAAGAATCGCTGCCCAGGAAGAGTGCATTCGGTGCAACAAGAAGTTGTCCATATTACAGCTCATCTACATGTCGCTGATGCCGCCAAAGTTCAAGCCAAAAAAGTACTTTAAAAAATGAAGATGTATGTGTGTATTTTTGTGTAACATTAGTTATTTGTGATTTGAGAAATTGTACGGAAATGAAAATTACAGATCTACAATATGATTAATGCATTGGGGTATTTTTTGTTCTGGTTCACACGAAAAGTGTGGACGACAAATGGGTGTGGAAATTAGACTTGATGGTTCAGTCTTGATGGGACCCCTAACGGTGGAACCATTGATGATATTTCAGAAGACCAACGTCCATGTAAATAACTATAACATAAGACAGGTCGCCATCCTTCCTGTGGTATTCCGGAAAGCGAGTGGAGTATGGTTAACAAAATGAATGGCTATTGATTGAAAGTTTGATTTTCGAATTCGAAATTCGAATTCGAAATTCGAATTCGAAATTCGATTCTTGACATGATTTTTTGGGTTGCACACACAATCTGAAAATAAAGAAAATGTTAATCTACACTTGTACAGATTTCTTTGGATTAACATTTTTTTCATTTTCAGATTGTGGAACAAATCCAAAAAAATCATGTCAAGAATGGCTCTCATTTGTACAGAGTCTGAAAGTTTCAGTGTATTTCAGGAATACACTCCATATATGGAAACAATATCCAGGACAGGATCTCTTTGTTTGAATGTCTTCAGGATAGCATTTGCAGCAAATATGGTGGTGAAAATATTGGAAGTGAATTTTTTTTTCGAAATTGAAGTGAAAGACCAAAACAAGCGGTACCAGTTTGGATACTCAACGATCGTATCTTGATGTTCTGAGCCTTTTTAAGAATTCGATTGTTTCCTGCACATTGTCATGTGTCTAGCTTCAACATATTGTGATTTGGGCTATTTGCCCAGATTTTTGTTAAATTTGTGAAATTCATGACTCCAAGATGACGGACGAGTTTTGTGAGTAATTATGGTCCGATTTTCTTCCAAATTGTTACGTTAGGGTACTTGGGGTTAAAGATCATGAAACTTTGCTCTTGAATGCATTTGTATATGTAACTCACAGAATAGCCTACACATTACACACCGAAAGACATAATTTTTAGCTTATTTGTATTGAAGATCATTTTCTAAAACTGTTTTTGTAATTATTTCTTAAACTGACATTTTTCAGGCCATATTGAAAAACAGATTGCCAGAGTCCGACTATTCTTCTTAGGATTCCTCACAGGAATGCCAGACGTTGAGCTAGGGATAAACGACATGAGACGGCAAGGAAAGGAGGTAGTTGGCAGACACGACATCATCCCCGTGGTTACTGAGGAATGGATCAGGTTGGAGGAAGTAGAGTTTCATTCCTGCGTGCAGCAGGACGATTATAATGATACGCATATAATCAAGTGAGTTTCGATAAGTTCAATTGTATTCTAGGAAAATTATCAAATACCGAGTAATCTGCGAACAATAGAGAAGTACAATTTTCAGAAATGACCTTATTGTTTAGGGATATGATGTCATGTAAGGGGTCTAAAGTGACACCTCAGTTCATTGTCTTGTTGGAACATTGGAGTTAAAGGATACATTTTTTTCTTTTTCAGATTCAAGCCTCCTGACGCTTGCTACATAGAACTTCTAAGATTCAGAGTGAGACCTCCAAAAAATCGAGAACTTCCTTTACAGCTTAAAGCGCAAATATGTGTTACAGGGTACAAAGTATGTGTATAAACTATAATAATTATATAATTGCATATAATTTTTACCTCGACAATTAAGAGATATCCAGAATAGCTATAATAATTCCTTCTCAAATACTATTAGCTAGGGCTTCTACATTTCTCTTTAATACATGTTGCCAAACTATGGATATGGTAATACACGCAGAGAGAAATTTTCTATAAATAATTCCAACTGGCACCAAAATCATTTTTGCACCAATATCCTCTTTCATAATAAAAGTTTAATGTTGATTTTCATAATTTTTGTGGCTTACAAAACCGTGATAATCATATTGCCATATAATGGTTTCTTCAAACAGGAATAAACTTTGAACTGCGATTTTGGTAACGAATAATTTAAATTTTAGAAAAAATTCTGAAATTTGGCGTATGGCACATATCACTGCTATCAGGCTTTTCAGAGATATAGCGAGTACAACATATTGCACACAGTGTCTCTAGGTATAATGGAATCTCAAACATACTAAATATTTATAATATTATATTGTTTGAATTTCAAAATGAGAATATGAATATGTATCCATGGATGTTTATGCAGAAGTGTCATTTCGTCACAGTGAATATTATTTTACAAAAAAAAATCTCATTTCTCATGTGGATAAAAAATTTGTTTTTGATTTCATTTCCATCTGTTGTCTGTTCACTGTTCTCTGTAGGTCTAAAATGCCAAAATTATTTTCAGTTCATACCATCTGACTGGCCCATCCAGTCATCAACTTCATCAATAAGTTTATCACTCTAACTCTAACTTTGAATACCCTTTGTCCAGGCAGTCATAGCTCTGGCTCTTTCAAAGGCTTCCTCACATGCCATTTAAAATGAAGAAGTAGAAGAAAAATATTAACACTAACATTCGAAGACATCAGTTGTATTTTAACAGAATTTGTAGTAATCTTTCCTTGCAATAGATGCAATAGATTCGCTTAATTTTTAATTTTTTTTTCATAATGTGTGCTCTATGAATAAAATATTCATCTCGAATACTCTTTGACCAACAGTTGCAGTTACATTGTTTTCAACTGACCTGATGATTTCCAGGTAGAACTTAGAGCCGACGTGCTGGTTCCAGGATTTGCGTCCAGGAAACTTGGTCAGATCCCATGTGATGATGTAATGATCCGTTTTCCTATTCCAGAATGTTGGATATATCTTTTTAGGGTTGAAAAACACTTCAGATATGGGTCTGTGAAGTCTGCTCATAGGAGGTGAGTGGAAATGACTCGATGACAAATTTACAGAATGAGCGTTTTGTTATGAGATAATATGGACGAAAGTTGAATATAATTATGTTATTGCCCATAATTGTGATCATGTCAAAAACTATTGAAATAGTTATTTATGAAACAAGTTCGTAAAGTGGGTTGATGAGGCACAGCCGAGATCAATGAACACGCGAGGACAGAAATTTCTTTACGAAAGTGTATCATACAAAGTTTTTTCTGCGACAGTTATTATATTGTCAGAATGGAGAATTGTATCATCATTATGAATGTTTTATGTTATGCATTATCGTCATAGTATCAAATTATCACTTCAGAGTAGAATTTGACATAAGCTACTGTCTTTTCCAAAAATGAGAAAATGTATAAATGGTCTGTGAAAAAAAATCAACACGCAGTTGATTTTTTAACGCATTGTTTATATTTTACGCACATCTGCGAAAAAGTATACTTTTACGCACAGTCGTAGAAAATAAATTTTAATACCGTTATAACACCACAGTCTATGACTTTGTGGGCACCGATTTGTTTGCATGGGAAATATGATAATTATTAGTCATACCATTTATTTTTACAATCCATGATGTACCAATCCTTACTTTTTTAAATGTCTTTGTATCGTAATTTATATTGCACTGTTATTTATATTTACATTGTACTATGTTTTATATTTTTATGATTACTGCAAATATATATTAATATCATTAATTTTATTATTATTATTGTAACAAACAATGTATTTAAATAAATCCATTCTTCCACTAGTTATAAATTATATATTGTCTTTCAGGACCGGTAAGATAAAGGGTATAGAAAGAATATTGGGAACGGTGGAAACCTTACAGGAAAATTTGATAGAAGTGACTTCTGGACAAGCAAAATATGAACACCAGCATAGAGCAATAGTTTGGAGGTGCCCTAGGCTACCTAAAGAAGGTCAAGGTGAGCGTAGTTATTTTTATATTAATGAGTCTACATTCACAAAAACATGTTCGGTCTTAATAATTGAACATATTTTCACAACTATAGCTTTCTCATTAGATCTAACCCCCACTTCGTTGTACGGCAGTATTTTAAAAATGTCTGATATTTGGAACTTTTAAGATAACTTTAAGATTAAAAAATCAATGATTCGAACTTTTTTTTCTCAGGGGCGTATACCACTCACAACATGGTGTGTAGGATAGCTTTGACGAACTATGACCAAATGCCAGAAAAACTCGCCGAATATTGCTACGTAGAATTTACGATGCCAGCGACTCAAGTTAGTCACACCACTTGTAGAAGCGTGAGTATGCAGAATTCGGATAGTGACGAACCTCCTGAGAAATACGTCAGATATTTGGCGAGACACGAATATAGGTGAGTAAATATACAGTATCGGAAACTTTTTATCTGGGGTATAGACAGAAATCTACGCGAGCAACAAGGAGCGCAATGACATAATAATACCACCTAAACAAGAGAGACGCACTACTGTGTGCCTCTCCTGTTACCCCACCCGACGCATTAACGGACCACGTGGCAATGTGACACACCGCACGGCGCACACGGCCCACGTCGATATCCCTTACTCGAGCGAGTAGAGGAGATATTGTAATGCTCTCTCAACGCATAGCTGGCTATTCTTCACGATCTCATGAAACCACTATACCCAAGATAAAAACTTTCAGTTATTGTATAATACCTCGTTTCACCATCTTCACAGTGTCACCGAACGTACAGCTTGACAAATCTATATCTGGGGGCGGGGATTGGCGCAGTGGTAGCGTCGGGGCTTCGTGATCGAAAGGTCGCGTGCTCGATCCCCAGACAGGACAAGATTTTTTCAGTTTCAGATGTAAATCTGAGTGATTGAATCTTGTTGCTGGCTGGGGATAATCCTCCACGATTCACTGTTGCGTTAATAATTAACAGTGCTGCTCCTAAGGTGGCGTATGGAGTTAGTAAAAAAGCCTAGCCAGAACACTAGTATGAATGAGATATATGTTTGTGACGAATGTCCGCCGTCTTTGACGTGCCATACCAATAAAACTGTACCCCCCCCCCCGATACAGCTTCGTTGTCTACGCCCGTTAAAGTCCGGATGGCGAACGGATTTCCCGCAACGGAGCATGTCCATATTGCACCGTACAGGTAGCAGAAAAAAACAATAAAATGATGAGAGAGAGAGAGAGAGAAATATATCTAAATGTGAAATCGCCACTCCTATCGATGCGTGATCGCAGAAGGTCTCAGTACAGTCCGTTAAACGAGTATAAGTTACAACTTTCAGTTCTATTGTATCTGTCGCATCGCGAAGTTCACTGTGAAGTTAAGTGATTTTTTGATTACTGAATGTACAATTATACTACCCTCTTTATCTTTCGAATACTTTCTCATTCTAACTTCGCGCACGTCATTCGTTTCTCGACATTCCGAGCTAGACTTGCCAAGCTGTACTCCTGCTTCATATGTACGTCTGAAATATAGCCATGTTGATCCTCATGTCATTCTGCTTCTCTGCGACGATGTCAGCTCCCTGCATGGAGTGGGCAAACAGCCTAGTATCAAAGAAGTCTCAATATTCCCACCACAGAACCCTTTCGATTCATTACATTGTTTTCCCACGTTAGTTTTTTTTTTTATTTCAGGATACAAAGCTCTGTCAGATGAAGAAAAATGATATAATCACCATATCAAATCCATTGAAACTTCTTGAAATACCTAGTCAATCAATTACGAGAATAAAGACTTGTTATTGTATTCTAATAATCTCATTTGAAGATAAGAAAGTTCAAACCTATCTGATTATGATACTCCAATTCAGGAAAATATCCGGGATCTTATAATTTATTAGAAATTAACATCTCCAAAATATAAAATGCAAATTGTGCCAATTGTACCAATAGGCATCTAATACATCCACACCCCTTTCTGGAAACAAACCCGATAGCGTCCTCCCCATCTATTTGACTTATTTGTGCTCAGCAAAATGTAGGTGTTTTATTTTCATAGTTTTGTAGTTAGTGATTTCCAGTTGTGAGGGAGTATCCATATCCATTCTTGGTATGAGAGTATCATTGCAGTAAATGGAAAGGTTCAACAATTTCACGACTTAGCGTCAGATAGGAAAAACAACCCGAATAAGTTTTTCTGCAATGAATATTTCACAACCCTAACACACTGTAGACGTTACTATAAAACGGTTCTCAATACTTGGTGATTAGATATTTCTCTATTCACAACCTCTGAATTTGAATTACTGGAAGAAGAAGAAGAAGTTAATGGGGAATAAGGAGTGACTTTAGGATGCTTGGCTCCAAATTCTCACAGATCTGTACTTCCTTGCTCTGGTGATGTTTGGTCCGATCTTGTAGGTGACTCCATCTTTCGGTCAGTGCCGGTACCGAGTTAGGATTCAAGTCCAATTTTAGTTGTTGCCAGATGAACTGGCTTCTCATCGATTTAGGCTGGAAGTTTATAGGAAAATTTATGTTTCCGTAGCTACCGCCTTTTTGAGTAGATGTCTTTTGTCGTAAAAACCAACCTTGCTGGGAATTCACGCGAATCAGCAATCTGAAGCTTACAGAAAAGGGTGCTGAGATAACTAGTCTTTCATCATGGACAGCTCTTCCACGGTAATTAGGTCCCATTTATACAAAAGTGTTCTCGAAAACTGGATACTTCAGAGGAGGAGCGCCTTTTCACCAGTAATAACGTATTTTCATGTTTTTGATTAATGGTAATCGTTTTCAGAGTTGGTATAGAACACACAGAGGGAGATTCGCCTAATCCATACGCCGCTGCCACCTATGTTTCCAAACCGACACCAGCACCAGCTCCAGTAGCTGTAGTAGACATCCCAGCGAAAGTACCAGAAGAATCTAGTTCGGATAGCGATTGAATTCAGATATATATTTTTCCAAAAATCATTAATGCTTATAAACTGAAGTCATTTCCAGTGGAAACCACTCAATATTATATAATAATGTAGATATTTACCGTAACACTCGAAGTTTGTTTCTTGTGAATAATTAGTTAAGGATTATAACCATGTTTATTTCTTTGATTCGGAGGTGATTCAAGTGAACTCGAGAAGAGATTTCCATCGAAACATTAGACCTAAAGCTTAGGACGGTATCGATATATGAAATTTGAAATCAGCGGAATTTTAGGAAAATTTTATTTTATTATTTCATAATTTTTTTATTTATGAATAGATTTCAATGAAATTCTGACCAAATATATTTCGAAATATTTTGAATCCAGTGGTGTTGTCAGAATTTTGATAAATGTTCTGAAATTGAAGTAGTGGGTTGACATATTGACAAAATTTTCAAATTTTATACACATAGAACTTTTTTATTGATGGACGCATTCTTAGGAAATTTTTACATAAACCACCTGAAAATGTCGTGAATCCAGTGGCGTCACCAAATTCTATTTAAAAAATCGCTAGTATGTTTTTTGGATTTTTGACCTTGAACAAAATTCGAAGTAGGTCCTGAAATTTTTATTTTTATTTCGAATTAATGGCACTCAATTAGAACTATTAGTCTCTATCTATTGAAAAAAAAACTGCCGAATCGGATAATAAATAACAGTTTTAGAGAGGTGGCCCGCTTTCAAATGGGTCACTCTGTGTCACTGCAATTTGCTCTTCGAAGTTAATCCTAGTTAGTCCTAATTAAATGGTTTTTCGAAATTTATACTTTTTTGTTATAATTGAGAATGCTTCTAACCTACCTTCGAATACAAGACTTGAACGTGGTATGTGGAGAAACAACTTTTTTTTAGTTTATATACTCCATGTACATTTTCTTAAGGATCTATAATAGTCCATGATCTAGCAATAAGAAAAATAGTAGATATGGAAAACTATGTACAATAGAATAATAATACGCGAAAAGCAAGAAGTGTTTTAGAATTAAGATACCTAATGATAAATAATGTGCGTAAGATAAATCTCTTTATTTCCAACATATCTATTTATATTTACATGTACTTATATTGTGAAAAAATACATTATTTTTCGTGTATTTTCATACACAGCTAGAATCACCAAAGACAAATAAAAACTGAAATACTAATGTAGGAATATAAGTTAGAAAGTTTACAAAGTATATCAAGTAATCTCTGAAACGCAAAAATACAATGCTTGAACTGAGCTTGAACATGTATATCCTCCATTTCAAATATTATAAGGATTGGTAATGCTCACAGATATTGATCAATATTTTGTTGCTATACTCTGTAAAGTAGGTTGTTTATTAGTTGTTCTTTGTTGTGCAGGAAGTTTACTTGCTTCATTGTTGATTAGTGTAGGTGTATGTTTAGAACATTATTTTATGTACGTTAACTAGTTCTAACAAATTTTATTTCGAATTACTATTCATTTAAACATTTTTAACTGGAATTGGAATAATTCCAGAAGGGTCGAACTCTAGTCACTGATTCTAAGGAAATATATTAGAATAAGTTATAAATATAAAATATATAATATAAATATACAAAATGAAATGAATAATATATTTGGAAGTGGTAATGAACAATAATACCATTATTGGAATATAAACGTGTAAATTAATGTATGTACTTAATAGAATTTAAAACAGTATTCAAGCTTGTACTTCTTAGTTTGAAACACCCTATCTGCATTAGAAAAAAATTAAATATGATCTCCAATAATGATAATAATAATAATAATAACATCGTCCTCATTATTTCATAAAATGAAAATTTAACAAAATTAATATATTTAAGCTATCAAGCGAAATAAAGGGCGAAGTTCATCATCCGTAATGCTATGCATCACAGAAAATGTTTTTTCACTTAACCCTAAAAAAAAACCTGATTGTTATACATAATACTATTTATAATTTGAATACGAACAAACACCTTACTTAACGAATGTAGTTCACCTATTCTGAACAATACATCAAACATTTCCTCTCATTTCAGTCGAACAAATGGTTTTTTTAGTTTTGAATTTGATGAAATTTAACTGTTTGAAAGAGGTGGGGACAGAATTGTATCCTTTACAAATTTGGTACCTAAAAGACCGCCTGAAAATTTCTGTTTTGAATTTCGGCACTGCAAGCAAATTTTTATATCGAATACTCAAGTTGTGAATGTCTGTACGATAAGTCATTTTTCTATGCAGATATGAGGGCTTTTTTGTTACAATTATTTTATGGAAAAGACAGACAGCGTGAAATAACCTTCTTTTCTCCATGTTCAACCACCCAATTTCTTGAAGTTTATATGTGATTCTTTGTAGCCGACGAATACCAAAAATTAATCTAAGGCACGAGTTTTGAACTTTTTGAATTTTCTTTTTGTACTGAGTGGTTAGACATGGGCCATAAAGAACATTCGCGTAGTCGAAAACTGAAAGCACCAAAAATTCACATAGGGACTTTTTCACATGATAAGGCAGAAGATGTCGGTTACCATAAATGATTTTCAGCGCAGAGTAGGCCCGTTGTGAAAGTTTATTCATGAATTTTTCAAATCTCAGCTCTACATCCATCAAAACACCAAGATTTTTTGCTTCACTAACAATAGCTAGTGGTTCATTTCGAATGTAGATATTCGCAGAGTTAGTCACTATGGACCGATGGTATTTTGGACCAAAGATCATTACATTTGATTTACTGGAGTTAATAAATAAACAATGGTCCGTTGCCAGTTCAACAAATCTACTCAGATCTGCATTGATAAGGTCACAAGCATTGTCTACCATTTCAGCCGGAAAATTATAGTATATCTTAGTATCATCAGCGTATAAATACACTTGACAAGTGTGAAGAGCCTGCAGTAAATAGGAAGTGTATACAGAGAACAATAACGGGCTGAGTATGGAACCTTGAGGTACTCCTGATTTGGGATGTAAAAGATCTGATCTGTATTCCTCTATACTAAACATTTGTTGTCGATCTTTTAAGTAGTTTGTTAATAATGCGAGAGCATCGGCAGAGAAACCGATATAATCCAAAATACTCAACAAAAGATTTTGACTAATGGTATCAAACGCACGGCTGGAATCTAGTAGGACCAATACCGTACATTTGTTTTCATCTACTGCTTTCATTACGTCATCCGCATTATGTAGAAGAGCGGTAGTGCAGCTATGCCCTTTCCTAAATCCTGATTGTACAGAAGGCAGCAGAGAAAAATTCAAAAGGTGGTTTTTAATTTGGATGTCCATGGCTCTCTCAAGGATTTTTGACAATACTGGCTTTCGGTTTTGTCACTCTGGAAGTAGTTATTGGCATATGTTTATCAAATATATTATTCAAAGAATTTACCAAGTATGTAACTTTCTCTTCAACCCTTTTTTGGTCATATATTTTGAAAAAGGAAGTATTGAACAAATCTACCTGATAAAGGTCTTGGTTGACGTTTTTGAAGCCCCTGTATGTACAGAGTTTGGGATCCCGTTGCTCTTCACGTACTCTCAGCTTATTAATAATAAATTATAATAAGGTACGTATGGTAGGTCACATATAAGAAATATAAAAATGAATTGGACGTCATGAAACCTCTTTTTCAACCTGACAGTCAGAAAAGAAAATTATATCAGCTTATACACTTACTAATTCACGGATAACATAAAACATTTTTATGTACCGTAAGAAAAAAACGGAATGAAGCTACACACCAATAAAACAGACAGCTTGATTGTTTTTCACAGTATTAGCCAGCGGAATCTACAATGTATCTATTTATTCCATAATATGTTGAAAACAATAACATAATAGAGATAAACTTTGAAGTGCTCCTTGATCTTGATCTCATGGACATACTCCCGAAACTTCTGTAATTTTAATTGTAGAACTGTTGAATGCACAGATATGTTGAATAAACGACATGATGCAGAACAGGTCTTTTCAAAATTTATAGGAATCAATTTGACAAAGCCAGATTTTCCCTGGCTATAGCTAACTTCAAGCCAGGCACAAGTATGGAATCTGCATAACCGACCATAGCCAAGTTTCGAACCTTTCGACGTGTGCACATGCATCATGAATTGCATCATACCGATATTTGTGCAATACTCCTTATTGATATTTTTGAATACTGGAAATGGGTTTATTCCATCAATAAATCAAAAGAAAACTCTTGGTGGAAACTGTATACTGAAACCAGTTCTGCTAGGGCTTATTTCTTCCTGGAAACAAAACGCAAATGAATTTTCAATTTGATCAAAATGGATATTATATTGTAAACGAAAATGAGTAGTAGCAGTACAAACCTAGTACAATGATGATGTGAAGATCAGGTTTGTGTTTTATAAAAAATACTTATTATGGATTAATTTCAAAATTGAACATGTTTTATTCGAAAATTTCATATACCATCGAAATTCATTCTCTTGTACCGTCATGTACATATTCATGTTCCCCTCACAAACACATCATATTTCTGACAACAAGAATTATAATAAAAAAAAATCTATTTATTTCCATTCAGTTAGGGATATTGTGAATGAAATTTACACTTTTTTCGTTTCTTGTGAATATGAAACTAATCACAATCAAGAATTTGGGCTTGCATATTATAGAAAGCAGCTTTGTCTAATTGTTTTAGAACCTTCAACTTTTTTTTTGAATCCTTGTCTCTTTGACTCTGGTGTTTCCTCGTATTCGACAGTTTTGAATTCGTTTATGTTCCTGAACCGAAAGTTCAAGCAAATGTTCTTTCCATATCGCGTATTCCAGAGATGCTATACAATTGATAGTTGATCGAATATCCATAGTGAACTTCATTATAGTATTTTCAATATACCTATCCTTTTGGACATGTTCTATAGCAGTCTCAGGTTATATACCCTATCATATTTCTAAGTACTTCCCACGAATGCATAATATAATATTTTCATTTATCTGTACCTAGAATATTCTGTTACCTGAAATTTTTATATATTTCAGTGTCAATAAAATCTGATCACACAGAATATTTCCACAAATCATTTTGTAGTTTGAATCAAAGATTCCGCATTATAATAAATAACGATATCGTCAGCAAGAATAAGACTGATCTGAGCACACCATAGAGGTTCACTTATTGAACCTGATTACTTGAACACAATTTCATAAACGTCTGTTGGTGGGCGTTTTATATTCACCTATCATACAATAATTTCGTTAAACTTGTACCTGTCATGAACGAAATTTTACAGAATTATCCGGCTATTATTATGATGAGAAATTTCATTATTTGCACGATGCAAACTAGGTACTTCACGTAGTAATGTAATGAACAATTAACTGATGTCTCATATCTTATATCAACTTACTCTATTTTCATTACTGATACCTTGTTCAATGTATAGTTGTTATTATATTGGTGCCCCATTAGTTTCATTAACATGATCTTGTTCATACAGCAATCATTATTTTGATTACCACAAAAATTGCACCAATTTAGCAGACTTTCAGTGGCGATATCTAGGACTGTTCATTGATGATATACTTACCGGGTTACCATTAGGGTTGGATTGGGATCCATCAGCTGCCCATACTCCTCTAGTACCTGAAAGAAATTTCTATAGGAAGAAAAGTTCATTTTTTGACCTGAGCAATGATTTTGGCTCAATTATGTTCGTTGAATTCAGTAATACTACCTTCACATCGGGAAGAATTCAATCAATAATGAATGTTACTTGACGTAAAAAAAAGTTGTTTTAATTTTTTATAGAATGAAAATAATTGAGACATCTGGTGATTTCAGTTCAGAACTTACATTTTCCATCGATTTTTTTGAGGTCTGGTAAGATGAGTAGTATCATTTCTCGGTACCTGGAATGCGAATCCATTCCAGGATTTCCTTCCATGCAAAGCTCCTCCAGGTTGTGACACAAACTCAGGTATCTCAAGGTTGCCTGATCTATAACATTCCTGTAATCAAAAGTTTTCGGGTATGTACCCCCTGAAGTAAAGTGGTGAGAAATTTTTTTTTATGCAGACAAGTTCATGCATCCTTACTAGTCCATCCATTTATACTAATACTATAAATGCGATAGTACTCTGTCTGTCTGTCTGTCTGTCTGTTACCTTTTCAGGCTTAAACTACTAAACCCACTTAGATGAAATTCGGTATATAGATAATTTAAGTCCCCGGATAGGATATATGATAATTTTCATCCCGGAAATTATTCCTTTGGAGATTGCAATGGGCAGTTTTGTTATTTTTCCTATGAGCGTGCGGAAAAGTAACTTTTCCGCACGATTTTTCGTTTTTAAAGTTGTACTTTTCCGTACGATTTAAAATCGTGCGGAAAAGTTATTACTTTCCCGCACGATTTTTACTTTTCCGTACGATTTTTACTTTTCCGCACGATTTTTGTATTGTTGAAAATGGGGATATTTAGGACTAACCAAATGATCTATGTAACTATTCTGTATTATTAGTCATTTTGTAGCATTATTATAAAAACTTGTTTATTAAAAACCTTGTTTTTTCATAAATAAGATGTACAAATCAGTAAAACGCAAAGTCGTGTCCACAATTTAATTTCCCATCTAGTTCAAAAGGATGGTGAAACGGTGAATGACCGCTATCAATCAGATAGCCGTCAAAAAGTAGAAGTAGTACATGTTTCGGTCCTATATAGAACCATCATCAGCTATTCAAGAAAATTCTACAATGAAAGAAAGACTATGTACTAAAGACAAAAGGCTAATATAAGGCTATACTTACATGGAGAAGAAATTAATGTGGTGTAATATATATAAAATGTTAAAATATTATGTTATTAAATAATGCTAAATAACCACATTGTTAATTATTACAGTTTGAAACAACCAAAAAATTGGTAAGTAACCAAAAATTGGTAAGTAACCGAAGATAGGTAGGGGAGGCTGTAAGGTCTTGGGCCCCTTAATCCTATAGGGGAATTAAATAGTTCGGACATCGAGCAGAAAATAAATCAAAATTGAATCAATGCACGTGATTGTTGACTGAACAGACGGATATGAATTATGAGATGAACTGACAGGGTGACAACTGACAGCACAGCCGGAATGATTACTCCTATGTCAAAATTGACACAGAACAGTGACGCGAGACCCCCGCTCACAGAACAAAAGAAGGAAATGATTCCAACAATACTATTCCGAGCCTGAGGATCTCAAGTCACCTAACTGTACCAACAACAAGAGCAGCAATGAGTACAATAGGAACACATTATGAAACTCAAGATACAATATTTGTTAGTTTTATTTTTGTATATTGTATCTTTAGTTTCATAATTTGTTCCTATTGTACTGATTGCTTCTCTTGTTGTTGGTACAGTTGGGTGACTTGAGATCCTCAGGCTCGAAATAGTATTGTTGGAATCATTTCCTTCTTTTGTTCTGTGAGCGGGGGTCTCGCGTTACTGTTCTGTGTCAATTTTGACCTAGGAGTAATCATGACAGTGGTTCCGGCTGTGCTGTCAGTTGTCACCCTGTCAGTTCATCTCATGATTCATATCCGTCTGTTCAGTCAACAATCACGTGCATTGATTCAATTTTTGATTTATTTTTCTGCTCGATGTCCGAACTATTTAATTCCCCTATAGGATTAAGGGGCCCAAGGCCTTACAGCCTCCCCTACCTATCTTTGGTTACTTACCAATTTTTGGTTACTTACCAATTTTTTGGTTGTTTCAAGCTATAATAATTAACAATGTGGTTATTTAGCATTATTTAATAACATAATGTTTTAACATTTTATATATATTACACTACATTATTTTCTCCTTCATGTAAGTATAGCCTTATATTAGCCTTTTTGTCTTTAGTACATAGTCTTTCTTTTATTGTAGAATTTTCTTGAATAGCTGATGATGGTTCTATATAGGACCGAAACATGTACTACTTCTACTTTTTGACGGCTATCTGATTGATAGCGGTCATTCACCGTTTCACCATCCTTTTGAACTAGATGGGAAATTAAATTGTGGAGACGACTTTGCGTTTTACTGATTTGTATATCAATACCACTCCACTTTAAGATATAATGGACTTCTACCACAGGTTAATAAATAAGATGGACAAAAACACTCGTAGGAAAAATATTGCACCTAACTCTTACGGAAAATTTCTTTTCCGCCCTTAACGGCTTGCCCGAACTCCGCTCCGCGTCATTCGTGCAACTGCCGTCACGTGCGGAAAAGTACTACTTTCCGCACTTGTTAGGTAAATAACTATTTCTAGAGCCCTGAAATTTTCATTTCACCTATTTGATTGAAAACAAATTAACACTCATCTCAGAATATTTGGACATGAGTCCCCTAGTAATTGAACGAATAGTACCAAATAGAAAAACATGCAAATGTGTAGAAAATGGTTATCAGAGGGGTTTGATATAAAATAATGGGCGAAGATTTGTATTTTGGACAAATTTGCTGTTATCAAAGAACATGTTTCAGAGAGCACTTCGCAAACATTAGGCAATGATAAACATTACTTAATAATTGGTTGTATTGGAGAATCTGACAACCGAAAACTGAAATTTTGATAATACTCAATAATAAGTTGTTCTTGACATTGGTGAATTCAATATCTCGATAATCTCGGTCAGAATGAGATTGGGCTTATTCGTTACTCTATTCACGTCTTCATTGTAGTCCCTCCAGCAGTAAAAACTCCTGGGCATAATTGATGAAACGTGTTGCAAATTTTTCTTCAAGAATTCGACCCTACGAATCTTCTGACCTCAGTTCCTTGATCACTTCTGCGAATGTTCCAATTGATGCTTCCTTCATGCGAGATATACTGGTGTTGATATCCCTTGTGTACGCACCCTCCTTTATCTATCCTAGCAGCCATTTAGTATCCGTCACACACTGTATAACACTGTTCATAAGGCAAATGTTACCAATATTTTTCAACCGAGTATTTTGGCAGAACTATGTACCACATGCCTATTGGTGCTGAAGTTTTCATAGTCTTTAATTAAGCGGTTGTCTCTGTTACTTTGGCGAGATAACAAATCTGAGTTGAGGTTGCTGGACCATAACTTGTGCATGACTTGTAAGTTTTGTTGAAGTCAAACTAACTCCTTTTGTGGAGGAAAGATACAATCCTGCACTATCCTGGACCATAATTTAAGATTTGTTATAGTTATGATTGTCCTTGTCGGTGGAACTAACTGCAAATAAATGAACAATCGAGGTACTGCATGAAAATTTTGAAGAAGATATAAGAGAATCAGTGATTTTTGAAGAAGGTTAATATAAATATGAGGGATAAATGAATATTTCATCTAGGCGTTAGGAGCTAGGAATAATCTTGTTATTTTTTATTTTCCAATTTGATTCATTAACCAAGCAAAAACGCTGTAAGTTTTGATAGCTACTGTTTGCAATGTTTATATTCACTCATTAGGAAATAAACTATGGATGGTAATGAGAAACCCATGTTCAAAGTGAATAAAGATGGAAATGCACAACGTTACTATAGATTCATAAATTCCCCAAAATTTTAGTAATCCATTTTAAGAGATTTTCTCAAACAGAAATATCCAGAGAAAATTGAATTTCCCCACATATTTTTCTTCAGGAGGATAAGATATAAGCAACTACACAGCGGACAATGAAGCTCCTTGTCGAATCACAGAAGGGATTACCCATAGCGGATACTGAACTGCTTACTGTAAGCATCCATTTATGGGTTTTGGTGGCGCGCGTGCAGTGTTCTCGCTTGCTGTGCCAAGGTACGCGGGTTTGAATTGCTGCACCGTCCCCGACCTCGTGCATGTCATCACACTTTAAAAATTAAGGCTTGCATCTTCCTTGGTTCGCATAAGTCTCTTGAAGACTTCTGAGGGTTGCTCGCAAGGGGTCAGCCGGTTGATGGAAATAACCAAAAAAAATATTTCATATTTCTCCAATCGAATCTGAATCTATTGTGAGCGCTAAGGCATGTGTACTCTTTTATGAGCAGAAGGGCACTGAATAACACCTTTGCGATTATATTCAGTTTCAGTTTATAAATATTATATTGTTAAAAAAAAATAATATTGTTTTTTCCGTTAACCAGCTGCCGTCCCCTTAGGAACGGCAGCTCTCAAAAGTCGAAACTTGTGCGAGCCACGGATTAACGAGGTCTTACCTTTCAACGTTCGATTCCTAGCACTTTCTCGGGCTATCAGATAAAAATCTGTAGTCGCTACTATTATCATTTATATCATGACATAAAATAAAATATTTATTATTTACCTTCGCATATCCATAATCCTGACGTTCGACAAAAACGCGCAGGGTGCCAAATTAGTGACGGCGTTATCGGTAGCATAAAGTTCCTCCAAATTTTCCAGCCCAAAAACGCCATCTATGCAAGTAAGTCCGCAGCGATTCACTCTGAGAATTTTCAAGTTCTTCAAACCGCTTCCAATATCCCTCAGAGAAGCAACCACACTGCCATCTAGTATGAGCTCTCGTAGAGCAGGGGTGTAGATGCTGAGATGCTGCAGAGTTAGTTCTCTCGAAATAACTCTCAGTTTTATCTGGGTGACTGTCAATAGGTCTTCTGTGTTTGTTACCTTGATCTAGGACAAACAAAATTGGTACTGTTTCATATTCGACCTGAACGGGGACTTCCATCCCAGGTAGCACCTCATATTGGTTGAATCTTGTTTTCATATTGGGCCAATATGGATATATTGTTAATGTAAAAATAATATTGAACCAATATGGGTGCATATTTGAAAAAAATATATCATTAATAATATTGTTGGATTATTGGTTCAACCCGTTCTGAATATACATGTTTCATAAAATATTGGGTCAATATTGGTTGAATAATTTTCACCAATATCGATAGAACGATATTGCCTACATATTGTTTCCAGCATCTAGCTTCAATGTTGCTATTTCAATATTCCGCTTATATCGATTTAGAGATAAAAAAACAATATTGTATATCCAAGTTTGATAGCATTTTGGTGGAATATTATTTCATCCATATTCGAAAAATTTTATTGACCCTATGTTGTACCTATGGTGTAAAAGTTGTACCAAATAAAAAAAAAATAGAGTATTTGAAAAACAAAATAGATTTTTTTTCTGTTAGAAAATTAATAGTTTTCATATTTTCCCCAAAATAGAGAAGTTGAAGCGAAATAAGTTCATAAGGAAATTAAACATAATATATAGTATCCCAAGTAGCACTCACATTGGTACAATATTGTGAAAATATTGGCCAAATATTCAAACATCAATATTGGTGAGAAAAAAAATGTCCAATATTTTGAAAATAATATTGGTCTAATATTCTCGAAGCAATATTGGCCTCAAAATGTTAAGCGATATTGGTACAATATCATTTACATTGGAATAATATCGGTAGAATATTATAAAAATATTGGCAAAATATTCAAACGTAATATTGTCGAGAAAAATTATAATTATTTCGGGATATTGGTACAATATTACTTGGATATTATACAAATAATATTAGTGAAATATTGTGGAAGCAATATTGGCCTCAAAATATTTAGTGATATTGGTACAATATCATTTGCATATATCGGTAAAATATTCAAAGTGAATATGTCGCCTTGGAAACATTGTTGAAATATTTCCAAAAAATATCGAATAATTTGAAAATTCTACAATTTCATTTCTACTTCAATTAACCACTGAGTAGATTGACTTGTTAACGCATTGTGAGAAGCCTTATTCAATATATGTTACTATGATTCAGCTGTCGTTCCATATGTGGGGCCACCTAGCGGTTTCTTACCCAAGTTTGATCATAATTCGACCAATATTCAAATTTCAATGATAGTGATAAATGTATTTTGTAATATTGTATCAATATGGTGAGGTTTTCGTAACAATCTCAATCAATACAGGGTCAATAATTTTTCCAATATGGATTAAATATTCCATATTCCACCAATGTCCTATAAAACTTGGATATACAATATTGTTTTTTATCTCTAAAATCGATATGAGAGTAATATTGAAATCGCAATATTGGAGCTAGATGCTGGAAACAATATGTAGGCAATATAGTTCTATCCATATCGGTGAAAATTATTGAACCAATATTGACCCAATATTTTATAAATCAATATACATTCAGAATAGGTTGAGCCAATATTCCACCAATATTATCAATGAAATATTTTCCAATATGCATCTATATGGGTTCAATATTATTTCTACGTTTACAATATATCCATAGTGGCCCAATATGAAAACAAGATTTATAAGTACGGTCACTTACCAGCAACTCTCTCAAATTTTGCTCCAAGGGAATATGAACAGTTTCTTCAGGCAACAATATGACATCGATATCACCTTCTTCGAATACCTCTTCCTCGAAATTCACCTCTGATGACGACGAACTGTGATCCGAAATGGGTGTCAGAACAATAGAAATTTCTTCTCCTGGGGCACTATCCGGTATTGGCCCCTCCAAATTCGGAGACATCGTGACTAAATTATTTTTATTTGAATAAACACGGATTACATTTCAGGAAGCTTCACGGTTGCTATGGTAACTTATAAACAAGGCATTATTGATCATGATTGTGTGAAAATATCGCAATGGAAACCATCCATGAATACGAACGACCATCAGATATAGAAAATGCTTTATGAGTTATGAGTGAGGAGGCTAGGAAAAATAGCTGAATACAGATAAATTCTAAAATTCCAAAAAAAGATTTTCCTTGAGGAGCAGGATTCGAACCCACAATCTCTAGATAGCCGGTCAGTGCTCTACCAACTGAGCTACTAAGTAGACATTCGTTCCAACTGTATATCAGGATACCGCTTTTTCTAGATTTTTTTAATTCATTTCAGTAGTTTCACCTACTAACTACCAGGGGTGTTATGATTATGGTAGAATACATGCAATTGTTCCCTGTGTTTGTGTTGCGTGCTAATCACGCTAATATAATAGAACTGTCTCGAATCGAAAATATCTGATTCGGCATAGAGGTCGCTCGAGTAGTCATATTTCTGTTAGAGAATGCAGCTGAGGAATCGCTTTTGGATCACTTCAAGTGAATGAAGATGGGTTCTAGGCAAACCACCCCATCCGATCATACCATAATTCAAATGGGGCTCAACTAAACTTGTACACCAGGTGAGTCTGAGAATTTTTGAGAGAAATAATCCGATTCAAAGCACAAAAATTTAGGGGGCTATTGAACAACTAAAATGTGATTTTTTTGAGATAAAAATTAATTCTGTAGCACTTTTGGTTTCGCCAAAAATGATCTGAGTGATAGTTTTGAAATGGAACACCTTGTACATTTTCACATTTTTGAAATCTAGAGCAAATTCTGAACATGATTTCCGGGAATATAGGTGAGTTGAAAACTGAAGCAGGACTAAAATCTAGTTTTTTTTTTGGCATGTATAAGTGGGACTTGTCTCAGTAGCCTTTAATTAAAACAAATTTTGTTTCACTTTACAGTTTTATTAATATATAACTTTCCAGATCTACATAATAGTATAAAAACAAATCTGATATGCTAACTTTTGGCACAATATTCTTATAATAAATAAATATATACCTACTAACAAGGACAACCTTTGAGTAGTTACAGTAATTGAGAGATAAATATATTACCGAGAATATCTGACTTTCTCCAAGTCTTATTTCTTGCACCTTGAATTCAGCAAAAAACCAGCGTTTCAAAAAATAAGTGGAAGATCCAGATGAAAACAATTCAATGAATATATCTTGATTAAGTATTCATAAAATTAGAAAATTGATAAAATTTATTACGTATATCACAGTCACTTCCAAATTGAAACGAATTCACAAAAAGAACGAAGAATTCCTCAAAAAACTCTTACAGTGTAACAGTATTTGAAAAAATTGTCATATGTTGAATTTCCATTTGTAAAAAAAAACATAAATCATTTTTCTTCAAGAATAATTCATTGGAAAGCTTTTGACACTAACTCATTCGCAGTAACACTTGATGATGATAAAAAATAAATATTAATATATATCTCACATCTCCGTATACTTTGACAAGACAGACACGGTTTCAATTCCATCCAAATATTTTATCTTTGAAAATGTTTTATTTTCATACTTCAAGTGATATGGAAAATGAAGTAAATATACAGTGTGTCCCACTTTGAGCAGCCACACCCTCGTATTTTCTTGACAGTAAAGTGATTTCAAAATTTGTTTTTTATTACATATAGTACCCAGAAATATCTACCTTCAGGTTGATGAAATATTCGTATATCCATTTTCCACGGCTACCTACGACCAATTGAAAAGTGAAACAGATCTGGTGTTATTTTTGCGATAAAAAAATGCCTAATATGTTTTTCGCAATTTTTCACTTTTCAGTTGGTCCTAGGTAGCCGTGGAAAATGGATATACGAATTTTTCATCAACCTCAAGTTAGATATTTTTGGGTACTATATAACTTTTGATATCACTGTACTGTCAAGAAAATACGAGGGTGTGGCTGCTCAAAGTGGGACACACTGTATAAACATAAAAAAATAATCCTTTCCCTTTTCTATCCTATTAGGAAGAATAAGAGGCAGGATTCCTCACAAATGTCAGACCCCGACGCCTATTGGATTTTATTTTTCAGATAAGTACTTGTAAAATTATAAGGTTACTTTTCAATACTTATGTATTATGATACTAAAAATTATTATATTTGCGATATAAAACATAAATTATATAATGGATGTAACATAAAATGTTTGTGAAGTCTAGCTCGAAGCTTGTCCACTCAACCAACAGAGGGCCAGAGTCCCAAGAAATTACCTCAACAAATGTGCTAACAAGGACAGTGGCGCAGCTAGGATTTCAGTTTGGGGGGGTGAACATACAATGTATCAGTTGCCAGAGCTTTTTATTTGTTGTCAGTCGAATGTTATGAAAAACACCTACAAGTGAACTGTTAGGTACGAGAACGATAACATCATCTTGTAGAAAATTTTCTTAGCCTTCTTTCTATATACCTATGTATTTAACGAATGTGTCTGGTTATGGTCGCAAAATGCGAAAAATGTAAAAGGTGCGCTAGGATCCGCCATCCTAGCATATAAAACCACCAACGAAAAATACTTCCAGAAATTCTAGGATTTTTTCAATATTTTTCCCGTATTCTACGCCATCAATTCAACATGACACATTATTCGAAAAATGAAAAATGATAAATGATAAAAAATGGCTGCAGTCCCAACCCCCCCCCCCCTCCTTGACTGCGCCAATGGACAAGGACGTTGAACCAAGGTACCAAATCATTAAAAAATTATGCTATTCAACAATGAAATATGAATGTATCAATTAGTATGGGTCATAAATGATATATTTAATGTTGAAATATCAAGCTTGGTTAAATACGTTATTGAAAATAATTCAGTTTTTTAGAAGAATATTGTCTTCGTGATCAATTCGGAGTTTGAGTCGATGCCTATAAATAATATTCTGATGCATTTTCCATTCCACTTGAAGATTTAATGAAAAACACGTTGCAACTCTTCGTAATACTCATTCTGTTTCAATGTTTACTCATACCAACAGCTACACTTATAAGCATGGGAATCTTGGCTATCTAGAGAAATAAATTGAGAAAAGTAGAAGAAATTCAACCATTATCAGTTTTTCATATATAACTGAAAAATGCATTTGGGTTCATCCTTTTTTTTTATTTCAGTTTTACCAATGCAATAATGATATAACTTTCAATTTATCATTCCAGAAAACATTTGGACATCATATTGAATTCTTATATCTTTCAATGCAGTTTATTTGTGATTCCGATGATGTATCACACATTATGTATTGAGCTTACGTTTTAGCCTGATTGGACAAAAAAACAAAAAAAGTATTTTTGGTAGTAGGACACGCGTGTTGATTCTGGGCCTTCCTTACATCACTTTAACGAGATCACTGACCTTTAGGAAATTTCTGGTGCATGAGCGCCATTGAGTGACTTCAGATCTGCTTGTTATTTTACCTTGGTGAAGGTTATGTTTTCGTATCCTCGGTTTGCGTTTGACCTTGAGATGACATTATTAGTAGGGGTAGGGGTAGGGTTTTCTTATCTATTACTCATGAGTGAAATCGATGTCTTACCATCTAGTTTACCTGTGTGAAGAGTACAAACAAAAATTATCACTGAAGACTGACAAATGTGACATTTATATGTTCCTGTGACAAACTCGTTACGATACGGAATTTGAAGAGAGGATACATGTCTGCACACCACGGAAATAGTCTCTGCCTTTGTTTTTCTCTTCTAACGTTGCCGGTGGTAGTGGGGTAGGTATCTAATGGAGAATACTGATCAACCTGCGTGACATTTACTTGCCCTCATGTATGACCCTTGTGTGTATTCTCAGAAACAATTTAAGAAATAGAAGCTACCCAAAACTACGTCACTTTCAGTCGACGCGCGTTTTACCAACAAAGTTAGCATCCTCAAGAGCTATAAGCTTACTGTAGTAAGCTTAAGCTAACCTAGTTGACTTCATAACAGTCGAATTATTTGTAAAACAATATAATAAGAAATCAAAAAAAAATTCTTGAATGTTGAACTGTTTTGATAATATTTCTGTCAGAACTGGCTAACTTGATTAATTTTCCGTTGAAAACATAAAAAAAAATCAGTTTTCATTTGGAAAACTGATAATCATACAAATTTTTAACCAACATGAAAATGTGCAACTCTGCCATACTTAAACTAACGTATCTCTGAGGTAGCAGAGATTCCCATACTCAAGCTCAAATCGCGGACATACTGTCTACAAGATAAAAAATAAATTTATGATTATTAAACATTTCAGACCTTCTTTTTCCATTGTATGAACTGATACAACTGTATAACGGTTTAGATACATGCAATCAAAAATATAATCACTTTCTTCCTGCACACAAACGTCTAGGAGATGTTGCTTTCTTGATTATTATGGTATCAAAATGAGTTGCATTTAGACATCACTGTTACCAGTTAGTGATGCCAAATTTAACATATTAATTATTCACAATTTTCTTTCCATTAGTGTCGCTTTGAGGTACAGAATGAGAATAAAATTGCGAAGCACAGTAGCATGGATTTTGGTTTAATTTAGATTTTGTCGGTATGGTAGGTTGGTACCGGAATTGACCAGACATAACATGAAATGGTCGGCGTTGTTTGTCGAGTTGAGAGTCTATAAATAGTTTTCCATATGTCACTAACTCAAATGTTCTGTATATGTGTAGAAATGATCTCCTACTTGGAAACATGATACAGAAACAACTTCGACCAAATATAACATCAGTTCCTTTCCGAAACTTGGTTTCGATTAATTTCTCCATTTTCGTCTGAAGCTACATATGAACGCAATATCAAATGAAACGTAAAATACTGTGGTAATTGTTGCATTGAAATAGTTATTTTCTCTCAACAGTACCTGCGGAACAAAGTTATTTTATTTTTTATTTTTGGTAGAATTAGAATAAAGAATGGTTACTTAGAAGTGATATATTGTATACCTTAAGTGCCATGATTCATATGGCACAAACAAATTCAGTTCATTAAAATATCAACACTTACTTAAATCTAATACAGTATATAAATATATCTATAAATATTTTCATTAATATTAACAGTCAGTACAAACATTTGAAGTTGAAATCATACAAAAGCGTCACGCAAACCTTTTAGACACTGCAATTTGATAATTGTTTCAACAGTAGATTGTTAAAATGTCCTTATTCTAACATTCAGATGAAAATTGTGTTGAAAATTGGAGATTGAAAAAAATAGTTTGATAAACCTTGTATGGTTTTATGAAACTGCAACATCCAGTAATCATTGAGCAATAGGAGTAGAATGATATGTAACGATCGAGATCTCCATGAAAAGTAGTAACAGCATCATATAATATGCAGTACATACAGACAACGAAAATGACATTTATTTCTGTTCCATAGTAGCCCTCTTGCGCGTAACACTTGACATAATTTTGACATTAACGCGTCAGAATCAGAAATTGTCGATGGCTCACATTTTGCAGAAACCTCGCCCTCTGAACTCTATCTTAGAGTGTAATTAGGATGAGATAATTAAGATTTTCAATTTGAAATATTTTCGATCTCATTCTTCTTGTATATCTTGCAGAACAATTCCCGAAATGCTTGACATATGACACGGTTACATCTCAGAGAATTATATTTATTTCACTTCAATATTTGCCTTCGAAGACGCAGATCAGCTAACGACCCACAAACTGTCTTTAAAACTACAGATTTCACATAGCCACAAAAAAGTTATCAAGAAGTGTGAGTTCCGGTGATCTAGCTGGCGACTCTGTTGAACCTCGACGTCCAATCCACCTACCTGGATACCTTTCATTCAAGTAATTTCTCACTTCCCGGAAGTAGTGTAGTGGCACTACATCTTGTTGAAATGTTACGTTCAAGTAAAATTCATGTGGGTTTTGCGCAACAATTCCATTGATACTGGGATTTATTGTGTCTTGCAGCATTCAAAGGTATCTGGGTCCATTCGAATTTTCATCTAAGAATATGGGACTTATAATGTGGTCACCTAAAATACCGGCCCAAACATTAATCTTCTGAAATTGAGAATGCATGCCCTTGCGGAATTCATGGGGATTCTCATCAGTCCAATATCTACAATTCTGGGTATTCACACTTCTATTTGGATAAAAAGTGCTTCCATCGCTAAAACAGATGTGTTGGTCGGGATCATCTTCAACCAACTGGTGCAAAATTTTCATTTTGTGAGGATGGAATTTATTAGTCTTCTAAATCCTCTTTACTGATGTTTTAGGAACATGTTACAGCTACTTGCTTAAATGATTGTTGCGGGATATTTACCATTTCATTAGTACTTGAATTTCAACATCTTCCGAAACTATTTCTGGCCTTAGAGATCTTGGAGCATCTTTTACTCTTCGTGTTCGGTTAAATTAAACAAATAAGAGTTGGTTATTCGCTGTTATGGATACCTACATTAACGCGCCTAGCGTGAATAGCCTACTTCATTAATTTAATAAAGTGTGTTCAGAAATCCTCAAACCTTGTATAGTGTTGGGGAAGAGTTCACAACTCAACTATTTATGTTTCAAGGAATGCAGGGTGGACATGTCGAACATCTTTTAAAATAGATAAGAATTTACC
The DNA here is from genome assembly GCA_958298965.1 of Chrysolina haemoptera. Taxonomy (NCBI): domain Eukaryota; kingdom Metazoa; phylum Arthropoda; class Insecta; order Coleoptera; family Chrysomelidae; genus Chrysolina; species Chrysolina haemoptera. Next base: position 53,408,868 of record OY282585.1, on the reverse strand, counting down.
GTTTCAGTTATGAATTGAAATGCCTTTTCAGTTTCCAATGATTCTAAACTGTATTTTTGGACATGTCATTTGTTAATAAAATGTTTCAGTTTCATTAGCTACGGTTTCATTTATACTTCTTTCAACTTAAACGATTTTAAAATGGTACGACGAGGTGAGTACCATAGTCATGGTGCCCATCAGCAGTTAGCAACATTGGATAGCTAGTGAGAGTGTAGAGCTGCAGTAGCGACCCATCACGTCTCCAAGATCAAGGATAGATGGGTCACTTCTGCAGGTTTCAAACATTCCACTTTTCCAAATTATGGATACAAAAGACGCGAATTCTGGATTTCAAGTGTTCCCATGAAGAAATCGAGAGGCGTCAGATCTGGTAATCTCGATGGCCACTCCTATTTATTGAATATCAGGTTTCCGAAAACTATACCTTACTCTGTTGGCATTCGAATTATTTTTGAATCAATAGTATTTTTGACATAATCTCCGCGAGTTCTAGCACACATTCAGTTAGTTCTTTGTGAAAATATGGTCTAGGACATTTGGGCGCAGGCAACTGGGCGCGAGTGAACTCGGCGCGGCCAACTAGGCGCAGGGACAACTAGGCGCAAGGGCAACAACTAGGCTCATTGTGTTCCATTTGTTAGGGTTTTCTCACTGAACTGGTGCAAAAGTAGACAAAAGTATTCATAATTCCAAAACTATCAATTTTTTTTATATGAAACAATCTCCCTTATTGAATCCACTAATTTTTCCACGTGTCCTCTGCCACCAAAGTCTTGGAATTTAAGTATCTAATTATTATAATCGATTGGTATTCCAGATTCCAATAACATTATTCTTGTGCGTGCAAATATAAGTACTCCAGCTGTTATATACTGTAATATTGACATTTTCTTTAGAATCAAAAGATTATGTTACAGGGAGAATAACCTGGAAATCATTCTGCTGGTGAAACATGTCGGAGATTCCTCAGTAAAATGATGAGCGCTTGACCCCAAATTGTTAAAATTAAAAAATTGTTGAAAAATAAATACTATAAATAATACTTCTCTAGTTCTTACTTGAATAAAATAATTCAAAATAAATGAGACTGTAGGGTACTGAAGTACATAATTATTGAAAATTCTTTTCTCAAAAAAGAATTAAACTGAGAAAATATATTTCATCAGAATGGAACATCAAATAGATGTTTATGAAAATCCAATTTCACATGAAGACTATATTTTCAAGAAGATGAAGCATCTTGAGAGTTGGACGATGTTCAACACATATTTTTCAACAAGCCGATTGTGTAAGTATGACCTGTTTATTTATATGAATATCAAACTGCATGTTTTCGAATACTCTCGAACCCACAAGAAACAAAGAAACACATATCATTCTGCTCCTGTATCACTTAATCTAAATCTAAAACTATTTGCCCACAAAGTTCCACTTTAAAGCTTTTCGAACTATTATCAAGTTCATCAACAATTTCGGGATATTGCATTTCCATCCGCAGACGAATGGTGAAAGAATAGAAGCGAACATGTTACATGTAGTGTCATCTAGGGTATAAAATTATTATCATCACATACACAACTTCAATTGATATGCATGTTTTTGCATACGGTATAATCTTGCTTTCCTCGTCTGGGGAACGCATCCAGGAAAAATACAACGTCTTTCGATAACTCCCAAAATTAGTATTGAGTAGGGTGGTTCTTTAATTTCTTTGTTTCCTACGTTTATTCCTTCACCTGTAAAAAAAAACAATTAGTAAAACAAAAATTTTAAATTCGATAAATGAAAAATAAAAATCTCATAAAATTGGATCTTCTACCTTAAACACTCTTTTCCGGTTAAATCTTATATCTGACTTATCTGAGCATATAAAAATCATACATTTTCGGAATGAGCCTGAAATTTCACGTATATAGTGCAAATTTCAAATCGATGTGACAACTTAGTATATTTCATGATTTTTAGGGGTAACCCCCTTTCAACTTTTTTCGCGTAATTTTTAATTTTTTCCATTGACTCGAAATTCACAATATATACTAATTTGACAATTCTGAATCGATTGGCGTTTGCAGAATTTGTCTATCTCTAACCGTTCTCGAGTTGGTCAGCTCTGAATCAGTTCTCAAATGGTTTTTTTGGGGAGTTTTCAACATTTTCGTTCACAGATTCTGAATCAGCACGTCAAAATTTGTTGAAGGACAAATATTTGAAATTCGAAAAATGAAAAAAAAAAAGTTCAAAAAATTATGTATAGTAATATAATCGACTTTTTTGTTCGTTGATTTTTTCCGTTCAAATTCCCAATATATACTAATTCGACCATTCTGAATCGATTGGCGTTCGCAGAATCCGTCTATCTCGTACCGTTCCCGAGTTGGTCAGCTCTGATTCAGTTTTCAAATGTTTTTTTTGGCGCTAAAAATATTTCTGATGAGTTTTCGACATTTTCGTTCAAAGATTCAGAATCAGCACGTCAAAATTCGTTGGAGGACAAAAATTGAAATTCGAAAAATGAAAAATAAAAAATCTCATAAAATTGGATCTTTTACCTTAAACACTCTTTTCCGGCTTAATCTTATATCTAACTTATCTGAGCATATAAATATCATACATTTTCGGAATGAGTATGAAATTTCACGTACATAGTGCAAATTTCAAATCGATGTGACAACTAAGTATTTTTCATGATTTTTAGGGGTAACCCCCTTTCAACTTTTTTCGAGTAATTTTTAATTTTTTCCGTTGACTCGAAATTCACAATATATACTAATTTGACAATTCTGAATCGATTGGCTTTTGCAGAATTTGTCTATCTCTAACCGTTCTCGAGTTGGTCAGCTCTGATTCAGTTTTCAAAAGGTTTTTTTGCGCCAAAAATATTTCTGATGAGTTTTCGACATTTTCGTTCAAAGATTCAGAATCATCACGTCAAAATTCGTTGGAGGACAAAAATTTGAAATTCAAAAAATGAAAAATAAAAAATCTCATAAAATTGGATCTTCTACCTCAAACACTCTTTTCCGGCTAAATCTTATATCTGACTTATCTGAGCATATAAAAATCATACATTTTCGGAATGAGCATGAAATTTCACGTATATAGTGCAAATTTCAAATCGATGTGACAACTAAGTATTTTTCATGATTTTTAGGGGTAACCCCCTTTCAACTTTTTTCGAGTAATTTTTAAATTATTCCATTGACTCGAAATTCACAATATATACTAATTTGGCAATTCTGAATCGATTGACGTTTGCAGAATTTGTCTATCTCTAACCGTTCTTGAGTTGGTCAGCTCTGAATCAGTTTTCAAAAGGTTTCTTTGGCGCCAAAAATATTTCTGATGAGTTTTCGACATTTTCGTTCAAAGATTCAGAATCAGCACGTCAAAATTCGTTGAAGGACAAAAATTTGAAATTCGAAAAATGAAAAATAAAAAATCTCATAAAATTGGATCTTTTACCTTAAACACTCTTTTCCGGCTTAATCTTATATCTAACTTATCTGAGCATATAAATATCATACATTTTCGGAATGAGTATGAAATTTCACGTACATAGTGCAAATTTCAAATCGATGTGACAACTAAGTATTTTTCATGATTTTTAGGGGTAACCCCCTTTCAACTTTTTTCGAGTAATTTTTAATTTTTTCCGTTGACTCGAAATTCACAATATATACTAATTTGACAATTCTGAATCGATTGGCTTTTGCAGAATTTGTCTATCTCTAACCGTTCTCGAGTTGGTCAGCTCTGATTCAGTTTTCAAAAGGTTTTTTTGCGCCAAAAATATTTCTGATGAGTTTTCGACATTTTCGTTCAAAGATTCAGAATCATCACGTCAAAATTCGTTGGAGGACAAAAATTTGAAATTCAAAAAATGAAAAATAAAAAATCTCATAAAATTGGATCTTCTACCTCAAACACTCTTTTCCGGCTAAATCTTATATCTGACTTATCTGAGCATATAAAAATCATACATTTTCGGAATGAGCATGAAATTTCACGTATATAGTGCAAATTTCAAATCGATGTGACAACTAAGTATTTTTCATGATTTTTAGGGGTAACCCCCTTTCAACTTTTTTCGAGTAATTTTTAAATTATTCCATTGACTCGAAATTCACAATATATACTAATTTGGCAATTCTGAATCGATTGACGTTTGCAGAATTTGTCTATCTCTAACCGTTCTTGAGTTGGTCAGCTCTGAATCAGTTTTCAAAAGGTTTCTTTGGCGCCAAAAATATTTCTGATGAGTTTTCGACATTTTCGTTCAAAGATTCAGAATCAGCACGTCAAAATTCGTTGAAGGACAAAAATTTGAAATTCGAAAAATGAAAAATAAAAAATCTCATAAAATTGGATCTTCTACCTTAAATACTCTTTTCCGGCTAAATCTTGTATCTGACTTATCTGAGCATATAAAAATCATACATTTTCGGAATGAGCATGAAATTTCACGTATATAGTGCAAATTTCAAATCGATGTGACAACTAAGTATTTTTCATGATTTTTAGGCGTAACCCCCTTACAACTTTTTTCGCGTAATTTTTAATTTTTTCCATCAACTCGAAATTCACAATAAATACTAATTTGACAATTCTGAATCGATTGGCGTTTGCAGAATTTGTCTATCTCTAACCGTTCTTGAGTTGGTCAGCTCTGAATCAGTTTTAAAATGGGTTTTTTTTGCACCAAAAATATTTCTGATGAGTTTTCGTTATTTTCGTTCAAAGATTCAGAATCAGCACGTCAAAATTCGTTGGATGACAAAAATTTTAAATTCGAAAAATGAAAAATAAAAAATCTCATAAAATTGGATCTTCTACCTTAAACACTCTTTTCCGGTTAAATCTTATATCTGACTTATCTGAGCATATAAAAATCATACATTTTCGAAATGAGCATGAAATTTCACGTATATAGTGCAAATTTCAAATCGATGTGACAACTAAGTATATTTCATGATTTTTAGGGTAATTTTTTTTTCGAGTAATTTTTAATTTTTTCCATTGACTCGAAATTCGCAAAATATACTAATTTGACAATTCTGAATCGATTGGCGTTTGCAGAATTTGTCTATCTCTAACCGTTCTCGAGTTGGTCAGCTCTGAATCAGATGCCTAGGGTCATTCCATGGGGTAATCTTCTTCATGGGGGGGTAATCACTGTTTTCGGGCATATTATTTACCATAAAGGTATCATTTACGTTCGAAAAATTCAAATTTCGATTACTTTAAGGTCGTCATGGGGGGGGTAATTACTCCATTACCCCCCTCAGGCACGCGCCTGTTTCTACGCATACCCAGCTTGGCCGGGTTTAGCAATTTGTAAATTATTGGAAATCCCTAGGATAATCTTCCGGCAGTTTTTATTCACGGTTTTCAAGACGAAACAAAACCCTTTTTCCTAAGAAGGTTTGGACTGAGATTTTCTGGAGATTTACATAGTGCCTTGGCTGAGATTGATGTTATTCCTCAAGTGTTCGAATTTGCCACAGAAGTTAAAGTTACACACGAAAATATTATAGGTTATAAGCCGATATCGCCAAATATTTTTGAACAGCAATTAGGTAATAATATATAATCAATTCGAAACCTAAAGTTCCAACATCATAAAGAAGACGTACCCGCTAGGAGTTTCATGCTAGTAGTCAAGAATAAAATGCTGATATACAAACAGGTTATAGGGCAATGACCTAAGCCATTCCAATATTTTGCAGCCTTCCCAGGTACCAAATGGTGCAGTTGAAGAAGATGCAAAATAAAGTATTCCGTTTTGATTTTTGTTCCAAATTATGAATGGGATATTCATGAAATCTGTTGTGGAATCATCTGCGGCTGAAAGGCAAACTTTAGTCGCTATTTTCCTTCGTTCAAGATAACCTCTTGGGAGGTATTCATGTTGAAAAGGAGAACAATCTTTATGAAAATTGAAAAATGAAAAATGTGATTTATTGGTAATATCTAACAGAAAACAACTACTTCCTCGGCTGAAGCCACGCTGGATATTGAACTACATCTGATAGATATTGTGAAAAGACAGACGCGTGTCGGTTTGCCGACCCTCTGGCAGCAGAGGGCCAACAATAACTCTCTCTGCTGAAAGCAGTAGAAATACTACCTTACCCGCACCCTGTTTTCAAATATTTTCATATTCACTGACCGCTGTGTTTTATCCAAAAGTATCACTAAACTTCTATTGTTGCTCCTTCTGCTGAAATATTTTCACAGAGTGATTTGATTTTGTGTTTTTAATTGGATTGCTGACTATTTATTTCAAATCGTTGTCCTGATCTTGTTTAGTTCACATTTTGAGAAGTATACGAAAAATTTATGCATTTTCAAATTCACTTCTTTAGGTTAACAAGCATAATACGCCTCTGTTCTAGTTTGGCGTTCACGTGTTTTGTTGACATCGTCCATGTTTGAAATGTAAATACACTAGTAATGTACTGAAGTCGCTGAATGTTAGTACAATATTAGCAGTAGTAGTATTAGTACTGTAGTACACTTATATTGAGATAATATTGCTACAATTTTATAAAAATATTGATAAAATATTGAAACGTTATTCTGAGATTGTATTTCAGTAAAATGGCATTTGGAATGTCCACCGCGTCATCTGAATTTCAGAGACTGATAGATTGGATTCTGAAGATTTTAAAGAATTTTGCTTAAAATATTAGCGAAAGGCACATTTCGTAAGGAAACGGATGATTGCTCCAGTCAACCACCAAATGGTCTTTCGAAGTCATACAAACACGTGATAATGTTCAAATCAATGATATTTTCACTCATCATAGAATAATTTGACTATGCAATACACTGAAAAATGGAATAATACGCGTCATTACAAATAAAAGTTACCCAGAATGATGAGCTAGTGTTGAGAACAACCGAAAACCCAATGAACCCAAGAGGCCAAATTAATTAAAATTGGTGAATTATTAAATGCCATGTATTCGATAATTTGCAAGAGCTATACTGCGAATACAACAAAAAAAAAAGGAATATTTGAGTAGCAAATCATTTCAAAGGAGGCAGTTTCACTGTTTATTAATATTTATCTTTCGATACTCAATATTCTATAGACACATTGAAAATGAGAACGCAAATATATTTCTCTCGCAAATTATGTTTCAATCTACGTTGTTTCGGAAACACCCAAAGCAACATGAATATACTTTCTGGTAATATTTGACGAGAGCTTTTCCAACTCAGGAAAGCTTTCTGATAATATTTGCATTTTGTCTACTCATTTGAGACGTTTGCGATGTTACTAAAATGCGTCAAGTATTGATTCATCACCCCTGAGATGAAACAAGAATAATGTTAGAACTTTGATTTAATAACCTGAAAAATATGAGACAAAATATATTTTACACAGATAAAGATACAGCCGAAAGTCTTGTTGAAGTCACATACAGATTCTGCGTGAACACATTTGGAATTAGTCAAGTTTTGTTGCTATAACATTTATCGTATTAATTTGGTAATTTTTTTTGGAGAAAATTTGTATGTGATATATTCAAAAAAATTTCAAAAATTTGTTGATGCAAAGAAAAACTGATTTAGTACATTGTTACAGAGTGGGGCCCCATAATTTACGGTCTCTGGAAGCCACAGAATATTTTTTTAGGAAATATGTCCTCTATAATGCATGTATATTCATTAAAGCTACAAGAATAAAATGTTTTTGGTAATTTTTCAGAGTTATTGATCATTTTGTGGAAATGCAAGGTTGACTTAGGAACTAGACAACATCGAAATCGTTTGAAATAATTTTTTTTGAAATTTGACCGGGCATCAAAGATATTTTGAGCTATTGATTGAATACAACTCAATATTACAGTGTATTTGTATAATAATAATAATAGATTTTATTGATAGGAATAGCGATAATAGTTGAAATTGAAGTTGAGCATATACATAGAAATTTAGAATGCCCTTTCAAATGGCAGGATTCAAAGTATGACCATGATAGAGTACCCTGATCATACCTTGCTCTTCCATCCCACCATAGTTCGCTGGGAACGAGGTCACTCTAATAATTTTTTTTCAGTTTGTCAACTGTTTAATAACGGAACTCAATGGTTAAAAATTTTATATTTCCCGGATCAGTACCAGAGTTATGTTTGCCCGAAATCATAAAAAAATGTCACATTTATTTCTGAACGAACCGTATAATGATGAGAAACTTCTCTGATGCATAGTCAAATTTTGAAGGAATAATTTGAATCGATTTCGAAGTTTCTGAGATTCCAGTTGAACCTAGTACTTTCAAAATAAAAATTAAAAATTCGAGAATGGTTCGACTTGGGTACATAGTAGTAATTTCAACTTTTATTCATAACATATTATTGTGTGACCACCCTTTCAAAAATTGAACTCTGATTATGACCCAACTTTTATATGTCACTCAATGTTTTTCCAACCCTGTATAATCTAAAATCATTTTTTGTGGTAGCTTCAATCGATATGAATATAGGATAAAGAAAATAACTTTTATTTATTTCAACTACGACTTTTATTTTTTACGACCGGTTATACACATGTATATAAAAGCAGATAAGTTTCCAAAAAAGAAATTCGTTTTTCGTCCAGAGACCGTGCCTTATGGGGTGCCCACCCTGTATATTCTATTACCTTCCTCAGACACTTATTCATCAAAAGATTTTAAGATTATTCTCGGCTCTTGTCATTCGTAATGATAATAATAATAAAACTAATACAGGTTTTCAGGATGATTCTCGCTATGATCAGTCAAAGCTGCCTTGGTTTCAGTTCGAAGAAATAGAAAACTCACTCACCTGCTGGTCAAGCAGCTCAGACTGATGGTTCCGTCTTTCAGTGGTGGTACATTGGAAGGTATCGATTCCATCAAGGTGTACCACTGTGCTACTGGCCTCCTTGGATTGTCTAGCATTTCTGTCCAATGGTCTCTACCCTTTCCTATAAAATTTGGGCCGATAACTATGCAGCCCATCAATTCGTTCAGTCCAATTCTGCAAGGAAAAAAAATCCTTGGGCTGAATTTCCACAGGGAAATATAACAAAAAATTCCTATGAGTAGGTAATTGATTCCTGATTGAGACACCCCAAGTAGCACACTCATACTGAGACAATATTGGGACAATATTATGAAAATAATGGTAAAATATTCAAATGTAATATTGGCGATGAAATAGCTATTTGTATTACTAGGGAGGAAAGTGCCACTTTTCCCCCGCGAGGATGTAGTTTACGGCACGACGCGAAGAGGAAAATGCACTTTACTCCCATGTAATACATATGATTTTTCCTCCTACCCACTTAATGAACCTTTTTATGTAAATTTAAAACGCATCTCAACTGCTTTTGTCTAAAACGGTCCTATACTTGCATGATGGAAAGTATAGACAATACAGTCATGTCCACCTGACATCTTGGGCTTGGCGTCTTGGGCAATTGCAATTTTTTTTTTCAAGAACGGTATTTTACTTTTTTCTTGTTAGTGATTTGAATGATTGGACATTTAGATAGCTTATACATTTCAGATTGCTATTTCAGATTTTCTCATAAGTTATGTTATATGCCTATTTGAATGTGTCGATCATTTTTTTTTTCTAAGAGCTGCGCTTGTAGAAAAAATAATGTGTGTATTTCGAGCAGAAAGTGTCATTGTCGTTCTCCAAAGATTAATCTTTTTGCCGAGTGACAACCAATCACTTTGCGTTCTAAATACACAAATAGCTATTAAAGAACTAAAGTAGAAGTAACATTCATGTTTGATTTTACCAGAATACAGGATATGTAAGATGTTCTAGAAATTACGGAAACAATTTGATTATAATAGATTCACAAGTTTCATCGTTTACAACTTACTTGAAATGAGGGGGAGGAAAAGTATTTTCCTCCCTAGGGAGGAAAAGTACGAATTTCCTCCCTGGTTTGAGGGAGGAAAGTGGGTACTTTCTACAGGGGTAGGAGGAAAAAACATTTCGCGGTATTGGTCCAATATTTTAGAAATTATATTGGTGAAATATAGGTGAAGCAATATTGGCTTCAAAACGTTTATACGATATCATTTGGATATATTGGTGGTAGTCAGTATGTTGCCTTGGAGACATTGATGAAAAAATGAATGACTCGTATCTTCTACAATTATTACATTTCTCTTTCAATCAAACACTGAATAGGCTGTTGTGAAGTAAAGTCGTTAGAAGACGTACTGTATGTAGAGCCACTCATCGGTTTTTCATTCAGGTTTGATCATAATTCGTTTCAATATTGTTTTTTGATATTCGTCCATTATATAAATTTCAATAATGGTATTAAATTTTATTTGTTATATTGTATTAATTTTATCATTCCAATTTTGGCTTGAGGTTTTCGTAACATTCTTGATCAATATAGGTTCATGTGTTCGTTAAACATCGATGAAAAAAATATCCAACCAATATGCAATCGAACTTCAAATCGATATGTGGAGAACACTGAGATCGCAATATTGATTCTAGATGTTGGAAACGATGATTACCATTATAACATATTTTTTTTATTGATATTGGTGAATATTATTCAACTAAATTAACGAAATTAAGTGACAATCTACATTCATCAGTATTAATAATATAATATTGTTTTTCCAATATCCATCCATATTGCATAAGTATTATATTCACATTTAAAATATTGGAAGAATATAAGATCAAGGAAAACATTCTCCATTGAAACAACAAGTCTGTTAACACAAATATTTTTACTTTTACCACCCATGCATATGAACCTTTGGAATCTAAGTCTCAGATGGACATATTTTACACTGATTTCCGGAAAGCTTTCGACCAAGTAGATCATGATGTATTATTGCAGAAGCTGAGTAGATTTGGATTGTCTGATAGTATTTTGAGGTTCATTAAAAGCTATTTACAAAGTAGATACCTTATTGTTAAACATAATGGTGTCTGTTCAATATTGGTTGAATAGTTTCCACCAATATCGATAGAGCGATTTTGCCAACATATTGTTTCCAGCATCTAGCTCCAATATTGCGATTTCAATATTCCTCTTATATCGATTTTAGAGATGAAAAACGATATTGTATATTCAAGTTTGATAGCCCATTGGTGGAATATTATTTCATCCATATTCAAAAATTCCAATTCCAATATTTGAAAGACAAAATTGCTACAATACAAAATAAATTTATCACCATCATCGAAATTTGAATATGGCCAAATATTCAATAAACAATATTGAAATGAATTATGATCAAACTTGGGTAAGAAACCGCTAGGTGGCCCCATATATGGAACGACACCTGAATAATAGTAACATATATTGAATGAGGTTTTTCACAATGAGTGTTCGAGTCAATCTACTCAGTGGTTAATTGAAGTAGAAATGAAATTGTAGAATTTTAAAATTATTCGACGTTTTCTGGAAATATTTCAGCAAAATTTCCAAAGCAACATCTTTGAATATTTTACCAATATATACAAATTATATTGTACTAATATCGCTAAATATTTTGAGGCCAATATTGCTTCAACTGATATTATTTGTAGTACCAATATCCCGAAATAATTATAAATTTATCTCGCCAAAATTTTTACAATATTTTACCAATATTATTTCATTGTAAGAGTGCTACAGCGACATTGTACCATTATTATTTTTAAAATATTGGAGTTATTGGACCAATATCGCCCAATGTTCACATTTTTTTTCTCGCCAATATTGTTATTTTAATATTCTGCCAATATTTTCACAATATTGTACCAATATGAGTGTGCTACTTGGATTGGTGATCTGAATTATAGCTGAATTTTCTGTAAGTCAAAACATAACTTAGAAGAAGAAGAAGATTCAATGTACCTACCTTCGTGAAGTTTATGACTTAAATCAGTGTCATCTATTGTCATTATAACCTCAACATTTTCAGTAATGAAATCAAAATTTATCTTGATGATGCATCATCATTAATAAGCATATTTGAGTATATTCAAGGTACGTTTCTATATGTTTATTTCGCTTTCTAGTTTTTATTATTCAGCTATTCTTACTTTTAAGGATGCCATAAAGAATATACAGGGGATATAACGAGTTGTATTCATATCAGAGACATTCACTCATTCTCAGTCTACATGAAAACGAAAGCGTACCGGGTGTATTATAGATTACCTGTCATAATCGATAACCTTGAGCACCAAAGAGACGTCGTTAATGTTTTCTTCGGGGACGTCGAAAACCAGGGCTTCGTTAAACACGGGACACAGGATGTTGTATTTCACACTCGTTTTCTTTTTTCTTATCCGCTTTCCTTGACAGAGCAGGTAAACTTTCACGTAGGGGTCTGAAACAGTGAAAATCAAGTAGAAAATGCGGGGAAACTTTCCACGCAAGCTGTGCGAGAAATTTTATCATAAATTTTTTTTACGTCATTTCGAGGAAGTTGAACTTCTAGTCCGTGAATTAAAAGGGCGTAGTGATAAATTCTCATTTAGTAGGCAAAATCCTTACAGGGAGACTCGTGCAAATTTTTATACAGGGTGTTTCAGAATTCAGTATCAAGATTTCAGGGGCGTGTTTCTTAGGTCAAAAAAAGACTTTCTTTCTCATAAACATGTGCCCGCAACCGCTTTATTTCTGAGATACAGGATGTTGAAATTTAACAAAAAAATCAGTTCTTTTTCAATATCTCTAAACCACATTGGCTTTTCTTTTTAATTTTGGTACATGCAAAGTACACATAAAAATACATTTTTTCCATGGCGAACGTTTTTTAATTTTCATCAGTGGCGTCTCTGTAAACATGCTCTGTCATTTTTAATCAAAATAATGATACGCTACTGTTTTTTTTGTCAAATTAGTATCATTTTCATAATTGTCTTCTATTTTTCCACAATGTCTTCTATTTTTCCACAAACATGGTCTCTTGACTATTTTCCGTCCGAGGGACGGTTTTCGATTTGAAAAATAAAAGGTCGTCATTCGCTTGTACCTATGTGATTTTTTGTATGTCTCATTTTGCTTTTTAAATCGAAAACTGTTCTTGGTAACTATTTTCCCAATTTTTGTTTTTTTTTTATTTTTCAACAACAATAAACTAATTTCTTTCAAATGCTTAGGTACATGGGATTTTTTTGTGTTATGAACTCCGTTTACAGGGTGACCCAGGGGTGTGTGCATGGTCCATAACTTTTTTCTATCCAAGCTATCGACTTGTTTTTTTTTTTCAAACGATAGGTCCGACAATGTAGCACATTATAAAAATATTTTCATTCATATACAGGATGTCCCAAAATAAAATACACTATCAGCAATTAGACGTGTACAATTATTGACAGTACACTGATATGTCAAATTTTACAACAGTGGCCTACTAGATTCCTCAAAATCCATCCACATTTCTTATTCATTTTTACGAAACCGGCCTGCTCGATTCCTCAAAAACCATCCACATTTCTTATTTTGCAACATATTTCGCAAACTACACAAAGTAGACCCCACAAACCCTATATCGACATAAAGCTCTTAAAAATGCCATGCATTGGTGCAATAAAATACAGGGTGTTGTATTTGAAAAAGTCGAGTTATTGCCATTTGTAATTTGTCATTTAAAAAAATCGTAGTAGGCCATGGAACATCGACTTCGATTTCGCCTGTATTTCGAAAGATGCGCTTGAGGAATCGACTGGAAAAAAGTTGGTTGAGTTATCCTGAATGGTTCTGAAGTTATGAATTTCTCTGTGGGTCCATGCACGACGCTATTTTGACACATAAATTGACATAAGTCAAAAACTACTGTAGATAAGTCTATGAAACCCGGGTGCGTTATATCGACAATTATGTGGCGAATCCAAAAATGTAACAAAAATGGGGGGTTGCCATTAAAAAACAGAACTTAGTTGTGTATTTTATTTTGGGACATCCTGTATATGAATGAAAATATTTTTAGAATGTGCTTCATTGTCGGACCTATCGTTTGAAAAAAAAAAAAACAAGTCGATAGGTTGGATATAAAAAAAGTTATGGACTATGCACACACCCCTGGGTCACCCTGTATACAGTAAACCAAACCATTATTTTTTTCGGGAATTCCTCCATTTTATTATATGTATATTGATTAAGGTTACAAAAGGAAATTATTTTGGAGTCTACAGGGTGGCTCAAAAAAGTGTGAAATATATGATTTCATATGAGGTTTTATGTACCTAACTCTAACCGTTCTCGAGTTATTGATTTTCTTGATTCAAAGAATGCATTGAAATAGGAACTATAATTTGAAAAAGCCACTATCTGAAAAACTATTCAGGTAGGTATAGGTACAATATGAAATGAAAGATAATCAAATTTTCTATTCTTCGGAGCAAAAAAATACAGAGGGTTCCATTTGAAATAACAAAGTTATCTTTGTCCGAAATTATAAAAAAGTGACAATGATTTTTGAACATTCTCTATAATATTGAGTAACGGGTTTTATCGAAATCAAAAGCTCAAAACCTCTTCCATACATGGTCAGAATTCGAAGGGATGATTTCTATACATTTTGATCTAGTATTTTCATAAAAAAATCAATAACTCGAGAACGGTTATAGTTAGGTACATAGTACCTTTTATGTAATCATATTATTTTCTCCTGCCCTATTCAAAAGTGTAACAAAATACAGGGTGTTCCATTCAAAAAAAAACACAACTTTGATATGTCACACTTTTTTGAGCCACCCTGTAGACTCCAAAATAATTTTTTATTGAATCCTTAATCAATATACATATAATGAAATTGAGAGATTTCCGAAAAAATAAATGATGTGGCTAACAGGGATCGTGTCATATGGGGTGCCCCACCCTGTATTGACATACAATACATGAAAAGAACTACAAAGAATTTGTGTTTCCATTTATTTTTTATGAAGATAATCTCCATCCTATAGGTACCTATATTTTGTATTGATTTTCTCAACTTATCTTCATATAAAAATAAATGGGAAACAAAAATTAGTACTTTTTTCATGTTTTGTATTTCAATATAAATATGAGTTTCCAACCTACACAAACAAATCCCATGTTATCATGAGTTTATTGATGTTGAATTATAAAGAAAAACAATTAGGCAAACATCTGGCAGAATACAACTACTTCCCTGGATAATACCACGACGGACATTGAATTACATCTGGCAGATATTTGTGCAAATTTCTTCCAAGAAGACCGAGTTGCAATTGCATATTGTACTTATACAGCAGATTATCCTTCATCCGGCTGGGGAAGACCACCTCGGTTCTTGCCTCTCATCAGTGATAGGGTAGGTCGGATAACATTAAAGTCATCCTGCTCCAGCCCAATGAATTATTATCCACTGTACAACTAATACTCCATCACAAATGAAGCAGCGACTTACAGTAAAAGTCAGTCGCAGCGCCACCCACGGTGAAACCAATAAGCAATCCTCTTTGCAAAGACACCAGGAAGTGAACAGAGTTCGAGAATTTTTGCCGGAGAGTATCAAATGAATGAAATAGTGAAGCGAAAATTCTCGAAATCATAGCGTGAAAACTTTGACAATGAATTATTGTTACTCACATGCTATTGTTTCACCAACCTTTTACCAGACTTTCATAAAAATGTTCCGTTACAAGGGGAATACAAAAAGTAAAAATTAAATCTCAAATATATCAGTTGTTTGTGAATTTTTAGTAGGATTGTTATAAATATTCGAAACGTCGTTTTATATGGAAATAATTTTCCAAAAAAGGTACTTTCCAAATTTGAAACATTCATACAAAATAACAACGAAGATAAAGGGGGTAATGGGTTTGGAACGAAAAAAAATTATTGTACACACCTTTGGCAATTTAGACTCTATATTTCTCTAGATAGGTATATCTGATTTGAGTTATAACTCTCTCTGGAATAATGTAGATTATTATGATCTCACAGTATTACTGTATACCTGACACCGTCGTATTCCCTCTGCTTTCCATATTTTGCTTTCAACGAGCAAGATGAAGGAAGATGAAGGACGGACAACGAAGTTTCGTTATGAACAATTAGGTGAAAAGTATTCGAATATACTCCACAAACTTTCGATTAGAAACTCAGGAATTTGATGCTTTTCAAATTTGGAAAGTTCACAACTTTAATGAGGATTGCTTTGACAAACTTAGGAGTGATATTAAAGACGATTTGTAGAATTAAATGGCGATTATATGGGATACAAATTAATTATTTTGTTTACGCGCACTTTCCGCCCTCTTTCAGCTTTTATCGAAATCCTTCTATGATAATATCTTAGAGAGGGTACCAAACTGGAAACGAATGTAGATAGGGACTATATGGCCTTAGTAATTCTTTATTTGTTTCATAAAATCTCTCGTTATTAGGGTTTGAAGTTATACAAATTGAACACAATTTTGATTCAATAAGTGTTCTGGCGAGATTTGAAAAAAACTGTCGAAGATTGATACTAGAAATTATTTGAGACTGTATTATTCATTTTAGAGTCATTAGAAAGTCTGTAGATATGCCTAATAACTACCATTATGATTGATTTGAAGAATTTATGTAAAATAGAAAATTGAATGATAAAAATCTGCAAGTTTACCATCAGTCAATTCATAGTTAGAACGTAGTACTTCAATGTTTGTTACATAGGGGGATGTGAGTTTAATATTGAATATTGTTCTCTCAATAAAAACATGAAATTTTGAAAGACTTTTTCCCCTATCTAAATTCCTATTTTTATCTTCCCTGTAAACCGTTCCAAAATTTAGAAATTTGACGCAACTAATGGAAGTTTCTCGCAAAGCTCCAATTTTTCTGACCAATAAAATTCTTGAGAACTTGATGGATATATTTCAAAATGCGATAAAGTTCTCTCAACATTATTATAAACGATGTGATCAAATTAACAGTTTTCGAAAATATGACAACGTTGAGCTTAGAGCGTCCATCTTTAATTTGGATTACCAAACGAAATGAAGGTTCGTCTAATAATAATATATAGGAAACATTAGCAAGAGCACTGGTGGTAAGTTTGAGATCTGTGCAGAAAATTGTGTGCGAAAAAAAGAATAATATAATCCCCAAAATTTCCAAAAAATGTAAAAGAAAAAAACCAAAGAATGGAGATATGAGAGATGGTAAAATGGAAGTACGCAATGTAATTTATGATTTGTATAAATTGAAAACAAACGTGACGCTTCCAGTTTTGAAGGATGCTCTGAAAAAGCGAGGTGTTTTAGAAATTAAACTTACTGCGTTGTCAAAATTAATTAAAAACTTGGGTTTTCGCTTTAAAAGAGATTGTAACCGAAGATATTTATGTGAAATGCCTCAAATTGTAAGTCAACGTGTTCAGTTTTTGAAAAAATTTACAGAAAATTACAATTCAAAATTAAGAAAAATTGTGTTTTGAGACGAAACGTGGATATTTTTGAATGTGAGTGGGTCAAAATCGTGTCAGGATGAGTCCGTGAAGTGCGTTAAAAGAAAAAGAGAATGCGGTCCGGGAAAACGGTAGATTATAGACATGGTTCTTCAAAAGGCTTCGTTCCAGAAGCAAGTTTGATTTGTTCTTCAAAGTCAAAAAGTTTGGATTATCATGATAACATGAATTATGATATTTTCGAAAAGTGGCTTAGAGAACAGATGATACCAAATTTATAATGCATAATGCATTCCTCTTGCATGCATGCCTCTTATTATTCAAGAATATTGAAAAAACAGCCTGATTCTTCTTGGAGAAAAAGTGACATTTATGGATGGTTAGAATCACATAAGCAAAATGTGTTACAAAATATGTTGAAATCAGAACTTCTGTCGATTGCAAAATCCATAAGAAAACCTACATCTCAGCAAGATATTTTTAGTGATTAATCAAGTGGTTTGATTAATTTCGGGGGGTTCTAACCCCCAAAACTCTCCCTTGGATGCGCCCTTGAATACGAAGTAGAAAGCTTTCTATAGTCCTAATATCGTGGCAGCAGATGAATCACACAAATATTTATAAGTATGTCAGGGAGTTTCATATCAGCACCGATCCGCGTTCTTGAAAGAAAATGGTAATTTCAGAATGGAAAAACGACAGTTCGATAAAACCACTATCATTTCAACATCGAATATCTTCGTGATTGTGGAAAATAGGGTACCCAAGCATCTCTGGGTCTAATAATAATGGGAGATCGTCAATTTCCCAATTAACTTTGAAGGAAAAATGAAGTCTTGGGGTAGATTCACGATGGAAATTCTGAAGGATATTATGGACTTTATTAGATTCAGAAAAAAAACAGGGATGAAAGTCTGCCTGTTTTTTTTTTTTGAATTCAATGTCGAGACAATATAGAAAGCTGGAACAGATGATTCAAGGCATATGAAGCGACTAAAACTACCATAACAAGATCCATAGGTGAATGGTACTATGTTGGTACTGCATTCAACTGGATTGCTATTGATAAAGCTGGACCATTTACTGTGACGGATGATGACAAAATATATTTTTTTCTTGCAATGGACTATTTCAGCAAAAGGGTAGCCCATACATGTTCTTCCATATCTAGAAGCACTCACAGCAGTAGGATCATTAGTGAGCAAGGAAATCATTTTCAGTTGAGGATATTCAAAATAGTTTGTGAGCAAAGTCCGAATTCAAAAGACAGTAAATTGACAAATGACAGAATAATACCTTGTTATAATATGAAAGGTGAAGAAAAAAATGATCAGATACGTTAACCACAGAATCCAACGCAGTGCTAAGACTGGAGGGGAAGTCGTCTATTCAACAACTCTGAAGGAAGCCCTATCCAAGTGAATTGGTAGCTTTTGATCGGGACTATCAAAATTAGAGAAAGGGTAGACGAGTAAAGGAAAAGGAAAATGGAGAAGTGGCAATTGAATTATCAGATTATATTATTGAGTGTTGAGTGATCTCAGTATCGTATTGACATTTTCCTATCATTTTATTCGCTGTAAGTACAAGCCTCCTGAGATGGATGATATCTATCCTGTATTATACAAATTACAAAGTTTATTGCCATACATAACAGAGATGACAAGACAGGCTTCAAGTCTAGCGTGACGATGTTTTGTAGGGCACTCAGTAACTAACTGAACAATTATCAAATATCGCTGCAAATAGTTATAGTATAGTATATAATTTACTCATTAATTAAATGATGAATACATTTGTACTTGAAAATCGCAGAAATAAATTGAATTGAATTGAATCGAAATTGAATTGAATACATTCATGGTCCTTTGAACATAATTACATTTTCAGTGATTCACCGTTCCATTTCTTCAGTTCCAGCTCTTTTTTATATAGCTCGAAAGTAAAACGAAAATGATTAAAATATGACGTACTGTCCTGTCAACAAAGTTCATTTAAAAGTTATAGTACATTTCTTTTTCTTACCGTGAAAGTAATATTGGGTGATTGCCAAACGGTTTTTCCTTTCTCGGTTCAAATTGTTACAAAAGCAGAACTAACAAAAATAGGTTGTCTCTTTTCAACAAGAAAACTAACCTGATTTTCCTGTGATATCCATCGCTTTCAAATTGTGGCCTTTGATTATAGTGATCGTCAACCTTCCAGCTTTTGGTAGGTAGCAAAGGCAAACCATTAATTCTCCTAAATCAACTTTGTCCTGTAACAATAAATAAACATCATTATGTTTTGATTTTCCTCAACATTTGTGTTGCTGTTATGTAGAAACTGTTCCATCCCGTAAATATTTTTCAACTTAACTTTTGTATAAAAAATTATTTATTAAGTTATAGACCACTGATGATCTATTCAACTTTGTGAACTCCTTTGAAAAAACAAGATGAAAACCATGTGGAAAATATGAGGCAAACATTTGACAGAAAACAACTACTTCCCTGGCTGATACCACGACGGACATTGAATTATATCTGACAGATATTTGTGCAACGTTCTTCCACGAAGACCCAGTTGCAATTGCTTATTGTAATTTTACAGCAAATTATCCTTCATTTGACTGGGGAAGACCACCTGCAGACGCGTTTCGCGGTTCTTGCCGCTCGTCAGTAACAGGGTAGGTCGGAGAAATCAATAAGCAATCCTCGGTAGAAAAGATACTTGATATTTTGACTCGACTATTTGATACTCTCCGGCAAAAATTCTTGAATCACACGTTAAATGTTGAGGGCCTCGTCTTTCCATGCTCGCACAAATCTATCGTAGACTTCTGGGAATTGCTCGTAAGAGTGCAGCTGGTTCACAATTTAAAACAAATTAAATTGAATTTTGGAACTTTTGGAGGATTTTAAATTCAAATAACTCCCTATACTTCTGGTAGTCAGGCAAAAGTATCATGCTGTGTTTGCGTTTCATTATTGAATCATAATGAAACGACAACATAACCTCTCATCTCACCAATATAAAAAAAAAAACGAGCACAGACTTTGTTATTCTTTGCTGCCCTCGAATATGAACTCAAAACACGAATAACCACGGAAGTGCACTCAGGAACAAAAGACTCACCGATGTGTGAGTAGTGCTGGTGAGAAAGGTTTCAATGGTGAAAGATAAGTGGAATATAACGACACACCCACTCATCTGTCTACTTGGAAAGTGTCCAAATGGAAAATTCGTTCCGGAGGTTTTGTCAAGCGTTGATTCAATAAATTTGAGTAGGGTACTAGGCCGGGAAGTGCTACTTTCACAGACTGCTTCAGACACTGATGCAATGAACGAGCCAACATTGAATCATGAACGCAAAACATCAAAAATTTATAATTTTTTTAATTCATATGCAGAAAAAATTCATTGAATCAACTTTAGATGTTCATTGATTTATTTATTTCATCATTGAAACTATACATTTTTGTCATAGATCTCTCAACAGCAAACATAAGAAAATAATAAAAGGTCTTTATTGTTTCAATGAACACTGAACGTTGATATTACGAAACCAAACATTATCTTCCAGAAAACGCGTCCATGGGTACCTTTGGCATCAATGATAGAGACGATATTCATAAGTGATACATATTCTGCAACCCAAATGAAGCCTAACTAATATTCTAAATATTTCGTTAACCATTAATTGTTCTGAAATGTCCTGATTTTAAATCACGTCCATCGCTGTTTGGACATATGATTTTTGAATGGCTTTTGGTTCCCGTACACCTGACGAGTAAGCACTGATGATGACTTTTTAGACGAAAGCCCTCTGCTACGATTTTATAAATATATTTCTGCACGAAATATAAATTTTGGTTCATTCAATAATGAAAAAATTGTCATTTTGATGTTACCTTGTATAACGTCCACATTCTTTGGACGATCTATTGAAATGTCATTCTCTTTACTTTGAGTTTCAGGAAAGTTTGCTGATAGTTTCGAATAGTGATCGCTGTTTTCATAGTTCAATAATGTGTGTTCTATCATGTGGCCAAAATGAAAAATGTCGCTAGGGAGAGAGGCAATATTTGTGAAATATATGAATTGGGTTAACCAACATGTTTCCACACAATGAAGAAACAATGAATATGGCATTACTTAAAATCAATCGGTAAATATTTTTTGAATGAAGAATCAAAACTGCAAAAATAAGGAGTGCTCTGAAGGACGCTATTTCCTTGACTGAAAAACAGAATATCACGACATCAAGGTTTTCAATTTATTTATTTTATTACATCATCAAGATTTTAAACCATTTTGATAGCATGCAGCTGCCACTGTTAACCTCGAAGGGGATAATAATTCTAATCGGTTAATGGCAGTCTTAAAACACGTAGAGGGTTTGGAACTCAAATAAATATTTTATGGACACCTTGATATCCTTGAAATCTTAGGTGATAGCTTCACATTTATTATGTTGGTAAATCTACACGTACGGGTTTGAATACCGTATAAAGAGTCGAATAAAACTTGTTTTCTCTAGTGAAATAGCAATTTAATTGAAAGTTTATGTTTCATATCGTGTTCCGTATCTTTGAGCACTATTTCAATGACAATATATTTCCTTGCTTAACAACCAATCAGTGGATTTCAAATTTTGAAATTCAGCCAATAGAATCAGAACTACAGTGAAAATATAGCTTGTCGCTGTATTTTCACCTGCTTAGTTTTTGTTTTACCTAGTTATCTTTATTTATCAATATGAGCGATCGTTGGGGACAAATGTCCGTTGGTATCACAGATGAGGCCGTGGAAAAGAGTATTCCGTTGAATACGGCTAGAAGTAAAGCATTAATTACCAGGTGACACGATTTTTCTTTATTTCAAATCGATATATTGTCGTCCTAAATACAATTCGTGGTATGATTAAAAACCTATAATTTTTTGGAATATCAATTCATTGGCAATCCCAATGCAAGAAAATAAAACTCGTCCTGCGGACTCGTTGTATTTTTAGCTTTGGGATTGTAATTCATTAATATTCCAAAAAATTATCGGTAATAATCATACCACTTATTATATTACCCCTGACAATACATAAAGGATACTTGCCGAAATTCCTATTGTATAGGTTATTTTGCGGAAGACTCGATCAATTTTCGAAAAGGTCTATACGGTTTTTTGGGGATAATTGAATTATATAATCCATGAGCGAAGTATTAGCGGACATTTTTGTAAACAAAAAAAAAATTGGGAGGTAATAAATTTGAAAGTTTTCAAGACAATTTCAATAATTACTGATCAGAGGTCTACAGCCTACGCAAACCGAGCTTAAACACTGCCAGCCACAGACACGCTGCGGCCTGGAGAATCAAACCAGTGCCTCAAAACAAAGGTAACTGAAAGCGCCAATACTTTGAATGTTTCAAAACCGAAGGAGAAAGGAAAACGGTGGAGACTATCTATCACCTGTGGTTATTTTTTTATTAGTCTCTCACGACAGGCCGGATAAACCATTGGATTATTCTTAGTCCAACCCATACATAAAAAAAGTTTTCCTAGTTTGCACTAGCATTCATTAACAAACCTAAAAACTTTTATTTCACTGACTGAATAAGTTTTTAATGATTTCTTAAAGTTATTCAAGTTATTCGGAAAAAAGTACTGGTAACTATCTATTACATAACCGATATTATACTGGTATCGCAGCGAAATCCAGAAAAAAAATTGACACAATTTTAGCAAACGATAACCATAATTTTCCATCAGCACTCCCGGTACAAGATCACACAATTCGTCAATACACATATCCTGCCGCAAACCTAATAAATGCCGGCCTGGGCCTGGGACCGGGCCGCAGCTTCCAAACGAGTCGTTGGCCCATTTTTTGAACGAATCGGGCCAAGGCCGCCGAAATCCAATAGGGTGGCTAGTGCTATCTTGGAGTGCACACCGACCACCCTAGGTGGTAGTAGATTTTCCTTTCCTACGGCTGAAAAGAGAATACGCCACCGAAAATCTCGGAGCCCCACGGCAAATAATGATAGCCGTCCTCTACCCGTAGATGATACGCCTGTGGGTGCACTCTACGAGTGTTTACGAGGGAGTATCTGCCTCGGAGAGATGTTGGACATCGGTCGAAAATGGTCAATACGAGTTCACCAGAATACCTATTGGTTTGAAGAATGTCTAAGTACATTCCAACGTGTTATGGACCATATACTGAGGGATTTACAGAACAAAATATGCCTAGTCCACATGGACGATATGATAATTTCTTCCACTCCTTCACAAGAACACATTAGTAACCTACATTTGGTTTTTCAAAGATTACAACAAACCGGACTTCAAATACAATTGAATAATCAGCAAAACACTAGAATTTTTTATACATTGTCTTAAGAAGAATAGATATAAGATACTTTTCAGTGTTACTAGATCTTTGGTGTTCACATTTCCATAGCGAGATGCAGAATTCTTATACAATTCATGTACCTATCACTTCTTAAATTCCTTGTGTTTTATTTTCAGTAAGATGCATTAAGATATTACTGTAGTGTTCATCAAAATCTGCAAGAGTTTTTGCTTGTGTACCTATACCCGTATCATCTATTATTGTCTCCTCTAGTATAACATCACATTCTTTGATTGATTCTCTTTTATGTACTTGTATTGCCTGAGTTTACAACAAGGATCATCCTCTTTGAATATTGGTGTGAATATTTCAAATTTCGAGTCACCAAGAAACCCTCCCGTATAAATAGTTACCTATGTTCATCTTAATAATTATGTGTCAAAGATCCAGCAATTAGTAAAATTAGTAAAGGTCATTTGATGACCGATATTGCTGCAAAATCCATCAACACCCATTTTCAAACGATTTGCAGAAAGAATAACCAACATAATTTTTCATCGGCACTTTCCGGTACAAGGTCACACAAAATTCGTCAATGCACCTATTCTGCCGCAAACCTAATAAATGCCGGCCTGGGACCGGGCCGCAGCTTCCAAACGCGTCGTTGACCCATTTTTCGGAAGAACCAGGTCAAGGCTGCTGAAATTCAATAGGAGCTGCATAGTGGGAGAAAGTGCTGCCTCGGAGCGATGTTGTCGGATTATGGGTATCGGGGTTGGAGATAATCTGTTTGGAGATCATTTAGCAGAATGGGTGATGAATTTCTCGCAGGAAGCAACAAGAATTGACGGTTGTGGGGGTGATAAATGATTGTGGAAATTATGAAAAATTATTCCATTCTGAGGTAACAGATGCACAGATGTTTATCGATTGCATGTATCCACATGGACATGGAAAACTATTGGAAAGAGTTTTCTGAATATTTGGCAACAAGGATTTTTCGGAAAGTTCGTTTCATCTCAGACTTTTTAAATTTATGGTCGGAGAGCTATTAACGAATTTTGAGAAGATATTTCAGGCAATTTGAAGTTATAAAAAAGTATATAATCGATGTTAACAAATCTGTACCTCGGAGGTGAAGGGCCTATGTCCATGTTCCTAATTTCTCAAGACAGCTGTTTGAAGTCCGCATGGTACTGTACTGCTCTGAGTAAAAATGGACTTGGTGCCCATTTATAAAAGGATGTAACTTGCCATCCAATTGGTTGAGGACATAGTACCATATTCCTCTGTGTGATTCAAAAAAAAAATTATATGCATAATGGAATATCATATTTTCCAAAAACCTCCGAGGTACAGAAATATGGAATCCAGTCAGGAAGAAGGATTGTGCTCATTCTGCTATTGCAAATTGAAAGCACTCCTGAACTGAAAGATAATGGACCAGAATGGAATTCTGAAAATAATTAATAGTGTTGACCAAAGCACACAACCAAGAATGGCAAACAAACAGAACAAACAATACAAAGCGGAATTCAAAAGTTGTAGGAAGATAGAAGAGAAGTTAAAAGACAGATAACACAAGCAAATCAATTCCTTTGAAACTGAACTTGGTGAAATCAGCCAAAACTCCATTACTCACAAAACCCTAGTGAGTGCAGAGTTATTATTGATTACAGAACGCAGACAGACTCGTTGAAAAAAGTTGTGAGCCGAGTAGGTACTTCCCAAACTTATCTACCTGTACCTACTGGAGAAAGCAAGTATTCAATAGAAGAAATAATTAAGCTGAAATAGAATTATCGGAATTAACGAATAATTTGTTCCAAAGCACAATCCATCTAAGGAAAATTATTTTATCATCATCTTGTTCAATGTCAATATCAATAGTCATGAACTGACATACATAAGTGATAACAGTCTGAGAACAAAATTCTATTCTTCAAATTGAGAACAAAAATGAATCTTATATGGTCAGCTATTAGATTTCTGAGGCAATATAAAAACTTTTGTATGTAACAAGTAAGATGAAGTTAATAGCTTTAATTCCAACATTAGTCAAATAGTAACAAAAACGGCAGAAAAAACGAAGATTGGGTTGGAAATAATTTTTTTATGGTAGATATACTAGATTAGAATTGAAAACTTTTTTTGATATTATATGCTATGGAATATCAATAGGTATGCTTGAATGATTCCATGATATAACTTGGCAACGCTTAGGAGGATATTCAAAAATGAAGACCTAATAATTGGACTAAAGAAATGACAATTCAAACATGTTTGAATGCATAGGGTGTTCCATTGAAGGGTTGATTTCGTGAACCTTTCTTGTGCCACTCGTATAAAGAAATAGTAATTTCTGAATACAGCTTTCATAATGCCGTTTAATATGAAATCATGACATTTTAAAACTTACTATTGGTCCAAAAGATATTCACCTGTCCCATAAGTGTATAGACACTGTGCAGTCGATATGATGGTATTTATTAAGAACCGAAGAAAATAAAATTATACCCTTTAATGTTCCTTTCCACTGCACAGCAGAAATTTCGAGGGGGAAACAACTAGTCATTTTTTGTACACCAAATGAAAGCAGTCAAGTAATTATCTCTAATGAAAAATAATGAAAAAGTTTTAGGGGGCAATGAAAGATAATTACCATTCAATTACACGGATACGTTGTATGGACATAATTTAACTCTTATGTATAAGTATATAAGTTTCATTTTAGTATAATAAAATGCGTTCGCAGAATTTGTCTATCTCTAACCGTTCTCGAGTTGGTCAGCTCTGAATCTGTTTTTAGATGGTTTTTTTGTCGCCAAAAATTTTTATGATGAGTTTTCGACATTATTGTTAAAATATTCAGAATCAGCACGTCAAATTACTTTCGAGGACAAAAATTTGAAATTCAAAAAATGAAAAATAAAAAATCTCAGAAAATTTAATGTTTTATCTTAAACACCTTTTTCCGGCTAAATCTTATATCTGAGCATAGAAAATCATACATTTTTGGGATGAGCATGAAATTTTACGTAAACAGTGTGAACCCCTTGCAACTTTTTCAAGTAATTTTTAATTTCCTTTGAATGACTCGAAAATAACGATACATACTAATTCGGCCATTTTGAATCGACTGGCGTTCGCAGATTTCGTTTATCTCTAACCGTTCTCGAGTTGGTAAGCTCTGAATTAGTTTTCAAATGGTTTTTTTGGCGCGAAAAATATTTCTGATGAGTTTTCGACATTTTCGTTCAAAGATTCGGAATCAGCACGTCGAAATACGTTTGGGGATGAAAATTTGAAATTTGAAAAATTAAAATTCAAAAAGTTCAAAAAATTATTTTTCATGATATACTTGCCTTTTTTGTCTGTCGATTTTTTTCGTTCAAATTCCCAATATATACGAACTCAGCAATTCTGAATCGATTGGCGTTAGCAGAATCCGTCTATCTTTAAACGTTCTCGAGTTGGTGAGCTCTGAAATCAGTTTTCAAATCGTTTTTTTGGCGCCAAAAATATTTCTGGTGAGTTTTAGATATTTTCGTTCGAAGATTCGGAATCAGCACGTTAAAATACGTTCGGGGACAAAAATTTGAAATTCGAAAAGTGAAAAATAAAGAAGTTCAAAAAATTATCTATCATGACTTACTCGACTTTTTTGTCCGTAGATTTTTTTCGTTCAAATTCTCAGTATATACTAATTCGGCCATTCAGAATCGATTGTAGTTAGCAGAATTCGTCTATCTCTAACCGTTCTCAAGTTGGTCAGCTCTGAATCAGTTTTCAAATGTTTTTTTTGCGCAAAAATAATTTCTGGCGAGTTTTCGGCATTTTGAATAATGAATTTATTTAAAATTAATGATGAATTAATGAAAATGTTATGATGTATACCTAATGAAAAAGTAGTTTCCCCCTCGGGAAATTTAAATAAACAAAGAACTGAAAATTCTATTCAAACAGTGCGATAGCCTTTTTTCTCCACGTACTTACATCAAAATCATTTGAATGAAACGATTAATTTCAACGAAGTCAAAATACCCTTTTCTCCACATATTCTAACAAAGTGGAAAATATGAGGCTGATATCTTATAAAAAACGACTACTTCCCCATACGGACACTGAATTGCATCTGACATCTGTTTATGCAGTCTCCCTCAAGGAGGATCCAGCTTTTAAATAGATCCTTCATTTGGTTGTGAGGTTCTTGCCTCTCATCAGTTCTAGGATATTTTCCACTTTATGGAAATATGTGGAGAGAAGTGCATTTTAACTACACTCAAATTATTCCATTCATTCAGTCGAAATTCTATGGAACACTCATGGAACTTTGTTCGAATTTATATCAATTCATTTGCCATTGAAACACGGCCTCCGAGTTAAAAATTCCTACTATTTTCAAGGACACCGCATCAACCCTGACTCATAGTGATCGATCAATTTCAGTTATTCAACCTAATGAGGCAATTTCACGAAGGAAGTACATTAGTTTCTCGATATTTCATTTGCAAGCACTCAAATTACTGAAATGAAGGGATGTCCCAAGGGTTTGCGGTGATGTTCCATCTACTTCATCATGTTTCATATATTGGTGAAATTGGGTATAAGGCATAAATAGTAGTTTCAAGGAACCTGTCATCTACCGGCAAAACATTGAGGTAGCCAGGCAGCACACACGGTCGGTACAACAGGATATCTAGGACCTTCTGAATGCTTTTTGGTTGATTTTCAAAGCGGTACCTTGTATCTGCTATTCGAACGAATGCGTAGTGATGCCAGTGGCGGATCCAGGGGAGCGCAGGGGGCGCGCCCCCCCCTGAGCGAATTACATTCTGATCTGGATACATAATAATTTGCGAGTTTTACAATGTTGAGGACTCGACATCACGAAAAGAAAGCAAAGAACCACAAGGGACGACAGGGTGACGGGTAAATGATGCTTCGTCTTCGTGCGTCGCAATCCGACATATACCCAAATCCGCTACGGTGTGTGAATCCCCGCGTACGGTATGTGAATCCCCGCGCTCCCGCGATGAGTTTTCTGTATATATATATATATATATATATATATATATATATAATTTGATAATTTTGTAATAAAAAGGTTTTGCCGTTTGTAATTGACTGAAAATCCACGTTATCCCTTTCCCCTATATATATATTTTTTGTTTTTTTGATGAAATGTTTTATATTTCATGTTGAAAAATGGAAAAATTACTTTTCAATATTTTGTACAATTCCTTCTGTATAACTTTTATGTGAATTCGGTACTGTGCGCCCCCCCCCCCTGAAAGAAATCTTGGATCCGCCACTGAGTGATACGTGAATGTAAGTATTTTTTATGAGGTATTAACTTAATATTACCATATTAGAACACTGTTAGCTGTTACCAAATGACCACTGATAATAGATATCGTTTGAAAAGTAATAGTATAACCTTGTACAGTTGTGTGCATAAAAAAGTAGTACATCAGTTAAAGGCTATTGTGAAGGATTATCCCCAGCCTACGAAGGCGTAGAAGGGCCAATAACAAAATATTTATTGAAACATTTGGAATTGCCACTTTGAACTGACAATTGTCACTTTGAACTGGCAATTGTCACTTTGAAGTGTCAATTGTCACTTTGAAGTGGCAATTGCCACTTTGAACTGGCAATTGCCACTTTGAATTGACAATTGCCACTTTGAACTGACAATTGTCACTTTGAACTGACAACTGTCACTTTGAAGTGGCAATTGCCACTTTGAACTGGCAATTGCCACTTTGAACTGGCAATTGCCACTTTGAACTGCCAATTGTAACTTTGAACTGGTAACTGTTAATTGACAAAAGAACAATATTCATGCATGCAGTTGGCAATATACGAATTCGTAGTATGAAGGCGTAGAAGGGCCAACAACAAAATATTTTTCGAAACATTTGGAATTGCCACTTTGAACTGACAATTGTCACTAGTCATCAACGAGATTCAGTCACTCAGATTTACGTCTGAAACTGAAAAAATCTTGCCTTGCCTGGGGATCGAGCCAGCGACCTTTCGTTCACCGGCGCTACCACTGCGCCAATCCCCGCCCCCATCAATATAATTATCTTTATTATTATTATAATCATTGCCACCAATGATATTTTTCCCGAAGAATAGTCCCTTATTCCGAACTGATCAATCCCAACTAACAAAACGAACAGATCAGATAAAATGAGGCCCCATCGAGTTAGAGTCATACCCCAAGCGACATTCGAGCTAAAATTGGAACAACCCTCACTTTCTACCCTCTATTATCCGCCGCTTCCACTTGTTTGCGTTTGACAGTGACCTTGCGTGTTGCAGGATGTGGCAACGGTGCCTCGCTCGGCCCAGACAGAGCAGCCGAAGTGCTGCATCAGGTGGTTAATTATCTGATGGGCGTGTTTTCAACAGGTTGGCAGCTGGAAAATTAGTAGGCGAGCGGCACACTCTCGAAAATTGCTCTCGGATATCTAATGAATGTCGCTGGAGGATGTGACTAATAAATGTTGACAATTGATGGAAGAGTATACCGTGTTGATCTTTTTCGCGTAACTCGCGACTGCAACTATGTAGCGGAGTTATTTTTTCACTCATACATGAAATCATAAAAAAAATGGTTTGCCCAATACGATGAATGAACAACATTTTGTATACAACGGTTAATTGAAAAAGTTACATTACAAATTTCGTTAACACCTAAAAAATTGCTCAAGATAATAGAGTATCGTAAAAAAAAATAATATTCAGTAATATCGAGTAATGAACCACCGAAGTGAAATCTCAGCAAAATTACACTCACTTTGTGAAGATTCTCATGACCAAAATAGATGTTTCAAGTTGGCTTCGAATAACAACGAATGTTTGATATGGTTCCTGGAGAAGTATACCTGTTTCTATTCAATATCTCAGTATGATGTTAATCCTTCCACAATGCATATTTCGGTTCTTCTTACTATATCGTTCACAGCATTCATAATGTGCTCCAGTTTTATTGCACTCGAACAATTCTCAATCACAGTGTATGAAAGTTTTCATTCCAAAAGTTTGAAATTTTACCCCAGAAAAAAAATCATTTGGGTTGAGTCTGGTGAACGTGCTGGCCTGGGAAACTCTGAGTAAAGATGCGTACTGCTCATGAGACAATTTATTCATCTGCTTCTCTTCGAGCGTGAGCGCAAGCGTCAACCGTTGGCTCTACCCTTTTCGAGGTAGTCAATTAAAGGGTCAGCCGCGGTGTCAAAGTCGTGCCTGTACGATGTCGAAAGTTTTATTTTCTGCAGAGGAAGATGAAATTTTGGTGAAATGTGTTGTCGGTTCTGGTTTTAAATAATTAATGAACTTGTTCATTTTTTGCACATGCTTTCCAGTAAAATTTCTCTGTCTAATTTCTTTTAATAGCAAATTGAATAAAAATATTTTTTGTTTTCGCACATTTGTAACTCAGAAAATGGCGTCAGCCGTTTGCGTCAGACGCTGTGCGGCAGCCGCTTGCGTCAGCCGCCTAATAGGAAACGCATCTTAAATTCACTTCTATGTCCGTTCATTTGAATATTTCTCTCAAAAGTTGGCGTTTCGTTCGAAAATTGCACTGAAATGAACAGTCCCTCCATCTTATAGATGAAAAAACTGGGCGAGTAAATAAAACTGTACTAAGATTGCCATAACCTCCAATCCTGGTGTGTTTTTTAATGCTAAACAATTTTTCTGAATAGCAACAAGTTTTCCAATTTTCCACATTCAGTCGTACTTTGTTATTGTACTTTTTGTATACTATTTCACCTCTCAATATGCGGATTATACGGGTCTGCCGCCTGCCTACCAATTTTTGACATTCTCCAGACTTTTCTAGTGAATATTAATCACTCACTAAACAAAAGTCCGACTTGGAAGTTCATCAGAGACAGTCTTTACAGGTTGGTAATGAAAGGCATTCAGGGGTCTTTTAGAGATTTGCGATTTCTTGCAAATTAAGCTGTTAACTTCCTTGAGTGATTTATAAAACTGAGAGTCGACATTGAAGGGATGTACAAAGTTTGGAGAGTTTCCAAAAGAGGGTGGAACATAGAAATGACTTGCAAATTCAGTACAGTAAGATGAATAAGATTTATTCGCCATTTAGGGTAACAAATTAATCATACGTTACTTTCAGTTGAGAATACATTAATGAGCGAACATGTAAGAAATATTCTTGTTTTCAGAAAATTTCATATTTTCGAGTGAATCATTTCCATAGAATAGGTTTCTTCGTTTTTTATTGCCGGAATGTTGTTTAATTCATAATAATAATACTTATACTACAGTCAAATTAGAATCCAAAATCGATCTCACGTACATGAAATAAGGTAGAAACGATTTTCTCACTCAATGTTCGAGATGATATGAGGGTACTTTGACCAAGTTTTCGCCCTCGAGGCCCCTCCGGAATTCAGTTTTTCGGTCCGAAAAATGCAATTTCTCTGCTCTTTTTTCAGTTATTGACCATTTTGACCATGAAGGAGTAGATTTTTGACCATGACCACGAATACTTTTTTAAACTTCATAAAATTTCATAATTTTTGAGACTTTATTTGTTTCTGTGTACTCAATTGGTTCCGAGATACAACTATTCAAAATTTGGTAATTTTTTCAAATTCACCCACGACAGGGGGATCGGGGACATAATCGTCGGCGTTGTCTTCAGACGGGGACTCGGCGTCGTCTTCAGACGGGAACTCGTCGTCATCTTGGAGCGCAGGTAGGGATAGCTCCTCGTCGTAGAAGCTCTCGTCCAAGTTGGAATCTGGATGGTGATATCCTGAACGTTCTGGCACAACTGCCCACTGCACTGGCCGCAGACAACGGATCATCTCAGCCCGGCTTTTCTGCAGCTGCAGGCGTTTCCACACCCTTTCAGGCAGTTGCAGGAGATGATCTGCAGAAGATGGGCTGGGGCAGCTTCCTGCATCATCATTCTTGGGATCAGTCCTTGGGGTGTGAGTTGCCATCCCCAATGTGTCGGGCTCAGGTCTTTCCCCATCCACTTCTGCACCTGGTGGTAGCATCAGTTCATCCTTTTTCACTGCTGCAGCTATAACTTTAGAGTGGTTGTACCGTTTTTGAACATAAATGTCAGTCCCATGTCGTTGTCATAATTTTTCAACGCTACACTCGAAGCCCGAAGGGTTTGTACTACTTTTTCTTTCACAAGTATAACATCACCTTCCTGCAAACTCTCCTAACATATAAAACTGAAGCTGAAGAAGCAATGAGAGCAACATACTGGCTAAGACTTCCAGGGCTGAGGCAGGACAATGATCTCCTAGGCAATTTCAACCGAGCAAGATTGAAGATACTGATTAACCTCAGCAAAACTAGTCTGAAAACAATCACGGGATTTCTAGCGGGGCATTGCAGACTCAAAGAACACCTGAGGAAGCTAGGCTTAGAGAAGGCCCCCTCAAAATCCTAAAATTCCTGAAGGAATTGAGGCTTGAAGGGCTGCTGCAAACAAGAACACCTTGTGATAGCAGAAGAAGATGGGGCACAATAGATCTAATCAGGTCGCAGCGCATCAGTCACCATCCATAATTACCAATACCAATATCAATACATATAAAACACGTCAACATACTGATATTTAGATATGAATAACACTACTATTTCTGTTGAACTGAGGCAAATATCGTCTGTCAACAACTACTTGATACTTCTTCAATCCCTGGTACATATATGCCAATTCTAGGTTTTGAATGGTCATTTGATGCGTACGTTACGTCTCAGGTACAGGTGTCCTACCCCTTTCATTAACATCGTTGAATACTGGGCCCTACCGATAATTACTGATATTTCTGAAGAAGGGTGGATACCTGTAGCTAGGAATACGTTAAACACCTAGAATTGGCATACATTCCATCTTCCTCCTCCACCCCAGCCCCCTCCCCCACACATTTCTAAAGTCGCTGAACCATGTGAAAGTTATTTGTGATGTTACGAGGACGATTTCATGGAGTACTACGAAAAAACAT
The DNA here is from genome assembly GCA_958298965.1 of Chrysolina haemoptera. Lineage (NCBI taxonomy): Eukaryota > Metazoa > Arthropoda > Insecta > Coleoptera > Chrysomelidae > Chrysolina > Chrysolina haemoptera. Next base: position 53,375,138 of record OY282585.1, on the reverse strand, counting down.
AATTTTAAAAATTCTATCTTGTGTAAAGTGCAAAAAAATTGCATATTTTGTGACGGAAAACTGAGTTCCGGTGGGGCCTCCAAGTCGAAAACTTGATCAAAGTACCCCCACATCATCAAGAACATTGTGTGAAAAAATCGCTTCTATCTCGTTTCATGTACGTGAGAGTGCCCTATTTGACTGAACTATAATAACAATCCCTCATAAACCCCCTTAGAGTGTGCCCAAAGGCATAGCCCTTGCGGGTGAAGGTGTTATTATTATTTGCAGTGGTGCTCCGAGGTAACTCACTGATTTTTGTTTGACGTATTCAGTTTTCAGCTGTAGGAAAACCTACAGCACCACTTCAATGCTTTTATTAATGTTTTAACCAACGTCAATAAATAAGCTTTATTATAATAAAGTGCACTGCCATGTAGAGGGTTACCAAGTGGCCTAGGGCTGCCACCCCTTTCGTTGTCGAAACCACTGGTTGCCGGACCACCCTTATTTTTTCATATTCAATTTTCCAAAATTTTATTCATTTACAGTGGTGCAAACAGGCTATTTTTAATGTGATCTTAATTTTAAAAAATTGCACAACTCATTGTCTCGTTGCTCTCGTTTTTATCTGAATGCAAATAATAGTTGATAAGGTTGAAATGTCACGATTTGGTTGCAAAGGCAGACGAGTAGATTAATGACATAAAAAAAGTTCTATCTAAATCACCCTTGAACATTGATAAATATACACAAATATTATAACAACTTCTTCAAACATGTTGTTTATAGGCAAAAATCTTTCAAAATCTGATACAATTTTTAACAAAATCAAGTAGACGCCATCATTTTCTTTCAAGGTTTGGTGAAATCTCAAATCTTCATCTCTCAGAGAACTTACCTCGTAAGTTTCGAACGATTTTCTCAACAAATTTTACAGGATTTCAGACAGAACAGACAACGGTGTTATCTAAACTTTATTTGTGTAATCGAGTGAACACAATAAGCCCATAGAACTTCCATAAATTTATATGGCTTAAGACATTTCCAATCGTGACAAATTGTCAAATTTTAGTTATGAGGGGATAAACTTACGACCAATGTTGCCTGAGTCTATCCATTCTCTTCTGTGATTAATTATCAGAGAGTGATAATTTCCAGCTTTTTGCGAAGACTCATTTAGCAAGTTTATTAGGGGCTATTTGAGTTACTTTGGCGATGAAGCTCGTCAGATGTCTTTTGTGGTTTTTAGCTTAGTATGCTTTCTTGTATAAAAAGCTATTAGCTTTCATGACTGGTCTCAGAGATGCTCTTATATGGATTATTCGCTGACGTGAATGAGAGAAAAAATTGTTAAATTGAAACTGAGACTGTGTCTATTCAAAGTGACTAATGTGTTTTCTTGTTTGAGACAACGCTGTTTTTCAACATTTTATGAACAGCAAATGCCGCGTAATGGGCAATATTCCATAGGCTTGAGAGATTATGTTGAGGATGAGTTGGGCAACCGAAACGTCTATTTTTTTCAACACTTGGCAATACGCAGATAGGCCACTATTTAGCCACCTCAGAAAAATTACGGAAAATCAGTCATCTGAAATATTTTGATTCAAAAGGAGTACAGATCGTAGTATAGCAAATTTAAGATTGTCTCTGCTCGCTGTAGCATTTTTCAAGATTGTGTTTGCTAGCCGTAGCAATTTTTGAGCTTTCTTTGGTAGCCGTAGTCATTTTAGCTCGCGGTAGCGTGTTTTAAGCAGTGTTTGTTCGCCGTAACAATTTTTGAGATTTTTTCAGTCCATCGGGATGATTTGCGCTTCGATAATTCGTGCAAGAGGCCAATGAAGTGGTGGTGTGTTATCTTCCTTCAGCAGCACCATAGTGCCAAGTTTGATATCTTCCAGCGGTTGTAACTGCCACTTGGATCTGGTATTGAGCTGATTCAGATATTCTTTGTATCATCATTTCCAAAAATGCTGTTTTATAGCTTGGATATGTTGCCAGCGGGATAGACGATTTAATGATTCGTCCAACAACTCTACTTCAGGTAGACTAGTGAACGTATCTCTAATGAGGAAATGGGCAGGAGTAAGGGCTCGTAGATCGTTTGGGTTTTCAGGCAAAGGTGTAAAAGGACGAGAATTCAAAATAGCCTCAATTTCAGCTGTGTATGTTTCCAATTCTTCATACGTGAATAATTTGTCGCCTATGCCTCTATAATAATGATGTTTAAAGGACCTTCCTGCTGCCTCCCAAAGTCCGCCAAAGTGCGGTGACCTTGGGGGTGAAAAATGCCAGTTTATACCTTTATTTGCAAAAAATTATGTTACGCTTTCATTATGTTGTTTGGATTAAATGAATTTAATTAAACTGTCTATTTCGTTTTTTGCTCCCACAAAATTTGTACCATTATCCGAGTAAATGTTCAAAGAACGTCCTCGTCAGGCAAAGAACCTACGCAAACATCCTATGAAGGAGTCTGTAGTTAAATCAGTTACTAATTACAGATTTTTATTTTCCCACGATTTCTAAACTTTCTCTCCTTCGTATAAAACGGACCACAATAATCTATGCCTGTGTTTAAAAATGGACGGGTCTGAGTCACTCTGTTTCGTGGAATATTACCAATAAAATACGAATAGTCAGTTGGCTTTACTCTAAAGCAGGTAACGCACCCTTTTATGCTTATTTTAACAGAATTTTTACAATTTAAAGTTGCCTGAGTTCCACTATGCAAATTCAATATTTCCGCTTGCCCTAGCGATTTTGAAGTTATTTTCTCTCTCCGTAGCATTTTTAAACAAATTTTTCTGCTAGCCGTAGTGATTTTCGAGTTGTTTTACTCACCGTAGCGTTTTTAAGTGTTTTCGCTCGTTGTAGCAAATTTCCGCTCGTTACGGATGTCAAGTTTTTTTGGCTCGCCGTAGCGATTTTCAAGTTTGGCTCCGCTCGCCGTAGCGATTCCAAGTTTTTTGCTGATGACCATATCAATTTTCAGGTTTCAGGTTTTTCGCTTCGTTTCTGAGATACAGGGCGTTGAATTTTTTTTTCAACGCCCTGAAACGAAGCAAATCTGCACATATGCTCATAGAAACTTTTTTTCTTGAAACGACCTGACGAATCACCCTCTATAGTTTCGTACGTTAGCAAACACTTAGTATGTGACGCGCGACACAAAAACACCCTTATCTAGCAAAAAATCTAAACGGTTCAAGACCGCTCCTGTTCAGAACAACGAAGAGTGTGAAGAGATTCTAGAAGGATGGAAACATAGCAAGCCCACTTGATCCCTGTCAACGGCATCTTGGGGGTTACGTGGATCGCAAGTTTTGCATGAGAATGACGAGGACCAAGAAGCGATATTCATAGGGCTTCGGGATATTGTCGCGGTTCGCCTCACGACTAGCTGAAATCCAGCCCGATGGAAAATTCAGGCAAAGCGTTCAGGAGAGGATTACCTGATGGCCTTGATTCTGAAAAATGTGTTCTCAATGTCCCGAAATATCGATCTGCATTGGTTCTTGTCCGGGTAAATGTTAACTGAGTGACTATTCAACACATAGAAAGTTAAACAGATGACTTTAGGTATATACAGGGTACCCGTTTTTAGAACTCCACTATGGGGATCTCTGTTATTATGAAAGACATGAGGTCGGTTAAATAAGTTTCATTCGGAACAATTATTAGTAAGAAAATTCCACGTTGATATTTAGTACAGACATTTTTTGGACAGAAGATCTTCACACTTTCTAGGTGTAGAAGATGCAGATCTCTCATTTCGCAATCTTTCAGAAATTGATTTATACACTGTTTTTTTTTTCATATTCGACTTTATATGTATACTCTATTGAATTCTAGAGCAAATATTTTATTCGTACTAAAAATGTTTTCGTAATTTCACTCGCTTTTATACACTTCCACAGTGACTTTTTTTATACAATGAATACTGCCTAAAAAAAAAATAAAAAACCCTGATGGAACCTTTGATATCATATTAAATCGAATTAATTTGTTTAACTTAGTTACTTGTGCTACTTTGTATTTAAATTGATTTTAAATATATAATTTTCTCAAAGGGCGGCTACAAATTACGATAAAACGAAAAAAAAAAAAGAAACTAAAAGTCTTTTCAGTGCCACAGACAAAGTTTTTAATGTCCCGACACTTCGTTTTTATCCACAATGTCCCGTCTGTGTTGAAGCTGGGTCATCTCTTTGAAAAGTTCGGCGAAACTAAATGGAAAGCTGTAATTACTCGCTCGGAAGGAAAACAGTATTTTTTCAACGACGTTAATTGGGAAAAAAGTCAAATTTCAATTTCAACCAACTTTGGCGAAATCTGTGCTCGTTTCAATAATGGCAAAAAAAAAGTTCAAGAGTCATCGAGCGCATTAGAAAACTTTTCCTGCTAAATGAGCAATAAAGAAATATGAGATTTGTATTCGGTACTTGCTTGTGGAAAGAAACAAATTTGTGGGACGGGATACTTTTCAATATGAAAAGTTCTCAGAACTGAGACATTGAACACGTGGCAGGTGATATATACATTATACATTATATATCTTTCGGGTCAAACCTCAAGTATCGTTGTTACACTTATGAGTTACAACGACAGTTGATGCGAAATATATAAAATATGAGAACTATAACATTCATATTGATAAGCAACGGTATACAAAGGGTTCTAACACAAAACTCTCACGGAAGAATTCGCCAAGTGAAGCAAGAAATGATCAATTTGGGCAAACGATCTCATATTAACTCTAGGTGTTTTCTTGATTGATGGTTTTCAAATAGATTGTTATTGTTCGACAGCGGTAAATCACGTGCGAAAAGGTTCTTTCCGTACCCGTGTGGATATAAGCCACTCTCCGTCCAACTGTAGAATGCGATATGTGTTCATTTCCTATGTGGTCGTAGGAAAAGAATTGATTGTGGTTGTTGTGTACCTACCTACATTTCACCTAATAAAAAAATTAACGATGAGTACCATTTTATTTTTACAAGTGATATTATTTCTAGGCAGTCGCAGAAGTTCAATGTTTTTCAAAAACCATAAACATGAATTATAGTGGATTCTCAGCTGGGCCCCAAGTAGCACACTCATATTGGGACAATATTGGTACAATATTGTGAAAATATTGGCAAAATATTCAAATGACAATATTGGCGAGAAAAAAAAAACATTCGGCGATATTGGTCCAATATTTTAAAAATAATATTGGTGTAATATTCTCGAAGCAATATTGGCCTCAAAATATTAAGCGATATTGGTACAATATCGCTGTAGTACACTTACAATGGAATTATATTAGTAAAATATTGGCAAAATGTTAAAACGTAATATTGGCGAGATAAAATTATAATTATTTCTGTATATTGGTACAATATTATACAAATAATATTAGTGAAATATTGTGAAAGCAATATTGGATTCGAAATATTTAGGGATATTGTTTATATTGGTAAAATATTAAAATTAAATATGTTGCCTTGGAATGGAAACATTGATGAAATATTTCCAGAAAATGTCGAATAATTTGAATATTCTACAATTTCATTTCTACTTCAATTAACTACTGACTTGTGAGAAGCCTTATTCAATATATGTTACTATGATTCAGCTGTCGTTCTATATGTGGGGCCACCTAGCGGTTTCTTACCCAAGGTTAATCATAATTCATTTCAATATTGTTTATTAAATATAATAGTGATAAATTTAATTTGTAATATTGTATCATATTGTCTTTCAAATATTGGCGTGAGGTTTCCTTAACAATCTCAATCAATATAGGGTCAATATAATTTTTTCAATATGTATGAAATAATATTTCACCAATGTGCTATCAAACTTGGATATACAATATTGTTTTTTATCTCTAAAATCGATATAAGAGGAATATTGAAACCGCAATATTGGAGCTAGATGCTGGAAACAATATGTAGCCATTATTGTTCTATGGATATTGGTGAAAATTATTGAACAAATATTGACCCAATATTTTATGAAACAATGTTCATTCAGAACAGGTTGAGCTAATATTCCACCAATATTATTGATGGAATATTGTTTTTCCAATATGCACCCATATTGGTTCAATATTATTTTTACATTTACAATATATCCATATTGGCCCAATATGAAAACAACATTCAGACAATATGAGGTGCTACATGGGGCACTCCAATGTAATTATTTCAAAACATGAATCACTGCCATCGGTTACATTTCTTCAAGATCAATTTCATCTTCAAATCAATATGTATTTTCCAAATTTAGAATAATTTTTTCATTGAAAAAAAATCTGATTATGTTTTCGATTATGCTATATTTTCTGATAAAAAAGTTTGGATGTTCTTCCAGTTCCGCGACGGCTTAAATTTTCTTTAATTGTCTTATGTACCTACTATAATATGAATATGTTCTATCTCATATGGCTAACGAGGTGGGGAGTTAAAGTTGAATATACAGAATAAGAAGTCTTCTGCATTTTATTATTTTATTATTTTTAAGTATCGCTTCATGAATTCAGATCAAATTCAGGAAAAATATTCTGAATCTGTTCATTTCATATTTATCCAAAAACAGACAGTACCTCATTCTGATTCATGGAAAGCACCTGAAAACAAATAATTGAGTTCAGCAAGGATCGGTTTCAGGGCCCAGGACCAATTGAATATGTTATATACGCATTTGATTTTAGAACTGGTGATGACGCAATCATAACTATGAGGAATTGATGAAAGAAGTGCCATAGGCTTCAGCAAATCTCACTAAGATCTCCACACAAAAATTAATTTAACTTCACGTCTGTCTGTGCGAATTTCTTCCTTTTTCCGATTAGTCATGGTAGGACTGAATTATGAAAAAAATGCATTCACTCACCTTTGGTGGGCACAATATATTCATGGTGTACTCAACTTCTTGGTGCAGCTCAGCGATTTCAGAAAGTCCCTTGAAGACGACGTGTCCAATCAAGTCGTGCCTCGAAAAGCGATCAAAATCGTAGACCGAAAACTGCAAGTACCTGTCTCGGAGTTCATCGTACGTCACACTGAAAAACAGTTTCAATCATTTAAGGTAGTACTTCCCTCAGACGGTTTTCTTAGAAGGCTGAAATCGATATATTAATCCAACCAATATAACAAAAATAAAGCCTGTTTTGCAAATTAATTCTAATAGTAAGCGACTTGCGCCATGACTTCGGGGATACTTTATAAATAACTAAAATCCAAATTGCAACTCTAAATTTTTTTTGTGCAATTGTTTAAACAATGATTATTAAAAAAAAGGGTCCTTTTTTTGGTTTTTTGTAAATATCTCAAAAGGTACTAGACGAATGGCTTTACTCATAGGAGACCGTTTGTAGAGAATGAAAAAACCTACAAAATGGTTTTTGGAAAATCCCGATACGACCATTTTTCGCCGAGAAAAGCCGGAAAAACTCTTGAAAAAGGGCCTTTTTTCAAAAATTCGTATCTCCCTCAATTTTCAATATTAATAAATAATTTTTCGGGAAATGGTACCTAATATCATGTACGTTGAGCTCCCGAAAGGTGGAAATTGTCGCTTCAATAGTTTTCCTACAATCGGGTTTTAAAAAAATTACAGCAATATTTTGCATGATGCGTCATATTACGGGAAATGGTCCGATTTGAATTTTTAAAGCGGCATTTTGAAGTTGAGGTTGAAAACTACAATTTGTCTATCTCACATTTTTCCATTAGTTTGGAGAACATTGTTAAAAATGCTTCTGAACACAGCGAACATCTGCTCCTGAATTCTCGGCGCCCCCTCCACTACTACCTTAGCACGACTCGGCGACGAATTTTCACTCGAAGCGCTGTGTTCAGAAGCATTTTTAACAATGTTCTCCAAACTTATGGGAAAATGTGAGATAGACAAATTGTAGTTTTTAACCTCAACTTCAAAATGCCGCTTTAAAAATTCAAATCGGACCATTTCCCGTAATATGACGCATCATGCAAAATATGGCTGTAATTTTTTTAAAACCCGATTGTAGGAAAACTATTGAAGCGACAATTTCCACCTTTCGGGAGCTCAACGTACATGATATTAGCTACCATTTCCCGAAAAATTATTTCTTAATATTGAAAATTGAGGGAGATACGAATTTTTGAAAAAATGCCTTTTTTCAAGAGTTTTTCCGGCTTTTCTCGGCGAAAAATGGTCGTATCGGGATTTTCCAAAAACCATTTTGTAGGTTTTTTCATTCTCTACAAACGGTCTTTTATGAGTAAAGCCATTTGTTCAGTACCTTTTGAGATATTTACAAAAAACCAAAAAAAGGACCCTTTTTTTTAATAATCATTGTTTAAACAATTGCACAAAAAAAATTTTGTGTTGCAATTTGGATTTTAGTTATTTATGAAGTATCCCCGAAGTCATGGCGCAAGTCGCTTACTATTAGAATTAATTTCCACAAAAAATTTATATTGGTTGGTCTATATGACATGGATGACATGTTGTTCTTTAGTCCCTCAAAGTTTGAAATCTTTCTTGTGTTCCGTTTTTGAGATATATGATAAGAAAATCGACCACTTTTACATGTACGGTATAGGAGAGCAGAACAGAAATGTGTCTAAAACATAAATGTTTCATGAACCGCTCTTACGACCGATTCGAAAAACGGAGCACTTATTTTTCATTCAAAAATGAACTTCTGTTAAATTTTTGACTAGTTCTTGTGTATTGTTCTCGGAAATTGATTTTTGGGGGCATTTTTCAGGAAATTTAATGATCTAAAAAATCAATGGAATTTCTTACGAAAGCACAGGAAGGCCACAAGATAATCTAGAAAAATCAAATTCAATGTCGAAATTTCCATTTTCGACTTAAATGTCACAAATTCTACCAAAATGTCGAAACTTCGACCTTTTACTAGAAATTTTGACATTGAAGTCGAAATGATAACATCTGGACATGAACGTTTGAATTCAGACATTAAAGTCATAGTTTCGACTTTTTTCTCGAAATTTCGACTTTTTTCTCAAAATTTCGACTTTAATGTCGCAATTTCGACTCTATTGTTGAAATTTGATTATTTCGACTTTAATGTTTAAATTTCGAGAAAAAAGTCCAAATTTCGACATTAAAACCGAAATTTCGACATTTAATTCGAAATTTCGAGAAAAAACTTGAAATTTGATATGATGTTGATAAGTACGTCATTTGTTTTTCAAGACACCTTATTTATTTTGTATCATCAGTTGTCTTGGTCACAGACTATACTAAATGCATTCAAATCTCATTTTGTTCTCGAATGATTCTTCATTTTAGGAAAATGCCAATGTCATTTTTATGATTTTTAGCAGATTTTTTTCAAAAACCGGATGGTGTATAGTATCGAGTCGATACTAATGATATGATATTTTGTAAATTGGATTTTCATAGCGGATTTATTTTTAGAGGGACTACAATTATTAGAGGTGTTCCTTTGGCTTCTCATATTAGTATGCGTTCATTGGAAATGGTAGATAGCACTTCTACTACTAGTATACTATAGTAGCGAAGTATAACACTTGCTACATAAAAAACCTAATACTAGAACATGCAAGAGAAATCATTCAGAGGAAACTTCTTCATTCAACCACGGTAAAAAATATAATAGCTGTCCTCTACTATGAGGCTCCGTTCGGGTAAAAAGTGTTTTTGCAAATATAAATAATTTCTGTCAATATATTTATCAATTGTAGCGATATAAATTAATTTGCGTGCCGATATTATCCATTTTCGATCAAACACAATATATTCACATTTCAAGTGTTACTAATATATAAAAACGTGAAGTATCATATATTTATAAATTTGATCTATTTTATGTCGTCAAGAGATGGCACAATCGACGCGATTTTTGACACGTTCAAGCATATGGCAACATGGGAACGAGGCAAAGTCCAGAAATTACCGAATAGATGGCGGCAGTATAATATTTCAGATTGGGTTATCCTCCTATAAGTAAAGCAGCTGGGGTTGCAATTTGAAAATCAAGAAGATAAAACCCTAAACGATTTCAAACGAGTATAATCAAATTCATACACTCAGATTAGCACTCTCGGATGAATAATTAAATTTCAATTATTGAAAAACTATTTTTAATTGATTAATTTCTAAGAAAAAATAGATAAAATCAAGTGAAAATAAACTTGCAACTCTCAAGTACACACTTGAGCAAATAGCAAATTTGAATATCGGAATCACAGATCTCTGCCCAATTGAAAGTAGAAAACTACACAATAACAAAACTGCCTGTGCTAGCCACTGTTATAGCCACTTACTAATGACTGCCTAGTTGCCATGTTGCCACCATGCTTGAGCTTGGACAAAATCGCGTCGGTTGCGCCATCTCTTGACCATATAAAATAGATCGAATTTATAAATATATGGGAATTGACGTTTTTATTATATTTTTAATGCCTGGAAAGTAAATATATTGTGTTTCATCGAAAATAAATATATCGGAAAGCAAAATGGAAATATTTGCTACAACTAATAAATATATTGATACAAAATTAAATAAATTTGCAAAAACACTTTTTACCCGAACGGTGCCTCATATACTCTACCCTCACAGGATATGCCTTCGGGTACACTTTACAAATATCTATGAGAAAAATCATTATTATTATTAATAACTACTCAATAATTTGGTATCGATGGTAACGGACCTGAATATGAAAGTTTCATTGAAAACCGGATTCTGATTTTTGCGATAGACTTTGGTTTGGAACTTCTTCTTTCTATCAGGAAGCAGGTACAGCTTCACATAGGGATCACAGCTTCCATTCATGTCTTTCACTGGCAAGTCTCTTGATTCAAATACCTGAAACAAAAGATCCCATTGAATTCATTTTGTAAGGATAGTTGTTTTTCCGGAATATTTTCAAAACACTTTGTGTTCTATGGAGATGTTAGTTTATCCAATTCAAATATCAATATACCTATCAATAATTACAATACCAATCAATATTATATTATCTAATTTTGAAATTGTTTGTCGACAACAATATATGAAGAATAATTTGGAAATGTACTTTGAGCAAAAACTAATTTTGACAAGATGATACTGTGTCTTGAATGCAGAGACTCAGTATTATGAAATTCTCAGGCTGAGTCCAAAAAAGAATGCCTGGTAGTTCCAATGCCTGATTGACTCCCGCCGTCCAACGGTGGGAAACCCCCACCGCTTGGAGGCGTAGTGCTCCTCCCATCCAGTGGCGTTCTGCTCCCGCCAACTGGTACTGCAGTGCCGGGTCCCAGGTAACACAAAGACGTCCTCATCAGTACGTCCACAGGACATAAATCTGAGCCACTCAAAACGTCCCGAAGACGTCCATTACTGGACATAAAACGTCCTTAGGATGTTACAAATTGGAACGTTCTGGAGACGTCGATTATATGTCCCTTTAAGGTCTTCCATGGACGTCCCTTGGACATCCTAAGGATGTTTTTAGGATATCAATTTTCAAGGTTTTCTATAACCCATGATCCTAGTCAATAAAGAGTGTCATACCAACTAGAAAAATTGTAAAGGATAATGATGGAAAGATATTTTCGAAAAAAACATTTATATATTATTCTAAATTCTGGCACAAACATTTACATCAATTACAAAACATAATATAGAATAATATAGAAGTAATACAGCAGTAAATACGTGATATTATTGTTGCGTCTTCGGGTTCAACAATAAGTGTACACTGGTATGAACTCGCCTTTATTATTCCAACTTCACTTGACAACACTGTGATACAAGTCACTGTCAAAATACTTGTAGCCAAGGTAACTCAGAGTAACTTCCTAACTAACTTCCTTTATCTAACAAATGCATCGCTTTTATATACAAATAAAGTTCTAGAAAACTTAAGAAATCAATAGAACACAAATAGAATGTTCGACGATTGATCCAGAACAAAAGTTAGTGCTTCTAGATTTTTCCATCTAATTCATCGAACGATCTCGAACAATTCGAGAAGTCTTTATCAAATTTCAGGTCTGTAACACTGCCTCCTCCTTTAGGTTATTCCGTCCCGGATAACACCATCACCACTTTGGCTGTCCCTCTGGAACCAATTTGGGGGATCGTGGCCTCGGTATTCTGCTAACCTCTCGATGTGAACAACTTTGGGTTTACTCCTTGGGTTGAGCTGGATGCGGTATACCAAGTCGTTGATCTTCTTTATGATGACATAGGGTCCTGTCCAATTTCTCTGTAGCTTGGGGCATTTTCCTTTCTTTCTCTGAGGTTGGTAGAGCCAAACAGCATCACCTGGCTCGAACATAGTTCCTGGACTCTTTCTGTCGAACCTCTTTTTCATTTTATCACTGGAGATTTGAAGACGACGTCTGCAGAATTCATGAACTTGGTCCAGTCTTTCTCGCAACTCTTGGACATATTCTGGTAGGACTTTGTCCTCTGTACTTCTGGGTGGCATTCCAAACAACAGATCGCATGGTAGTTTCATTTCTCGCCCAGTGATCAACATTGAAGGAGTATATCCGGTGGACTCATGCTGGGAACTTCGAAAGGATAGGAGAAATAGTGGTACCAACTCATCCCAATCCTTTTGATTTTTGGAGATGAACATCGACAGGTACTGACTGATGGTTTTATTATGTCGTTCAACCATACCATCTGATTGTGGATGTAGGGCTGTGGTACGAGTCTTCTTCACACCTAGAATGTTCATCATTTTAAAAATTGACTTCTTTGTTTTCGAGTTTCTGGCAATATCGGCATTGCTGTCCCAAGCATGGACGTCTTGATAATGTGTCTGCATTTCTGTGTTTCCTGCCACTGCGATGAATAACTTTGAAGTCGTATTGTTGGAGTCTCTCTAGCCATCTCGCAATCTGACCCTCAGGTTTCTTGAAGTTCATTATCCACTGCAAAGCGCTGTGATCAGTTCTTACGAGAAAACGTCTGCCATAGAGGAAGGTATGGAAATGTTCAATGGCTTTGATTATCGATAGAAGCTCCTTTCTTGTAACGCAGTAATTCTTTTCAGCCTTGCCTAGAGTTTTACTAAAGTAGGCTATTACTTTCTCTTCGCCATCCTGTTCTTGGGATAAAACTAATCCAATGCCTTGCTGAGACGCATCACAGTCCAAAATGAAAGTGCCTTGTTCTCGTGGGTAAGCCAAAATAGGTGCAGTTGTCAATTTCTTCTTCAGTTCAGTGAACGACTGTTGGCAATCAGGGCTCCAATCAAACTGAACGTTGTTCTCAGTTAAGCGGTGGAGTGGCTTGGCAATTTTACCAAAGTCTTGAACAAACTTCCTGTAGTAGGTACATAGTCCCAGAAAACTTCTTACTTCATGTTTATCCCTAGGACGTGGCCAACTCCTAACAGCCTCGATTTTAGCAGGATCGGTCTTGATTCCTTCGGCCGAGATGACATGGCCTAAAAAATTGACTTCTTTTTGAAATAAATAACACTTCTTTGGATTCAGTTGCAGGTTAGCATTTTCTAACCTCAAAAATACTTCTTCCAAATTATTCAGGTGTTCGTCAAATGTCCTTCCCATTACTATGACGTCATCCAAGTAGACTAGACAAATTTTCCATGTCAAACCTCTCAATACTAGTTCCATAAGTCTCTCAAAGGTGGCGGGAGCATTGCATAATCCGAACGGAAGAACTTTGAATTGGTACAGCCCTTGTCCGGTAGAGAACGCTGTTTTTCCTCTATCATCAGGATGAACTTCCACTTGCCAATACCCGCTTTTCAGGTCCAACGTTGAAAACCATTTGGAACCGGATAATGTGTTTAGTGTATCATCGATTCTTGGTAATGGGTAGCTATCCTTCATCGTTACGTCATTCAATCGACGATAGTCCACGCAGAATCGGGTTGATCCATCCTTTTTAGTTACCAATACTACCGGTGAGGACCATGGGCTTGTGGTTTCTTCAATTATGTCATCCTCCATCATGTTGTTTATCATGTCTGCTACCTCTCTCTGTTTGGCAAACGGTAGTCTCCTCGGAGCCTGTCGGATTGGTCGGACATCGCCGGTGTTGATGCGATGTTGAATTAGACTGGTACGTCCCGTCGAAGTCTCTGTCGAGAAAATGTTACGATGGCTATCAAGAAACTCTTTGGCCTTCTGCTTTTCTTCCATAGTTAAATGTTCCGTGGATTCCATCATTTTGTCTATTGTTCTCTGATCGGTGTTAGTGGTATTTCTTCGCAGTGCCTGAGTGTGGTTTTCACAATTGATAACTCGAGTGACAGGTTTGCAGAATCCCAATTGGTCGTTTTTCTTCAGTAGGACTTTATTTTCTGAAGTATTGGCAACCCTGACAGGAATTAGTTGTTCTGTGTTCACAAGACATCGGGCAATTAAAATTCCATCTTGGCGGTATTCATCATTTTCAATTATTCCAGTGCTCAAATCTACAGGTTGTTTATCCATTCTGGCCATGATGATGGTTTCGGAGTTTTTCGGAATGTGGATGTCTTCGTCAACATAAATCTTAATTGGTTGGATTTTCTCATTGTATCTGCTCAGGAAGATTTCTTCATTGCCAATCCGCAAAATTTTCTGTCTGATGTTAAGGATAAAGTCGTTTTTCTCCATGATGTCCAGACCCAGAACACATTCATCCCTTATTTCCGCAACCAACATAGAATGTTCCATGGTAATAGGTCCTATCTGGATGTGTACAAGTGTTTCCCCAATGACTGGTGCGGTTTGTCCCGTTGCCGTTTCCAAAACCATATTCCTTTTTATCGGCTTCACAGATTCTTGTATGAGGTCTGGGCGAACGACTGATCTTGAAGCTCCTGTATCAATAGTGAAGGTGCATTTCCGATCTTCTAAGTGGCCTTGTATTAGTAGACTTTGACCATTTTTCTTCAATGACGATATATGGATCTTGGGGCTTTGAACACTGAAAGTCGCCACGCGCCCCCTAGTGCCGACTAATTCTGGTTTTCCTGGTTGGGAGCAAGTCCTCTTTCAGACGTTTGAGGTTTCCTTTCTGGCGTGGTCGATCTCCTGAAGGCTCCTCTGGTATATCGCCCACGTTGCTCTGTTCCTGGGCTCGGAGATCTCGATATATCCTCGTGGCTATCTGATGACCTCTTTCTTCTTGGACTTCTGGATCTCGATCTCTCCCAGCAACTCCTCTGTAGATGGCCGCTTTTCCCACAGTTATAGCAGCGCCTCTTCCTGTCTTCTGGGGAATGCACTTGGTTGCTTAATGCTGTTATGGAGTCCAATATTTTCTTCAATAGCGCCTCGCTTGTAGGAGAATCATCGTTGAATTTAACTTCACGTAACTTGGGCCTCGTATTTCTTGATGCGTTTTTCGCGGCCTCGAACTCCAAAGATGCTATTAGTGCTGCGCTTATGGTTTGAAGTCGTCCTAGTCGAAGGGCTTGCTGCATGTCAGTATCTCTCAAACCATCGATGAAAGTCTGCACCCCAATTTGTTCTATGAACTCCTTCGGTGCTTGTGGGTATGCCAAATTAATGAGTCGCTCTACGTCGGCTCCATACTCCTGTAGAGTTTCGTTGGATTTTTGGTATCGACTCTTTATTTGGCTCTGAAATACTTGTTTGAGATATTGCTGTCCATATCTGATTTCCAAAGCTTCAACGATTCTAGAATATTCCTTCTGATTACTCTCGGGGACGTTCTGAAGGATGTCCAATGCTTGTCCTCGTAGACACAGGACTAGAGAGGTGGCCATTTCTTCCTCGGACCAGCCATTTGCGTTTGCTGCCGCTTCAAACTGACGTCTATACATGGACCACGAGGATTGTCCATCAAATGTTGGAGGCTTCAAAATGTTCACTTGTGCAGGCCTTATCGGAGTTGTCAGTGAGGATGGCCTTTCGCTGGTGGGGGAGATTTCCTCAGATGGTGCACGCTTGTGTGGAAGGTGTAACGTTTCCAGCCTCTCCTTGATCCTATCCACTTCTTCGTTGAATTTCTTGTTCACCTCTCGTGCCACCCGTTCATCTATTTTGGACAGTTCATTTTCGACGTCTTGGACCCTTCTGTTGACTCCCTGGACTCCGCCTCTGACTTCTTGAACTTCACCTTTGACCTCTTGAACTTCACCTTTGACCTCTTGGACTTCACCTTTGACCTCCTGGACTTTTCCTCTGACCTCTTGTACTTCTTCAGTGATTTCATTCTGGAAGCACTGTTGACTGTGACTAATACGTTGCAGAAGATCAACATGTTGTTGTAACTGCTGGACTAACCGTGCCTCCTGTTCCTCTCGTTCTTGTTTTCGTTTGACTTCTTGTTCCTCTTGTTCTTGTTTCCTTTTCAGTTCGAATTGTTGTAGAAGCTCTTCTTGTTCTTGTTTTCGTTTGGCTTCTTGTTCCTCTTGTTCTTGTTTTCGTTTGGCTTCTTGTTCCTCTTGTTCTTGTTTTCGTTTGGCTTCTTGTTCCTCTTGTTCTTGTTTTCGTTTGGCTTCTTGTTCCTTTAAAAACTCAAGGATATCTGCTGATGTCGCCATCTCGTCGTAATTATTTGCACGAGTATTCACCATCAAATACTGGAAAACTGCCTTACTTTTCTTTCTTCAGTAACACTTATTCCGCCGCTGTCACCAATTGTTGCGTCTTCGGGTTCAACAATAAGTGTACACTGGTATGAACTCGCCTTTATTATTCCAACTTCACTTGACAACACTGTGATACAAGTCACTGTCAAAATACTTGTAGCCAAGGTAACTCAGAGTAACTTCCTAACTAACTTCCTTTATCTAACAAATGCATCGCTTTTATATACAAATAAAGTTCTAGAAAACTTAAGAAATCAATAGAACACAAATAGAATGTTCGACGATTGATCCAGAACAAAAGTTAGTGCTTCTAGATTTTTCCATCTAATTCATCGAACGATCTCGAACAATTCGAGAAGTCTTTATCAAATTTCAGGTCTGTAACATTATATTTTCTCAGATCGTCGTATTCTTTTGATTGTAAGAAGAACTCCAAATTCCGCCACAACCAGAAATTATGTTTGTAAGTTAGGTTAGGAAACCACAAGACAAGAGACAATTAAGACACAGCACAGGACCACAAATGGCACAAATCACAGACTTCACGATGCACTCAGTCACAGGTTTGAAATAAAAGTCTATTTTTGGAAAAAATAATGGGAGAATTGTTAGAGAAATAATAAACTATCAAGAGTGTGATTTAAGTCGCCATAACAAGGACTTGAAACTGTGAACTCACTGAAATATAGACAACAATAAAAGGAACGCAGTAAGCGCTCTGTGATTGGTCACAAAATTGTTTCTTGATAAATCTTATATCTTCCGAAACAACAGCAAAAAAAATTAAAGTTACTTGAATACATTTTTTTTTGGAATCCACCCCTGATTTTTTTTCAACAATATATGATGTCAAGAAGTCATGTGCCGAGTTTCAAAGTGCTACGATTCATTCTTTACTTGTGGCTTACATTCGTCTGTGGTTACTGTACTAATAAGCTAATAAATACACTGTATTAGTCTTTTTTTTTTTCAACTTTGCCGAGATATTTCGAAGAAAATACATTTTTCCGAAAATTCTTTCATACATTTGTCTTGGTTATAAATTTCAATAACAAATTCCATGCATTCTCCGCAAGGGAACAAATGAGCCAAGTTACTTATCTCAGCATACTAAGATTTATAATAGTATGCATGCATTTACCTGTAAGTAGCAGCTGAAAATCGCATTCCCGAGGCAGACCTCTTAGTTTGTATCATGATTTATGGCGCAAATATATTTGCTAGTTCATTGGCGTTATAAGTTAAAAATTTCAGAGAAAATCTGCTTATTCTGCTCTAAATTATGGCTGAAAAAATCCTGGTATAGCAACATATTATTATATCCTATACTTCCTAGCATGGAGTTTGATGAATAGAAGTTTCAGTTATTAGTGGCTTCCTCGCTGATATCAATTTTCAAATTATAGTCCGGTGGAACGGAGGGTTTTCGTAATCGATGAAGCGCGACGGGATCACCCAAGTTATTCTTATGTATTTTGACCCGCTGAATCCGAATTTGGAGGGTGATAAGCGGTGGAAGCATCCGGAAAATTTTTATGGACGATTTTCCGAGGGAAATCAAAAAATCCATTTTTTCCAAAAACAAATGATGTCATAATATTCTACATAAAATTCTCTACAAAAAAAGAATTAACAAAGTTTTCTTGAAAATGCACCGTTTTCCAGTAAAACGTGCACGAATTTCGAAAAAATGCGATTTTCTCCATTTTCAGTGATCTCTCATTCAGTCACATAATGATATTTTCAGGATCACCTTTACCAAAATCATTCATATATTTCTCGACTATGAATAAAAGAAGAGACATTCTTGAAAAAATTATTCGTGTGGATTTTCCGGCACTGAATTTCCCGATACTTTTACCTTGCATGGAACCGGCATTTTTTTCTATTCTCTTATGGTCTGAACTAATGTCGATAAAATTTTGCTGAATTGGAATGAACGTGTCAAAGTTGACAGCGCAAAATAAATCAACAATGGGCGCAACGCTTGCTTGATGCATGATTCTAATATCATTAATTTAAAGAATATTGACTAATTTTGAGTAAATAATTAACATTATTGATAGTAGGTAAGATATTGTACAATATTTGTGTCGTAAATTCATATTACGATAATCGATGGGTTATCAACCTCGGCCTAAAGGTCTCGTTTGACAAATGTTCTATCTCATATCGTAATATGAATTTTCACGACACGTATATCATAAATATCTATTATGACCTTCGGCATGTGATGGCCATCGGCTGACGCCACCGGGCCATCATCCACGCTGCAGGCCATAAACGCCTACTTTACGCCCTTGATGCATAAATAACTATTATGGCCTTCGGCGTGTAATGGCCGCGCCAAACGCCATAAACACATGAATAATTATTATTTTTCTGTCTTTCTGGGCAAAGTTTTGTACTAGTTTTCCCAAGTGCGTGAAATTCGATGCTGGTAGCCAGAACTATAACATATTACTAAGATAAAACACCCTACCTCACTGTATACACTCTATTTACCCTACTCAAGAATCTAGACACCTCACATTCATCATGTACCCCTCGACAAACACTGAACTACAGTCTACACTAATTACCTTCACAACGAGTCCTTCCAGCTCTTTATCATATTTCAGCGCAAAATGCAATTTTCCGCAGTATTCCATCTCCTGTCCTCCATTGCTCTCGGCAGACGCCTGTCTGATCAGTTCCTTTCTGTAAAGTTCCGGCTGCAACAAGGAAACACTCGACGTGAATACAACTCTCGAGGAAATTGGAAAACACGTTTTCGACACGAATACTACAGATATGGCGTGTTGTTCCCCGACGTTCGATTGGAGTGAATTGCGTGATAGTCCAGGAAACAGGGATGTCAACCTAAGACTGAAATGCTTTCTGTTTCTGGCACACCAGCAATTTTTGAGGAGTATCTACTCCGATAGTTGGGGAGCCGCCAGTAAAAAAAAATGCACCGAACAGCTATACTCCTTCCGAGCTCAGGAATGGAAGTACTTACATCGAAATCCAAAATATTTTTGATTTTGAGTAGGACCCAGCCGAGAAACAAGAGAAAATATTTTGATGAATTTTAGCCGTCTTCTGTATTTCTTCCGGTGAAATATGTTGTTCAAAAGTGATCAGTTATCATCTGACAAAGCGGAAGGAAATTTGGTTGAGGCCGGGGCTGGAAAATGTCTCAAGTGAAAAATTAGCCAGTCTATCATACTTTCACTTTTTAGTTAGTTAGTTTCATTTTGGACCTTAGATCCCTAAAATCGAGGTGGAAGGAATTATTAACAGGGCTGGGTCGAAGGGGGGAGGGCGCGAGTTTTTTGAGTGCCACCTTTTGCCCCCCCCCCCCCCCCTGTGAACTGATCACTTTTTGAACAACATATTTCAACGGAAGGAATATAGAAGACGGCTAAAATTCATCAAAATATTTCCCTTGTTTCTCGGCTGGGTCCTACTCAAAATCAAAAATATTTTGGATTTGGTATTTTCGATGTGAGTACTTCCATTCCTGCGCTCGGAAGGAGTATAGCTGTTCGACGCATTTTCTCACTTGCAGCCCCTTAACTATGCAGAATTTATTCTGCACGCGAGCACCTATGGAAAGTGGGAAATATTACCGGGAAAACTCGGAAATCCGATGTTCCATCAATAACTTGGAAAGGGTTAGAAATTTTTATAAAATGTATTGGAATAAACTAGAACGCATATTTTTCAAAAAAATAATATTTTTAGATTTCCGCGCAAACAAATCGTGGTCTTCATAAAATTTACCCCGACGCGCGACGCTCGAATAAAATATCTGTACCTTCTTTGTTTTGGTCGAAAATTCATAAAGTGAACGGTATTTAAAAAAAATCAATAATTATCATATATAGATGGCGGTTGTCGGCAAGAGTGGTTGTATTTAATATTCGATGGTGAACTAATGATCTTTGATAAATAAACAATGTAATTTTACAGTTTTTTTACCATCGAGCTGAGTTTGCTTAAAGATTCAGTAATTTATCTTGGGCCTAACTGAATCAAGTTTTTCTGTACCTGTTGTTTTTTCAGTTCGTTCATTTTTCACGACCGAAGTCTTTACAATCGACGTAAAAATATCAAAACGGATATGGATGGTTTAGCTGAAAGACAAACTTTACTCGCTATTTTCCATCGTTCAAGATGTTGAGAAGGAGAACATTCTCCATGAAAATTGAAAAATGAAAAATGTGATTCATTTGTAATATCTAACAGAAAACAACTACTTCCTTGGCAAAAGCCACGCTGGACATTAAACTCAGAATTTCCAAAAACATCAATGAAAATGATATTTCAAAACACAAACAGGCAAGTACGTAAAGTTCAAAATATTTTACTAAGTTATAGTACCTATGATGTCATTATTTAAACTCAGGTGAAAGCTAATACCGATAGTACCCTAGATTTTCTCTTCAGTCAAATTTTTCCGAAACTCATAACAATACACACATGTTTTGTTACAGATACATTATTTTTCAACCGTTGGTAGCAATGGATAGTTGGTATTGTCAAATGATATAATAATACCTTTTCAAGACAATCCAGAACAAAATAATATACACGCAAATTTTATACCTTTTCAGTACAGTCACTAAAAAGAAAAAAATCAGCATAAATATTTTCCTTGCTAAACTAATAGTATACATAAAATCATTATAATCCGTTTTAGAAAGACATGGTTTCACAAAATTGATATTTTCAATGTTTTCGAATTATTGCCGTTGTTATATGAAGTTCAATTCTGAGCAACTTTTTCAATAGGTAACTTTTCTCGATATCTTACCTTCTACACTTGTTGCCACACCAATGATTACGTGACATGTGCCAAAATCGACTTTTAGTTTATCGGGCATGCACAATGGATTACCCGAATTTGTTTTCCAATACAAACTTTGTTTCCCTATGTTCCATACTTCATGGCGGGAACTGAACCTATATATACATGCACTGAAAAAAATATTGTACGTTATATCAATAAATGCCGTTTTTTACCTCTCCGTTTATTGGCAAAATACAGTTTTCATCGTGGCAATGAATAAATATTCACTGACTTTTGTAGGTATTTATTGATACAACGAATTCAAGTTTATTGAGATCAAAGATGATCGTTTCTTACATTTATGAACAGTTTTCGTTGCTCCTGCGGAAAAGTTTATTGAGGTGAGGAAAGGTGTACACTGAGATCAATGATGATCTAATTTCAGACCTATGTTTCATTGCGACTATGGAAAAGATAATTGAAATATAGAAAGAAGTACATTGAAACAATGTATACTATTTTATGAATGAAATGTGGTACATTATATCAATGAATACCGTTTATTACCTTTCCGTTCATTGGCACAATACATTTTTCATCGTGACAATGATTCAAGTTCATTGAGATCAAAGATGATATTTTTTTAAATTTATGAACAGGTTTCGTTGCTGCTATAGAAAAGTTCATTGAGGTAATGAAAGGGGTACACTGAATCCATTTGAAATTGTTCATCATATCAATGAACGTAATTAATGGTCCCAGGGATGATTTTATTGTTACAATGAATTCAAGTTTATCGAAATCAATGATAATCTATTTTCAGATCTACACACAGGTTTTATTGGGGCTATGGAAAGATCATAGAAGGTGTACCGAAGTTACTAAGTCCCAGTTTTGTTAGGCAGATAGAAGCAACGTTTTCCTTCCATTCTATAACTCCGTAATTAATATGTTCATGAATATAATAATAAGCCTTATGTCGAACCAAGCCATCTCGTGTTTAAATATACTCATAAATTTTGCCGGCATCTGTTCAGCCGAATCCTCGCATAGAAATCTCCGTTGCTGGCAAGTAAGCTTTAGCTGGTAGTACACAGCGCCTCCACTAGAGGGACCACTCCGCACGACTTCGTTGTTTGCACAGAGCCGGTTAACTTAAGCAGACAGAAGCGATCGTTGAAGCATCTTCTCAGGTAGCACAGACTACAGAGACATCCGAAGAGCTCCGAAAGGAGCCAGCCGAAATAAAAAATAACTTGGAGATACGCCTTCCAATCATGATTGCGATGTTCTGATGAATGCATGTTAATTATTTTGCATATCTTTCGGAAACTCACTGTACGCTCAATATCAGTGGGAGGCCTTCATTGCATTTACGAATGATATGCAATGATTGAATAAATACCACTTATTCAAATAATAAACAAAATAATTAGTTCAATGTGTGAAAGCATCACGAGAATAAACTGAAACATAGAATTAATGTATATCAATTATTGAATCAAGGAATAACCGATACTTAATAATCACCGTTCATTGGATTGATGAAAAATATCCATCGTCGAACTAATCTGAATCATTATATCAATCATACAGCATTCATTCGAAGAATGGAGAATAATAACTAATTTGATGAATACAGTTTCACCAGTTGAACGAATACAATTTATTACTTGGGTGAACACTCTTCATTCGTTTGATGAACGGAATTCATTACCATAACGAACCTATTATATGTACTTGATCATGATATCAATGAAAGCATTCATTGATATTATTAAGATCCGTATTCATAGTATGGATAACCAGTGGTACATTGACATAACGATTGCGTTCATGAGACCAATATTGATAAAAATATTTATTGAGTCACTGAACTTTTTCATTGTATTCAGGTACCAATTTTTTTCTGTGTGAAAAGATGCATATTTTCCGTATAGTAATTAAAACTTCCTAAAACGAGGGTAAAAATCTAACGCGCGTGCAACTAACTTAATTTTCTTGTCAAATGCGGGAATGCTGTTGGAATTTTCCATAAGCGGATTTTCCGATATTAAAAGGTAATTTTCTGCGTGGGAAGATAATACTATTATGCGATTTGAATCCATCATTATCGTCTTTGATGCCTGTACCGTCTCGGAGACACAAGAAGCCTAACTTGATCGAAAGAGAAAGGAAAATCCCCTTTCTATTGGAAAATACGGATTCAGCTACGGGCTTTCAGATTCAAATAATGCGGCACATGAAAAATGTGCAATAATTAGTTTATTAGGGTATTTGGAGAGAAGATTATTTCTACAGAAAATCGTTTTCGTCACTTCTCTTTCTTTCTCTCCATTCTTTCTACTTGGAAAAAACTAATTGAAGTCAATATATTTTACGGAAAAAGAACAAATCAGTCCAGTTCTTTGGGAAACATGGATCATCGCCGTTCTCCTCATTCATTCACAATTGGAAAACTAGAATTTTGTCTTCTAAAAACAAAAAACAAAAAATATTTAATTATTTAAATAATGGATGTTTTCTACAAGTTTTCCATCATCGTTCCCTGGAAAAATAACGATTTTCTGTTCTATAAAGGAATTGCAACACAATAACTACGAAGCTTATGGCCTCCTTGACCTCTACGCTTTCATTTTGATTCCATCAGCTCCGATTGATGGCCATAACGGATTGAAATCGAACAAAAAAAAAAGAAAAAGGCGATTTTTTTCCTTCGACCTCAACTAGAGGATAGATGCCGTGCTATTCTCATGATTGATTGTTTGCCGTTACCTTGCGAGAAAAGCGAAAAATAAAATTGCTCCTGTTGCCACAATCCGAAGGGAATAAGTGGATAATCCAATTTCCCTCCGAGGTTGCACTCGGAAAATTTGACGAAATTGATAATGATGGTTTGCGGGGAATAGCAACAGTTGAAAGATCATTCCAGGATGCGGATGGAAGTTGGAAAGAAAAAAGATATATATTATTATATAGTTTGAAAACTGCAGTTATGATTGCGTTATTTTCTTAATCGGTTTTGTACTGCCCGTTTTGTACTAAACAATATTTTTTGGTTTGTCTGCTAGCATGTCATAATAACTTCTTTACGTCATTGTATTTTAGCAACATAATGGAGTCCAAAATGTCTTAGTACCAAAATGCATTTCCAATGTGAGGTTTCTGAATGTTTGGCATGAATGAAATTAATGAGAAAAATGAATAATTCTACGTATAGCTATCAATGTAACGAGGTTATAATCCGATTTATAATAATCGAGGATGTTGCTCGAGTCGAGTGTGCACAGATTTATTTAAATTATTTATTTAATAATCACCTTAGATTCAAAGCTTTATAGTATCATTAACAACGATGATGTGAAAATAAAATTAACAACTTTAAGCGTGCCATCTAGGGTATTAGAAAATATTTAACTTAAAAGAAGCTCAATATTCAATGATACGATAATTAATTCGGCCGTTACTTGATGTAGCTCCATAGTTATAGTAATCGTATAGACAGGAGACGATTTGATCTTCACAAACTTTTATTCAACTTTTATTCAACATGTTTCGCTATCACAGTAGCTACCTCAAGTGACTATAGTCTATATAATTACATCCAATTTTACTTGACAGCATTATGTTTTTGACAGTGAATAAATAATATGCTATTACATTATCAACGAAATGGTGAGGAACAGCTTGCTCACTATATTTTTCGAAATCTTGAATGTATCTGTAGTTTCAAAAATAATAAAGATAGAAAGTAGTTGTCTATTGGACAAATAAAATGTGATTTTTTGAGATAAAAATTAATTCTGTAGCACTTCCGGTTTCGCCAGAAATGATCTGAGTATAAGTTTTACTATATATTGTTACTATATCAATGAGAATAATTGGCAAATTTGATGTATGTCTTTCTAATAGATGCATACTTCAGAAAAATGGTCATGACAGCTTTCAATGATATCAGCACTAGAGTTAACTAGAGCAGTTCGAGCAGCAGTCAGAAGGATGCAATTATGCATGGAACATAATGACCAACATTTTGGGCAATTTGTATAGTAAGAGTATTAGAGCATTGTGCTTTGTATGTATTTGTGTGTTTTCAAAAATTTGTAATAAATGTTGATAATCCCCAAAATCGCGTATTCAAATTCAAAATAATAAATCCAACGTATTATCATTTTCAATGTTGAAAATCATTATGAAACAATTGAAAGTGAAATTTTAAAATTTTATAACAATTGAGAAAACTGAACAGTCAATTATTTCAAAAAAACAGTTGAAGTAAACCCAAATAAATCGCTTATTGGCTCATTCTTGGCAACAAGCAATGGAAAAATCGTCGATGAAATTGTTAGTCAAAATACAAAAAATGCTTTTCATGTAAAATGCTCTGAAAAACGTACCTTGATCAGACCAACTGTACTGCTATTGTTCCTCTCCAGGGCACATATACTGAATTTAACATCTGTTGGGATATCCAACCTATGGGACAGCTGGCGCTGAAATGTCTGATGCCGATCTGGGACAATAGGTAGAGTGGTTTGACGTAAGACCTGTGAAAAATGAAAAACAGTTGGGCAAGATAGAAAAATGATCAAGCATGTCTGTGGAATCGAAATTGGACCAAAGCATGTGTGTGGGCTACAGAATACATAAGCTGCTTTCCATTTAAGGGTTTGACGCAGCAGGGCTTCTTATTCTAGTTCAATCATTGGCTGAAAATTGTCATCTATCAAAATCTACCAATAGTAAGTCTAGAATGATAAGCCCGGGGGATTAACACTCCTAAATGGAAAACGCCTATAGTTACAACGTGGGGTTGAATGTCAGAGTCAAACATAAAAGGAATAAACAACATCAGAAAGCTCTAGTGGAAATAAAACAGCCGTGTAGATGACAGTAGTCGATGTCGGTCAAAGATTCCGAAACAGATGGACCCCATTAACTCTATCGTAAAACCTTGAGGAACTCGGAAAAGGTCCATTGACTTTGAGTCAACATATACTTCAAGCTTGACTTTATTTACATAATGAGATGGTATACATTCATTGACAATCGTGCCAGTCATTTAGACATACCTGAGGGGTAGGATTCTGTGTACCATAGAATTCTATTGTTGACAGTTTTGTCTCTTTCTATCCCATGAATTCAACCTTAATGGCACCTCACTTTTTCTATCGACAATAGAATTCTATGGTACACAGAATCCCACCTCTGGCTCAAGAATCAAGGAGACTGATCTATAGCTTGTTATACTGGATCAATACAAACTCTTAAGAGTCAATAATATTTGGGAGGCTTTATAGGGTAAAAGAGTTGATAACTCAAAAACGGTTCGTCGTATCTATTTCAAACAAAAATAGGCTTCTAGAGAACATTTGATTCTATGTACCTACGTCTGCGGCAGCACCTCACTACTCAGTTCCTTAATGAAGCAAGCTAAGAATGGAGAATGAGGTCGAAAATAATGCTGAAAATGCTAGGTCGTGAAAGCTTATTAATTCCTAAAATTTAAAACCAGGGAAAGATTTGCTTGAAATACAACTTCAAAGGATTTAGGACTTACACCAAATTCTTAAATGAATGACTTTTGTTTTGTTATGTATCTGAAGATGAATGGAAATCAACCACAAGAAAATAAAAGTGATGAATAATAGAATCGAAGTCGAGTGAATTTGACTTAAAACATTATTATTCAAATGAATCTATAATGTTGTTTGTACCGATACATATTTCAGACCTTATGAATGAATTTATAAAGTGATCACAAGTAAAAAGTATCACGAACAGTAGTTCTCTTCTCGAGAGAATAAACTTTTATTTGAGGTTTGAGAAGATCAATTCCTGGATTTATTGCTATAACGAGCAACCCCTGGGATTCCGGTGAACGTGACTAGTAGAACTTTCCTTGAACGCCGTGTGGAAAAAGTAGACATAACTACAACCAAAGAATCCACAATAAGGAACTCTAAACAAATGCGAACTATTTAAATATATAATGTCATTCAAAAATCATTTCAAATGTTTAATTTTTTTGGCTTTTCTGCACAATAGAATTATAATAATGCGGATTATAATTATGTGAGACAATTTTGACGATTTTTCGACTCCCCCTCACCCTAAGGTGAGATTTCGTGAGATTTTGCTCCACCCCCTCTCCTAATCTCACGTGAGATTTTTCAAAATGTGTATATTAGATTTATCTTAAAAAACAATATTCTTATAATTTTTTTTTACTGAAGATCAGTTAAGACTAGTATTTCATATTTTTTACTTAATTAGTTTTCTAGAAAATTTAACGTGTTAATGTGTTTTGCGGAAAAAAATTACGTGATATTTTCCGAGACCATCCTCTCCCCCACGTGAGGTTGAGTGAGGTTTTGCTCGATCCCACCCCCCCTAAATTCCTCACCTTCTTAATGGATGCCCCCTAAACAATGTTCATATGCAACCTTCCGGTGAATGCTAATAAAATTTGTCAGGGAACTTGGCAATGTAATATAGGCTTATTTGCCATCAAAGATACTAAACAGATGTACCTGAGGAACTTTTCCAATTAACAGAGATTTTCAGATATCTATTTTTATGAGTTACTTCCTTTGGTCAGGCCTAGGTAATTTTATTTAGTGTGCAGGCTATTCTTCACAAAAGGCCCGCTGCCAGAAAAACAGTTAGTTATCCGATATCGTCCAATAAACTGATTTTTTCGTCGACCTCTACAAAAAATGACATTTTATGTACTAATTTCCGGACGAAAAATCGACTATTTTTGAAGGCAAATACTATGCCGTATAGTGACCACAGCGGACGAAAAGCGTTTGCGGACGAAAAGTGTTTGCGGACGAAAAGTGTCTGCGAAAAATACGAAAAATACTTGCCTAAAAGAACAGTCCATTGTCGATTCGAAAATCGGAAATTAGTAGGTAATTTGTAGAGGTCGACGAAAGAATGTAATATGCACCTCGGCAAAATACTGTCTATCGTCTCGCCTGCTTGCTAGCCTCGGCTGCGCCTCAGCTATCAATTTGCAGGCTCGACTATAATAGACAGTTTTTCGTCATTGGTACATAAATAACTATTATAAACATCAACACAGTTCTGTTTTCGCCTCTGCTACATAGGTTAAAGTTACACACGAAAATACAGAATAGGTGATACGGGCCAAGTTCTTCTGTAGGTAGTATGCAGTTATTGAAAGGGAAAAATTCAAGTACACATCCAGTGAATCGAAACGCGCAAACTTGTTGCATAATATTATATTGAGGTGCACGCACAATTATCCACGTACTGTTCTGATGTGCACACGTGCGAGGATAATTCTCAGTAAACCGAAGCTGGGAATTCACTAGCCAAGTAACATAATATCCCACCTGAACATACTACCTTTGGAATTGGAGTTGACTAGTTAGTGCTAATGATTGAATTCAGCTGGTTGTTATTGGCTTAAGAAGAATTTTACTTTGAGAGGGGTGCTTTTTGATTATCTGTCTAGCAAGATCAAGGGTTCATATCCATTTTGTTCGTGATTCTTGTAGTTTCATTAGTTGAATATATACTATCATTTTAGTGAAAAAGTATGTTTCTCAAAAATCTACGGACCAGAAAATCCTATATAGTGGCTCAGGGTACTATTCTGGAGCCATTTTCCTCGGTTTGAATCTATTACTTTTTTACGGTTTGCCCAAATCCTGGTAACTATCACCTTTATGCAGATGATACTCAGTTGTATTTCTCATTTCGATAATCTGATATATCAGAAGCAATGCAGTGTACGAAAATCATTTACTGTCAACGGCAATGAACGTATCAATTATTGATCTGAGGTACCAAGAGTCACAGTGACCCTCAAAGACAAAAGTGCGCTAAAATAATTTCGCCAAATATAATCAATAATATTGATTGGAAGTTTGATTTTGTGGAGAAAATCCAATTCTTGACATGATTTTTTTGAGTTTATGACCTTCCACAATCTGAAAATGAAAAAAATTTTAATCCAAAGAAATCTGTACAAGTGTAGAAGGGCAAATTAATTAATTTGCCCGATAAGTTACTGCGTTCACAAGACTGCTGTCTTGAAAGAAATAAATTTTGGTCAGTAACGTACCCTACACTGAATTTGCCTATCTGAAAAAATGAGATCGAATTAACAAAGATTACTTCTCTTTTTTTGAAAATTGTTGACGTTTCGGAGGCTGTATCTGCCTCCGTTATCAAAACTTCTTGGAAAGACGCTGAAGAGCATAAAAGTTACTTCAGAAATCGAAAAATAACGGGTTCGAAAATATCCGAACATATTCTAACATCTGATGGCGATCATATGATGGAATGGAATAATACCAAAATTTTATTGAGAGAATCAAATCAAGAAAAAAGAAAGTTAAAGGAAACTGCGTGTATTCTTTTATCGAACAACTGCTTTTCAACCAATTCCATCGAAATGGACCGCACCTGGTTATCTCTCCTCAGAGATGAAATAAGAACTAATTGAAATGTGATTGATTGATACCGAACACCCTATGTATCAAGATACCAAATGTCAATCAAAAGAATGTATGACAGTTTTCATTTGACTCTGTTAAAGAAAGATCTTATTTCCAAAACCGCAATTCAAATTCAGTTTCTTCAGCGTCTTTCCAAGAAGTTTTGATAACGGAGGCAGATACAGCCTTCGAAACGTCAACAATTTTCAAAAAAAGAGAAGTATTCTTTGTTAATTCGATCTCATTTTTTCAGATAGGCAAATTCAGTGTAGGGTACGTTACTGACAAAAATTAATTTCTTTCAAGACAGCAGTCTTGTGAACGCAGTAACTTATCGGGCAAATTAATTAATTTGCCCTTCTACACTTACAGATTTCTTTGGATTAAAAATTTTTTCATTTTCAGATTGTGGAAGGTCATAAACCCAAAAAATCATGTCAAGAATAATCAATAATATTCTGACAAAATATGAATGATGTGAAATGAAGTTTCGTTATATCTGAACAAAACTTACTCTGGAATCAACAAGATTATATAACCATTGGCTTGGTAAAATTGTTTTCGACTTCGATGTATGTATGATTTGTATTTTTATACTACTTGATAAGGAAGTTACATTATTACCAGCACCTTCGCCCAAAACAATCCAACCCTCTTAGTATGAACTAGAACTTTGTTCAGATAGGTAAAAAAGTTGGAAAAATCCCCAATAAACTTGATTGAATAGGAATTGCCTAGCTTTTTATACTAAAATCAGAGTTTGTTTTGTATCGTTAACTAATGGAGTTTTTTGTTTTCTTTAATTTTGTATTTTTAATTGAGGTCATTACATATTTTGATATAACTTAAAGTTTGAGTAGAGTGGCTAAGTCCGGTTAAACCTTAGTTAGTTTTGTTTCCAAATTATATAATTTTCATCAGATAGATGTATTATTTTTTTCACCTCTGCATACAAATGGAAATAATAAAGACATATTTATTATTATTATTATTATCATTATAATAATAAAGATTGCATTAGCCCATTCGAAAAAGAGCTATTGCATTGTTTACTTCGGTATGGGATTCATTATGAAAAGGAAGCCTTTAGTGAATAATTGTACTGGTCCTATTATGTTTGTTAATATCATTATTGATTACCTTCTTAGCTACTATATCCTTGATCTCCTGCACATACGTCGGCTTGACCTGCTCCTGCAGATCCGGCAAGGAGTTGCTGATCTGGATGTTGGTTTGCTGTTTGCTGACGAACTCGTCCTCGCAGCCAATGTTCTTGCTGCACGTTCGGTCGCGCAGCCAGCGCCACGTCGCGGCGCACTGGAAACTCAGGGCAGCTACTACAACTAATGTCATTGTAGTTAAGACCAAAAAACCGCTTACAAGGAAATTTATACCTGTTAGCCAGTCGGAGTTGTCTGAAACAAGAATGCAATCGTTAACATCTCCGTAAGAGAATATGACGTTTAGCGAATGATATGGAAAATTTTCCAAAACTAGGCACAAGTACTTGGTTGACGATCTGTCTCTGTTTTATAGATATTTTCATGGACGATACTCTTCTGATATATCATCCAACCAAACATGTTTTCTGTTCCGTAAGAACCATAACTTGACAAAAGAAAACAAAAATTGGATATTTCCCAGATAGAATAAATACCTTTTGATGCTCTTTTAACGCATTCACAATAACTTCATCGAAAGAAACCAACGTAATCTACTTACAAAAATTGCCCTATAACATCCCTATAAGGTCTTCCCAGAACATCCATATAAGGTCTTCTGAGATATTCATAGTCTGTTATGGAAGAACCTAAGGCTGTATTCGAAAATGTCTCCTAGACGTCACAAAAACCTTTTGA
Source organism: Chrysolina haemoptera (assembly GCA_958298965.1). Lineage (NCBI taxonomy): Eukaryota > Metazoa > Arthropoda > Insecta > Coleoptera > Chrysomelidae > Chrysolina > Chrysolina haemoptera. The sequence continues at coordinate 53,343,499 of OY282585.1, read as the reverse complement.
AGGAGAAGAAGAAGATGAAGAAGGAGAAGGAGAAGGAGAAGGAGAAGGAGAAGGAGAAGGAGAAGGAGAAGGAGAAGGAGAAGGAGAAGGAGAAGGAGAAGGAGAAGGAGAAGGAGAAGGAGAAGGAGAAGGAGAAGGAGAAGGAGAAGGAGAAGGAGAAGGAGAAGGAGAAGGAGAAGGAGAAGGAGAAGGAGAAGGAGAAGGAGAAGGAGAAGGAGAAGGAGAAGGAGAAGGAGAAGGAGAAGGAGAAGGAGAAGGAGAAGGAGAAGGAGAAGGAGAAGGAGAAGGAGAAGGAGAAGGAGAAGGAGAAGGAGAAGGAGAAGGAGAAGGAGAAGGAGAAGGAGAAGGAGAAGGAGAAGGAGAAGGAGAAGGAGAAGGAGAAGGAGAAGGAGAAGGAGAAGGAGAAGGAGAAGGAGAAGGAGAAGGAGAAGGAGAAGGAGAAGGAGAAGGAGAAGGAGAAGGAGAAGGAGAAGGAGAAGGAGAAGGAGAAGGAGAAGGAGAAGGAGAAGGAGAAGGAGAAGGAGAAGGAGAAGGAGAAGGAGAAGGAGAAGGAGAAGGAGAAGGAGAAGGAGAAGGAGAAGGAGAAGGAGAAGGAGAAGGAGAAGGAGAAGGAGAAGGAGAAGGAGAAGGAGAAGGAGAAGGAGAAGGAGAAGGAGAAGGAGAAGGAGAAGGAGAAGGAGAAGGAGAAGGAGAAGGAGAAGGAGAAGGAGAAGGAGAAGGAGAAGGAGAAGGAGAAGGAGAAGGAGAAGGAGAAGGAGAAGGAGAAGGAGAAGGAGAAGGAGAAGGAGAAGGAGAAGGAGAAGGAGAAGGAGAAGGAGAAGGAGAAGGAGAAGGAGAAGGAGAAGGAGAAGGAGAAGGAGAAGGAGAAGGAGAAGGAGAAGGAGAAGGAGAAGGAGAAGGAGAAGGAGAAGGAGAAGGAGAAGGAGAAGGAGAAGGAGAAGAAGGTTATATTCCCTATATAAGGGTATTCATTCATCAGATACATAATGAGCATAATAATTATACCAAATGATGTACCTCAATAATAAAACTTTTCAGGTCTCACTAGTTCAATATTACATATTCTCTTATTAATGAAAATTGTCGCATTAAATAATGAAATGAGAAATCCTTCAATTTCAGTTAAATGCATCGAAATGGAGAAGCAAATGATTGAAAAAAACGTATCACGAATGACGACATACAGTGAATGACATTTGACATTCCTCAATTCAAAACCCTCCGGCTGACAGTGAAGGGACTAATCTGGAACAATTATCACACAATATGCTATAATTAATAATGTTCTTTGGTTGTGGAAAAAAGAAAGTCCTCTCATGCTTTTGGTGACACATTTATGATGACCTTAGGCTTAAAATCCTCAATATTATAAGGCTGTCGCAGAAATGGCTAATCTTGAACAGTTATGACGCAAATGCTGAGCCTGAGGATGTTTTCAGCTTGTGGAAAACAGAATGTTATCATCGGGCTTTCGGCGACACTTTTAGTTCTGACCTTCTGATTTTGGGAAAGGTAGGATGAAAAAATTGTGTCGTGATACAGTTGGGTACTGTACTTTAAATAAAAATGATTACAGTATTGTTAAGTAACATTGCACAATTTTTATCAGCTATAAACAACTAAATATGTGGCATAAGCCTGGCAAACAATTCTTTGTTGAATATTTGCCTCTTATCCCTATCCTGAAATATTTTCAGAGACAATAGGTACTGTTTTCACGGTCTTGAAATTATTCATATTATAATATTTTCGTCGTCCACAACAGGGAATTGCTGACATCCTCGTAAAATACCTCAATATAAAATTACTTTCGTCTCGTCCAGAATTCCCTTAGGACAAATCAACCCAGGCCTTGAAGGTCTCGCCTATTGAACAGATTCATTTTTTTTGGTGAGGATATCGAGGTGTATCACGTTTTTAGTTCGATAGAAACCCAAATCCGAAATAGACCCATATTGTCGCTGCAACTGCGTAAATTGGGAGGATATTGCCGGCCATAAAAAAATCCTACCTATGACTTCTATTCAGACGCATGCGGGACAAAAAGGTGGGTGATATCACGTTTGAAAACGGATCGGCAAAGGTTTTTTAGGGGTGAGTTTGTAACGAGTGAGCATATATTCCGTGGAATCAGATTTCTCCTAGGAATATATTATTGATATTGGTATCATACTTTTGATTCAGTAAATTTGTATTCGACAGGGCCCCTGGCTGGAAAGTTTTAGGGTAGTTCTGAGTTCTTCCATTTCATACGTTTTTTGGAGTGCTGAATCCGAATCTGGAGTTTGCTAACTAAATTTCTTGTCGGAAATTTAAAAAAAATGTAAAAAAAATCTAAAAAATCGATTTTTTTATAGTTTTTCGATTACTTTTTCATTCAGAATGGAAGTAAATAAAATATTCTACAAATTCCACTATTCACGTTTTTTTTCGACAAACAGTTCGGGCTCAAACGCCAAATAAAAATTGGTGTATTTCTGCTGAGTCAGAAAACACCAACTTGTTCACTCCAAAACTCTTATTGACTATTTAATGACATTTTTAGTGAATTTCTCAAGGAACTATATTGTAATAACTCTAAAAGTACCCTTATTCGTCTTTGGAGCAGTTTCAATCAAAGGACTCACTGAGGTTATGTCGATGACTGCTACTGACAGTGCGATAATAAAGAAGTGTTTGAGAGTCTCAAATAACGCAAAACGGTTCTGGGCCATTCAGGGCATTACTTGCTCCTTCTCGGGCTAGTGTATCGACCTCTTTATTGCTAGTACCCAGGCTAGGATCAGTCTGTTCTGACTTCCAAGCTCTTTTAGGGTTTCTATGCAGCCCCAAACAAGTATTGAGGTAACTTGCATTGAGTTGACTGCTTTTACTGCAGCTTGGATATTTGCGTATATAACAATGTTTTTTTCTGAACACTCATGCCTTTTTGGCTCTTGTGCACAATGGTGTATTGCGACGATTTCTGTTTGGAATATCGTCGCTTGTTCGCCCAAGCTCAATGAGATTTTCATCTTCCGCTTGGTTCCGTTAATGCCGGCTCCTGAACCATAATCATTTTTTAGGAGGTCCCTCCTACCACTCATTCCTCTTCTTTATACTTGTCTTGAAAGTTTTATCAAATATATCTGGGAAGTATGCCATGTGATGGCATTCTTGTAAACGGGTCGTTTTTCAATTATTCGTATAGATTGTTGTAGTCTCTCCCGTGTATATTGCTCATGAGTGCTTGTCCTGACCTGGCTTCGCCTTGTATGTATATACAGTGTCACATATAAAGTTCGCGACATATGGAAGTTTTTTTATTAATAGATATAATGAAAATTTGGCTTGGCAGTTAGTTTGTGCTTGAAAAATTAGTAAAAAACAGCCTCTTTCCTTTTGTCATGTGCTACTCTAAACCTGTCAAATTTGACATTTTTTTCGAAAATCCTCAAAAAATCAGTTTTTTTTTTGGAAATTTCGAAAAATGCCAAAGAGAAAAGTTGCCCAGTTTCCAATTTTATACCTTTGCTCGAAATTTGGACTCTCTACTGTCACTTCGACTTTTTTCCAATTTTTTTAATTTTTCGAATCTTTCGCTCTATCGATTCGAACGAAACATGATTCAAATTTCATAATTTTAATGAATACGAGACTTCAATGTCATATCTTGCCCAGAAAATACCCGCATTGGCCTGTTACCAGAAAAAGAAATGAATACACCTCCAGAAATTCGTCTTTGTTGTTGCAAAGTTCATCTAGTTTTTTCATTTCATTGTTAAACTGATTCGGTTTTTCCATGTATGGACGTTAATATGTCAGTAATCGAATAAACGAAATCCTCTTCATTCTTATTACACTCGTATTTCTTTTTTTAATAGATTTTTATCCAGTTTTATTATTTTTCTGACCAATAATTCAGTTACAAACTAACCCGAAATATCATACTTTTCTGTAAACTAAACATTGACCTACAGTTTCAAAACTATTCAAAAGACTTTGGTTCTAGAGATTTGTACTAAACATGATATAAAATTTCGTGATTTTAAACATTACAAGACTAATGCAACATGTCGGGAAGAAAATAGTAGGTACTGATCAAATCGAAATAAAATTTTCCCTTAGTAGGCTTTTGAAACAAATTTTTAGTTTTGGTTAATGTCAAATTATTGCTTTTAATAAATCGAGTTGTTTTGTGTACATATTTTCGTACATTTATACATAAATAAGTTTTATGTACAATGTTATCCACGCAAGACAAAGTGGAAATCTTTCTTTTATGTGGTGAGAATGTGCCATATCGAGATGTTGCTTGTATTTTCAATCGCCGGCATCCAGGAAGAAATATTCACTTTAGTACCGTGCAGTGCCGGATTAAGCCAGTGCGGGGCCTGTAGCAAATTCTCTCATGGGGCCCTTGGTTTGCTTTAGGTTCTCAAGTTTAGGGTATTAAATAAAACAAAACTATTACAAATAAACTTTTCTGGATTTAATATGGGCAAATTTAGAGATAACACTTTCAATATCGACTTCTTTAAGCAAATCATGCTCTATATTCATCAAAGTGAGATGATTAAGACGTTCTTGGCCCATCGTGTTCCTTAACTCATTTTTAATACGTTTTAATGTGGAAAAAGAACGTTCGCCACTGCAGTTAGTGATCATGAGAGATAAGTAAATTCGCAAGGCAATTTCTACGTTTGGGAAACACGATTCTAAACAATTATTTAGTAAAAGGTTATAAAATTGCAGTTCCAGAGGCTCCTGTTTGTTGCTGTCAATAACAGTAGCCACATCTGTTTTCAGCAGCTCAGCGAACTGCACTAATTCGTCACCTAGGCTGTTCTCCAAATCATCTTTGTAAGCACTGACCATTATTGAGGATTTTTCCAAAATCTCTTTTGTTGTAAGAGATTTTAGCTGTCGAAATACTCCAAAAACACTGGTAATTTTATGATAAGCTTTCATACGTTTAGTTAAAGCGGACAATACGTTATCAATAATGACAATAAACACCTGAACTTCAAAACGTTGCCCAGGAGTTTGATTTTCAACAAAGTCGTCGAGTGTAGTAGAGCCGCTGAAATGGTGGTACTTTGTATTTCGCTTGATTCGTCTTGATGTCTGTTGCTGGTATTCTTCACAGTCGGTCAGATCTTTGGCTTTTGCTTCAATATCTGAAAATGTGGATCGCATTGCTTGGACGTAGCGATATAATGATTCATAAAGGGCGTATCCCGTATTGAGGTCTTGATCAGACGACTGCAGCGAAGCACTAGTCGCTTGCATGCGTTCTAGGATTCCGTTCCACGTAATTGTCATTATTCCCGTTTCTAACTTATTCATTGTTGAAACTAGTCCGTAAGCTTTATTACGGCACTCTGCTTTTTGATCTACGTTATTGAAAATATCTTCCAAAACTTGCTTAATGGTAATAAAACCACATAAAAGGCATGCAATATTTTACGGTCCTATCTAAATTTTAAATTTGTTTACGGTCAGACAGGTGTTGGAGCGCGGGGCCCTCCAATGCGCGGGGCCCGTAGCATTTGCTACTCTTGCTACGTAGCTAATCCGGCACTGGTACCGCGGGAAGGATATTGAAAACATTCAAAGAAACTGGCTCTGTGGACAATCGTTTCAAGAAACCACATAATCCAATAAAGTATAATGAAGAAGAACAACTCAATGTTTGTTTGAGCGTTGTTGAAAACGGAAAAACTAATATTAGGAGTATTAGTGAAGATACAGGGGTTGGCAGAGAAACTGTGAGAAGAATTTTGCACAAAAATAAATTCCATCCCTATAAGCCAAAGTTCATACACACTCTTAAAGAAAGAGATTTCGATATTCGAGTAGGATTTTCATTTTGGTTCCAAGGTGAGAGAGAAAATGATATCGCATTTCCCTACAGGATTTTATGGACAGACGAGGCAACTTTCACGTCGAACGGAACAGTTAGTTCCCAAAATTGTCGCTGGTGGTCCAACACTAATCCAAATTTTGTAATAGAATGCCGTGACCAATATTCATTCAAGACAAATGTGTGGTGTGGGTTATTACATAACCAAATAATTGGACAATATTTTTTTAGAGAAAATTTGAACGCAGCCATGTACAGAAATTTCATTATGAATCAGTTGTCTGAAGTTTTGGATAATCTGCCTCTAGGTGTTAGACAAAATTTGTGGTATCAGCTTGACGGGGCACCGATCCACCAAACGGTAGAAGTGAAACAGTGTCTCAGTCAGATGTTTAGGGGCAAAGTGATAGGACGAGATTGGGAAGATTATTGGCCACCCAGATCACCGGACTTATCTCCGATGGACTTTTTTCTATGGGGTTATCTGAAACAAAAAGTGTATAAGCACAGACCATTTGCCACCAAAGAACATTTAGAGAATACCATTCGGGAGTGTTGTGCTAACATAAATCCCCTATTTATTAAAAATGCCACAAAGTCTGTGAATGAAAGGACTATAATTTGTATAGAACGGGAAGGACGGCATACTGAATGATGAATTCGGGTTCTTTATAAGATTATTGAGATAAATTAATGAATGTTATGATGTTTTGTTGTGAATTTGGTTATAGTTATTTTGGTTTAATGTTATTTACACACCTAATGGTGAAAATAAAAAATATAAGATTTATGAAATTAACTCAAGAAGCGTTCTTATTTGCTCAATAACTACATCTAACAGTTTACATCCAACAGTCACACTGTTGGGTGTAAACTGCATCAAAATATTTGGAACTCATCTGCAGCTAATGGGATACAAATCTGCTGAAAAAAGGAATACGAGTGTAATAAGAATAAAGAGAAATACGTTTTTTCGATTACTGACATATTAACGTCCATACATTGAAAAACCGAATCAGTTTAACAATGAAATGAAAAAACTAGATGAACTTTGCAACAACAAATACGAATTTCTGGAGGTGTATTTATTTATTTTTCTGGTAACAGGCCAATGCGGGTATTTTCTGGGCAAGATATGACATTGAAGTCTCGTATTCATCAAAATTATGAAATTTGAATCATGTTTCGTTCGAATCGATAGAGCGAAAGATTCGAAAAATTAAAAAAATTGGAAAAAAGTGGAAGTGACAGTAGAGAGTCCAAATTTCGAGCAAAGGTATAAAAGTGGAAACTGGGCAACTTTTCTCTTTGGCATTTTTCGAAATTTCTAAAAAAAAAACTGATTTTTTGAGGATTTTCGAAAAAAATGTCAAATTTGACAGGTTTAGAGTAGTACATGACAAAAGGAAAGAGGCTGTTTTTTACTCATTTTCCAAGCACAAACTAACTGCCAAGTCAAATTTTCATTATATCTATTAATAAAAAAAACTTCCATATGTCGCGAACTTTATGTGTGACACTGTATGTATAGGGAAGGCAGGTTGAGCAAGACCTCTAAGGCGGCTGTTGGGGTAGTTCTCATGTCCTCGGTGGCACTCAGACATGCTGGTCTTTGGAGTCCTCAGAGCCGCCGAACCATTCCTACCTGCTTGGTCTTTTGCCACCATACCACCGAACTATACGTTATCATGGGTCATCATTGAGGGTTCACTGTCAGCTGTATCTAGGGCTGACTGTGTAAGCTCCAATACTGTTCTCCGAACGTTTACTATAGACTCTTTGATTCATTGTTGAAGGCACCCTTAATGGCTATAAATGTTGTCATGGCTATCTCTTTACTGATATTTCCGTAGCAAGCCTCCATTCCAAAATTGTTCACCTATTTGGATGGAAAGTGTGCTTCTGTGAGCATTCTTATACTTTCCTAGAATGTTGTAGTATAGGCATTGTCATTAGTTTTCAAGAAACCTACTTGGTTTACAGTTACTTCTTTGGCTAAAACCTTATGGAATCTTGAGCACGTGATTGTCTTTTCTCAAGACAGCTCTCCTCGCAGAGCAGAGCAGAGCAGAGCAGAGCAGAGCAGAGCAGAGCAGAGCAGAGCAGAGCAGAGCAGAGCAGAGCAGAGCAGAGCAGAGCAGAGCAGAGCAGAGCAGAGCAGAGCAGAGCAGAGCAGAGCAGAGCAGAGCAGAGCAGAGCAGAGCAGAGCAGAGCAGAGCAGAGCAGAGCAGAGCAGAATAGAACTTCATTTTGCAGAAAGAATAGGTACATCAAATAAAATACAGTGGACATATGTTCAAAATAGGGGGCGCAGGGGGGCCTAGTGACTCAAAATTTTTAAATGGCATAGGGGGTCAAGTGGCACACCGTTGCACACCGTTGAAAAGAAAATTCAATTCGCTTTACAACCATCTAAATATTTTTGAAATTTGCCTATAATTTCCCAATTTCGATTTTAATGCCTTTCGAAATTTTTAAGTTAATATGCCTCCAGCGCTATTGAGCAATCACCATCTTTCAAAAAGTAGTATGGTTTTTTATTCAAGTTTCTACGTAGGACCGTTCAAAAGTTAACAGGGGGGGATTATCAAAAGCCGCACTGTATACACGATATATAAGGGGTTATTGTGTAAGCTGTATGTCAATTTTTAATGGATGTTGATTTTCATACATATTTAATATCCCGTTATTCTGCAAAAACTATATAAATGTAGTGGTATCTCTGCAAGCTGTATGGCCTGCAACCTTTTAAAAATCTAATTTGTGAATTAATTAGATTTTTCAAAATTGCTAATTTGTGAATGTATCAGAAAAGATATCTTCAAAATTTGCAACAAAGTTTAAAAACAATTGCAATTAATTCGAGACCACCTTGATCAAAATATTACCACGAACAAAATATATGTTCCGGTCAACGTAAAAGGTTGCAAATCAACAAAACTGTTCGGAATATTTTTCCGATGTATCTGTCAAGTTTGCAGAACTTTTGGAATTATGTCTTGAAGTATATCAAAGGAACTCATTTTATTTCATTAAAAAAAAGTTTTGTATCCTTGAATTGGTTGCAAAATTCTAGTTGATTGCCATTTTGACAATGTTGCGTATTCCAGAAGACGTTGCAAACTGAGACTTATAGCTTTCTCGATGTACCATTCACTTAACCGAAGTTTGAAAACTTTCGGAATAATTGTTGAATGTTCGATTTTTCGTGTCTATCCCTTCTGGCTTTGCATAACGGGTCTGAATGAGAGGCCTACATGATCATTCAGGATGCCAGGATCAACATATCAAAATTTGAGCAAAATTCACCGAAAACCAATTTATATAGGAAATATGCAGGTCCTTTGATGAATTTGGTTCCACTAAAATGCATTTTCAAGGAGCTTTTCCAGAAAAACTGGACACAAGGAAAATATTTGTGTCATGCTTTTTGGGTAGTAAATCAATAATGTTTCTTTTATTTTATACATAATGTCCGAACAAAATATATAATTATAAAAATAAAAATACACCATACAACATCAGACAAAAATAATAAACGGTATAAATCTGTCCATGAGCAAGACTGATAAAAAAGCGCATATGCCTCTCTGCTCACAAGTAATGTAGATGAAATAGGAGAAACACAGGCGTCATTGTCCTGATACCACGTATCATCGTAAGGATGTCTACAATAAGCCGTATAGTGCCCGCTATAGGTAGTCCCGCCGTGATTCAATACAGCATATAGTTTAAGCGACAATTTCACTCACTATATGAAAGTCGCGTCTCCTGCGATATGAGGACCAATCAGAATGGGATTTCGCGAAAGTACACGCTTCCTTTCGCTTCCTTTCTTTCCGATCCGGAAATACCACGTCGTCAAGTCAACCACAAATATAAACAGCAATGATACATCTTGTAATCTAAAATGACATAAACGTCAGGTTGACAGATTTTATGTTTATTATTCGTTAGTTGCAACTATTGAAGAATTCACTTTGTTTACTCGATCAAATTTCAAATAATAACTCGGTTGGTTCGTGAAATTATCTCAATAAATACAACTCGTGCTCACAATACAATCGATAATTCTGTCAGAAATCTTTAACTCGATCAAATTGCTTCGAGGTAACACCACCAAGCAATTTGATCTCGTTGATTTCTGACAGAATTATCGATAGTATTGCGACCACTCGTGGTATTACCCCCGACAAGAAATTGCATTTCCCATGGCATAGTTGCTCATAGCCAATCCTTCTACAGGAAATTCAAAAAATATTCCGAAATCGTACGACATATATTTTCGTCATAGATATCGGACGTAAACATAAATCGCCTCCGGCAATTCGGGTCCGAAATAAAATGAGTTAATATTTTTTCTTTCAGGAAGAAGTCGAGCGCAACTTGCAGGCATTTTTATGTAAAGCAGAACGCGGAAAATGGAAAATAAAAGAAAACAAATTCAAGACTGGAAATCTAAATAACCAAATCAATAATTCCAACTATAGCCGAAGGACGCTTTAAAGTTGTCAGATTTGATGGAACAGAGTGAATCAGAAAAATGGGTAATTTGTTTCAAACTTTGGAACTTACATAGGTATACCTACGAGGCTGAATTTGAAATAGATATCATTCGAGAAGCCAAAAGTATTTCGCATTCGAGATATAAACAATATTTTTTCGAAAACTGCATTGAAACTAATATGAGAATTGACATTTCGTGATATTTCGCGTTTGAACCTATACGAACAATCTAGGTAATATTGTTTGCATAACTATTGTAACCGTAACAACGCAATAAATAATAAACAGGACTCAATAGTTATTTACCTAACAAGTGCGAAAAGTAGTACTTTTCCGCGGAAAGTGCGGAAAGTAGTACTTTTCCGCACGCGACGGCAGTTGTACAAGCCGTTAAGGGCGGAAAAGACATTTTCCGTAAGAGTTAGGTACAATATTTTTCCTACGAGTGTTTTTGTCCATCTTATTTATGAAAAACAAGGTTTTTGATAAACGAGTTTTTATAATAATGCTACAAAATGATTAAGACAGAATAGTTACATAGATCATTTGGTTAGTCCTAAATATCCTCATTTTCAACAATACAAAAATCGTGTGGAAAAGTAAAAATCGTACGGAAAAGTAAAAATCGTGCGGAAAACTACATATTTCAAAACGAAAAATCGTGCGGAAAAGTTACTTTTCCGCACGCTCGTCGGAAAAAGTCTTCTACGTTCTAGAACATAAAACTCTTTCACGTTCTAGAACGAAAAAATAGGGCCACTTTTCTACTGAAATATCAACGAGAATGTCAACATTTGAGTTCAGTTTTGGAAAAAGTATATTGTGTCACAAGTGTTATAATAGTATATTATACAACGACCATTTTTTAGAAGGTTTTTAGGGCAGCATGAGAATTATGACATAATCGATTTTTTAAATAAAAATTTTTTTGGGTTCCACTCCTGATATTTTGGTAAACAATTTTCTAACAATACATTATGTCAAGAAGTCTTGTGCCCAGTGTCAAAGTGCTACGATTCATTATTCACTTGTGTGCTTTAAAACCTCATTTAGACTACTACAAGTACTTTTATAAAAATATGGCCCAAAAAATTTTATATAGTGTACTTTAAGTTTTTCCAAATCCGTTGATAAGAGCAGCTTTTATACAATTCGAAGAGCGATGGCCAAAGAACAGCTCCTAGCGGTACGCCATATATAAAATTCAACATACAACAAAAGATATGAGGATAAAAATACTTTGTAGGACAATCAGACGGATTATCTGATTTTCATTTTCATATTTTCTGCAAATCCTTTGTTATATACTGTAAATACGATTCAACAATCAAATGAAGAACTTTCGATCTATGGCAGTCAACAAATTGATAGATTGTGGCAGATCGGAAATGCAATTTCGAAAATAATCCAAGCGATTTGTTCACTGCACTGATTTTCCCAATTTCATTATCCCTACAGTAACTTTGGTAATAACAAGCGAAACACGTGTTTGCCATCATTTCATTGTTTTAAATCCCACTCTCAATATTGATTAGGTATTCAGGATTCAAAGTCATCCGATAACTCCACTTGTGCGACCATTAGGTTATTTATGAACAGGAAATACACGTTTCCAATCGACTTTCAACCGCGCCACATGTTTTCCATTACTCCGGCAAGGGTTGAACTGAAAACTGCATTCAAGCTCATACCAGCGAGTATTCAAGCTGTTGCATAGAGTTATGCTGTATATAATATAAACCTTTCAATAATAATGGCAGATTGATTGTTAACAAACCGGACTTTTTCAAGCTCTAGTTCTCACGTAAAAGAACATTGAATGAAATTTGGATGTATGGGGTCTTTTTGAATTTTAGTTTAAACCAATGGTCTTCCTTGTCAAGACGTTGGAATATTTCGCCTGGATGAGGTGATGTCCAAGCGTCTTCGATTTCTACGTCTTCTACGATTTCCGACTTCGACGTCTCTCCCAGCTTAGTACTGCGTTTGTGTTAGTCTAATCTAATGCTGAGCGGTCTTTTGGTCTACCCGGTGTAGCGGTCAGAAGGCTTCTCAATGTCAATTTCTAGATCTGAAACACTTTCTGACGCTCTACCCATTCCTGATCCTTCTTTCTTACTTCAACTTCAATCTAGTCTCAGAATTCTTGTACCATCGCTGGTACGCTACCTGCTGCCAAGGTTCATCAGATGATACTCATCTTGACGGATGTGTTCGGTATATACGAGGGGAAAACAGCTGAGGAAATTGTATACAGTAATTCCTCAATATCCTAATTAATTCCTCTAATACACAAGTAATTGCCGACTGATAACGAACTAATGGCACTAATGCCCAACTCATTCCTGTAGTATCCAAGTAATACATATCAATCACCAGTAATAAAATATTTAAAAAAATAATTTTAAAAACAATTTTGTTTCCACAATTCCTTCATAGGGTATGAAGGAATTGTGGTATGAAGGAATTAACTCCTGTTAATCCTATGTAATACTCGAGTGATACCTCTAATATCCGACTAATGCCCACTAATACCCATTAATTTTCAACTAATACCTCTAATTCCCGACTCATGTCCACCAATACCCAATAATTTTTAACTAATTTTTCTAGTTCTCGACTAATACCCAACTAATACCACTAATGCCCAAGGCATGTACATCAGAACAGCAGTTTCCCCCTCTGGTATACAGTGAGTTTCAAAAAGTTTGCACCATACGTAAAAGTTTTCTATAATGCATTTGTCAGAAAATTTTATTCAAAATAAAAGTTGGTGTTCCGCGAAAAACTTGTATATGTCTTATCAAAATTCTGAATTTCCAAATGGTTTACAGGGGAGAACAACAAAATAGGAATTTAGATAAAGAGTATCTGCCCTTATTTTTGATATTATCGAAGAAGTTTATTTCGGAAAGTTGTTCAGAGTCAAAAACAATATTGAGCAACAATATTTTTTCCAATTTTTTTATAGTTCTAGCCTCATAAAGTTTACTAGTATCCCATATGCCATTGGGCGCCTCCCTCATATTCTTACAACGATATTTCAATGCGAAATTTAGTAAAAATCAATCATAAAAAAATGAAAATATACAATTAATTTTTTACGATTAAAGTGATCGTAAAATTGCAGAATTGTATAATTCAATCGTTTTCCAATAATCAATTGATTTATTCAATAATTTCCTTCCATAAAATCATACTAATAGTTATTATAGACATACATACAGAGTGATATATCGAATTTGCACCAAAAATTAGTAAAAAATTCAAACAATTTTCCAATAACGTCGATATTCTAGTACAAATGTATGATGGGTTTCCGACATTTTCGTTCAAAGATTCGGAATCAGCACGTTAAAATACGTTTGAAAACAAAAATTCGAAATTCGAAAAATTAAAAATAAAAAATCTCAGAAAATTGGATTTTCTACTAAACACTCTTTTTCAGCAAAATCTTACATCTGAGCTCATAAAAATCCTTCACTTTCGGAATGAGCATGAAATTTTACGTATATAGTGCAAATTTCAAGTCGATGTGACGACTTAGTATTTTTTATAATTTTTAGGGGTAAACCCCTTACAACTTTATTCGAGTAATTTTTAATTTTTTATTTTTTTCGATTGACTTAAAATTCCTATTATATATTAATTCGACCATTCTGAATCGATTGGCGATTGCAGAATTCGTCTGTCTATAACCGTTCTCGAGTTGGATAGCTTTAAATCTATTTTGGATGTTTTTTTCCCGCCAAAAATATGTCTGATGGGTTTTCGACATTTACGTTCAAAGATTTGGAATCAGCACGTTAAAATATGTTTGAAAACAAAAGTTCAAAATTCGAAAAATGAAAAATAAAAAATCTCAGAAAATTTGATTTTCTACCTTAAACACCCTTTTCCAGCAAAATCTTACATATGAGCACATAAAAATCCTACATTTTCGGAATGAGCATGAAATTTTACATATATAGTGCAAATTTCAAGTCGATGTGACGACTTAGTATTTTTCATAATTTTTAGGGGTAAACCCCTTACATCTTTTTTCGAGTAATTTTCAATTTTTAATTTTTTTCGATTGACTCAAAATTCACAACATATATTAATTCGACCATTCTGAATCGATTGGCGTTCGCAGAATTCGTCTATCTATAACCGTTCTCGAGTTGGATAGCTTTAAATCTATTTTGGATGTTTTTTTTCCCGCCAAAATATGTGTGATGGATTTTCGTTATTTTTGTTCAAAGATTCGGAATCAGCACGTTAGAATACGTTTGAAAACAAAAATTCGAAATTCGAAATTCAAAAAATGGAAAATAAAAAATTTCAGAAAATTGGATTTTCTACCTTAAACACCCTTTTCCAGCAAAATCTTACATCTGAGCACATAAAAATTCTACATTTTTGGAATAAGCATGAAATTTTACGTATATAGTGCAAATTTCAAGTCGATGTGACGACTTAGTATTTTTCATAATTTTTAGGGGTAAACCCCTTACAACTTTTTTCGAGTAATTTTCAATTTTTAATTTTTTTCGATTGACTCAAAATTCACAATATATATTAATTCGACCATTCTGAATCGATTGGCGTTCGCAGAATTCGTCTATCTATAACCGTTCTCGAGTTGGATAGCTTTAAATCTATTTTGGATGTTTTTTTTTCCCGCCAAAATATGTGTGATGGGTTTTCGACATTTCCGTTCAAAGATTCGGAATCAGCACGTTGAAATACGTTTGAAAACAAAAATTCGAAATTCGAAAAATGGAAAATAAAAAATTTCAGAAAATTGGATTTTCTACCTTAAACACCCTTTTCCAGCAAAATCTTACATCTGAGCACATAAAAATTCTACATTTTTGGAATAAGCATGAAATTTTACGTATATAGTGCAAATTTCAAGTCGATGTGACGACTTAGTATTTTTCATAATTTTTAGGGGTAAACCCCTTACAACTTTTTTCGAGTAATTTTCAATTTTTAATTTTTTTCGATTGACTCAAAATTCACAATATATATTAATTCGACCATTCTGAATCGATTGGCGTTCGCAGAATTCGTCTATCTATAACCGTTCTCGAGTTGGATAGCTTTAAATCTATTTTGGATGTTTTTTTTTTCCCGCCAAAATATGTGTGATGGGTTTTCGACATTTCCGTTCAAAGATTCGGAATCAGCACGTTGAAATACGTTTGAAAACAAAAATTCGAAATTCGAAAAATGGAAAATAAAAAATTTCAGAAAATTGGATTTTCTACCTTAAACACCCTTTTTCAGCAAAATCTTACATCTGAGCACCTAAAAATCCTACATTTTCGGAATGATCATGAAATTTTACGTATATAGTGCAAATTTCAAGTCGATGTGACGACTTAGTATTTTTCATAATTTTTAGGGGTAAACCCCTTACATCTTTTTTCGAGTAATTTTCAATTTTTAATTTTTTTCGATTGACTCAAAATTCACAACATATATTAATTCGACCATTCTGAATCGATTGGCGTTCGCAGAATTCGTCTATCTATAACCGTTCTCGAGTTGGATAGCTTTAAATCTATTTTGGATGTTTTTTTTCCCGCCAAAATATGTGTGATGGATTTTCGTTATTTTTGTTCAAAGATTCGGAATCAGCACGTTAGAATACGTTTGAAAACAAAAATTCGAAATTCGAAATTCAAAAAATGGAAAATAAAAAATTTCAGAAAATTGGATTTTCTACCTTAAACACCCTTTTCCAGCAAAATCTTACATCTGAGCACATAAAAATTCTACATTTTTGGAATAAGCATGAAATTTTACGTATATAGTGCAAATTTCAAGTCGATGTGACGACTTAGTATTTTTCATAATTTTTAGGGGTAAACCCCTTACATCTTTTTTCGAGTAATTTTCAATTTTTAATTTTTTTCGATTGACTCAAAATTCACAACATATATTAATTCGACCATTCTGAATCGATTGGCGTTCGCAGAATTCGTCTATCTATAACCGTTCTCGAGTTGGATAGCTTTAAATCTATTTTGGATGTTTTTTTTCCCGCCAAAATATGTGTGATGGATTTTCGTTATTTTTGTTCAAAGATTCGGAATCAGCACGTTAGAATACGTTTGAAAACAAAAATTCGAAATTCGAAATTCAAAAAATGGAAAATAAAAAATTTCAGAAAATTGGATTTTCTACCTTAAACACCCTTTTCCAGCAAAATCTTACATATGAGCACATAAAAATCCTACATTTTCGGAATGAGCATGAAATTTTACATATATAGTGCAAATTTCAAGTCGATGTGACGACTTAGTATTTTTCATAATTTTTAGGGGTAAACCCCTTACATCTTTTTTCGAGTAATTTTCAATTTTTAATTTTTTTCGATTGACTCAAAATTCACAACATATATTAATTCGACCATTCTGAATCGATTGGCGTTCGCAGAATTCGTCTATCTATAACCGTTCTCGAGTTGGATAGCTTTAAATCTATTTTGGATGTTTTTTTTCCCGCCAAAATATGTGTGATGGATTTTCGTTATTTTTGTTCAAAGATTCGGAATCAGCACGTTAGAATACGTTTGAAAACAAAAATTCGAAATTCGAAATTCAAAAAATGGAAAATAAAAAATTTCAGAAAATTGGATTTTCTACCTTAAACACCCTTTTCCAGCAAAATCTTACATCTGAGCACATAAAAATTCTACATTTTTGGAATAAGCATGAAATTTTACGTATATAGTGCAAATTTCAAGTCGATGTGACGACTTAGTATTTTTCATAATTTTTAGGGGTAAACCCCTTACAACTTTTTTCGAGTAATTTTCAATTTTTAATTTTTTTCGATTGACTCAAAATTCACAATATATATTAATTCGACCATTCTGAATCGATTGGCGTTCGCAGAATTCGTCTATCTATAACCGTTCTCGAGTTGGATAGCTTTAAATCTATTTTGGATGTTTTTTTTTCCCGCCAAAATATGTGTGATGGGTTTTCGACATTTCCGTTCAAAGATTCGGAATCAGCACGTTGAAATACGTTTGAAAACAAAAATTCGAAATTCGAAAAATGGAAAATAAAAAATTTCAGAAAATTGGATTTTCTACCTTAAACACCCTTTTCCAGCAAAATCTTACATCTGAGCACATAAAAATTCTACATTTTTGGAATAAGCATGAAATTTTACGTATATAGTGCAAATTTCAAGTCGATGTGACGACTTAGTATTTTTCATAATTTTTAGGGGTAAACCCCTTACAACTTTTTTCGAGTAATTTTCAATTTTTAATTTTTTTCGATTGACTCAAAATTCACAATATATATTAATTCGACCATTCTGAATCGATTGGCGTTCGCAGAATTCGTCTATCTATAACCGTTCTCGAGTTGGATAGCTTTAAATCTATTTTGGATGTTTTTTTTTCCCGCCAAAATATGTGTGATGGGTTTTCGACATTTCCGTTCAAAGATTCGGAATCAGCACGTTGAAATACGTTTGAAAACAAAAATTCGAAATTCGAAAAATGGAAAATAAAAAATTTCAGAAAATTGGATTTTCTACCTTAAACACCCTTTTTCAGCAAAATCTTACATCTGAGCACCTAAAAATCCTACATTTTCGGAATGATCATGAAATTTTACGTATATAGTGCAAATTTCAAGTCGATGTGACGACTTAGTATTTTTCATAATTTTTTAGGGGTAAAACAAACCCCTGACAACTTTTTTCGAGTAATTTTTAATTATTAATTTTTTTCGATTGACTCAAAATTCACAATATATATTGATTCGACCATTCTGAATCGATTGGCGTTCGCAGAATTCGTCTATCTACAACCGTTCTCGAGTTGGATAGCTTTACATCTATTTTGGATGTTTTTTTTTTCCCGCCAAAATATGTGTGATGGGTTTTCGACATTTCCGTTCAAAGATTCGGAATCAGCACGTTGAAATACGTTTGAAAACAAAAATTCGAAATTCGAAAAATGGAAAATAAAAAATTTCAGAAAATTGGATTTTCTACCTTAAACACCCTTTTCCAGCAAAATCTTACATCTGAGCACATAAAAATTCTACATTTTTGGAATAAGCATGAAATTTTACGTATATAGTGCAAATTTCAAGTCGATGTGACGACTTAGTATTTTTCATAATTTTTAGGGGTAAACCCCTTACAACTTTTTTCGAGTAATTTTCAATTTTTAATTTTTTTCGATTGACTCAAAATTCACAATATATATTAATTCGACCATTCTGAATCGATTGGCGTTCGCAGAATTCGTCTATCTATAACCGTTCTCGAGTTGGATAGCTTTAAATCTATTTTGGATGTTTTTTTTTCCCGCCAAAATATGTGTGATGGGTTTTCGACATTTCCGTTCAAAGATTCGGAATCAGCACGTTGAAATACGTTTGAAAACAAAAATTCGAAATTCGAAAAATGGAAAATAAAAAATTTCAGAAAATTGGATTTTCTACCTTAAACACCCTTTTTCAGCAAAATCTTACATCTGAGCACCTAAAAATCCTACATTTTCGGAATGATCATGAAATTTTACGTATATAGTGCAAATTTCAAGTCGATGTGACGACTTAGTATTTTTCATAATTTTTAGGGGTAAACCCCTTACATCTTTTTTCGAGTAATTTTCAATTTTTAATTTTTTTCGATTGACTCAAAATTCACAACATATATTAATTCGACCATTCTGAATCGATTGGCGTTCGCAGAATTCGTCTATCTATAACCGTTCTCGAGTTGGATAGCTTTAAATCTATTTTGGATGTTTTTTTTCCCGCCAAAATATGTGTGATGGATTTTCGTTATTTTTGTTCAAAGATTCGGAATCAGCACGTTAGAATACGTTTGAAAACAAAAATTCGAAATTCGAAATTCAAAAAATGGAAAATAAAAAATTTCAGAAAATTGGATTTTCTACCTTAAACACCCTTTTCCAGCAAAATCTTACATCTGAGCACATAAAAATTCTACATTTTTGGAATAAGCATGAAATTTTACGTATATAGTGCAAATTTCAAGTCGATGTGACGACTTAGTATTTTTCATAATTTTTAGGGGTAAACCCCTTACATCTTTTTTCGAGTAATTTTCAATTTTTAATTTTTTTCGATTGACTCAAAATTCACAACATATATTAATTCGACCATTCTGAATCGATTGGCGTTCGCAGAATTCGTCTATCTATAACCGTTCTCGAGTTGGATAGCTTTAAATCTATTTTGGATGTTTTTTTTCCCGCCAAAATATGTGTGATGGATTTTCGTTATTTTTGTTCAAAGATTCGGAATCAGCACGTTAGAATACGTTTGAAAACAAAAATTCGAAATTCGAAATTCAAAAAATGGAAAATAAAAAATTTCAGAAAATTGGATTTTCTACCTTAAACACCCTTTTCCAGCAAAATCTTACATATGAGCACATAAAAATCCTACATTTTCGGAATGAGCATGAAATTTTACATATATAGTGCAAATTTCAAGTCGATGTGACGACTTAGTATTTTTCATAATTTTTAGGGGTAAACCCCTCACATCTTTTTTCGAGTAATTTTCAATTTTTAATTTTTTTCGATTGACTCAAAATTCACAACATATATTAATTCGACCATTCTGAATCGATTGGCGTTCGCAGAATTCGTCTATCTATAACCGTTCTCGAGTTGGATAGCTTTAAATCTATTTTGGATGTTTTTTTTCCCGCCAAAATATGTGTGATGGATTTTCGTTATTTTTGTTCAAAGATTCGGAATCAGCACGTTAGAATACGTTTGAAAACAAAAATTCGAAATTCGAAATTCAAAAAATGGAAAATAAAAAATTTCAGAAAATTGGATTTTCTACCTTAAACACCCTTTTCCAGCAAAATCTTACATCTGAGCACATAAAAATTCTACATTTTTGGAATAAGCATGAAATTTTACGTATATAGTGCAAATTTCAAGTCGATGTGACGACTTAGTATTTTTCATAATTTTTAGGGGTAAACCCCTTACAACTTTTTTCGAGTAATTTTCAATTTTTAATTTTTTTCGATTGACTCAAAATTCACAATATATATTAATTCGACCATTCTGAATCGATTGGCGTTCGCAGAATTCGTCTATCTATAACCGTTCTCGAGTTGGATAGCTTTAAATCTATTTTGGATGTTTTTTTTTCCCGCCAAAATATGTGTGATGGGTTTTCGACATTTCCGTTCAAAGATTCGGAATCAGCACGTTGAAATACGTTTGAAAACAAAAATTCGAAATTCGAAAAATGGAAAATAAAAAATTTCAGAAAATTGGATTTTCTACCTTAAACACCCTTTTCCAGCAAAATCTTACATCTGAGCACATAAAAATTCTACATTTTTGGAATAAGCATGAAATTTTACGTATATAGTGCAAATTTCAAGTCGATGTGACGACTTAGTATTTTTCATAATTTTTAGGGGTAAACCCCTTACAACTTTTTTCGAGTAATTTTCAATTTTTAATTTTTTTCGATTGACTCAAAATTCACAATATATATTAATTCGACCATTCTGAATCGATTGGCGTTCGCAGAATTCGTCTATCTATAACCGTTCTCGAGTTGGATAGCTTTAAATCTATTTTGGATGTTTTTTTTTCCCGCCAAAATATGTGTGATGGGTTTTCGACATTTCCGTTCAAAGATTCGGAATCAGCACGTTGAAATACGTTTGAAAACAAAAATTCGAAATTCGAAAAATGGAAAATAAAAAATTTCAGAAAATTGGATTTTCTACCTTAAACACCCTTTTTCAGCAAAATCTTACATCTGAGCACCTAAAAATCCTACATTTTCGGAATGATCATGAAATTTTACGTATATAGTGCAAATTTCAAGTCGATGTGACGACTTAGTATTTTTCATAATTTTTTAGGGGTAAAACAAACCCCTGACAACTTTTTTCGAGTAATTTTTAATTATTAATTTTTTTCGATTGACTCAAAATTCACAATATATATTGATTCGACCATTCTGAATCGATTGGCGTTCGCAGAATTCGTCTATCTACAACCGTTCTCGAGTTGGATAGCTTTACATCTATTTTGGATGTTTTTTTTTTCCCGCCAAAATATGTGTGATGGGTTTTCGACATTTTCGTTCAAAGATTCGGAAACAGCACGTTGAAATACGTTTGTAAACAAAAATTCGAAATTCGAAAAATGAAAAATAAAAAATCTCAGAATATTGGATTTTCTACCTTAAACACCTTTTTCCAGCAAAATCTTACATCTGAGCACATAAATATCCTACATTTTCGGAATAAGCATGAAATTTTACATATATAGTGCAAATATCAAGTCGATGTGACGACTTAGTATTTTTCATAATTTTTAGGGGTAAACCCCTTACAACTTTTTTCGAGTAATTTTTAATTTTCAATTTTTTCGATTGACTCAAAATTCACAATATATATTAGTTCGACCATTCTGAATCGATTGGCAATCGCAGAATTCGTCTATCTATAACCGTTCTCGAGTTGGATAGCTTTAAATCTATTTTGGATGTTTTTTTCCTCGCCAAAATATGTCTGATGGGTTTTCGACATTTTCGTTCAATGATTCGGAATCAGCACGTTAAAATATGTTTGAAAACAAAAGTTCAAAATTCGAAAAATGAAAAATAAAAAATCTCATAAAATTGGATTTTCTACCTTAAACACCCTTTTCCAGCAAAATCTTACATCTCAGCACCTAAAAATCCTACATTTTCGGAATGAGCATGAAATTTTACGTATATAGTGCAAATTTCAAGTCGATGTGACGACTTAGTATTTTTCATAATTTTTAGGGGTAAACCCCTTACAACTTTTTTCGAGTAATTTTCAATTTTTAATTTTTTTCGATTGACTCAAAATTCACAATATATATTAATTCGACCATTCTGAATCGATTGGCGTTCGCAGAATTCGTCTATCTACAACCGTTCTCGAGTTGGATAGCTTTACATCTATTTTGGATGTTTTTTTTTTCCCGCCAAAATATGTGTGATGGGTTTTCGACATTTTCGTTCAAAGATTCGGAAACAGCACGTTGGAATACGTTTGAAAACAAAAATTCGAAATTCGAAAAATGAAAAATAAAAAATCTCAGAATATTGGATTTTCTACCTTAACCTTTTCCAGCAAAATCTTACATCTGAGCACAAAAAAAATCCTACATTTTCGGAATGAGCATGTAATTTTACGTATATAGTGCAAATTTCAAGTCGATGTGACGACTTAGTATTTTTCATAATTTTTAGGGGTAAACCCCTTACAACTTTTTTCGAGTAATTTTTAATTTTTAATATTCTTTGATTGACTCAAAATTCAGAATATATATTAATTCGACCATTCTGAATCGATTGGCATTCGCAGAATTCGTCTATCTATAACCGTTCTCGAATTGGATAGCTTTAAATCTATTTTGGATTTTTTTTTTTTTGTGTGTTGGCATCGACTACTATGGTCATTAGCCACGTGTTCTGGATAGGCCTTGTTACTAACTCCATACGCCACCTTAGAAGCAGCATGATTATTCGTAGTCCCGTCAATCATGAAACGTGGGAAAGGTATTCTTCAATAATCCAGAATTAATTTCTAACGAAAAAAAGTCTGGTTCATTGGAGAATCGAACTCACGACCCTTGGATCATGAGCCGAGCGCTTTGGCCACTGCGCTACCTCGGTCGCCCGTTTGGATTTTTTTTTTCCCGCCAAAAATATGTGTGATGGGTTTTCGACATTTTTGATCAAAGATTCGGAATCAGCACGTCAAAATACGTTCGAACACAAAAATTTGAAATTCGAAATTCGAAAAAAATGAAAAATAAAAAATCTCAGAAAATTGGATTTTCTACCTTAAACACCCTTTTCCAGCAAAATCTTACATCTGAGCACATAAAAATCCTACATTTTCGAAGTGAGCATGAAATTTTACCTTTATAGTGCAAATTATAAGTCGATGTGACGACTTAGTATTTTTCATAATTTTTAGGGGTAAACTTCTTACAACTTTTTTCGAGTAATTTTTAATTTCCAATTTTTTTCGATTGACTCAGTTTTAAATTTATAGCTTTAAATCTATTTTGGATGTTTTTTTCCCGCCAAAATAATAATAAATGTAACAAATTTCGCATTTAAATATCGTTGAGGGAGATGCCTGACGTGCGTATAACATGATGCTGGAACTATAAAAATTCAGGAAAAAATTTGTTGCGTAGGTTTCTGTGATTCCAAATATTAATATTGTTTTCGATTCTGATCATCTTTTCTGAATAGACATCTTCGATAAATTAAAAAATGAGAGTAGATTACTCCTGATCCTAATTTTTATTTTTTTTCCCTGTACACCGTTTGGAAATTCAGAATTTCGGTAACTCAAGTACAAGTTTTTCACGAAGCACTAACTTTCATGCAAATAAAATTTTATGACAATTGCATAATAAAAAAGTTTCCCATATGGTGCAAACTTTTTGGGACTCACTGTATATGTTCAAATCCCCAGTATTATGATCTCAGGAATGATTTTGCCGCATTATGATAGATCACGAACACCATCGCAGTCGGCTGAATTTTAATACCATAGGAGACTGAGTAGCACAACAATTAATTCATGTATAAAAAAAAAAGTGAATCAGAA
This sequence comes from Chrysolina haemoptera, assembly GCA_958298965.1. NCBI lineage: Eukaryota > Metazoa > Arthropoda > Insecta > Coleoptera > Chrysomelidae > Chrysolina > Chrysolina haemoptera. The sequence goes on along the minus strand of OY282585.1, from coordinate 53,319,507 downwards.
CAGGGGTAGTACACCACCAAATAACGAATCACTCCGTAAACTCCATGAAAAGTCTGCTTAAAGAGACATTGGTCAATATTTTTTGGAGAAGGAAAGCCTTCACGTTAAGAATTCATTAACTTCCTTTATTATTTTTACTCATATAATATACTCAATATTTACGAATTATGTCGAAGTGTTTGTGGGGGCAAAGATGATCAATCAGTATCAATTGATATCTTAAGACATTTTTGTTTTTTTGTCTTGCCTCATACATTTTTTGCTTATGTCTGTTATTTCACCTCTATAAAAAACCAGTAAACAGAGGTGAAAAAATATTCATGAAGCAGCTCCTCAGAATCAAACATGATTTCAATAACTCACCTTCCAATTTCATGTATTTTCGTTTTTCAATAGCTATTCATCAGGAACGGAAATTCTTTCAATTGAGCTAATGAATCCTCATTTCTTGATCATTCTGAACGAGTAATACAGGAAGCAACAACAATAACTAATTTGAAACGTTTTAATGCGATCGCGAATATCAGGCCATTACTCTGAATTCGCAAGCTGAGACTTGTGTACAGCGATTCTCTTGTCTCTTGAAAGATCACTTTTAACGTTGCTTTTACAGAACAATTACAACTAATTGCCTTTTTATGATACAATTATTCCCAATTGTCACATCGACGTGATAATTAAATTTAATTTCAGCTTCCTCGCAACTACCTGGTTGTATTGCACATTTCCTTAACGCTTTTGGTGAGGAAAATGCTGTGTTATACGAGAATATTAAAGATAAAATTTCTGTAATAATTTATTTTATTGTGTAGACAGTTGAATGAACCTTAACCTTAGAGTTCCCGTGTAGCGCTAAGATTTCAATTTGGAATTTGCTTTTTTATTTTGTGGGACGGAAGGTTTCCTTTTAAAAGCACTTCTAACACGAACTCCATACAATGTTTTATCTACAAACACTATCGAAATACAGCAAAAATAATAAATAAAAAATATCAGGTAGGTACTCAAAATTACCATCACAAAGTAGGTATAGAATTGCAAGGCTAATAACATGATTTTATGATTATTTCCAAATACACAGCAAACATTGTTTATTTTTATTAGTTACCATCAGTTATACTCGAAGTAGACTCAGTATAACATTTTTGTTTGAATAATAACTTGAGAACCATGCATCTCAGTGAAGTCAAGTTGTTATTACTTCTGTAAGTTCGGAATGGTATTTTTCAAAAACTGCTCCTCAAAAATAAGCAGTCAGGGTACCATTGAAAACAGAATCAAAAGCATATTCTGTGTTGCATATTATATTGATATGCCTGTGCAACGACAGCTAGTAAATGGAAGCGAAACGAAGAAAAACGTCAGGTACAATAAAAAAATATATCTCTTCTGGTAATTCAAAATTGTCGTTATATAAAAAATAAATTAAATATATTAAATCTTAAAACGCAATAGGTGTGAAAGTTTCATACTGATTGATATTGGTGACCTCGAATGAATTTTCGTAGACAAATTGAGCACTAGTTCTATAAAATGTGAACATTTTATGTACTTATATATCATTTGAAAAATAATGTTCAGAAGAGATATATACAAATTTAAGATTCAAAAGTTTGATTTTCCCACTATTTGAAATATTCAGGAGCTCTTTCATACACTAAAATGTGATGAACAACCCCGTTTCTGAAATATCTGTATTGTTAGTTTTAACTTAAACCTTTGCGATCCATTGTAGGGGTCAATGTTACAAGCTTATAAAAAATTCTGTGGAAATTGTGATAACAAGAAAGAAATCAAAATTGGCAGTGATATCTTCGAAAGAGTTGAGCAGTTCAAATATTTAGATGTTGCTTGTATTATATAAATCAAAATTAATTATTTATATAGATGGCTAATTTTCTTACCAAGCGGTCGTTGATTGTGATATACAATACTCTCATAATGAGTACCGCATTTTCATTACTGTGCAACAATTATTCTATTCGTACTGAAATTGAATGAAATCAACCGAAATCAAAAATCGTGCAAGACCCATAATATTAAAATGTTCCAGACTTCAATAAAAAATATTTTGAGTACATTAGGATGGTTACCAATTAAACTATTTTGGCAATATCAGATATTAATATTAATTTTCGAATTAAAATCTGGTGATGCTCCTCCATACTTACAAAATATTGTGAATTGCAAATATGTTCAATGATTTTTTAATTCAGAGGGTATAAAAAAAAAACAGAAATATCTGTATTTTTTGAAGGATTGAAAATGTATAATAAGCTTTCCCTAATTATCAAAAATGTTCTTAACTTTTGTGTTTCAAGAATCTCATGTCTACTAAGCCTACAGTTTTAATTAATTATATTTTAATTTATATGTTATGGTTTTTATATGATTGTTGTATATTATTTTATATATTGACTTTATCAAATTTAAATCATGTATTGTATAACATGTATCAGTTGTTGACTAAATAAAAAAAAATTGTTAAAATTTGTTATTACGAATCTCCCAGGTTTTCGGAGAAAACCCCTCAGAAGCAGATGATCTATATATCTGATTTATCCATTAGAAAAACTAAAAGTCCATCTGCTATTCTAACTAGTTTCTTCCGAAAAAAAAAAAAATAATAATTATAATAATAATATTGCTAACTTTCGGTCATCCAAACAACTTTTGAAGAAATTAATCATGCAAATTGAACAACAAAAATAACCTGCAAGCAATCGCTTTACCTTGATCCAAGATTTCACTTTCAGACCGATTTTTGTCCGCAACGAGATACGAGATGGAATTGGTCGGTGTTTCCGTCGCCAATTCCATGGTCAACACTGAATGTTTTGTTGTAGCGTCGAGACGTCTTGCCGCGGTTGGCGCGTCGCGACGCACGCACCTCCTGACGTCACGCCGACCTAGCCAGCCATTGGTCCAGGTTCAATATCGCTAGGTTAAGGGCATCGGGAACAGGATCCTCGCGACGGGCGGGAGCGGCTCGCGCCAGCGGTCCGGGACGTCGCAAAGAAAAAAATTGCATTCGGAAGCATCGAACACTATCGCTACTTATTTTACACGTTTATATAATATTTGGATAAAATTTTCACTCCTAATACCACTAGAGCTACAATTATTACTGGAAATTTTTTCTAGAACGTGAATTTTCTGAAAAATATTCCTGTTCGAGTGAAAAATGTCTGCTTTTAATTGAAGCTAGAGTGATATTCGGTAAAGAAGCTTTTACACGACGTGAAGAGTGACGCGCCTGGCATATGGGCTGCGGAGTGCCACGCCGATCGCGTGTCTGGACGCTAGCGATTTCACGGCCTGATGGTTGACAAGTCGGGTGTGGTTGACGCCACACCGTGAACTGTGCACCCTAATCTCGCCACTCTGCGCGCGGCGTGTTTCCTTCGAACTGTGTAAATTTACCGACGATCGACGGGGCCTGACACTCCGCCCGAAACTTGGAACGCTGCACCATTCTCAGGGCGCGTGGAATGTCAATTCTCACGCCAGGCGCGACACTCCACACTCCGTGTGTTAGAACTTTTATTATGGAACATTTCGGCGGTGGCCCTCTGTATATTTGTTTTTGTTTTATTATGAGAAGTAGTTGTTGTTAGCAACTCTATTAAACAACCGTTTTATGTTGTTTCTATTTTTTCCGAAAATACAGTCCTAATATTAGAAAAGAAGCGTTTTTATATCATTCATATTGACTCCGTTTTGAGCCAGCAAACACAATTTCACACCAATATATCATTCAAAAAATACTAGGATAACGATGTTTTGAAATTTAATTAGTCTCTGTACGTTAAATCAAAAGCAATATAAGTTAGAATGACAATTATGCGTCAATAACTTAACGCTTGATAGAAAAAATTATTAAAAAAAAGTTCCATCAGTGGGATTCGAACTTGGTCTCACAACCCTTTCAATTTCCTTGCGCGCACCCTCACCAACTGAGCCACAAGAGGTGCATACAAAATTTGAGGATGAGGTGTTGAAGAAATTCAACTGAGGTAGTGTGAAACGTTCAGGTGAATATTGTTCGACATACCTTTGTTGCAAGATAGATTTCATCAAGAGTTTAAACTAAAAAAGAAATTCATTCTTACAATGCTGTGGTATTCATAAAAATACCGGCTTTTAATTGGTCGATAATGGTAGGAGTGGATTTTTCGGAAGCATGTTGTCTGAAAATTGAATTAGTTTATTTTAATATTTTGTCGAAATATGGAAATAACCGAATGAAGTTTTCTACTGACAACATGCTTGAATGGAAAATTATCAAAGGTAATACCACGAGTGTTTCAAATTTGCGTGATCGGTTAGGAATGAGCGATTATTTTCAACATTTACTGATATTTGCATGAGGAAGTAGAAGTCATCAGGAACGATATAAACTTTTTCTTTTCCTTCTACTATAATTTTTGGCAAAGTTATGACAAATAAAATTTTCGGCTCTGCCGGATATTGCAGTGGCGGTTTAAGGCGAGCCTGAAATTAGATATCGGAATTCAATCAGGTTTTCTGAGAAAACGAGTGCATTTTGTGAGACATTACTAAGTATATTTCTTATGGAGAATTGAATTATCTTTCGCCTTGTTGAAATTGTTTCTTGATAACTCTTATATTTTCCAAAACAACAGCGAAAAAAATTCCACCTCTGATATTTTGGTAGAAGTCATGTGCCGAGTTTAAAAGTGCTACGATTTATTCTTCACTTGTCGCTTACATTTGTGTGTTGTTACTGTACTAAAAATAGGAAGTTTGGTGTCTCTAGAGTTTCCAAAAGGTTCAGTTCGAAAGAAGATATTTCAGTCACGCAACTGTCATCAAATTTGTACCAGTCCATAATAGTACAGATTATGACTGTTTCGGAGGAACCCTGTCAAAAATCGTATTATCTTTACAAGATATTTGACTCTTCTCATATTTTCAACATTCTTCAATATTAGAAACAAATAACGTTGAGAGTCAAGATTTCTTTCGTTCAATTGCCAGTTAGTTCGCTCCACCTATATTTCCGTTAGAATAGCGTAACGTTAGGCACAGATTCTAGGACAAAGGTACAAACCGCCAAACCGCACACAGCGTATTCATATACAAGACTTCATTATGATTGTCTTCAATTAATATTTCGAGGCTACGATATTACGTACATCAAAGACAAAGGGACTTCCAAGTACAATACCTGCACGATGAACTTAGCGTCTAGATCGATGAAAGAGCAAAAACCGATGCCGCCGAGCTTCAGGGTGTAGGTATGTAAAAAGCGATGAAAAAGTGACGTTTGTATACCGTCCACCGTGGTCTTCTTGCCAATAACGTGAAAGAAATACGGAGGTTTTCCCTAGACAGACGATAATATTGTTTTCGTTCGGGGTATCAATTTGGGATGGAGTTCATTCTATTCATGATGTTTTTTGGTACGAGGCAGTCTCAGTCGACGAATCATTTTGCCGAAGCTCATATGAGCAGAATTTGATGAAACAATAATCAAGTAACGACAGAGAAACTCGAGCAAAAAGTGAAGAATGAATTGTAGCACTTTGAAACTCGGCACATGACTTCTCGACATCATGTATAATTAGAAAAAAACTATTTACCAAAAAGTCAGGGGTGGAACTTTTATTTCAAAAATATAATTTTTTGTTGTTATTTCGGAAAATATAGGATTTATCAAAAAACGATTTCAATAAGTTGAGAGATAATTCAATTCTCCACAAGAATGATTTTCAGTAATACCTTATGGACTACTTCACATAACCCTTCTCCGATATTTACGGAGGATCCAAAAGTCATGGATATTTTAGTTGATATGAAATAATTATACTGTATTATACTGTATCAGTACCCTCTTTGGACCACATGCATCGATTTAAGAATATGAATATGAATATGCAGAATATGAATAAGCGATTATTTTCAACATTTAGTGAAGAGAATGCCGATTTTATGGGTAAGCTGAAAATGAGGCAGGAGTAAAACAAAGTTTTTTTTGGCAGGTATAAGTGGGACCTGTCACACTACTTCAAAATTGTTCGATATAATCCAAAGAGTATGGGTTGCTGCTTCAGTATAATAATTCCATATTTACTAATTTCTTCATGATTTTTGGATCATCCGCAAACATCTCCGTGAAGTGCGACAAAACACATTTTAGGTACTCAAATAGTCGCATGATATATTTGCATGAGAAGGTAGGAGTCTTCAGAAACGATATAACCTTTTCCTACTCCTATCATTTTTAGCAGAGTTATGACCAATCAAATATTCGGCTCGCTAGAACTTTTAGCGGCGGGTACTGGTGAACGTGAAATTTGATGTCGGCGTTCAATCACGTTTTCTGGGAAAACGAGCGCATTTCAAGAAATTACTAGGAATAATTTTTGTGGAAAATTGAATTGTTTTTCACCCTGTTGAGTTGTTTTTCCGAAAAATCATATAATTTCCAAGATTACAGCCAAAATCAATTAAAATATTTTTAAAGAAAAAAAAAATATGTTCCACCCCTGGAATTTTGGTGAACAATTTTTTTTGTGTTCATTATGGTTCTAACTACTAGCATACCAAATTTGGTAGTGCTAAAATCGATTCTTGTCTCAAAACCCAATCGTACTGCTTTACAATGACTTTTGGATATATTCAACGAATATTTTATATTACATCTAAAGCAATCGTTTATTAGTAGTATAGCCAAGCTTTATTTTTGTCATATTACAACGACTGCTTTTTACGGTTCAGTAAATACATCAATTTTCAATGTTTGCTTTTAAATTTTCAAAATTGAGCAGTCACGCGCTTGCTTTTGAAACGAGACGGGTCGATACAATGAAAGTGAGTCCCGTTCTTGTGGGCCAAGTAATGAATAGTACAAAAAATCAAATTCAAAGTAAGTACACTATTGTGGCGGATATCAAATTTATGAAGAAATTAAAAAAACTCAAGCTCTATAAAAATCAAAGTTGATGATAGTTCTAATTCCAACATTAGTCCAATGGTTACAAAATCGGCAGGGAGAAAGTGGATTGAGTTAGAAATTAAAAATATTGTGAATTGACGTAGTAGTAGATTGGAGTTGAGAGGCTATGATTTACATTTGAAATTCAAACACAAACTTAGCGACCGACGGCGACGTAGAAATTAAAATTTTCCTATCAAAAGCATATCCTACTTTGTTGCGTAAAATGTCTCAAGAGTTGGTTGGATACGTAAGTTCATCGACGATTTCTTGACTATATTATCTTTGGCATCCTTTTATTACTGGCAATTACACTCATATGAAATATCATATTTTCCGCACAAGTTATAAAATATACTAATGTCAATTTTTTTTTCATTCGACAGATACTTTGTAGATGTATTAAAAAATGTAAATATTGAACTGAACATAAAATAAAAATTTGAGGCATATTTTTAAAATAGGCAACTATTCTTTTGAGATGCAAGGATTTATTAAGAAAAAAAAATTGCTTCTGGAAGGTATAGTGACCACTTATGATTTTTCATTTTTTTTAAAGCACTACTCAACACCCAAGTCGAATTTAAAAATTGATAATTATTCAACGTTTTTCCCATACGTTACCAACTTTTTGGAGGACTTTGTTCAAATTTTCCTAGAAAACTATATAACCACAATCGAGCTTGTAAGAAACAATATCAAACTTACTGAATCATGAGAATTAATAGAAATGTTTACGACAACAAAGAATAGTTATTTATGCAACAAGTGCAAAAAGTAGGTGTTTATTGCACTTGTCGTGAAATTGTCCAGGCCGAGTTGGACGTCGAGTGCAATAAACTCTTTTTGCACGAGTTTCATACAATATTTTTTCTACGTTCATGCAAAAACCAGAAAATGTTTCATTTAGGTGGCACTAAACTGTAAGGAAGACATTGTTTGTTTAAATCTATCTGCTAAAAGTAATTCAAAAACATTTTGTGTAATTCAGATGATATTCGAAGGAAATAATTTTATTTTTAACCAATTGCATTTTCTAGTAATTTCAGAGTCCATTATATAATGAATATGATGAAATATGCAACTATTTAAAACGTAATACAATCTCACAGAAAATGGGCTTAATTTGACGTCGATTTGAAAGTTTATGTCTGTCATGATGACAGAACACTATAGTAGAATGACAGATGAGTGCAATAAAGTCTTTATTGCACTCAGTGCAAAAAAGAGACAGTTTTTCCACCAAATATAGTTCAATAAAGTTTTGTTTTTTGCATGAACGTAGAAAAAGTATATTAATGTACATCTTGCTTCATCAACCGAATAATGATAAAATTCCTCTCTGTGTGGAATCCCAACTTCGACAAGCCCAATCAATAACAGACGCTACGAATTAGAATAGGTAATTGTCCAAATTGCCTAGTCTCTCACCTCGATTGGGGCCGTTCGAACCCTTTGCGGATCCATCCGACCTTAAAAACCCATTCGCAAAAACAAAATCACAGCTAACTTAACAACGTGCCAACGCCATGTTGCAGATTAGTTCACGGAGAAGATAAAAGGAAAAAAGTTATGGGACACGTGCTGGCCGGATCACACGGGAAAAAGTTAACCTAAATGAGTTGTGGATATTTTCCACGTTCCGTTTGATTTGTAAACGAGTGAGTTGCGGCAACAGAAGAGAAGTCGCTGTGTCATTTTTTCTCCTTTCTGAAGTATAAACACAAGGATATAAAGGCATAAAATCGATTGAACGTTTCTCAATTTCGAAGGTAATTCCTACGATTTGTATGATTTGTTGAGGAAAATAATTTCAGACACCTTTTTTTATTTCCGTGGGTGCAAATAACACAACTTTGCTTTGACATGAAAATTGAAAGCAACAGCCTGAAAAACTCAATTGATAATTATCATCATTGTACTCATGCTATGAGTCATTGTAAGGGTGTCTACAGAAAGTCATATAGTGTCCGCTGTCGGTAGTCCCGCATAGAGGCTGTAACAACATGAGAATACATTGTCCGCTGCATATTGATTCATATCCAATGTTTCCAAAGGAAAATCAATTACATCATCTAATTTTGTTCAGATTTTTCTGTTGGAGAAAAGCGATACATTTTTTGCTAATTTATAAATCAATATCGATTTCGTGCACTTCACTGTGCAATTTAAACAAGTAGATTGTCTCCTTCCAAAGTTTCTTCTTTGGTAAATGTTGGCCTGATGCTCTTTGCGGAATCGGTAGAGAAAGGTCTCAAAATGGATCAAATGTATATGAAGTAATAATATGTAGATTTTGAAGTAGATTCAAGTTGGCCGAGAAAGTTATTCAAAATAATGGAGCTTTACCATTATCACTCGATTTTTCATCAATCTCTGGGTTGAGGTTTCTCCCTAATTCTATTCAAGTCCTCATGTTGACCTTTCAGCAGGTACCGTAAGAACTCCTGGGCATCTTCCTGAGAAAAATCGATAAAACGGGGCGCGAATCCTTGAATCTGAGTTTTCAATGGAAATTTATCAACTACTCGATGTGAGGAACCTTCTGACCATACTTTCCTGATCACATCCACAAAGGCTTTGATCGAAGCTTCTTTCATACTGGACATACTGGTGTTCATATCTCCCATATGTATCCCTTTTCATTTTTTTATTATTATTATTATTAAATAATCTAACAACGTCTTGTAATGGATAAACACTGGATAACACTGTTCATGAATTGAGAGTGGACTTTCAAAAAATAATAATGCGACTTCAATTCTTCAGCAAATACCATGAAATTATCAAATATCGCTGTATATTTGCAGATTGATGAAAATATACTCTAGTAAAGAACGAAAGTGAGTCTTGGAATAAACATCGACATAAACATTATATTAGTGTAATCTCTATAATGAAACTATAGTTCAAATGATTTTCACACAAAGAGGGTTTACAAAACCACGATAATTGTTTCGCTTTACAAAAGCTTCTTCAGGTGGTGAAGATATACTAAATTACATTTTGCTATGTTACTTTAAATACTTATCTAAAATTAATTAGGTTTCGATTGTATACCTGACTCCCAATAAATTCACCATAAGTACCTTTACATTTCTATTAATTACATCTAACCTTTCCAGGAAAATAAATTTATGAGTGGTGACGATTTCAATTTGAGTTTTATTATTGAGCAAGTACTGAGAATTTTTCCATTTATTAATATCTATACTTTCTGAAAGATTCAGCTTCTTACCTTTGTTTTCAACATGAAGGATTTCAAAATCATTGTCAAAAATATGGTTTTCGATTAATAAATGGTTACCATAGGTGGAATTTGTTTTCCCGTTTACAAAACTACTTCTGTGCTCGGCTAGGAGTTGTTTGAAGGTTCTAGCAGTTTGGCCCAGATAAAACTTGGGGCAACTACCACAGTTTAATTTATAGACTCCACACTTTTCTTGTTTTTACACTTTTCCATCCTCTTCGTTGTTTTTAAGATTAAAATAATATAATAGTTTTCCTTGAAGTGATATCCTAGTATTCCTCTATAGTTAAAATCACATATTTTTGAGTTAAGGGATGTCATGAGAGTAAATGCAGCTGTCACCTACAAAAAAATGTGTTTGTACTCAAAAAAATATCTCGGAGATACCAATCTATGCAAAGAGGTCAAGAGACTTTGCAGACTACTATCCAAGAATTTTGAAATAGTTTATTCACATACAGTAACACATACAGTAACACTAATACGTACCAAGACCATCTGTACATAAAGGACAGTGCACAAAACCCTTTGAAAATAGCTTTCAGCAAAATTCGATAATTTTTTTATTTTTGTTCAGTTCAAGACCCTAAACAATTTTGACAAATTAGAAGAGGATCGTATGGATATGAGAGCCGCTGCTAGTATTCAGTTACATTATATCAGTGAAGATTCCAACGAAATTACAAAAAGACTTGTATATAACATTACAAATTGGTAAGTTTTTTGCGAACGACATGTTGGACCAGTCGCTATGCTTGTGTTTCATTATCCACGTCTGGTGCAAATAACACGCTCATATTGCAATATTGTTATATAAATAGCTGTTATCAGTATCTATTTTACGTACCAAGTCGCAGTCAGAATATATTCCTTACGAATAAACGTTACCGATTTGTAATGTATTCCGATTCCGACAAATCGAACATTCCCAATAACCACACATCAACCTTGACAAAACCGATTCCAGCCCCAGAGACAGAAAACTAAACAACAATACAGGTAGGGACGGCAAGGGCAGAGAAAGACAGGAATGTTAGGAAAACTGTTGCATGCAGCACTCTCTCGCTTTTCTCCGTCCCGGCAAAAGCGAGCTCTATTCTGCTCTATACAAAGATTCTCATGTGGAAGACGAATGAATTCTGATGCGCCAGTGGTTTTCTTTCTGCGATCTTGATAGGGATGCGATTTTTTAATAAAAAAAAAAAAGTGGTTTGCCCAACATCCAATTAATTCCCATACTAATACTCACGATTTTGTGGGATTTTCCACAAAGCACTGAAATGCTGCACTGCTGGGTTTGATTTCTTTAGGAAAATAATTTTATTTTTTATTTTATTTTATTTTATTTTATTTTATTTTATTTTATTTTATTTTATTTTATTTTATTTTATTTTATTTTATTTTATTTTATTTTATTTTATTTTATTTTATTTTATTTTATTTTATTTTATTTTATTTTATTTTATTTTATTTTATTTTATTTTATTTTATTTTATTTTATTTTATTTTATTTTATTTTATTTTATTTTATTTTATTTTATTTTATTTTATTTTATTTTATTTTATTTTATTTTATTTTATTTTATTTTATTTTATTTTATTTTATTTTATTTTATTTTATTTTATTTTATTTTATTTTATTTTATTTTATTTTATTTTATTTTATTCATACACCATCCAACAGCCGAAGCCAATTACAGGATGGAAAGTCAACAGTACAAAAGTATACATTAGATAAAGTATAAATTAACCTATAGAATAATAATCGAAACAATTCACACCAACAATTGGAAATATGCAAATCAGTACATACACTGAAAAAAAACTTCTTTTTATTGAAGAAAAAAGTTTATGTACTGATTTGCCCAGTACCAGTTAATATAATAGTAAGAACTTCGACTACGGCAATGTTCTCTATATATCAGCAACTTTACAATGGAGAATATCAAAGGAATTTTGAAAAGACATATAATCTGAACAAATTCTATACAAGGGTGAGATCGAACTGAGTTAGAATGAGGTGTGTGAAGATAAAAGAAAGACTTGTCTCTCAATGAGTGATAGTATATAAATGAGGACAATCAAGTTTGTTATTGAGTAATTTGTATAAAAAAACTACACCACCATACGGAGAGTAACCAATAAGGAGATTTCAAATCTGCTTGAAATCAATTGAGGTAGTCCTCTATCTGGATAAATATCATCGTTTTTATATCAAAGGTGTTTAATAAATTTACGCTGAATATTTTCAATGGCATTTGCATGAATATCATAAGCAGGACTCCACCGATGCATATTCCAGTTTGGACCTAACAAAATCATTGAAAATTAGCTTCAAGAACTTATTTTACCCCTCTAATTTTGAGTTCCTTATGATGAAACCCAGTCTTTTATAAGCTTTTGCGATCTTCTCAGCTATATGATCAACAAAAGTTAACTTATCATCGAAGATGACACCCAAGTCCTTGAACTGATAACATATATCTAGTGACACATCGATATGTAGGTATACTCAATTTTATTTTTTTTCTCGTGAAGGACATATATTTACACTTATTTATGTTGAGTGGCAATAAGTTTGAATTACACCAGACATTGAGTTTTGCAAGGTCCTCTTGAAGTAAAGTACAATCCTGAATGTGATCAATTGTTGTGTATAGTTTACAATTGTCCGCATATAATAAAACATTTGACTGCAGGGTCAGGCAGATGTCATTTATGAAAATGGTGGACAAAAGAGGTCCCAGAATTGATCCCTGCGGAACACCAGATGAAGCAGATATTTCAGTAGACTTGAACCCATGGTATTCAACATTCAGTTTTCTGTTCATCAAATATGACACAAAGAAATCCATCAGTTTTGAAGTAAGTCCAAAGCAGGAGAGTTTACTCAGCAGTAACCCATGGTCAAGTCGATCGAAGGCTTTCGAAAAATCTGTATATATAACATCTACCTGCCCACCGCTGTCAAGGGTACTTGCTAAAGATTAAGTTAGGCATACTAAATTAGTGATAGTAGATCATCAACTTTATGAAACCATTCTGATTTTTAATAATTTGTGAGTGCAGATAAAAATTCATGAAGGACCATTTCAAATAACTTACTAAAATTACATAAAATAACAATAGGCCTATAATTTTCAATATTACGCATATCTCCTTTTTTGAATACAGGACACACTTTTGCAGATTTCCATGAACCAGGAAAAATATTTGTTTGAAGAGATAAATTAAAAATTACTGCCAACGGTTTTGCGAATAGCATTGCACAACCTCTAAGTAAAAAAGCCGGTATACTGTCAGGGCCTTTTCAACGCCTTCAGAACAAAATGTTCAGAAATGACTGGGGTGGATAAAGTGCGTGAGTTGTGAGGAACCTCGTCTGCTTTGTGAATTGTTGAGGTTATGAAAGATGATTGGAAAAAATTCGCGAATGCATTCAAGATATCCAGGGGTTGATTCAGTTCATTATCATTGAAGATCATTGAGCTTGAGAGACTGGATTTATTCTTCATAGTATTCATATAGAACCAAAACAATTTTGGATTATTTTGCAATTCGTGTTCAGTAGTTCTTACAAAATTCGAATGAGATATTGATATGTCCTTCTTGATAGTGCATCTCAGAGTTTTGAATTTATTATAGTATTCCAGATCACCAGAGATAATATTGTAATTATCACTTTCCATTTTGCAAACTGGTTTTGAGAAATTTATTATTTATCAAGTCGGCTGTGGCGTTTTGACTAGTTGTATTATTATTTACTTATGGGTGTCTTATTAATGATAGCGGTAGTGTGTGATCTTGTTATCATCATTTTGTTATGAAAAATGATAGTTTATTCGAAAGAAAAAATAATCGACATGATTGGTATACTTGAAGAATGTCTTCAAAACTGTTAGAAGTGACAAAGACTGTAAATAAAATTGAGGTAGAAACGCTTTTGAACAAAATGCGACATTTTTTTATTTTTTGAAATGTATCTGACAATCTTCAGTATTGTTTGTAGTGTCATAGCGACGGGATGTTTTCGCAGCACAATTATCGCTCCGCAGTACAATTACCTCTGTAATTTTGATAAGTATATGAGGGAAATATTCGATGTGATTAAGGTACTTTGCGAGTTCTGTAATACGAAATTTCCCTCCATGATGCGCAATATCATCCTAGGGGATTCTATAACGTTTACCACAGATTATTACCTACCTACTACGCCTCTATTCACACATCTACGACGCCGGTTATACAGTGCGGCTTTTTATAGTCTTCCCCCCCCTGTTAACTTTTGAACGGTTTGCCGTAGAGAGATAAAAAAAAAACCGTTTCGACGGTTTCACCGATACTACTTTTTGAAATATAACGCATTGCGATTGCTCGATAGATTGCGAGGGGGGGCACAAAAACCTAATTTTTTTAAATGGCATGGGGGGTCGAGTGACACATCGTTGAAAAGAGAATTTGATTCTCTCTTTTCAACCATCTAATTTTTTTTAATTTCGTTGACACGTTTTTTCACAATAAGCATTTGAAGTGTCAAGTGTAAGAGCGGATCTGAATTCGTTTCCTTACGTTACCTCAATAACTTTTGAAGGGTTTGATGTGAAATAATGGGACGGAAAATATTTTGGGTGGTATTAAAATAATAATGTTTGAAGAAAAATACTTTAATTGTTCTAGTGATTCACAATTGCAATCAATTACACGAAATACGGTCAATAAAGACAATTCATAACATTAATAATTATTCATTTTGAATTCCTTTCAAAGCTTAATTAGGTATTAGGATATCGAAATTATACCCATTTCATTTATTTTTAATGACAAAAGTAATAACAGGTACAACGAAAGGACTATTTATTGGATTTGTTTAAATGACAATAATTAATTAGTTACCTATAAAAGTACAATGGATTGATGAATTATTGTATTCATATTCACTGAGGAGTTTTGTCTACTTATAATTATTATTTACTTTTAATATTTGATATCATCATGGTTCGTATACGTCCTTTCGAAGAAAAAATTGAAGCAATTTATAATTTTGGTGAGGTCCATCGGAACTACCACGAAGCGGAAAGAATTTTTAATGAAAAATATCCTGAACATCCTATAACTCGGAAATATTTGAGGGAACTAGTTGAAAAATTCAACAGAACTGGCAGTATTCGTAGGAAAGGTGGAGCTGGTCGAAAATCAATTCCGGAAGAGACAAAGGTTTCGATAATTGCCGAAATGGTGGTAAATCCGCAACAAAGTACCTCTCGTGTAGCAAGTACGATTGGGGTCTCAACAGCTGCAGTAAAAAAATATTTGAAGAAACACAAGTTCCATCCATACAAATTAGTAATGTTACACCAACTCACAGAAGACGACCCAGACCGAAGAATGGAATTTTTTGAAATTATGGAGGAAAAGATAGCTAGGAACCCCAATTACATTAGGAATATTTGTTTTTCAGATGAAAGTACCTTTTTTTTGAACGGAAATGTAAATACACAAAATGTGCGATACTGGAGTGATATAAATCCCTATATCTTTCGAGAAGGTCACACACAGTTCCCACAGAAAGTAAATGTGTGGGCTGGAATTCTGGGAGACCATATTGTAGGTCCCTTATTTCTGGAAGAAAACTTAAACGGTAATTTGTACCTGGATTTACTAAGAGATACGGTTGAATCACTCATACTTGAAATATTAGAAGAAAATGAGAACGAATCTCCTTCACATCTCCTTCCAGCAAGATGGGGCCCCTCCTCACTTCCAACGTCAAGTTCGAGAGTATTTGGATGTAACATACCCTATGAGATGGATTGGACGTCGTGGACCAATCGAATGCCATTCGATTCGGTCTGGTGATCGTGTCGGCACGATCACCAGACCTTACACCTTGTGACTTCTTTCTGTGGGGATACGTCAAATCCAAAGTGTATGAGCAACAATCCAACTCTTTGGAAGAACTTAAAGAACGAATAACACGGGTTTGTGCTGGTATAACTGCAGACATGTTGAATAATGTTCGGCAGGAATTTGTGAATCGAATTTTTTATTGTCGAGAAGTATTAGGTGGACATTTCGAACACCTGCTTCGTTAATTGACAACAATTTTGCTTCTAATTATTTAAATACTACTTGTCATAATAGTTTGTTTTCTTTTTGTTTCATTGACACTTCAAATGCTTATTGTGAAAAAACATATTAACGAAATTTAAAAAAATTAGATGATTGAAAAGATAATCCAATTCTCTTTTCAACGATGTGTCACTCGACCCCCCATGCCATTTAAAAAAATTAGGTTTTTGTGCCCCCCGCGCCATCTATCGAGCAATCACAATGCGTTATATTTCAAAAGGTAGTATCGGTGAAACCCTCGAAACGGTTTTTTTTTATCGCTCTACGTCAAACCGTTCAAAAATTAACAGGGAGGGGGGACTATAAAAAGCCGCACTGTATAACTGGTGATCGCAAGTTTCTCAATACATGTTACGAGCTTATTGATGTATCGACACAATAGGTTTGCCTAATGACACTTCACGAAACTCGAAATGGTATTAGATTGTTGGCAAGTGATTTCAGTTTTACCGGTTGGTTGAGAGGAGTTATTGAAATCAATAGGAGCATTGCAATTGGAATATCGTTTTAAAATGTTTCTAATAAAAATGAGTTTTCTTTTTCGAAGAGATCCAACACAATTGGTATGGAGCTTGTAGTATTGCAATTTTTTTGCACTCGTTCTCTATCGAGGGATTCGTTTGATTACATCATCACCATCCTTTAGGAGAGGACATATTTCTGGCTTAATTGAAGTGTCCTTGTGGCATGACACTGTCAAAAAAAGTTTTTCTGTCGTGCTTTTTATATACTACTATTGTTTGGGAACTCGCACAGTTCAAGTAACTTCAAGTGAAAGCAAGTGGGTTTTCAACAAGTAAATTGAAAACTTAGTTTACTTCTTGTACTCACATAACTAAAATGGAATTCAGTGTGCAGCTTACAATATGTATCTGAAGATTTTTTTCAAAAACATTACCATAGTAACTCCATTTTTTGAAAATGAACTTATGTAAATCAAAACCAAATCGAAATGTGCCCCATATGGTGAACTCTTTAGAGATAAGAAGTGAAAAATAACAGAACGGCGATTGACATATCGCACATTCCCTGTATCAAGATAGCAAACCAACGAAATTGTTGACAGATTTGATAGAACTGGATGTTTGGATAAATGATAAAACTCGATCCATTTCAGTAAGTTCAGATTCAATATGAAATGAATTTGGATCATTTCATAATGATTTCATATATTTCACATAATTATTAGTGCCCTCGGTTTATCGTAGCCCAAGTAGATAATCGTATGTAGGTATGTGTTTATGTATGCATTTGCGGTGTAGACAAACAATGCCGACTAAAGCTACAAGAATTTTCGAGATGTTCAATAACACCGTCATCGTCGGGCCGAGACAATGGAACTCCTCACTCGACTAATGAACAAACTAACAACTATTTCCATTCGTTGGGGTTCCGAAATTTGGTAGTAAATTCCCTTGGCGAATATTCACCCGAAAAAAAATCAATTAGGCATCAAAGTAAAAGTTGATATCGTATTATCAAACATACAGTGAAAGTCTCTAACTTGGAATAAATTCAGTAAATCAGACACAATTTCTTAGTTGGAAATATGCGATCAGTATTTCAAATTGCAATATTTCTGGTGTGAGAAAATGTTATACAGCATGTTCCACATTTGAGCTATGACAATTTTTTAAAATAGCAATGCTAATGATTTATAACTTTTCTTGAAGTGTATATCACATTACACATGCGTTCCAAATATCAAATTTTGTACCTTGTCGTTTGAAAGAAATTTAACAAATATAAACTAATTGGAAAATGCAGAGATCGGATCAACGGATCTATCTGATGTCAACTGAAATACGTTTCTTCAATAAATGCTCAAAATTTCGAACTCGAACTGACAATATCTTAAACAGAACTTAAACTCTTTCTGGACATTTCTAAATCCTATTTCAGCGAAAATTACTCTTGTCTGATTCGTTCTCGATTGGAAAAATTGTTTTTTCCATTAACAAGTCAGAACTTGTGCTAGCTAATGATTAAATTTAACATGCGTCTCCTAGCACTTTCTTGGGCCATCAGAAAAAAATTCTGCAGTAGCTTGACTTTGAACCAACGACCGGCTCGCAGATTGCTTGAAAGATCGGTGCTTTTCACCACTTGGCCACCTGTCTCTCAACTTGGCTACCTGGCCCTTGGTCAGCTACCTTGCCCTTGTAACTGATGCTGTAGGTTTTTCGGTTTGGTCTCAAAAACTCTGCTTCTTGTACCCCTATGAAAAATAGTCCATAGGTGTTGAATAGGCTGGAAGGCTATTAACAAGGTCTTCTTCTACTAGTCCATCCACCTGGAAATACATCATCCAGATACTCACGGACAGGTCTTGTGAAATGGGGTGGCACACTGTCCTGTTGTTCGAACCAGATGTTTCTATTCATCCGAATCAGGAAACAGAGTAGCCAAATTCTGAACTAGTCCTTCTTGCGAGAATTCTAAATATTCAGCTCCATTGAGATTTCCTTGACTCAACTTTTTTGTTTGATATGGACAACATCAATTCAATTTGACAAAGAAAGATAAACATATTGAACCCGTCTATCTAAACTACAGGAAAAATGATATGTTACAAGTTACAAGTCTTTGTCAATATGATCAAAATCTTCTGATAATAGGGCATATTGTGTTTCTGATTCTGAAAGTTGGCACGTCTCAATGATTTAGAGGAACCACCAAACACAAGGGAGCAAGGAAACCTCCCGAAGTACTCCCGAAACCACTTCTTCTGGGTACTTCTCAGGTGAAGCTTGCCTATTGTGAGAGGTGACTTGAAGACCTTGACCTTGACCTTGAAAACCCGTCCACCTAAGCTACAGAAAATAAGTGAAATAACAACCAATATCAACACGTATTGGGTAATTGTTTTTTTTTATTCTAGTTCCCCAACCCCAAAAAATATAACTGTCATTCACAGGATATGGTAAGGGCCGACAGGAAGTAGGTAGGTATTGGTGATCTCCTTGGATTTCTGCAAACTGTATGTCTGAAGGAACACTTTCCAACGCAATGAGCAACGCACTGAGTCCAGAAGTTTTGCCGTTCGTTAGAGGGACGAGCCTGGGAAAAAAATGTTCGGCATGTATCCGAAGTAACGACAAACGAGTGTGGGGACTGAGCTCGACGGGTCAGTTTCGATAGGATCGCTAACGGTGGAATGATTAATGATATCTCAGAACACCATCGCCCATTGAAATTCTATATATAAAACAGACACTGATCGTTTACATTTATGGACATAATCTGAATGATTCATATAAGATGCAACAAAGTGGGAACTGCAATAATTGTTGACATAGACTGCCTTTGCATTCGCCAATAATTACCAGCTACACACGTCATTTCAATCCACTTTGATCATCTGGTTATATTAACCGTTCAGTAATCTTCGATTTGCAACATATCGATTCGATTCGCAACATATATTCACCTTGATTCTCTTTGCGCTTTGGTTAGTTTAATTAGATTTCCATACCAATTTACTCTTTCAATTTAATGACATTATGAACCTTCAAAGGGCCTTCAGCTCCTATTTTCATGGCTGCGTTGATTTTCATAATCACTCAGAATCATTACTGTTTGAAAATACAAGGTTTTTAGTTAAAACTCCTAGATGTGAACTATCTGTCAGTGACGTAATTTGACAGTTGTCAAAAATTCGATGGATGGACAAACGAAGCCATTTTCCATGCTGGGAATTTACAGTTAACATTGAAGTCAACATTGGAGGATGTTATGATGTTATTACTAGTAAACAGCAAAGTTATTAGTAAAATTATTTCAAATCTGAAAAAAGAGTATTTCAAAATATTATTGAATAATAGGATCAGTTAATTTAGTAGAGTTCAAAAAAATCACAATAAACCACTAACCACCGCAAAAAAATTTTCTTCAAACTCAAATTCTTTGTCTGTACCCCATCAGCTGATGATGTGACGTTAACTGACAGTGCTCTATAAGTCATTGTTGTATTTGATACAGTTTGAATTTTCAAAATATTCTGATAAAAATAACAAGCTGTGAATTATAGAGTTATAATATTCAAATATATGGAAATATCGAACCTCCATAAAAAATGAGAACAAAGATCCTACTCCAATTGAATTTGTGCGAATAAAAGGATTTTTTTGTATCTCAGCAAAATGCGTTCGTTGGTGGAATATATCAGGCCTATGACTATCAATGGGATTTTTTTTTAAATTCTGGTTCTCACGAAAAAAAAAAATACTGTATGGTTCAAAGAACATCATGAGAGCCCAGTGGAAGATTGGTGTTCTTCTTGAATTTCTGAAGGCTGTATGCCTCAGGCAACACCTCCCGAAGCAGCGACTTCCAAACCTCTGCCGTTCTGTGGAAAAACAAGCCCTGGGAAGCAGATGTGCGGCATGTATCCAAAGTGACGGCATATGGATGTGAGGACTGAGCTCGACGGATCAATCTCAATGAGAACGCTATCGGTGAAAATATAAAACAGAGTCAGATCGCCAACCTTTCTGTGATGTTCCAGAGAAGTAAGCGAGCTTGTGAGCGAAGTATCACCGAAGAGACGAATGGCTCCCTTTTGGTCAATGTGTGTTTGGGTGCTGCACTCCATAAGTATATGGGAACTATTCCAAAACAGGTCGATTTTGTGCCTTATAAATCATCAGTCATCAGTTGACGAGGAGTAAAATACTTCTTGGCGCCAAACAAAAAATTGAGTTTTTGAGAGGCACTCTTGGCAATGGACTTCACATGGTTCTCCCATGAAATGGTACTGCTGATGGTAATACCGAGCATCGAAATGGAAGATTTCATTGGTATAGATACTCCTGACATAGTTACGCTGGCCACTGCGAGATCGGCCTTTCTAGAGAATAGACATGCTTGGATTTCATTCGCATCGCAACCAAATAGTTTGATTTCTATTCTAGAATTTTGGCAAGGTCCGTATTAATTTCATTCCATTTACGATTCTTTCCGTTCATTTCTGCATTCACTGGCTCTCATTGGAGCTCTGGAAGAGAAAGCGGTATGAAGGGTACTATCATTTGCAAAGCTGTTCACTGGACATGAGGTAGCTCCCAACAAAGAAGAAGAAACAGTGTTGATGCTAGAATGGATCCCAGTGGAACACTAGCATTTATTGGTGGAGTATCAGATGATACTCTATCGACCACCACGTGGAGAGATCGGTCTGAGAGAAGGATAGATAGCAAGGAACAGCACTGGAAAGGCAAGCGATAAGATGACGTTTTAGGGCTATTTTCCCACTGAATCCAGCGTAGAATTTGCAGCAAACATTTTGGCAAATATATATTCTTTTTATTGAGCTTTCCTTGTTAGTGTACAACTCGAAAAGTATCAATGCCATCAAAAAATTATAGTTCACTTAATTGATAGATCTACAATTTCATAATTAAACTTTTTTCGATCGGAACTGGAGTTTTTTAGTTATCAGCAAAAAACCGCTTTTCGCAACTTTGCCAATTTTTTAGGTAATCACGATCGAGTCGCATGAAATAGAAACTCATACTGAATTTTAATTTCCTATACGCTCATATTTTTTGTTCTCGGATATTAATTTCTGCACATTTAACATTGGGCCGCTTCCTCGTTTCTTGGACTAAAACTCGCGTCCAAAAAAGCGAGACAAATAGTAAGCAAATCAATATTTCCGGGACAACGAAGTTTTAATCCGCGCTGGCTGACGTATTCTCAAATTTCCCGACTGTGGAAACTCTATTTCCGTTATTACGGAAACCTGTTGATCGGCACAACGTCGCCGGATCGTCACATGCAAGCGTTCTGCAACTTCCTAACGGAGTTTCCAACTGCGAAGTTCAGAAAGGAAATCGGAGATTTCGCATGGATAAAAACGAGTTTAGGTGGAATGCAGACGGATGCAATTTCCAGTTATGGCGGGAGCACTGGTTATGAAAGTTTCAGTTATGGCGGAAGCACTGGTTATGGAAGTTTCAGTTATGGCGGAAGCACTGGTTATGAAACTAAAGCGTTTGAAATGTACATTTTTGCTGTATCTGGGACCCACTTCCAATCTCAATTTACGTATTATTCCTGCTGAAGAATATGAAATCAAACTTTACGCTCAGGATTATTGAATAATAAGAAATTTGGGATATGGGGATTTGGGAATGTTCCCGACACCTCCAACTCCTAATGTAGATTATAAACTACTTGAAATGATTACGTTAGTGATTATGAGCCGTCTATGAAATTCGTACAAGGCGAAACAATGAAATGATAAAGAAATTCAGCAAACTTGTGAACAGGATGATGTCACCACTCACCTACGTCGGAAGGCCGCGAGCCCTCTAGAAGCGTGTAGAAGTATCTAGAAAAATCTGGGAAGATTTCTTCCATCTATATTTAACGCCAGGCCAGTTACTTTGGTAGACGTTCTGATTGAAGTTCAGAGATACTACAACAATCCAGTAGAGCAAAGCATAATAGTAAAGTAATAAACATGAATGATTATTAGACGTGAAATGAACTATATGTAGAAATCGTGTTGAAACAATTTTTTATCGAAGTTCATTTCTCATACTTTACTTTTATGTAAAATGAACAATTTATTTAGATTAACTTTAACTTTCAAAATCAAGTGAACTAATTAGAGTCTATAGAAATTCAGATATTAAATGAGTAATGAGATAAATTAAACATATTATGGGTAATTAAAAATGTCATTAACCATTAAACACAGATCAAAACTATTTGAAGTGAGTTTGTTCATTCAGACAATTTGAAGTGCTAGTTGTTTTGGAGCAGTTTTTGCTAAACCTGATTTTATCGAATACGAACCTTATTCAAAGAGGAAATGAGACAAACAAAACTCGTTTTGATAAAGTGCCACCCTCTCTTGCTGAAGCGTATAGCCTGAGTTCCGAAGGTTTCATTTTGGCAATCCAAAAGAGGGGGTAGCAAACATTTACACTAATCGAACAAATGAATGTTGCATTCTTGGAATATTTGGAAATTTTGGAAGCTTTGATGTAAATATAATACACGACATAAAAGAACCCCTTCACACACAAAAAACTACCGCAATTTCATTAAAAGCGCGTTTTGCTAACGAAGTTAGCATCTGCAAAATGACCAGAAGAAGAAAATTTCAGCGCGTCTATCAAAATTTGCCCAGTTTTGGTGGCGGTCGATTTGCACCAATGTCTAACGAATATACTTCAATTGTCGTGATGAACAGTAGTTGTTTTTCACTGAATATTTCCCGAAAAACTTTCAATTGTTCATAGTAGTAGAAAAGGTGTTTTCAAACTGTAATATGCAACTTGCATATAACATTAATCCTTCACAATCGAATTTTTCACATAAATCGAGAATTCGAACAAATTCCTACGCAGTTTCAAAACATATCACACTCAGTTCTCCAGACAGATACAAAAAACATGTATTCATTCGATGCATTCTCATCTGTTGATATTCATGCATAGTCCTCTTGTTGACTCGTATCGAATGCATCATGGTATTAGTTTCACAAAATAAGGTAAAAAATAGTTTGTCTCTATACGGATTTGTTTTCCTGTTTTCCAATCGAAATGAAATGAAAACAAGGGATGGTATGGTACGGACGATAGGGTATTGTCACATAAAAACGGCAAACAAATTATGATTTGTAATAAATCCCAGAAAGAGATTATAGGAAAAAACGTTTTGAATATCGGTAATATGGCAATTTATTTCATTGAATGATGAATATTAATCAATTGAAGTCTACTGGTATGTAATTACCTATTCAAATTGTCAACTGGTGAACTACAAAACTAAAAATTGAAGTTTTATTATAGTTTATAAGAGAACTTTTACAAAATATGTTCGACACGTCATTCATTTTCTAGAATGCTCAGAGTAAGTCTACGTTCGACAGAACGTTTAAACCTAGTTTTGCAAACTTGGAGTGTAGGGTACATTTTTTTTATCGACTACTAATGCTTTTCTTTGATATACCACAAGAGAAAATTCCGAAAGTTCTGCAAACTTGACAGGTATATCGAAAAAATATTCCGAACAGTTGTGCAGATTTGACCTCAACATATTTTCTTTTAATTGGTTGTCATTTCTTTGATCAAGATGTTCTCGAAATAACTACAAAAGTTTTAAAACTTTATTGTGAATATTGAAAACTTCTACTGCGATGCAGTCGTAAATTTGCAACCTTGTACTCGATCCGGAACTTCATGCAATTTGCAAAAATCTATTTGGTAAATTGATTAGATTTTTCAAAATTGCATACAGTTTCGGATCGAGTACAAGGTTGCAAATTTGTGACTGCATCAGAATAAATGTTTTCAAAATGCAACAAATATTTGAACTTGGAATTGTGTCCTTCGGTAGTGTAGGTGATTAAGAAATTGTCGTTAAAGGAGAAATAATGAACTTCCTATTTATCAGCCAACGTTTCGTTTTATTAAATTAAAACTCCATCAGGGCCTCAACTAGGATCATATACAGGGTGTTTCAGAATTCATTATCAAGATTTCAGGGGCGTGTTTCTTAGGTCAAAAAAAGACTTTCTTTCTAATAAACATGTGTCCGCAACCGCTTCATTTCTGAGATACATGATGTTGAAATTCAACAAAAAAATCAGTTCCTTTTCAATATAAACCACTTTGGCTTTTCTTTTTAATTTTGGTACATGCAAAGTACACATAAAAATACATTTTTTACATTTCGAACGCTTTTTAATTTTCATCAGTGGCGTCTCTGTAAACATGCTCTGTCATTTTTGATCAAAATAATGATACGCTACTGTTTTTTTTTGTCAAATTAGTATCATTTTCATAATTGTCTCTTATTTTTCCACAAACATGGTCTCTTGACTATTTTCCGTCCGACAGACGGTTTTTGATTTAAAAAATAAATGGTCGCCATTCGCTTGTACCTATGCAATTTTTTGTATGTCTCATTTTGCTTTTTAAATCGAAAACTGTTCTTCGTAGGGAAAAATGTCAAGGGACCATTTTTATGGATAGATAGAGGACACTCATAAAAAATATAATATTCATTTAAAAAAAAAACAGTAGCGTATCACTATCATTTTTGTTAAATTTCAACACCCTGTATCTTAGAAATTGAGCAGTTGCGGTCATATGTTTATGGGATATAAAGTCTTATATTGACCTGAAATAATCGCCCCCTAATTCTTGAACCTGAATTCTGAAACACCCTGTATAAATAGCCAGTTAGGACATATCCTGTATGTCAATAAAGTTATTCGTGCAACGCATGAATCGTGATTTAATAAATAGTACTTTATGTATCAAGTGAGTAAAGTGATACTTTTTTTACGAGTAGGAAATGTTGACGAGTAAAAAAAAGCACTTTACCCAAGAGATTCATACAGTATTTTTCTACAACTGACAAGAAAAATAACCAATTCATATATTTTGGCAAATATGAAATGAATTTGGCATATTTTTATTGGTTCATTATTCAAACAAAGTTCGAAGAGTATGCCGGAGAGTTGAGTTTCAAACAAATGAAACAGACAGAGTCGAAATCCTTTCACACTATCCCTTAAAATGGAAAATTTGAAGCGAATATTAAAATAAGATATTTATCGAGGTCAATATTATTATTATCAATGTTGACTTGACTTTCGAATAACTAGTCCATCGAAGCAACTTTTCATTTTCTTAGATTTATATTCAAAATAAATAAACAATCCTCGTGAAGTAACGAATACCTTTTTCTTTCTTTGAACTATGTCAAGGAAATCTCATATTTGCACTATCCACGATTTTCTCCGTTCAATCTTCATCACTTTTTACTTTCTACTTAAATTAAATTTAATTCATCAAGAATTCGTTTTCTGGATCAATGCCCAATTTCACAAGTTTCATTGATGTATAGTTTCTGACGGCCAAACAGCATAGCTACCTCGGATTACACCTAGTGTAGGTTAGTCCCATAGGTCCTTAGAGGTATATGCTGTTATTTTGAATATATTCGCCGCGATAGTTTGGAATTTTGATAATACTTATTTAATAGTAAGAATGCTAAGAATATTATTGGTGAAACATTTGTATATCAGATATTTATAGGTTATTAGTTATCAAAGAAAATGAGAACTGGCTTTATGACAGGATATTATTCGGATCTGTCACTGTTGTTGCATGAAACTGTCGGTTGTCTAGCAACAGCCGTTAAAAAGTGCACTTTTTTTACGCTTTTTTGTTTAATAATGAAATCGTATGTTGATAGTGAAATATCGTAATGCTTTACGCACACAAACCACACAAAAAAAGTGGACTCTTTTTGACAGTTGTAGAAAAACTAATTTTTTGGAGCATTCCGTGTGATCACGCTATAGTACTGTACCATTTTGTCTCTTCAGACCAGGTGAAAGAAGGAACGGGTTTCTATAAAAACAAATTGCTTTATGTCTCCCAAAACAATATTCTGAATCCAGCACTGCCCCGGTAACACCTCATGTTGGCTGAATTTTGTTTTCATATTGGGCCAATATGGATATATGGTAAATGTAAAAATAATATTTAATCAATATGGGTTAATATTGGAAAAACAATATATCATTAATAATATTGGTGGAATATTGGCTCAACCTGCTCTGAATGTATATTGTTTCATGAAATATTGGGTCAATATTGGTTCAATAATTTTGACCAATATCTATAAAGCGATATTGCCTACATATTGTTGCCAGCATATAGCTCCAATATTGCGATTTCTATATTACTCTCATATCGATGTTAGAGATAAAAAACAATATTGTATATTCAAGTTTGATAGCACATTGGTGAAAAATTATTTAATCCATATTCTAAAAATTATATTGACCCTATATTGATTGAGTTTGTTACGAAAACCTTACGCCAATATTTGAAAGACAATATTGATACAATATTACAAAATACATTTATCACTAGGATTTAAATTTAAATATTGGCCGAATATTCAATAAACAATATTGAAATGAATCATGGTTAAACTTGGGTAAGAAACCGCTAGGTGGCCCCACATATGAAACAACAGCTGAATCATAGTAACATATAATAAATAAGGCTTCTCACAATGCGTTTACAAGTCAATCTACTCAGTGGTAAATTGAAGTAGAAACGAAATTGTAGAATTTTTAAATTATTCTACATTTTCTGGAAATATTCCATCAATGTTTCCAAGGCAACATATTCACTTTGAATATTTTACGAATATATGCAAATACTATTGTACCAATATCCCCAAATAATTTGGGGCCAATATTGCTTCCTAAATATTTCACTAATATTATTTGTATAATGTAATATAAAGTAATATTGCGCCAATATCCGGAAATAATAATAATTTTATCTCGCCAGTAATACGTTTTGATACTTTACCAATATTATTCCTATGTAAGTGTGCTAAAGCGATATTGTACTAATATCGCTTAACATTTTGAGGCCAATATCGCTTCGAGAATATTAGACCAATATTATTTTTTAAATATTGGACCAATATCGTCGAATATTCACATTTTTTTTCCGCCAATATTATTGTTTAAATATTTTGCCAATATTTTCACACTTGGGTGTACACCTTTCAAAATTTCACTTACCTCAGTTTGCTTCCACCCTTGAGCTCTGTGACTTCTCTTGACACATAATGGACCAATAGAAATATTACGATATTGATTAAAAGTTTGATTTTGTGGAGGAAATCCAGTTCTTGACATAATTTTTTGGGTTTATCACCTTCCACAATCTGAAAATGAAAAAAATTTTTAATCCAAAGAAATCTGTACAAGTGTAGAAGGGCAAATTAATTAATTTGCCCGATAAGTTACTGCGTTCACAAGACTGCTGTCTTGAAAGAAATTAATTTTTGTCAGTAACGTACCCTACACTGAATTTGCCTATCTGAAAAAATGAGATCGAATTAACAAAGAATACTTCTCTTTTTTTGAAAACTGTTGACGTTTCGGAGGCTGTATCTGCCTCCGTTATCAAAACTTCTTAGTTAGAAAGACGCTGAGAAAACTGACCTTTCTTTCAAAGAAAGGTCTTATTACCAAAATCGCAATTCAAATTCAGTTTTCTCAGCGTCTTTCTAAGAAGTTTTGATAACGGAGGCAGATACAGCCTCCGAAACGTCAACAGTTTTCAAAAAAAGAGAAGTATTCTTTGTTAATTCGATCTCATTTTTTCAGATAGGCAAATTCAGTGTAGGGTACGTTACTGACAAAAATTAATTTCTTTCAAGACAGCAGTCTTGTGAACGCAGTAACTTATCGGGCAAATTAATTAATTTGCCCTTCTACACTTGTACAGATTTCTTTGGATTAAAAAATTTTTTCATTTTCAGATTGTGGAAGGTGATAAACCCAAAAAATTATGTCAAGAATTACGATATTATTTGTCAAAGCTCAAGCGTAATTACCACTCATTGCCAATGTCGGTATATTTTCAACTAAATATACGTAAATCCTTCGATTGAAATCCTGTCAGCGACAAACACATTTTCGGAAGCACCAAGACCTTGGGATACTGAGATTACATTGGTTTTTACTCGTACCCTTCCTTTACGCAAACAGGCTTATAACGATCAGTGGATTGATATTGTATGCATATGACAAGGACGTGTGCGTCATTGAAGTAGTGAAATATGGAATATTGCAAATGGGGGATTAAATGGATCATCCTGATAATGAAGGAGTTCTCAAACTTCTATTTTGCAACAGAAATGTGAGAAAGTGTGTTTTCAGTATGTCTCTTGAGAAAGTCACATCAAATTCTATGGAATTATGTGTATCTAACTTAGTATGAACATCATCAAAGTAAAAAAAATACCTGTTCGATAGCTGTTGTTTTTATAACCAACTGAATTTTTGACGTCAGAAAAGTTTATTGAAATCAGATATCTGAAATTATGATAGTTGTTGCTGACCAATGATTCACCCTTTTAACTTTTTTATAAACTTACAGCGTAGCCTGACTGTGGCAGATACCTGCCAGAAAATTACTACTCTCTTGGCCAATACCACGACGGGTATTGATTATACCTCATAGATCATTGCAGAGAAAACAATTGCGAATGCTCCCTGTAACAAATAGCGGAAATTAATTTTTATTCGGACAGAGAGACCACCTGCAAACTGGTTTCGAAGTATCGACTCCCATCAACAGCGTATGTCACTACAGATACTTTTGAGGCCATCTGTTACCTATCCTCATCATCTCATCATTTCGACTATTTGGTCATTATAGTCTCACGTTGAAAAAACCAAAGAGAAGACTTTCCATATTCATTAAATATACTTAATTCAATGCCCCACGTGGTATTAGGCAGGAGAATAGTGGCTTTTCGACGGAAATCGTTTTTGAAGAACTTCATCGAACTTACTTGCTTGTATTTGCCTGAGTATGGGGAATGGTAGCTCCAATTGTTTAATTTGTTTTTCCGTTAACGGCAGCCCTCAGAAGTCGAAACTTGTGCGAGCCAAGGATTAACGAGGTATTACCTTTCAATGCGATTCCTAGCAATTTCTCAGGCAACTAGAAAAAAAATGTAGTCTGTAGGAGTTGAACCTACTCGACCAGCAGTATCAATGACTTTGAACGCGACAGTATCAACCACTGAGCTATCTGGCCCTTAATAGATTCGCAATTCTCATTCTCCACTTGATATCCCCCAGAGCATAAGGCAACATCGGTGTCTGGTCTATACCGTACGAGTGTCGTAGATGGTAGTATAACACTCGTAGCGCCGCGATATGCCCCAAATTAAGTGCTGCATGTAGTTTCCGGGACCTCTATAGCCATCACGCGACTACTGTTGAAGACACCATCATGGCAGGCCATTAGGAATCCATCGTTCCCCGAACTCAGCCTACTTGACCAGAGGAATGCGTAGGTTAAATTATTGGATAAGCCAAGGTCTTCAATGTTCTTGAAGGACGGTGGTGAACGGTGAAAGAGATAGGGTACTCCGACTGGTATCGAAAATGAGACCAAATATATCGGCTGCCCGAGCTGCTATCTTGAAAAAAAAATGCTTCGATCTCTGCTTCTTCAAGGTCACGGACCATACAGAGAAGGGGATCTGAACTCGTAAAAACTTCACAAACTCCAAAATCAAAAGTCCAATGCCTCTTGAGTCCACTTCAAAGGAGTAGAGTAGGATTAGAACGGCAAGCATATTAGTTGCAGCAACTTTGTTCAAGCTGGAAATCCTATCCATATTCCCCGCATCGTCTTCTTTTGAGAAGGTTTACTATTGCACCCCCCTTAAGGACTGATGTAGATCCTTTTCTCTGAAGGCCCATCCCACATAGTGTTAGGTTATCCATGTACAATAAATATGTGACCTTGTGCCTTTGGTTGCTGGGGGTGCCGCAGTTGTATGCACGGATTCTCCTAAGTGCAATAGACAATGAGAATGAAGAATTGCAGAATAGAACAGGTCTGAGTGAGTTTCCCTGAAATAAACCCATTCTGAAGATTACTTTCTCTATTTGGACTCCATAGCAGCATCAGTTAGTTCTCTTATGCATCTCACTAGTATAATGCATATCATTATTATTATTATATGGATATATAATTGACGCAGTGTTCAAACTACTTTTGATTGATTATTCTCTAATTTGGATAGGTTATGTATAACACGACCAATATTTAGGAGGTCATAACATTTCTTGGCTCCGAGCTCTAAGACTATATTCACCCATTAAAAAACCAATAATACCTGAAAAATAAATGAAAAATGCACCAAATGAATAGGTAAAACTTTATTGTATCCTCTTGACTTACAAAGTAATATTGCATTAGATATATTACAGTACCATTCGAATTCGAAGATACAGTTTCAACAAGAAACTACCTGATGCATAAATTATTTCGCCATCAGCAAACATCTCAATAAAATCAAATGATCGTCAAAAAAAATACTTTTTATTTACAGTGTGAATTTTTATCGATCCTACTCAAGTTAATCGATTACTGCGGAGATTCTAGAGGATTTCGAATTATTGAACTTTCATATATACAAGTAAACAGTTATTTGATAATAACTCCTTGTATTGACTCTAGAATTTGAAAATTCAATAACCAATTAATAGCTCCAAACCATTGGTATATAAATAGAAAAGACTATTGAAAAAATCCATTCAATGGTACAAGCTAGAAGCTCCCGATAGCAACTCATATCGGCTGAAAATTGATTTTATATTGGACCAATATGGATATTGTAAATGTGAAAATAAAATTGAACCAGTACTATAATTGGCAAAACAATAATTCGTTAATGATATTGGTGGAATATTGGCTCAACCTGTTCCGAATGTACATTGTTTCATGAAATATTGGGTCAATATTGGTTCAATAATTTTCACCAATATTGATAAAGCGATATTGCCTTCATATTGTTTTCAGCATCTAGCTCCAATATTGCAATTTCAATATTCCTCTCATATTGATATTAAACATAAAAAACAATATTGTATATCCAAGTTTGATAGCACATTGGTTGAATATTTTTCCATCCATATTCAATAAATCATATTAAACCTATATTAATAAAGATTTTTACGAAAATCTCACGACAATATTTGAAAGACAATGCTGATACAATATTACATAAACGTTTCCAAGCCAAAATATTCACTTTGAATATTTTACCGATATATACAAATTATATTGTACCACTATCGTTATAAATTTTGAGGCCAATATATTGCTTCCACAATATTATTTGTATAACGTCCAAGTAATACTGGACCAATATCCCGAAGTTATTATAATTTTATCTCGCCAATATTGCGTTTGAATATTTTGTCAATATTTTTATAATATCTTACCATTATTATTCCAATATAAGTGTGCTACAACGATATTGTACCAATATAGCTTAACATTTTGTGGCCAATATAGCTTCAAGAATATTACACCAATATCATTTTTAAAATATTGGACCAATATCGAAAAATGTTCACATTTTTTTTCACCAATATTGTTATTTCAATATTTTGCCAATATTTTCACAATATTGTCCCAATATAAGTGGGCTACTTGGGAGTCATACTACTTGTAACCTTGTAGACGTTTGAAATATTTGTTTGTTCCTATTTGTTTGTGAAAATAACGAAAAATTAGAATAACCTGAGACAGATCAATGTTCATAACAGGTATCATTAACAAACTTGGCAACAGAATTTATATTGCAATATATCAACATATCCTTCCATGTATAAATCTACAATACAAAAACGGAGTGTTTCAAAATGCTTAAGAAGATCCACTTTTATAGGGAATGTTCCGAAGTAGGTACCAAGTTCAATGGAATTTATGTTCGATTCAATTGAATTTGAAACACTTATGATTTCAACTGATATGGTCATGGTCTTCTGTAATGTAAAAATGCCAGTGTAGAAACTAAGTATATACAATGAAACTACGAAACATTCTGAAACACTCTCTACATCTCGAAAATCTGCGCACTCTGAACCTTAGATAAAAACCTAGTATTGTACAAACTAAGAACAGGAATGACATCTTACAAGGCCAACTTCGTCGCAGTTCATACACTTCAAGGCGACGAATTCGGCTGTAAAGTGGTTTCGATGGACTGATTTCTTGCTTCCCTTGCAGATTTGACAGGGTAAAAGTCTGAAGCCACCGCAAACTTTGCAGGTTGTACAAACATCCATGCTCTGAAACAGAAAAAAGAAAGTGTAAATGGATTTGTGCAGTGCCGGATTTGAGGAGAGATTTGCAGACATTTTAGTACCTAATGGAAAAGAAAATATTTTCCTAGAGAAGTGTTCCAGTGGACCGTTTTCGTCCGAAACTTCTTCGTTCAATATAAAATTTATGAGAGTTCTCGAACTAAAACAGTGAAAAAAGTATCTTCTATGAGTCGTATAAGTACATTTTTCTCCGTTATCGTCGAGAATCCAACTCTATCATATTAGATTTGAATAACTTCATCCTAACGTGCCCCTTTCCAGTTTTGCTTATTGACGGTGAATTAAGAGCGACAAGATGGGTTCGGTGAATCAGAATTCTGTCATCAGTCTGGGGTTTATTAAATGTTATGGAATACAAAAATCTAATTTGTAAATTATTCAGATTTTTCAAAATTGCACGAAGTTCAAGGTTGCAAATTTGTAAATGCATCAGAATAGATGTTTTCAAAATTTGCAGCATGGTTGCAAAACTTTTGCAATTATTTCGAGACTACCTTGATAAAAAAAATTACCACGAATTAAGAAAATATATGTTCCGGTCAACGTAAAAGGTTGCAAATGTACAAAACTGTTCGGAATATTTTTCCGATGTATCTGTCAAGTTTCCAGAACCTTTGTAATTTTTTCAACGAGTATACAGCAAAATTCAAGTTAATTGCCAGTTTGACAATGTTTCGTACTTCGGAAGAGGTTGCAAACTGAAATTTATTGCTTTATCGATGTAGCATTGACTTGACCAAGGTTTGAAAACTTTTTGGAATTATTGTTGGATTTTTTATTTTTCATGTCGATCTCTACTGGCCTATAAGACGATGAGTAGGGGGAACTGAAAACGATTTTGATAAAGTGAGGTTCTATCAGTGGTGAATTGAAAAGTATCAAATATAAAGCGCTCATTTTGAATAAGAAGATATTCTAAAGTATATTCTATGTACCTAAATTTAATTTGAGAACTTGAAAAAATAAATAATTAAAAAATAATTTAATGTTCACAACACCCATGTATTTTTTTTTCAATTTTTGATTATTTTGGGGTAATGGTATTGAATCCTACATTGGAATTGGTGGGGTTATATCGAACAAATTATCATATTCAAACAATTTGCATCAGTTCAAGTGGTTGTTCACATTTGCCCCATGATAAAAATGAAAATTTTTAACAATAAAATGTTTCAAATAAATAGTATATTCATATAGGTATATCAAATGCATAATGAAGACTTGTTGTTATTATACGTGTTCACATTTGCCCCACATATGTTCACGCACACACCCCTTCCTCAGAAAATTCCGGGGCAAATGTAAATACCCCCATTACAACAGAGCGCTATATAACTAAGGTTCTTGCATGCATTAAAACGTTAAATATATCTATGAAAATAACAATCTACCATGAAAATTAACTTAGCAGTTAGAATTAGTTGAAAAACTGAATTTATGTATTTATCACACACAATCAAAACAAAGAAATAATAACTTTACAAGGAATCGCAACGCAACAGGTTACATGGTAGACATGAGACTGAATAGAAGGAGCGTGGTGGCATCATGCATTGTATGGAAGGAAACTAGGACCCGCCAAATTCAAAAGATATTGGCGAGTTTACAATTACCCCTAGTTTACTATTACCCCACTTGATCCTAATCGAACCTACAACCTTCAAACAATAATGTCTTCATTGCCACAATTTGAAATCGAAATTCTGCCAATATAAGATATAATACGTGGAAACGACCATATGAACAAAGGTATTATAGATTATAGATTATATATTAGGGAATTTCGTGCTACAAGCCTCTACACCCCGACCTTTTCAGATCTATTGTGTTTGTCCTCGAGATCATGTAGAGTTCTTTGTCTAGCCCTTTCTTCTTTACGAGACTCTACAGGCTAGTTTTTAGAACTCCCATGAATCTGGGAGCTCTTGGTTTTTCTTCTCCCAGCGTTAGAAACCTTTGCCTTGACAAGCCCTCGCAGTGGCATAGTATGTGTTCTGATGTTTCCTCTTCTTTCTGACAGAACCTGCATAGCATTTCTTCTGCCAGGCCTATTGTACTCATATGTTTGTTGAGCCTACAGTGCCCTGTGAGAAGTCCTACTACTTTTCTAGTAGTGTTCCTCTTCTGGCTTAGTAGATAGTCTGTGACTGTTGGCTGCAGTTGTTTGATAAACTCTTTGGCCTGTCTCATCCCTGGTGCATTGTTCCACCATTCTTGAGACTTCTGTTGAATCCATGATTTGGTGTTTGTTTTTAGTACAGCTTTTGCTATACCGCAATACGGTTCTGGGCCATTTAGGGCCTTACTTGCTCCTTCTTGCGCTAGTGTATCGGCCTCTTCATTGCCTCTATAACCTGTGTGTGCTGGTACCCAGGCTAGTGTCAGTCTGTTCTGACTGCCCAGCTCTTTTAAGGCTTCTATGCAGTCCCAAACAAGTTTTGAGGTAACTTGCATTGAGTTGACTGCTTTTATCGCATCTGATGCCATTCTTGTAACCGAGTCGTTATCCAACTCTTCATATAGCTTGTTGTAGTCTCTCCCGTGCATATTGCTAATGGGTGCTTGTCCTCTAAGCAACCTGCTCGTGACAGATCTGGCTTCGGCTTGGATGTATATGTGTAGAGGAGGTAGGTTGAGCAAGACCTCTAAGGCGGCTGTTGGGGTGGTTCTCATGGCCCCGGTGGCACTCAGACATGCTTGTCTTTGTAGTCCTCCAAGCTGTCGAACCACTCCTGCCTGCTTGGTCTTTGGCCACCATACCACCGACTCATACGTTATCATGGGTCTGATAACTCTGGCGTAAAGCCATGTAGTTATTTTTGGTTGTAGCCCCCAATTTTTTCCGCACCTTCTCCTGCACAGATTGAAGGCTACAGTACTTTTTTCTATGGTTTTTTGTAGGTGTTGATTCCAGGTCAACTTATGGTCGAAGATGACTCCTAAGTATTTTGCCTCTTGGGCAAATGGAATTTCTATCCCGTTCAGTGCTGGTGACCTAAGTCCTTTCAGTACTTTTTTTCGTGTGAATGTGACTATTGTGGTTTTATGAGGGTTTACTGTCAGCTCCTCCTCTTTGTCGACTATATCTACGACTGACTGTGTAAGCTCCGATACTGTCCTTGCAAATTTGCCTTTTGCAATAATTGCAAGGTCATCGGCATATCCTAGGCAATGAAAGCCTCATTAGGATGGCCCAAAGTAGAGGCGATAGCACCCCTCCCTGCGGACATCCTTTGTTTGTTCTAGCTGTCAGTGTTGTTCCGCCAATTTCTGATATAATGACCCTGTTCTTCAAATTGGCGTTTATCCACTGGCACAGTAGGGGATGTACCCCTTTTTTCGCTAGGGCATTTGCTATGGACTCGGTGTATGCATTATTGAAGGCACCCTCGATGTCTATAAATGTTGTCATGGCTATCTCTTTGTCTTCCAAGGACTTCGTTAGTAGCCTGTTGAGGTCGTCCAGTGCTAAGTCCGTTGACTTGCCTGGTTGATACGCATACTGGCGTTCGTTGAGCGGGTTTGTTTGTAATACCTCGTCTCTTATGTATCTATCTATCAGCCTTTCCAACGTTTCAAGTGAAAAGGTCATTAGATTTATAGGACGATTTGCCTTTGGTGTCTTGTCGCCTATTCTCCCTACTTTTGGGAGATATTTGCCACATCGTAGGTATATGCCGTAATGCTATGCAAGCCTTGTATATACGGCACAGGTGTGGAATAAGTATTTCCTGTCCCTTTTGGAGAAATATGGGGTATATTCCATCTACTCCAGGGGACTTGTATGGTTTGAATTTGCTGATAGCCCACCTGATTCTATTTGGTCTCGATATTTCCGTAGCCAGTCTCCATTCCGAAGCCGTTGGCCTGTTTGGCCTGCTTCTGGTACTGTCTACTGTTAACGGACCATTGAGAATTTCTGAGGCCGGAAAGTGTGCTTCTGTGAGCATCCTTAGACTTTCTCCAAATGTTGTGGTATAGGTGTTGTTCTTTTTCAAGAAACCTACTTGGTTTACAGTACCTTCTTTGGCTAGAACCTTATGGATTCTCGAGCACATAGGGGTATCTGTTACCTCCTCGCAGAATTTCCTCCACGATTGTCTTCTGGCCTTTCTTATTTCTTTGTTGCACTGCGTGAGTTTAACCTTGTATGTGGTCCAATCTTGGCTCAATTTAGCTTTGTTAAAAAGCTTCCGCACCTCCCCTCTGAGGGTTTCTAGAACAAAGGTATACTCATAACACGTATTTACTTCTCTGTCACCAATGTGAGGCCATACTCACGTTATATCGAGGACACGATAACTTCAATTCTTCACGAGCGCCCTTTCCTGAAAATTTTTCTCTCGTGAAAGAAGCTGCACTTCTGTCGAATGAAGCGGGGCAATCGAACAAAGTCAATGCCAATTTATGAGATACTAACCAGGTTACACGGGGAGAATTCATAAAACGCGCTTAAATCGATATCGTAGCTTCTCCGTAAAGAGAGCCCATATTGCGGCAAGTGAGTCAAGGATAAAGTGGAAAATAAATATGATATACCTTGGAATTTTATTTTTGTTTGGGAGTTTTTATATATATAGATATATTTTGAATGTAGCATATAAGATGAAAAGATGGATGGAAGGGCAATAAAGTGATTTATGGAATGAGGGAGTTCTTCTGTGTGTACTGGGAGTTTCAAGGATATGAAAGGGGGTAACAAGTTGATAATTTTCTTCGGCTCGCATTGTTTTATCTTCCGTTCCATCATAGTACAGTAGCTGAAGTGAAGTATACCTTAAATTTACCCAAAAAATCAATTTCCTTCACATACAGATTTTATGAATATCCTATTCATATTTTCGAACAAAAATCAAAATTGCCTTTGATGGGTCTATGTCAAAAAATTACTTTCAAAGTGTTACCATCTAACTAAAATCAAGTTTTTTGATTGAAGCATAGTTTATAACCCCTTTTTCACGTTGCAAAGGTGCAATGCTGGGCGTTAATGGGTTTAAAAAGAGAAGTTAACTAAGTGAGTGAGGGGAATTTAAAACACGTCCGATTAAATCGGTGAAAAGTATTCACAGTGTTCCATTTCAACGATAAGAGAATCATCCGAGAGACACTGAATATAACAATAATAATAACAAACGTTTTCATTATTTCCATTATCCTAGCTTTACAAATGAAAGAGTTAGGGGAACATGGGGGAATATCGACTACTTAAGAAAATCTTATAATAACTTGCATCAATATTATACAAAAGTATGCAAAACGTACAGATTCGTAGCAAATATATTCTTGAATAAAACTCTTTCACAAATTTGTCAAAAATACGATATTTTTCGTTGAATAAGGTAAAACAAAAAAGAATCGTATAGAATCTACCAGTCGGTTAAAATCGATCAATCGGGCAATATCGACTAAGACAACAGATTCATATTAAATTAATTGCATTTTTGGTAAAATGTTCAGCAAAAACAATTTTCGCAAATGTTATCCGACGCTTTTTGAGCGACGGTACACCGAAGGTACACCGACGGTTAATATCGATCATTCTAGTCATTATTACCCAAATTGTGAAGCTTAACCTCAAAATAAATACGTAGGACAACCATAAAAAAACCAATTGTTTTCAAAATTGTAAAATTTCTATAAAGAAGCATATGAAACTCTACCCTTTCTTTAACACAGTTTTCTGTATGATGTATCACTGATATAAAGATCGTTACATGGACTTGACGAGGTATTCTTTGAGGGAAATTTTGAAGTGGGGAGAGATGGCGCGTAGTTCCTGAGATTTGAATACGATCGATATTACCCCGCGGTCGATATTCCCCACGCTTTCATTTATTCAGTTATTAGTAATGGAAAGCAAAGGCGAGCAATCCATGTAAGTAATTCGAAAAGATATAGATGAATCAACTTTTCACAATATTTCATGAACAAAGTATATGTTTCTACAAAATAGTTCCAAACACACTTTGTTCGTCACAGATTTCCGTATTCATGTTAAAATACGAGCAACACGTGAAAGCATATTTTCGTCGAAACGCAAATGGAGTGCTGAATTTGGCATGACGTGGATTGCTGAAATGAATCACATGAAATTGGATTCATTGCTCATATCACGTTTTCTCTTATGTGGCATCCAGATCACGTTTTCAGCGCTATTCACAGAAAGTTATCATCAGGATACCCGTTTGATGAAATATTGGAAAAATGAACCCACATGGTAGACGAGTGTATATTGAATTATATAAGATGGGATTTATATACAGGGTGTCCTACGATGATTAAGACAGGGAATATCTCGGAAATTTTTGAGTTGTGAATTGAAGCAGTTGGTGCACCTTTTTTTAATATTATTATTATATTTAAGAACTACAGGTACCGCAATATCCTTTGTCCCACGACGTTTTTTAATGGAATACGAAATATTATTATAATTTTTCCTCGTTTCAATCACCACAAATGAAATAGGACTGCACAAAAATACAGGTTGACCCGAAACTTAAATAATTTGACAATTGCTCGTTTCAAACGTCGTGGGACAAAGGATATTGAAGTACCTGTAGTTCTTATATTATTCGTTTTAGACCACAAGAAAGGGTAAGTTTTTCGGAATCGGTTTAATGCCAAAATATACAGGTTATCCCATTAACGATTTTTAATCTGATTTCACGTTACCAAAAAAAAAAGCTTTTTGGGTAACGTAATATTAAAAAAACTAAAACTGAACCAATTGCTTTAATTCACAACCCCGAAAATACAATTATCTAATACTCTCTATTTCCGAAATATTCTGTCTCAATCACCGTGGGACACCCTGTATGTTAACAGCGTTTCCATAAAAGGTATAAAATAACATTTTCACTTAAATTATGGAAATATAATTGGTGCAAGGACAGTTTCTGCTGTAATTATCTTGGACATGGAAAAATACAGGGTGAGCCAGGGTTGAACTACCCAACGTTAAATATAATTTCTTCAAATAAAAATTATATTCTTCTTTCTTCAAGCTTCTGCCTTAACTTGCTTCATTGTCGAGAAAAAGAGTGTCTATGTTTTCAGAAAAAAATTAGTTTTTTATCAATTTCTCAAAAACTTTTTAACGTGTTGTCTAACTAGGCCCGACAATTTCACGTCGAGTGCAATAAACAATTTTTGCACGAGTTGCATACAACATTTTTTCTACGTTCATGCAAAAAGCAAAGAATGATTTATTAAAGTACGATACTAGGTGTTGGAAAATGAAAAGTATAACTTGAATACCTAATTGATTATTACTATCGATTTGCTTCGAAACAGATCACTATCATCTATTTTCCAATAATAATACTCATTTTAAAACTTTAATTCTGTAATTGTCAGAAATAATTTTTGACCACAGTTGCATTATAAAAATCAAAATTATAGCGCGTATGTTATCACGAGGTGTGGTCATAGTACAAACAGTTTACTCTATGTAGGTAGGCGGTTTAGAACAAAGCGGATCAGTTTTGATTATGGAGATTTTCTCGGGAAGACATTGTTTGTTTAACATTGGCTGCTAAAAATAATACATAATAATATAAAATACGTAACTGTTTAAAACGTATTGCCAATCTCACAGAATATCTGCTAAATATGTAGTGGATTTGAACATTTATGTTTGTCATGATGGCAGCACGTTGAAGTTGAATGACAAATGAGTACAATAAAAACTTTATTGCACTAGTGCAATAAAGAACTTCTTTTACACTAAATATACTTCAATAAAGTTTTGCTTTTTGCATGAATGTAGAAAAACATAGTTTAACACTGATGAATTGTACAATTTCGTTTTTATGTATATTTATTGCATTTTCAATACGTTTCAAATATAAACAAAAAATTTTACTGTGGTATTTTTTTTTGTGATGGGGATTACTCATCAATGAAAAACAGGCTCAAATGAGTCAAAATTATTTTATCAAGGAAAAGGGCTAAAACTTAATATCCCACATCTTACTATTGAAAATAAGTGTTTTGTAATATCATTTACGTGTACTAGGCAATTTTCATTTCCTTCAACATCCCTCGTATGAAAAATTAAATAACTAAAAAAAAATCGGCATTAAATTAAGGCAGTTTTTGAAATAAATTTTTATATTATTTATTCTCAATGAGAAAATGAGGAAGAAAAAATATATTCGATAAGTTTGCATTTTCAAGCTCTGCGAGAGTATGAAATAACATTAACGTCACTGCAAAACACATTTTATGCGAAACAAAGATATCAGGCACGAGTTCATGATGAAACAAAACATTGAAAAGCGTTTGTTTCTATTTATTTTCATTCTGGAATACGTATATAAAATATTTGCTTTGGGTAGCTTATTATCAAAGTTCTGTCATTTCCATTTAATAACCCGTTTCATTTGCAAATAAGTAGTTTTCTTGTTTCTGGCATAATTCATTTCATATCACATCCTCAATCTAGTCTCATGTCGCTTCATCGTAGAATAAAACAGGGAAAAATTGCCACAGGAAAACAGTCCTTTCAAATGTTCTGAGATTGCCGCAGGAAATTAGTCCTTTCGAATATTCATCTAGCATTTGATGTTGAGTTATGATTCATTTCACATCACATCGTTTGAAACATGAAACGAGATGAGGGGCTTGAGATACCAGTGGTTGCTTTCCCCTACGATATAGTAATAATCTTCGGAAGTAAGTAATCACACAAGTGCACGAGGGCAACACACCAACCCCTGGGGCTGTAGAAGAGACAGTGGCCAGCGAAATCAAATCGATTGTGACATCCCCGTGACTCCCAGCGAAGAAGAGCAAATGCTGCTGGATGAGGAGGAGGCAAGCACTCGAATTCACCTGTAGCAATGGCTACCCCCATCAAAGTTGCCAAGGTGAACGGCCATCACGCTTAGGGGGCATCAGCCGCCTTATCGAGGGTGTTCGCCGGACAAACTTGGTAGTTGTGAAGATCCATGAACCTTGGTGTCTTGCCCTCTTTTAACAAAATATGAAAATAACCAGATGCGGTTTTTTACTGACAACATTCTTGAATGGAAAAATTATCAGATTTATTTTGATGCACGAGTGTAATTCGGACTATTTCATTCACACATCGCTGCACCAATGGAATAACGTGGTTGAAGTCACATGACATGCAATATGAGCGGATATTCAAGTAAACACGATGATTTAAGT
Source organism: Chrysolina haemoptera (assembly GCA_958298965.1). Taxonomy (NCBI): domain Eukaryota; kingdom Metazoa; phylum Arthropoda; class Insecta; order Coleoptera; family Chrysomelidae; genus Chrysolina; species Chrysolina haemoptera. The sequence continues at coordinate 53,277,294 of OY282585.1, read as the reverse complement.
AAACACGCGGATATTTACGTAAACAAACAAAGAAAATTGTCAAGTTTTTGACTCAAAATTGAAATGTCTCGTTTTCGGTTACCACCTACTATAGAAATCAGTGAACATATAAGCTAATCTATCCCAAAAAGCATTAAAAAGGAATAAATAGTCTGTCTATAGAGAATTTATGTTTTTTTTTAGCCTAGTAACTTTGGCAATAAAGTTCAGCAAAACATTTTTTTTTTCAAGACCCTAGTAGATCACAGAATTTGGCAAAATAAGTATTTTTTTGGAATTCTAGCACTGGTAATAATTTTTCACGTTTCCAGGGCCAGTTTCACACCTGCAATAAATCTTAACTTCCTTATTAGGAACTCTGCCAGTTTCATATTTCAGGATAACAATCAGCATCACTTGAGAGAAGAATCCACATGTTCGGAATAATTTTTCCGGGCGTCCATGGCCGGCTTCACTCCAGCAATAAATCTTAACTTCCTTATTAGGAACTCTGCCAGTTTCATATTTCGGGATAACAATCTTCTCTTTTCTTGATTAGCTCTTTTCTTGAGTAGCTCCAACAATGATGTTGGAGCTAATCAAGAAAAACTTATTTTAGCGTGAGTAGATGAGTAGAATAATCGAGGTGTATTGATTCATTGGCGAATTTGTATACTTGTGTAGAAATCCTTGAATTTATATTTCTTCAGCTTCATTTTTTGTGGAAGGTTAAAACACCCAAACAATTATGTGAAGGAATGAAATTCCTTCATATAAGAAACTTTCAAGCATTTCTTTGTTATATGTCATTGCTGGGTTTCCAGTTATACTTGATTGAAAACATTCAAAAGCCTTGGAAATCACTGAAATAAGTTTCCTATAGTCTCTCCAGCTTGCTTTTCCGTTTGTAAGATTCAAAAAATAACTCCACCAGAAATCACAAATTGAAAGGCTTCTTTGTAGACTGTTTTTTATCAAAGTCAGGTTAACCGTTGCAAAGACCTTTATTTTATTACCGCCACCCCTCTAGCCGACACTAAGAAAATATTCGTGAAATTCTCCAACAATATGGCTTGTTCTTGTTGTGCTGTAATTAGGAGTCTTTCAATGCATATTATCCCGTCTAGACCTGGCCGATGCCAAATCAACACAAAAAATTTTGAAACAAATTAAATTTCGTACGATCATAACTCATCAACGCGTAATAGCCCGGGAGCATATAAGCAAAACGTACTACGTTGAACTTTTTTTATTTTTCATTTTTCGAAATTCAAATTTTTTTCCTCGTACGTATTTTGACGTGCTGATTCCGAATCTTCGAACGAAAATGTCGAAAACTCATCGGAAATATTTTTGGCCCAAAAAAAACCATTTGGAAACCGATTCAGAGCTGACCAACTCGAGAACGGTTAGAGATAGAAGAATTCTGCGAACGCCAATCGTTTCAACGCCAATCATTTCAGAATGGCCTAATTAGTATATACTGAGAATTTGAACGAAAAACATCGACGGACTAAAAAGTCGAGTGAATCATGATAGATGATTTTCTTGAACTTTTTTTATTTTGAATTTTTCAAAATTCAAATTTCTGTTCTCGTACGTATTTTGACGTGCTGATTCCGAATTTTCGAACGAAAATGTCGAAAACTCTTCGGAAATATTTTTGGCGCCAAAAAAACCATTTGAAAACCGATTCAGAGCTGACCAACTCGAGATCTGTTAGAGATAGAAGAATTCTGCGAATGCCAATCGTTTCAGAATGGCCTAATTAGTATATAATGAGAATTTGAACGAAAAAAATCGACGGACTAAAAAGTCGAGTGAATCATGATAGATGATTTTCTTGAACTTTTTTTATTTTTCATTTTTCGAAATTCAAATTTTTGTCCTCGTACGTATTTTGACGTGCTGATTCCGAATCTTCGAACGAAAATGTCGAAAACTCATCGGAAATATTTTTGGCGCCAAAAAAACCATTTGAAAACCGATTCAGAGCTGACCAACTCGAGATCTGTTAGAGATAGAAGAATTCTGCGAATGCCAATCGTTTCAGAATGGCCTAATTAGTATATAATGAGAATTTGAACGAAAAAAATCGACGGACTAAAAAGTCGAGTGAATCATGATAGATGATTTTCTTGAACTTTTTTTATTTTTCATTTTTCGAAATTCAAATTTTTGTCCTCGTACGTATTTTGACGTGCTGATTCCGAATTTTCGAACGAAAATGTCGAAAACTCTTCGGAAATATTTTTGGCGCCAAAAAAACCATTTGAAAACCGATTCAGAGCTGACCAACTCGAGAACGGTTAGAGATAGAAGAATTCTGCGAACGCCAATCGTTTCAACGCCAATCATTTCAGAATGGCCTAATTAGTATATACTGAGAATTTGAACGAAAAACATCGACGGACTAAAAAGTCGAGTGAATCATGATAGATGATTTTCTTGAACTTTTTTTATTTTTAATTTTTCAAAATTCAAATTTCTGTTCTCGTACGTATTTTGACGTGCTGATTCCGAATTTTCGAACGAAAATGTCGAAAACTCTTCGGAAATATTTTTGGCGCCAAAAGAACCATTTGAAAACCGATTCAGAGCTGACCAACTCGAGATCTGTTAGAGATAGAAGAATTCTGCGAATGCCAATCGTTTCAGAATGACCTAATTAGTATATACTGAGAATTTGAACGAAAAAAATCGACGGACTAAAAAGTCGAGTGAATCATGATAGATGATTTTCTTGAACTTTTTTTATTTTTCATTTTTCGAAATTCAAATTTTTGTCCTCGTACGTATTTTGACGTGCTGATTCCGAATCTTCGAACGAAAATGTCGAAAACTCATCGGAAATATTTTTGGCGCCAAAAAAACCATTTGAAAACCGATTCAGAGCTGACTAACTCGAAAACGGTTAGAGATAGACGAATTCTGCGAATGCCAATCGTTTCAGAATGGCCTAATTATTATATACTGAGAATTTGAACGGAAAAAATCGACGGACTAAAAAGTCGAGTGAATCATGATAGATGATTTTCTTGGACTTTTTTTATTTTTAATTTTTCGAAATTCAAATTTTTGTCCTCGTACGTATTTTCACGTGCTGATTCCGAATCTTCGAACGAAAATGTCGAAAACTCATCGGAAATATTTTTGGCGCCAAAAAAACCATTTGAAAACTGATTCAGAGCTGACCAACTCGAGAACGGTTAGAGATAGACAAATTCTGCGAATGCCAATCGTTTCAGAATGGCCTAATCAGTATATACTGAGAATTTGAACGAAAAAAATCGACGGACTAAAAAGTCGAGTGAATCATGATAGATGATTTTCTTGAACTTTTTTTATTTTTCATTTTTCGAAATTCAAATTTTTGTACTCGTACGTATTTTGACGTGCTGATTCCGAATCTTCGAACGAAAATGTCGAAAACTCATCGGAAATATTTTTGGCGCCAAAAAAACCATTTGAAAACCGATTCAGAGCTGACCAACTCGAAAACGGTTAGAGATAGACGAATTCTGCGAATGCCAATCGTTTCAGAATGGCCTAATTATTATATACTGAGAATTTGAACGGAAAAAATCGACGGACTAAAAAGTCGAGTGAATCATGATAGATGATTTTCTTGGACTTTTTTTATTTTTAATTTTTCGAAATTCAAATTTTTGTCCTCGTACGTATTTTGACGTGCTGATTCCGAATCTTCGAACGAAAATGTCGAAAACTCATCGGAAATATTTTTGGCGCCAAAAAAACCATTTGAAAACCGATTCAGAGCTGACCAACTCGAGAACGGTTAGAGATAGAAGAATTCTGCGAACGCCAATCGTTTCAACGCCAATCATTTCAGAATGGCCTAATTAGTATATACTGAGAATTTGAACGAAAAACATCGACGGACTAAAAAGTCGAGTGAATCATGATAGATGATTTTCTTGAACTTTTTTTATTTTTAATTTTTCGAAATTCAAATTTTTGTCCTCGTACGTATTTTGACGTGCTGATTCCGAATTTTCGAACGAAAATGTCGAAAACTCATCGGAAATATTTTTGGCGCCAAAAAAACCATTTGAAAACCGATTCAGAGCTGACCAACTCGAGATCTGTTAGAGATAGAAGAATTCTGCGAATGCCAATCGTTTCAGAATGACCTAATTAGTATATACTGAGAATTTGAACGAAAAAAATCGACGGACTAAAAAGTCGAGTGAATCATGATAGATGATTTTCTTGGACTTTTTTTATTTTTAATTTTTCGAAATTCAAATTTTTGTCCTCGTACGTATTTTGACGTGCTGATTCCGAATTTTCGAACGAAAATGTCGAAAACTCATCGGAAATATTTTTGGCGCCAAAAAAACCATTTGAAAACCGATTCAGAGCTGACCAACTCGAGAACGGTTAGAGATAGACGAATTCTGCGAATGCCAATCGTTTCAGAATGGCCTAATCAGTATATACTGAGAATTTGAACGAAAAAAATCGACGGACTAAAAAGTCCAGTGAATCATGATAGATGATTTTCTTGAACTTTTTTATTTTTCATTTTTCGAAATTCAAATATTTGTCCTCGTACGTATTCTAGCTCTCTGATTGGTTATGACCAAACAAAGGTGCACTTGCTCAGGTTAGGTTTGTGTTTAAATCGCAAGCGAAAAACTAATTCACGCATTTTCGAATCGCAAGCTAGGTTAGCTGGCTCAGGTTAGGTTTGTGTGTCAACTGTGAGCAAAAAACGAATTCACGCTAGTGCAAAATGCACCACGTTTCAGTCTGGATGGGCAAAATGCACCTGTGTTTGGTCACAACCAATCAGAGAGCCAGAATATCTGCCGCTGACTGACACGTGGTACGTTCTGCTTATATTGAGCCCGGGAGGCAGCGACAGAAAATTTGCACATATTCCTACAAAGCTATAGAGCTGGTGAAAAATTTTGAGTAGATTCTTGAGGCACTACGAAAATTTCTTTAGGTGTCCTTGAAGGATCCCTAAATGAGACAGTATTGTATAAGAAGCGAAAGCTTTACCCTCGCGTCATCTGAGCTCATCAATCTACGAAGTTGTATAATTTTTCATCCAGATAATATAAACAATTAAAAGATTTTTTTAGAATTCCACGTTAATACTTTCAATTTACCTTATGTCTTCAGATTTGAATACGAAAATTTGAGAATGATGAAATAACGCATTGCTGAAAACAAATGCAAATAATCCAAGATATCATTCGATCTAATTATAGTATCCAAAAATTTTCAAAAACATCTGGATTCTATACTTTTATTTTGTATTACTCACCTTGAATGGTTTCAATATCCGTCTCAATTCCCCTGTTTCGTTAAGTCTCTCAATTGTATCGGCATCCTGAAACGAAAAATTCAGTTAATTATGGAAAAAATTACAAAATTATTTTTTTATCAATATTCACACTGAGTTACAAATTGAATGTGCTCAAAGTTTTCAAACTTGGGTACTTATTTACGAGAGCTTTCGCCAGCAGTCAGTGCTGTCATCTTCACGGCTCTACTTAAACTGCTTGACCCTTACAGTTTGCTCGTTCATTATGCCAGAATGCCTCAATGACTCTGGCTTTGTTTGTAGCATTTTCAAAATACTTTCACTTTGCCAGACACTCAAACTGTCTTGATTTAAAAAACACCACGAGAGCTTGCTCGAGTGGTGTTTCTAAGCAACGCAGTTTTGGTGCCAGCAAGGTGAAAGTATTGTTTGAAAATCCTGCATTAAATCGGAATATCATTACTGGGAATCATTGGTGATGACGAGGAAACAGCCTAGACTACTGAATTTGGTATAATACGCAGTTCGTTTCAACTGGAAACTATTGACTATAGAACAATCTGATAGAACCCATCAGGTATCGTTCCATGAAACTAAATCAACCAACTTATGATATGATATCCCTTTCAGGGCCTATGTTTCCGCTTGACTGAGACTCCTCTTTAGAATCTTTCCTAGAATCTTCCCCTTGCAAACAGAAAAAGTCATCACTTTTGCTCGAAATATAGAGGCTTTAGGATCGAGGCCTATAATAATATCCTATGCATTGGTTAAAAATTGTTAAAATTGTTGTCCAGCTGTCTTCACCTTACGAACGGCAGCCCTCAAAAGTCGAAACTTTTGCGAGCCAAGGATTAACGAGGTCTCACCTTTCAACATGCGATTCCTTCCTTTCTTGGGCCATCAGATAATAATCTGTAGTCGCTTGGATTTTAACCCATACGACCAGCAGCGTGAATGGCTGGACACGACGGTCTCAACCAACAGTCTACCTAACCCACTATCTATCCACGTATGTCTCATTGCTTGTCCTTGAGCCATCAGATTTGACCTCTTGAGAGCATTGGTAGAGTCCTCGATGTCTCTTCCCTATCTTCTATGATGTTAGCATATGTTTGAAAGTTTGAGACAATGTAAATTGATTACTATCATTGCGGACTCCCACTTTGTGGAATGTTTCTATGAGCACGACGTTCAGTATCGCCGATCGTTATCAAGTGTGTGCAAACTGCCAAAGTAATGACAGGAATATCATATGTCCCAATTTTTTCAATTGGCCATAGGCAAGCGTGATAATGGGTGGAATTGACCTGTTATTGATTGATGTTTTCCACACATCTTCATTTCTACGCTGCGTTGACTGAAAGCGTTGTGGGCTTGATGTTAGTGTATGTCACATCAAAAACAGAGGTGGGGGTCATTTTTTTCGAAAAAATCTCATATATTTCGTTTCTAAGGACCTCCATTATGTGGTCGCAAGGCTGTTGCCTTTGATCTGTAGGCAGTCCTAGTCTCCACTACAATAATACGCAAGTGCAGAGAGGAGGGGGAGGTTAAGAATCACTTCCAGGATAGTCGTAGATGTGCAGGACATGTCAGTGACTCTGATCAAGACCACTCTTAGTATTCTAGCCAGTCTTAGTTTATGACGCATTTCAATATTATACAAATATTAATACACTTTGTGTGTTGTTTCATGTCCTATACCTTTGTCAGGTATCACCACTATACACATCACGGACAGCAGCTATTCGGAATCCATTTTTCTCCGACTTCACTTAAGCGAGACAGACGTCATATTTTACGATGAACCAAAAAAAACGTCTTGTTGTAAGCTTGAAATTTTTATACGATTCCGTTCGTTCATTGCAAAGCTAAAAAAATTGACAAGCGTTTTTGATGAGCACAAGAATGTTTCTATGAGCACGACGTTCAGTATCGCCGATCGTTATCAAGTGTGTATAACTGCCAAAGTAATGACAGGAATTAAAAGTGAGCTGAAAGATGTGTAATATACAGGGTATTTTCTAACTACGGTTTCTACCTACACCGGTGATTTGTTGAGTAATTTTTAAAGGAAAAGTTTCTATGGACATAAATGTCCGGAGTTGCTTCGTTTCTGAGATAGAGGGCATTGAAATTTAAAAAAATAAACGGTAATTATAAAATATCATGAATATCCTAGAACCTATTTGGTTGAAATTTGGTACCTTCATTTATTTAAACTAATAAGGCGCTCATTTAGCCCCAACTAGATTGAAATTATTAGGGCCAGTGGCGTTTCAGTGGGCACCACAGCCAACAATATTGTAAAAAGTACGCCACTGACTTTTTCCGTAAATTTTAAGATTAACCAACTGAAAATAAAACTTTTTGGTCTCTTGTATTTTTTTCATATCTAGCTTCGTTCTTGAGAAGAAAAATTCACTTCAATTCATTTCAAAAACTACGAATGAATTAAAGTGATTTTTTTTCTCAACGAAGCTACATGTGAAAAAAAATACAAGAGATCAAGAAGTTGTATTTTTATTTGCTCAATCTGAAAAATCTACGGAAAAAAAGTCAGTGGCGTACTTTTTTAAAAATATTGTTGGCTGTGCAGTGCCCACTGATACGCCACTGGCCCTAATAAATAATCTAGTTAGTGCTAAATATGCACCTTATTAGTTCAAATGAATGTACCAAATTTTAACCAAATCGGTTCTAGGATGTAGGGGTTGATGACGTACAGGGCCGAGGCGTGCCAGGTGATGGTGACCGTACTTAGCATGCTATGACTCATCTGTATAAGAAATTCTAGCCTTACAGACATACCCTTACTTGGAGGGTTCACTAGCTCTTGGTCTATCAATCACACCAGCTTTAATCGTGAAATCAGCCAACAGAGAAGTTTGTATTTGTTATATATTCAGTAGAAATATCGCACTAGAGCGTCGAGGATGATCGATCATACTTCCGAGTCACGAGACATATTCTGCGAAACACCACGGGAGCGTTAGCTCGAGTGGTGTTTTAAGGAATAGGTCGAATATGAAAAAACTTCGTTTGGCAACTTCAGAACTTTCTAGCATACAATATTTCATTCCGGCTTTTTCCCATTTACCTAAGTTTCACAAATCTACTTTTATGCTCATGAAGATAACCGATTATCGGGTTGATGGAAAACGAATATTCAAAAAACAAAGATGAACTGAAAATACTTTTTTAATGAAGGGAAAACGATTTTTTCACTGACAAACTGAAAGCGAATTAATGAGGTCTTTAGAGGCCAATGCATCAATTTCTTTTATCTCCTTCTGAAGCCCCAGCAAGGAAATACGTATCGATTTAACACGAATCAAGACATTTGTAAATTGAAAGAAATTTATTCTGGCAGAGGAAGTTTGTCTCAGGAGTACATTTTAGCTTCGTCTCCGCAACCAGGTCAGACATTATGATAAGGGAGTTTTCCTAAAAGCATTTCATTTCGAAGAATTAAGTATCCAAGCTGACGCTTGTCACAACAGTGATATATTCTTAGGAGACTTTCGTTTCGAGTGACAAAAGTCGACGAGAATTCTTGGTGAAACCAGCGGTGAGAATAATTTTCACTTTTATGGGATTCCAAATTGGTGGCACACTTAATGGAGAAAAGCCAGTGCAAAAAGTAATCAAATGAAACATAATGATCATCATTCAAAGCAATTAGCTTCATACTGTGCTTTGGATTTTTCTGCTAAAAGGCTATTTTCATTGTTAGTTCCTCTTGTTCTTCAATTTCGTATGCGTCAGATTGATTACTTATTTCTTCGGTTATCATTATTTTGATCATCAGATGGTTCTATGTCTAGTTCCTTATATGAGATTCGAATTACTACAAAAAATCACTTCTTCAGTAAGGCCTACTCTATAATTCGGCTGATCCAAAATCGAATGATAACAAACATTTGTTGAAATTTAGGCTGATTTTTCTTATTTGCACTTCCGTTTACATACAAACCCGTATTCCAAACATCCACTGTTCATACTTATATCATAATTAATTTTTTCTACGTTCATGCAAAAAACAAAACTTTATTGAACTATATTTGGTGGAAAAACTGTCTCTTTATTATTGCACTCATCTGTCATTCTACTATAGCGTTCTGTCATCATGACAGACATAAACTTTCAAATCGACGCCAAATCCAGCCCATTTTCTGTGAGATTGTATTACGTTTTAAATAGTTGCATGTTTCATCATATTCATTATATAATGGGCTATGAAATTACTAGAAAATTAAATTTGTTAAAAATAAAATTATTTCCTTCGAATATCATCTGAATTACACAAAATGTTTTTGAATTACTTTTAGCAGATAGATTTAAACAATGTTTTCCTTACAGTTTAGTGCCACCTAAATGAAACATTTTCTGGTGTTTGCATGAACGTAGAAAAAATATTGTATGAAACTCGTGCAAAAAGAGTGTATTGCACTCGACGTAATGTCCAACTCGGCCTGATGGCCTCGTTGGACAATTTCACGTAGAGTGCAATAAACACCTACTTTTTGCACTTGTTGCATAAATAACTATCAGTGCATTAAATGAAGCTCAACAAATTGCAAAACCTCGCAATTTTTTCGTCCTTCATCAATTTGTATAAAAATCTGGAATTAGGCTCATCTTACCCGCTACTTCAAAATCATGAGGGTGGGCGCTGTCTATTTTTGGGGGATGAAAACTACCCCTTAATGTCAAAATTTATAAAATAATATTTTGAAGCTCAAGATGGGTATAATTCAGTTTGGATTATTTAAACGATGATTGTTTTATGCCTTATAACACAATATCAAAATATTTCCACCCATAAAAATCAGCCCTTGGTAGAGCTTAATGCAAAAAAAATATTCACCCTAAAAAATGATCAATTTATCACATTTATTGAATTTAAGAATTCTATCACTTAAAATAAGTTAAAAAAAAATTCCCCTCAAAAATAGGTATTTCATTATTAATCACAGTGTTTTAATTTAAGAATGTTGTTTCTTAACACATTCGTGGACAGTAGGAGTTCGAAAGACGTCAAAAAATCATCACACATTTTTTTACAAAATCGAGGTTATTTTTGTCCAAATGTGACGAATCGTATGAAATAAAAATGTATGTTTGGAACTTATTGACAAAAAACAGACGACGGTCATAGCAGTTCTGTCCCGCTACCCCAAAAAAAATGTCTTGTATAACGAACCTGCTACAAACGTCACAAAAAAGTCGAAGAAAACTGTTAATTTCCAACTGGAAGGACAATCCCACACAATATAGCAATAAAAATATACTGAAGCTCATTAAAAAAAAAGTAAATATGTCAACTTTCAAACTAGAAAAGATATTTTTTCAAAAACATTTTCCTTAGAAGCAGAAGAATATTATGGTGATTTGTAGCACTCTGATTATGAAATAAAAAACTCAAAAACAAAAAAAACCATTTCAGACAGTCAATTAACACATATTCACGTCGTCCCAATACTGAATTTGCGCGTGAACTGCATGAAGACATCTGCATTTTGAAGCGTCTACCCCTTCCATCACTCTGGGAGAGTTCTTGCAGCCACACGCTATCAAAATACTGTTTCTTCTGTCTACTGGGACACGTTGAAGGCTGTCATATGAATAACACGTATTTCAAGTCTGCTGGGGGCGGTTCGACACAATATGAAATGCCTGCTATAGCAGGCGTGTCGCAGCTCTCATGACGGCTATAGCAGGCGTGTCGCAGCGCTCATGACGGCTGTAGCAGGCATGCCGCAGCGCTCATGATGGCTATAGCAGGCGTGTAGCAGCTCTCATGACGGCTATAGCAGGTGTGTCGCAGCGCTCATGACGGCTGTAGCAGGCATGCCTCACTGCTCATGACGACTCTTGTAGCAGCTCTTATTACGGCTATGGCAGGCGTGTCGTAGCGCTCATGACGACTGTAGCAGGCATGTCGCAGCGCTCATGACGGCTATAGCAGGCGTGTAGCAGCTCACATTACGTCTATAGCAGGCGTATCACAGCGCTCATGACGGCTATAGCAGGCGTGTAGCAGCTCTCATTATGGCTATAGCGGGCGTATCGCAGCGCTCATGATGGCTATAGCAGGCGTAGCAGCTCTTATTACGGCTATGGCAGGCGTGTCGCAGCGCTCATGATGGCTGTAGCAGGCGTGTCGCAGCGCTCATGACGGCTGTAGCAGGCATGCCTCACTGCTCATGACGACTCTTGTAGCAGCTCTTATTACGGCTATGGCAGGCGTGTAGCAGCTCTCATTACGTCTATAGCAGGCGTATCACAGCGCTCATGACGGCTATAGCAGGCGTGTAGCAGCTCTCATTATGGCTATAGCGGGCGTATCGCAGCGCTCATGACGGCTATAGCAGGTGTGTAGCAGCTCTCATTACGTCTATAGCAGGCGTATCACAGCGCTCATGACGGCTATAGCAGGCGTGTAGCAGCTCTCATTATGGCTATAGCGGGCGTATCGCAGCGCTCATGACGGCTTTAACAGGCGTAGCAGCTCTTATTACGGCTATAGCAGGCGTGTCGCAGCGCTCATGACGGCTGTAGCAGGCATGCCGCAGCGCTCATGATGGCTATAGCAGGCGTGTAGCAGCTCTCATGACGGCTATAGCAGGTGTGTCGCAGCGCTCATGACGGCTGTAGCAGGCATGCCTCACTGCTCATGACGACTCTTGTAGCAGCTCTTATTACGGCTATGGCAGGCGTGTCGTAGCGCTCATGACGACTGTAGCAGGCATGTCGCAGCGCTCATGACGGCTATAGCAGGCGTGTAGCAGCTCTCATTACGTCTATAGCAGGCGTATCACAGCGCTCATGACGGCTATAGCAGGCGTAGCAGCTCTTATTACGGCTATGGCAGGCGTGTCGCAGCGCTCATGACGGCTGTAGCAGGCATGTCGCAACGCTCATGGCGGCTATAGCAGGCATGCCTCACTGCTCATGACGACTCTTGTAGCAGCTCTTATTACGGCTATAGCAGGCGTGTCGCAGCGCTCATGACGGCTGTAGCAGGCATGCCGCAGTGCTCATGACGGCTATAGCAGGAGTGTAGCAGCTCTCATTACGGCTGTAGCAGGCATGCCTCACTGCTCATGACGGCTATTGTGGCAGCTCTTATTACGGCTATGGCAGGCGTGTCGCAGCGCTCATGACGGCTGTAGCAGGCATGCCGCAGTGCTCATGACGGCTAAAGCAGGCGTGTAGCAGCTCTCATTACGGCTATAGCAGGTGTGTCGCAGCGCTCATGACGGCTGTAGCAGGCATGCCTCACTGCTCATGACGGCTATTGTGGCAACTCTTATTACGGCTATGGCAGGCGTGTCGCAGCGCTCATGACGGCTGTAGCAGGCGTGTCGCAGCGCTCATGACGGCTATAGCAGGCGTGTAGCAGCTCTCATTACGACTATGGCAGACATGTCGCAAATCTCATGACGGCTATAGCAGGCGTGTAGCAGCTCTTATTACGGCTATGGCAGGCGTATCGCAGCGCTCATGACGGCTATAGAAGTGTGGCAGCTCTTATTACGGCTATGGCAGGCGTGTAGCAGCGCTCATGATGGCTGTAGCAGGCATGTCGCAGCGCTCATGACGGCTATAGCAGGCGTTTAGCAGCTCTCATTGCGGCTATAGCAGGCGTATCGCAGCGCTCATGACGGCTATAGCAGGCGTGTAGCAGCTCTTATTACTGCTATGGCAGGCGTGTCGCAGCGCTCATGACGGCTGTAGCAGGCATGCCGCAGTGCTCATGACGGCTATAGCAGGCGTGTAGCAGCTCTCATTACGGCTATAGCAGATGTGTCGCAGCGCTCATGACGGCTGTAGCAGGCATGCCTCACTGCTCATGACGGCTATTGTGGCAGCTCTTATTACGGCTATGGCAGGCGTGTCGCAGCGCTCATGACGGCTGTAGCAGGCGTGTCTCAGCGCTCATGACGGCTATAGCAGGCGTGTAGCAGCTCTCATTACGACTATGGCAGACATGTCGCAAATCTCATGACGGCTATAGCAGGCGTGTAGCAGCTCTTATTACGGCTATGGCAGGCGTATCGCAGCGCTCATGACGGCTATAGAAGTGTGGCAGCTCTTATTACGGCTATGGCAGGCGTGTCGCAGCGCTCATGACGGCTGTAACAGGCATGTCGCAGCGCTCATGACGGCTATAGCAGGCGTGTAGCAGTTCTCATTGCGGCTATAGCAGGCGTATCGCAGCGCTCATGACGGCTATAGCAGGCGTGTAGCAGCTCTTATTACTGCTATGGCAGGCGTGTCGCAGCTCTCATGACGGCTATAGCAGGCGTGTCGCAGCGCTCATGACGGCTGTAGCAGGCATGTCGCAGCGCTCATGACGGCTATAGCAGGCGTGTAGCAGCTCTCATTGCGGCTATAGCAGGCGTATCGCAGCGCTCATGACGGCTATAGCAGGCCTGTAGCAGCTCTTATTACTGCTATGACAGGCGTGTCGCAGCTCTCATGACGGCTATAGCAGGCGTGTCGCAGCGCTCATGACGGCTGTAGCAGGCATGCCTCACTGCTTATGACGGCTATTGTAGCAGCTCTTATTACGGCTATGGCAAGCGTGTCGCAGCGCTCATGACGGCTAGAGCAGGTGTTTTTTCCGTTTAACACATCCTACCAAATGCGAATAATTGATTCGCAGATCAAAATTTATTTCTGTCCAGTTCAATTTTCGCATATTTCATCACTGTCTGCAGAATTTCTTGTATTCGACACCCCCATGAATTTTTTCGTCCTAGGCGCCCTTTGAATCAAGTTACTAGCTTCAAAGCAATATTATTACAGGCCTTCGCCGTCGAGATACAAAATGAAAGGGGACGCATTTATTTTTCGGACGACCTTCCTTGAATTACTCTCCATTTCGTGTATCCTGCAATCCATTTCTCCCCGTTAATTCAGACACGGACCTCGTCCATGTTATTATTCCCGTCAACTCACACTGAGGAATTTTATGTTTGTTTCCTTTCACGACAAAGACAAAGACATAATCTGTGCCAGAACAATCGACAACCATAGAGTAATAGATAAAGAGATATATTGAACTATTTCAACGAATTAAGCTGGAAGCTGCACTGTGGTTCTGTAGTTGATTCTGGTCACTACTACACCATAGGCAAAGACAGAATGGACAAATTTAATGATAGTTACGTGAATGAAATATATCTTTTTGAACGAGCCTTTGGAGATACCATCCATCCTAATTTACCGTAGAGCAAACTTTTACAATTCATCGGACCTTTTTAGAACTTTCAACCAATGAATTATAACTTCTTTTTCTTCTTGTGGTGGTGCTAGTATTTCTGGGTTTCCGTACAGGGACCCAATCCTTGAAATCGTAGGAAAAGATTCTCAAGAGAAAATTTTCTCTCAACACGTGATTTAAAATCACGCATTACATGGAAAGACGTCATTATGCGTCATTTCCTCTGTTGAATTTTTCCTACAATTTCAAGAATTGACATTCAGCTGTGAAAGCGAATGCGCCGCCAAAATTATTTTAATCGCCCCAGAGCACCAATTTCTTAGTTCATTTTACTTTGTTATTGTTGATTTCAATATGTTAGATAATGAAAGTTATGCTACCCCGTTCTTGGAAAAATTCCGAGGAAGCGGTAGCAGGGGTAAAATACTTATATCTTATACTTGCACGGCTAATTGGGGTGGGTTAATTAAAGTCAGGTAAATAGAGAGAGGTTTATTAGCGATCGTTGATCAACGGCTGGTAATAGTCAACTTGTCGTTGCACTGTGACAACGCCTTTAGCGGAAAAGATCAAAAAAATTGAAGTTTGAATATGTCAAACGCAACTGTCAGATGAAATGATGATTTCAACAATAACAATAAAGACTACTGTGATAATTACGATTGTAGGAGTTACAAACCAGAACTACACCATCTATTATTTACTGCAGGGTTATACAAAAAGGGTTATCCGTGGCCCTCTGGTATGATCATACTAGAGTTTACATAATAAGTATATCATCCCTTGCAGGTGAGCTTCGCGCATGAATTATTGATTGATTTATTTGACTCGTAATAGGATATACTGTCTTAGAATAAATTTGTGAGAGACTAAGTTAGGGCTTATCTGATTTCGCTCTCGATATCCGTCTTCTTGATATTCTTTCGATCGATGCTTTCGACGGGTCGTCGTAATGTCACTCAATGAAATGGGGGCTCCTGCTCTTCGCGACTGATGTGTTGATGATGCAATGGTATACTGGCTTCATAAACTCGTAGGGTGTAGGGTAGAAGGTAAAAGAGTAAAAACTACTCGGAAACAGAAAAAGAAGGCCTGAAAAGGGGTTGAGTGTTAGACTGAGGGTAAATTGGTTCAATGATTAAGAGAAATAAGACATTGGGACCTACCTTGGATGGAGGGTGGCCTTAACGTGCAGTTAACTTGAAGGGAACAAAAATCCACAATGTGCAGACCAACTAGGTCTATGGTTTCTTCAAGTTATCTGGAATTCCAGCTAAAAAAATATCCGCAGGGTGCGATTTGAGCCAACAAATGGACCTCAAATAATCTATTTAGCTGAATATTCGCGACAAAACGATAGATCTAATTTATTTTGTCAGAAAAATGTACCTTTTGACAACTCCCTTGTTGAACCTGTACCCATAGCGATTACATACACAGGATGATGAACATATTTTCGTATTTATTTCTCAGTCATACCTCTGAACCGTAACAGTTATTTTTTCTTCACAAAGTGAAGTTGGTGAATAAATTATTGAGAATCCAACTTTGATTTCAGTCAGTTTGTGGAATTGAGTAATATTATGGCATTAGGGCTACTTTATTAAAAAAACGGTTCATTTAGGGTACATAGACTACGTTTATCTCATAACTTTGGATCCGCTCAAAATGGGTTTGACTGGACTGGATCCGATCCATCTTATCGATTTATACAGTTTTCGGATTGGATTGAACTACTCAAGTCAATTCCATAAAATATAGGACCCAACCGATCGCCTTGAAGCGAAGTGAAATTACGAGATAAACGAGTTTGAAATTGACAGATGTCAGGTAAAGGTAGCCAAATCCAAATTGGTTGTTTATTGTCTCAATTTTCTGTAATCGGATGAGTTTCTCTTTCTCAAAATGGAGAACAAAATAAGAAAGAAGAAAAACGTATTGTCCAGAGAAGAGAACGGTTTTTTCATTCAACTGATTAAGGAAAAACGTTTTTTTGGGATACATGGATGAGGAAAGGATTACGGTTCGCATATTTCCAACAGCGATTCGTAGATTAATTCGCAGAACACAAGAAATTTTACGTTACGAAATTCGACATATTGCTGTGAAGTTAGGTTTTTCAATCGGATTGGAGCATAGGATTCCTCGATCCACTTACATATTGCGACATAAACAGAAGGGTGGTTTAACTTGACTTAATGCTATCGAATTTAAAGCGGATAGAGACCGTCGAGATAAACGTAGTCATGGAAATATAGGAAAGTATAGGGTGTCCGTGCACAGATATGAAAATAACCACAAAGTACCGCTTAGTGGCTGTGAAAATTCGCTTCAAATAGTCCCAGAACAGTATCCACCACAATAAAGCTCTATCGATTCTCCGTCGTTTGTAAACAAACAAGTGGTTCGTAAAACAGTCGAAAGCGTAGTGAGAATCGCGAATAAATATGTTGTGAACGTGGTAGAAAAACCGTAAAAATCATGCACTGGAAAAAAGGGGAAGATCGGACAGTCTGGACTGGAGAGTTCATTGGCTTTGGCCCGCAGGGTACGAAATCCAATAAAGAGGAGACGCAAAATCAACATTACGGAGCGGATAAAATAATATACTCTTTGCATAAGACGAGAACGCTTTTCAAGGGGTATTGTTCTTAGTCCCGGTCCCAGGCAGATACAAAAAAGGAAGTCTGGTTTTGTTCAGAGATTACAAGATTTGTTCAAGAAACTATAATCCTTTATGACCAAAGCTTCCTCATTTCTCATCTACCTACAGTGTAGGCCATCACGACAAATGTGCTTCCAAACTAACACCAGTTCTTTCATCTTCTCTTATGAATTTGGGGTATTTCCGTCTAACTGGAAAATTCCGCCCACAAAGGGAAAAAGACCCAGCAACAATAGATCTATCGCCCTGTTATATGTTACCTCGAAGGTCATGGAAAAAGCCATCAACATCGAGCTCATGAGGAAGTAGAAGTTTTCAGGAACGATATGCACTTTTTCTTTTCCTTTTACTATAATTTTAAGCAAAGAATTTTCGGCCCTGCCTGAACTTGCAGTGGTGGGTTAGCGCGAGCATGCAATGTGACGTCGGCGTTAAACCACGTTTTCTGAGAAAACAAGCGTATTTCATATGGTATTACTGAAAGTCATTCTTGTGGAGAATTGAATTATCTCTCAACCTATCTAAATCGTTTTTTGATAAATCTAATTTTTTCTGAAATAACAACAAAAAAAATAATAATGAAATTTTTTTTTAACGAAAAATTTCTTAGGTTCCACTCCTGATTTTTTGGTAAACAATTTTTTTTAATAATACATGAAGTCTGAGATGTCATGTGCCGAGTTTCAGAGTGCTACAATTCATTCTTCACTTTTTGCTCGATTTTGTCTGTCGTTACTGGATAATATACTTTTCGTGTAGATATGAAAACGAAAAACAGATTTTGACATTGAGTCAACCATCAATGAATACACATATCTCACTTGCTAACCTCAAAAACTCGGAAGAAAAAGTTAACATATACGTAAAATTCTAATGAGTCAGTCTGGTTGACCGCCACTAAAGAATGGCAATATTTTTAAAGAAAGCAGCAACATATGTCGATACACAAAGAATTTGTTGACTTCTGCGGATTTGGGGTCAAAAATCTAGGTCTCCCATGTATTTGTTTTTATACACAGTACTAAGAATGATGGGTAATTTCACAGTGAGTCTTAATTGGAATCAATTTGATGCCAAGGAACTTTCGATTATTCTAAATACACACCGTTATCAGGTTTGTTCGTTGCTTCAATTTAACTTCACATGTGTCTGCATTTTTTGAAAGTTGTCAATGTCTGTGCACACCATATTTTACAGATTTATTTATAACTAGCTGTAACACCCGGCGTTGCCCGGGTAAAAAATGTATGATCTTGGACAATTTCACATGAGTGTTTTTTCCCGTACGTTCTAGAACCTTCCGAATACACTACTCTGGTTCATTTCACGATTTCCACGAATTTTCTAGAATTTTATAGAAATCTCGAAAATATTCCAGATTTTCATTTAATTTTCCAGAAATCAAGAACCTAGAAAGTTTCATTACCGTGCTCTTCATTCTGTTCAACGAACTTTCGAGAACTTTACTTGAGTGTCTTTTCAGTACATTCTAGAACATCACGCTTATTCCACGAATATTTCGAAATTTTTATAACTTTCTAGAAGGTTCTATAATATTCTAGAACTTTCTTCCGTATATTCTAGAAGTATATTTTTAAATTTTTCATTTCCTGGAGATTTCCAGAACGTTTCTTCACCACGCCTTCTCACTTTTCAAAAACTATATTTAAGGGTCTTTTCAGTATGTTAAAAACATTATGAAAGCTCTGTTCTAGTTAATTCCACGAAGATCTCGAATTTTATAAAACTTTCCAGAAGCTACAATAATATTCTGGAATTTTCTTTCCTATATTATAGGAATGTCTTTTTCATATTCTAAAATTTTCCAGAAAGTTACATCACCACGCCCTCTCCCTGGTTACCGAACTTTTGAAAACTTACTCAGTTGTATTTTCAGTATGTTCTAGAACATTATTACGCAGGCTATGTGCTAGCTTATCCAACAAAGATCTTGATATTTCTAGAAGTATCTAGAAGCTTCGAAAACATTCTTGACTTTTCTTTCTCATATTCATAAGTTTTAGATATTTCCATGAAGTTTCTTCCTCACGCCCTCTTCCTGATAGCCGAACTTTCGAAAAATGCAATTGAGAGTCTTTTCAGTATGTTATAAAACATTACGAAGACCCTGTTCTAGTTTATTCCACAGAGATTTCGAATTTTCTAGAACGTTCCAAAAGCTTCAAGAACATTCTAGGATTTTCTTTCTTATATTAGAAAAATGTCTTTTTTATGTTGAAAAGGGGGAACATTCTCCATGAAAATTGAAAAATGAAAAATGTGACTTATTTGTAATATCTAACAGAAAACAACTTTTCACGCTGGACATTGAACTACATCTGATAGATATTGTGAAAAGAAGAGGTTATCTTGAACGATGGAAAATAGCGACTAAAGTTTGTCTTTCAGTCGCAGATGATTCCACAAAAGATTTTATGAATTTCCTATTCATAATTTCGAACTAAAGTCTTTTTTATATTCTGGAATTCCAGAAAGTTACATCACCTCGCCCTCTACTCTGTGACCAAACGTTTAAACACTTACTTGATTGTATTTCCAGTATGTTCTAGGTCATTACGGAGACTCTGTTCTAGCTTATTCCACGGTGATCTCGAAATTTCCGGAACTTCTTAGAATTTTTCTTCGTATATTCTAAAAATTTATTTTTTATATTCTAGAGATTTCCAGAACGTTTCCTCATCGCGCCCTCTCCATGATGGCCGGCTTTTCAAAAACTACGCTTAATTTAATACAATATTATGGCGAAGGCGCTGGTAGCAGTTTTCAACTTATGAATAAAAAATAATATATGTTATATCTTTAAAAACCGCCCTTTAGGTTAAACTTTCTTGTTCAAGGTGGATGAAGGGCTATCACACTATATGAGTCCCTTTATCGTGCCGGGACTCCTTTTAAAGCGGCACGCACATTTTATTAACTTAGTTTTATTATATATAATGACTTTACATCTTATTTCTATTTTCGAGTCAAACCTCAACTATTTATAGAGTGTATACAGTGTGCTCTCCCCACCGAAACAAGTCGAAAATAAAGTAAAATTTGGAAATCCGGACGAAAAATTGCCTTTTGTGCGTATAGGAAAGCGCCTCCCCTGGATGAACGCACGCGAAAATGCAGAATGGGTGTTTCTCTGTTCCTCTTCCTTGATCAAACTGAAGCTGGTTATTTGAAATGTAGTTCAATTAACAGGACAACCAAGAGGAGGTTGCAAAATAAATGATTGGATCCAATCCAACAATTGACTTTCAAAACATGGATTTGTCTTTGAAAACTATATTCTTTCGACATTGAAGTATATCTTAATTGATTGATATAGGTACAAAGTTGAACTTGTATAGTTCTAGGAAGTCTATAAAGATGATGGTTGGTTATTGTGTCTAGGTTGATCGTTATTTCATTGTTTTATACGGTGTTGTACTTGTGCAGCAATGTGACTTTTCCACACTAGTGCGGGAAACTGTAATTTTCCAAAATAAGTTAATTCCAGAAAACTTGTAGAGTAATAGAAAAAAAATACTCTATTCAAATACGCTTGCAATGCCTGAGTTCATGTATAGTAGCTTATTTCCAAGGTACAATGATTTTTTTTTCAACTGTGAACTACTATTTCATTCTCTGTCAACTAATTCGAATTTCAGTATTCCTGTTGCACATTTAGTTCTACTAGTTGATTCGTTATCAGGAGAAACGATCCGATCCATGAAATATCGAACGCCAGGAATAATTTCAAGAACTTATTTCATATGTATGAGATATTCCAGTTTAACATATTGTCAAACAGAACGACTCAGTTCTTAGAAATCTGCTTTACTATGAACTTGTGAATATTTATCGATGTTAGAACGATTCGTCTCTTCATAAATGTAAATCAATTCGCAGAGTTGGCAACTAAACAATAGCACAGCTCTATTACTGAGTACAGATGATAATAATTATTGTAACGTTATTTTGAGTAACATACTTCAAAATGTATATACAAAGAAACAAGAATACAGATTTACAAAATTTCTTCAAAATCAGTTCATTGAATTCTGAGATTAGAGTGCACGAACATCGTAACTAGGGATTTTATATACAGGGTGTAATCTAATCTCTTGCCTTCCCGTGAAGGACCGAAGGATCGAATGGCAGGTGTGAAAAATTCGAAAGTTCAAATTGTGTTGGAAAATTGGTCGAAATTTTGGGAACCGTTCGCCGAACGTCAGCTGACCAGAGCAGAGCCACAATAATACTGGAACTCCCGTATGGAAGAAATTGTGTAATTTCGAACAGCGGTTTCCAAGATCTTCCGAATTATCCAACAAAATTTAAAATTTCCAATTTTTTTTTTAATTTTTTCAGAGTACAAGAGGTTTAATTACACCCTGTATCCTATTGCTGTAACACTCGGCGTAGCCCGGGTAAAAATATAAAATCTTCGATAATGTCACTTGAGTGTATCTCTAGTCTGTTCTAAAATCTTTCAGAGACTCTAGTCTGGTTTATTCCGGGCGATCTTAAGTTTTCTAGTACTCCCTAGCAGATTCCAGAATATTCAAGACTTCTCATATTATAGAAATTTCCAGAAATGTATACGTTCTAGAACCTTCCGGAGCGTCTGTTCTACTTGAATCCACGGAGATCTTGAATTTTTTTGAGCATTCCAGAAGCTTTGAGAATATTCAAAAAAAATTTTTTCCTATATTTTAGAAATTTTCTGAAAGTTTGGCCACCACCGCGTCTTCTTCCTGGCGGCAGAACTTTTAAAAACTCACTTTGGTGTTTTCAGTACGGAGCTTCTGTTATAGTTCATTCTCATATTTCCACGAGTTTTCCAGAGTCTCATACAAGAACAGTCTAAAGTTTCTCATGTTACATTGTAGAAAGTTCCACGCCATCTTCCTGGTGATCGAACTTCCGAGAACTTCACTTTAGTGTCTTTTTACTTCCAAAGCCTCTGTTTTGCTTCGTTCCACATAGATATCTGATTTTCTGGAACCTTTCAGAAGTTTCGAGAATATTTTAGAATTTCATCTCTTATTTTCTCAAAATTTCTGGACATTTCGCATGTAAATAAGGAAAACACGTGTGACGTGCAATAAACTGAAGCATCAAGAAAACTTTTGAGGTCGAAACGCAGCTATTGGATGTTTACCTTACCGACGTGACTACAGTGTGTTGAAGTGGTGTAAACTAACTTACACTGTCATGTGTGGGAAACTGGAACTTTTAAATAATTACAACCCTTTATCTCATGAAAAAACATTTAATTTGAAATCATTTTATAGAAATAGTTTTTTTGTGTCTTTGACATTTTAACTAATAACAGCAGTTTATTCTGACCGATCATTCGGTTTTACACTGATAAAACTGCTTGGTACTCTATAAAACATTACTTCTCCACTCAAATTATTTTATTTGGCAAAAACATTCAAAAACCTGAATTAAGATATAATCACTCGCCCTAACGGACAGATGTTTCTCATTTTCTCCTCACCAGACAACACTAAATTAAAAAAAATATATATATATTTTCCAGAACCCTTACTGTTACATTATTACGGATTTATTATATCAGAATGCCACGATTATTGTAATGATAAGACAAACCGAAATATCATGTTTGCCCGAGTATGATACAGTTTCGATTATTATCGTGCAAGAGCGTTTCATTTCGCACGTTATCTCAAAAATAGTGCAAGTTGAAGAGGCTTATGAATAGTTTTCAAGATTGCATGCGATGTGAAATTATTCAGTACGATTATTATCCAAACTTGATGATCATACTCAGAACATTACGATGTTTTTGAATTTCCATATCATCACAATAGTCGTGAAATCCTGATATAACTGTTACATACGAATCAATGTAACAGCGGGGGTCCTGGCACAATAGTTATTCAAGATACAAGTGTTGAAAGTGGCTTTCCATTTTGTAAGTGGGGAATATCGCGAAACAAGCATCAGCGTGTACAGCAGCCCCACAAGCAAAATAAAATGACTTCTAACAAATGCATCATACAATCATTTTGTACAACAGTTACTGCTAGAAAAAACCACACGCGCTTATGCACTTTGTTTGATAAAATCATTGGTTAGTGATGGAAAACCTTCTATAGTTGAACTGAAAATTTCGTCAGACGGGGAATCAATATGAGCAATAATTGAACAAACTGCCAAATACACGTAAGCATTCATAAGTGATTCCTTCTTAGTAGGAGTTCTGAATATTATAGTATCTGATTAAAGTGTTTCTACTGAAGATATTTATATTATTGGGTACCCATCATCTCATCTGTCGTTTCACTTTCAACGCTAGTATTTCTTTAAACAATCATAGTTTTTACTAATAATTTATAGATTCCTGCGTTGCTTGGTTATTTACCACTAATGCTAATATATCTGCACCATTTCCTTCAATTATAACATGAAATATGTTTCCATCCCTGATGAGCATTTCTGCTGGGATATTAATATTCATGGCGAATATCGATGAGAATTTAGGCAATACAATACTCTTCCGGAACTCCAGATGTTGAATGTGTCGGATCGATAAAATCCAGCTCTGTAATAGCAAGGTGCAACTGTTTTCCAGATGCACTTGCTGCATTATCTTGCAGCAAACTGAGACGTTATGAAACTATAGTAACTATAGCCTGGTTGCAGGGGGGGTTCTTGACCGATGAAGTGCGACGGGATCACCCAAGTTTTTCTTGTGTATTTTGACCCGCTGAAACCAAATTCCGAGGATAATGAGCCGGAAAGCACCTGGAAAATTGTTATAAACATTTTCCGAGGAAAATCAGAAAATCCATTTTTTCCAGAAACAAATGGTAGTTCAATATCCTCCATAAAATTGTCTCCAAAACAGGTCTACAAGTTTTTCTCTAAAACGTACAGTTTTCGAGTAAAGCGTTTCTCAATTTTTGGTACTTCCATTCAGTCACCTAATGGTTATTTAACAAACAAGTGTATTACTAAGGGCGATTAACGTTAATGTTCCAGATTTTTAACCTCCATTTTAATTACTCACGAGTTCACAAAACTTTTCCGTCGACAGGAGTTTTCAAAAAAAGCCGAACGATTTCTTTTTCGTGTTTTCTTTTTCCGGAACTTGTGGGATTTTTTTAGAATTCCTAACGTTCCGGGAGAAGACGGGAGGGGGGGTAGAATTTTCTGAAACTATATTATTCGACGGTCAGAGTTTTTTCACAATTTTTACGGATTTTTCCGATTTCGTTTTCGCGAGGTTTTGCAACTTTTCTCAAAGGAAATGGGAGATAACCCCCCGATCAACATTTATTCTCCGTGATTTTCGATATCCGAATCCTCGGATATTTTTCCGAATTCCTGAGCGTTCTCTATCTAGCCTTCAGGCTATGTTCTGTCATCTATTAAAACAACGTGTGAAAGCAAGATATGATCCAAATTAATAAACACAGTAATATTGCAACTTAATTCAAAACTTTCAATAATTAATTGATGAAAAAATAGGCCAGTTTGCGAATGAGATGTCACCGACGAGAAGAATTGCTCTTTGTGGATGCTGGGGGTATGTTTGGATTCCATATATCTTTTATATCAAAACAATAGTTATACTGAGACAGGTCGGGAATATAATATTTCATTTCTGATGCAATTTCACGAGCTTCCAACCGCGCTTTCCTGGCATTTCCATCTTCCTGGTTGAAATTTTCCAACTTCAAATTAAAACGAACAGGCTCAAACAATAAAATGTGTTATGGCATTTCACGAAAGTGAATCTGATATGTCTCCCTTGGAATCTGGATTCGCCATAAAAACGAATTTCGAGATTTTCCCCAGATCGTAAAGACTTAAATCATTCTTACAACCATATCAAGCCAAATTCATTAAAATTCCTTTGACGACAGAAGCGCTTGAAAGTTGCGAGGAATTATAGCCCAGGCGACTCAACTTCACTGTTCAGAGACTGCTCGTAAAAATAAAAAAATAGTAATAAAACAGTAATCTGAATGTATTTAGTTTTTTCCTCCCGGAGCCTTGACTGTTTAAGAGATCAGATCAATAGTTTTTTCATGATTAGAGTTACACTTTCATTATTTGCGGAATTAAAGAGACTTACAGGAGACTATCCACGATAGTCGAACAACAACCTGTCTGAAATAATTTTTGGCCGGGAGGGTAAACAAATACTTTTTACTAATTATTTCCTTGAAATTAGTAACAGAACTCGTCATATGGGCTGCGGAGATATGTGCAAAAATTATTTCGAACATGTGGATTATTTTCTCAGCCGATCCCGATTTCTACTCCGAAATATAAAACTGGGAGTTCCTAATGAGAAAGTTGAGATTTATTGCTGGAGTGAAGCCGGCCCTGGACGCTCGGAAAAATTATTCCGAATATGTGGTTTCTTTTCTTAACTGATTGTGATTGTTATACTGAAATATGAAATTGGCAGAATTCATAATGAGGAAGTTATGAATTATTGTCTGGGCCATACCGGTCCTGGAAAAGTGAAAAATCACCAGCGCTAGAATCCAAAAAAAAAAATCTCTATTTTGCTCATTTCTGTGATCAACTTCGTTCCTAAAAAAATGTAAAAAAATGGTTGCTGAACTTTATTGCCAAAGTAACTAGGCTGTGACACTACCATTTTATTGTGGGAGTAGATTCGTTATTGTTTTTGGTGAGTGATTTATTTGAAATTTGTTGTGAAAAACCTCATATAATATGTTTTTTTTTTAATTACTTTTGATGACGCCGCTCAGCGTCCTGTCACGCTGTCGAAATATATTAGCATGATTTGTCTTCGTATGATGCTGAACGGCGTTATAAATAAAAACAAACAAAAAATGTAAAGAAAAAAATGTATTCAAAAACAAAAGCACTTCTAATCATAATAAAAAAACTCTTATTGTTATAACTTCATTCTTCCAAAAGTGTTACATATATTTGATATGCCACTCCTCAAAACAGAAAAGGCATAAAGGTGGCTTTCCAACACATCCCTTGCATCAAAAAATGGTTTCGTGGCGTGTGTTTTTCATAGTACTCAGATTACACTTTGGAAAAACAGACTTAATTTCAGACTTAGACTCAGATTGATTGATTGAGAATTTTGAAATCTTCTGAACGTGTTAGTAGTATTTTTTCCATATTTATATAGATATAATTCAATAGTCGTAAGGGACAGTAGTCTACCGCAGGCATGTGTCATGAGAGGCAGCAGCATGCTGGAAGGCATAATAGCTCACAACATTCTGGGAATGCCCTCAGACATCATGCCTAAAACCACTAACCTCAACATGTCCTACACCGTGGTCTTCCCTGAAAGAGAAGACTGGGTTCGGAATGAAACTGACCTATGTAGGGCAAATGAAAGGTGGTTCACCGATGGTTCCAAAACTTTGGAAGGTGTCGGAGCCGGAATATATGGTATGAACCCAGTAGTGAAACGCTCATTCAGTTTGGGTAAATTAGCTACGATATTCCAGGCAGAGGTATATGCCATTGAAATGTGTGCAAGGGAGCTGGAAAACCGACACCTCACACGAAAAACAATAAAAATATTTTCAGATAGTCAAGCAGCATTGAAAGCGCTTGAATCCAACTGCTTCAAATCCAGAGCAGTATGGAACTGCAGAGACACCTTGAACCGACTAGCACAAGGCAACAACGTTACCCTAGTTTGGATACCAGGTCACACGGGCCTAGAAGGAAACGAAATAGCGGACGCCCTAGCAAAAGGGGGGGCCGAAACAACGTTCACTGGGCCAGAACCGGTCATCGGTTTAGCATATAGCACTGCCAAGAATGCTACAACCGCCTGGGCAGACAATAAAAGACTTGAGTATTGGCTCAGTCTACCAGGACTAGCCCATTCCAAAGCATTTATTGCTTATACAAGGAAAAAACAGGACTCTGACAAGCTTCTAGAACTCAGTAGAGCACATCTCAGAGTTATAGTAGGTTTGCTCACTGGCCACTGCAAACTCAAACACCACATGCATAAAATCGGACTTGCACAGGATGCAGAGTGCCGTCTATGCATGGAGGATGATGAAACGGCTAAACACATCCTGTGCACATGCCCTGCAGCAGCCAGAACCAGATTTTCAATATTTGGCAATACAAAAGTAAGGCCAGAAGATCTGTTCTCCCAATATGTTACTCAATTTCGTTAAGAGATTGGATATGCTGGGAGAAATATAACCATAGGGTGAGCCACAATAGGCCATTGGCTGCAGTGGAGAGCCTGATATGGGCTCACTCACATTTAAACCTAACCTAACCTAGTAGTATTTTTTCCATATTTATATAGATATAATTCAATAGTCGTAAGGGACAGTAGTTGTTTTTTGTTGGATTATTGCCAATGAAGTTTATTATTTGCATGCGTGGTTATTTGTTAAGCAGAACTAGGAGTAACCATAGTTCATGTGACCCTGTATGAAAGATAACGAATTGTATTATGGAAAATGGATTTCAACTGTAGGTAACCAACAAAAATAGAATTTCCCATGAAGATCCAGCAACTGTCATCATTTATTCACGTGTCGATTCCAACCTCGTTCAAATTTCGCTCAACAAGTAGAGTCAACAAATCTCTTGCCAATAACTCGCCCTGATCTTTGCGAGAGGGGTGGAATGAGATATGTGATGTGGTGAAATATAATCGATAACAAATCATACGAAACCCCCCTATCGAATTCAATGAGCCTTTATAAAAGGATCGGTTTGTATGCCTCTATAGAAATGTTATTCCGTCTCGCATGTCATTCCTTTTCTGAGGTCTGTATTCTTCAGCTGACAATAATAGATATGGCAGGAAATGTGGAGCTAATAACGTCCAACTGGTCAAATACTAGCACATCCGGTTCTCATGGGTTTGGAGGATATATTTCCATTATGTTGTCGTATTGAAAAATATTCGGAAATATCCGAAAAATATGTCGTGACAAATGCAGAAAAAATTAAGAAATAACTAAATATCTTGTTTTTTATCAAGAGTTCGGTTTCTGATTATTGATGAATAACAACAGATATATTCAAGATTCATTCATTGATTTTTTCGCTGATTACAGACACTCCGATAAGGGGTAAAAAATTGTTTTTTTTTGTAGCCGTCCTAGGCCAGTAGAAATAGACAATCAATTCACATTTATTCCAAAAGTTTTCAAACTTTAGTCTCAGTTTGCAACCTCTTTCGAAGTACGTATACACCATACGCATACACCTTGAAAAAATTCCAAAAGTTCTGCAAACTTGACTGATACATAACAGAAGGAATCTATCATTTAACAGTGAGCTTATAAAGTTAGAAACTAGATGTCCTGCCATACCAGGATCCTCACTGCAATTTTTCTATAAAATATAGGAACAACTGCTTTTTTGGCTAATACCACGACGAATGTTGAATTACATCCAATGAATTTCCGTGCAGAGTTCCTACAAGGCTATCTCGGCAATTGCTAGTTGCATGGAAAATGTTAATTGAAACTTTTGGACCACCTACAGGTCAATTACTGGGTTCTTGCCCAGCCAGGAAAGTGGTTATTTTCTGTTGGATTATTGACCCAAATATATTCCTATATTGTTCAAGTTTTGTACGATTTCGGACTTCATTAATAACTTTTTTACAAAAGTAGTCCTTGAGCTCAAACGGTTTATCGTAGAAAAAAACTTGTGTAGTGAAATTCGTAGAACATATTATGCCCTTTCATTTTTCTACTAATAAGCAAGAAAGAGATTTTTTTGCAATTGTTTAAACAGCTGGAACATTAACGAGTGGTGTGCTATGAGACGGGTTATTCAAATCTGGAAATTCAGAATCTCAACCAAACCTTCGATCTGTAGCTGAAACGTAAACGATACAAATTATAATCCACAGTCTTTTCTGATATCACAGCAGGCAATAACATTTAATCAATACAAAAGGAACCACAAGTAAAATAGTGTGGCTTTGGGCTGAAATTGAAAGCATGCTTGCTGTCAGAATGCAGACAAACAGCTGATGCTATGCGATCAATCCACAGTGTTGCCACGTTGATCGTTGAAAAAGCGAGATACGGGTGGAAGAGCGCAGCTCAGCAACTATCATCGACATCGTGCTCTGGAAGCAGCCGTCGCCAGCACGTCATTCAGTTTGGCAGCAGCCAAGATGTGGACCATCTCTCCTATTTCTCTCTGAAAGGAAAGCTTTGTATCTATGTCGCATCTGAGTCCTAATCTGTGACCAAGGCTGTTATTGGCCTCATCTGCATCCGGTGTAAAAGGAATATAATAAAATAAAATTGAATGGTTCATGGCATTGTCATGAATACATAATATGCAATATTTTTTTTATTTTCATTACAGATACTGAATTGTAAAGTGGTTAAACAACGATCATGCAGGAAAGAGTGTGAAACTGAATCAATGTTTTTATTGAAAGAAAATCATCTACCTCTAAATGCGTTTGAAGCCACTGAATATAACTTCCCTGTCAAGTAAAGGTATCATCAATCTTTAAATCAATGTGGGATAAAACAAAGCATCCATCAAGTTGCGAACCGACTGGACAAAATAAGTTTATCGATAAGCCGTCCTTTTTATGCCCAAACGGCACTGAACTCTTTCAAGACATGTTGCCGATGTTCGAACACGCACGCGGTTGTCAAAAATAATGAAGTGATCCTTTCCAGAGGTCACCAAACAGTTTGAAGTGAATATTAAAGCCATTGTGGACTTCCATAGCGTTCTCGTATGCAGTGCCTTCAGGAGTGGGATTTTTGACAGTTCTACTTATATGGTCACATTTTTATGTTCTCTGCATGTCGTTGGCAGAATAATAAAATGTAATAATAAGTGTTCTTTTTCATATTGCTAATGGTAAGGAATATCACCCCTAATAGCCCTTGAGTGGAGTGTTCCAAGATACCATAAACGTCATTTCATTTCCACAAAATGAATAGATAATCATAACCCAGTAGTGAGCTTGAAAAGTTTGTGGATTTTTTGACGTGTATGGAAACGTAATGAATGTGAAAAACTGTTTCAATATTTAAAGCAGCATTCCCAATGTCTTATGATTGGGAAAATTATAACCATACGAATTTTAGAAAAACATGTTAAAAAAATCATTTGTGCAAGGAGATATTAGTTTTTGAATTGACGTTTTTTTTATATCATTTGTGTTGGTCATAGGTTACTCGATGAATTTTATTATTATTTTAATCTCAAAAATAAAGATCTACCGTAATATTTTTAAGTTTGTTGAGGAAAGTTTCTTCGAGACCTAATAGTGTGCAGTATCAAATTAATCGTAATGAAATGCTCTTTTTTTCTGACCCGACAAGTCACTTGTTGTCATCTAAAAAAAATAGTAATAATTATTTAAAAAGTAAATTTCACCCTGCAGATTCATTTTAACCGAAAAAGTTGTAAAGTTGTATTTTTCCCAATACTTTAGGACTAAAATTCTAGATTCAAAAATAAATTTGAGAATTTAAAAATTTTCTGGTTACAAAAAATAGAAATTAAAATATACTATCACTTCCGGTGAGAGCGTAAGTTGCATATTCTCCAAGTTTCATTCCAATATCTTCAAAAATAAAAAAGAAAGTTATAGGGGCGAGCCACCTTCCGTGGACACCTGGTATATCAATCAGGAGATTCAGTTATGCCTCTTTATATAAAGAATATTCGAAAAATAAAGGTGTAGAATATCATTAAGAATTTATTGATACGCCTGTGGCAGACTGGGTTGTTAAGGTTACAAAGGTATTCATTTCAAATAATTGACAAACCTAACCTGAGCAAGTTAACCTAGCTTGCGAGTCGAAAATGCGTGCATTAGATTTTCGCTCGCGCTTGACACACTTACATAACCTGAGCAAGCTAACCTAGTTTGCATATTGAAAATGCGTGAGAAATTATTTAATGTTTTGGTGTTCGAGTAGTACATTAGGTACGACTTTAATATCTATGCTAACTTTTTAACATTTTTTTTTTTTTTTTTTTTTTTTTTTTTTTTTTTTTTTTTTTTTTTTTGGCTTTGGTTTTAAACCTTTAGCCACACACATTACGTTAATTCTACTGTCACTCTGATAACTGTATGACTTATATACATATTTTGTTCTCTATAACAAATTCTACAATAAGGTCATATATAAATTTATCCTCTGTTGCTAATAAGTTCTGAATACTGGTCGGAAATTGCATATTCAGTTGTTGGAGTTTGTGCATGAAATTATTAATTCCAGGTATGTTCTCACACTTGAAAAATAGATGATTCAAATCAGCAGTTTCATTATCATATTGACATACAGGTGATTATTCAAGGATCCCAATTTTATGTAAATGTGCCGGAAAGCAACCATGGTTGGATTTGAGTCTTGTAATAATAGTGGAATATTTTTTAGGGACATCAAACATGAATATGTGGGGTACTTTTTTGGGGAGTTCCTTGTGTATAAGAAAGTAAGGGTTGGTGGACTTCCCTGCTATTTCTGACCACTTTTCCATCCATTCTTTGTCTACATTTCGTCTATAGATACTTAAGAGATCATTGTTACAAGGAATTTCGTCAAAATTAGTACAAGTTCGTGCTTCTTTGGCTGCCAGATCTACTACTTCATTTCCAAGAATACCACTGTGAGCTTTGGCCCAGATAAATGTAACTTTGCTGTTAATAAGCGAAAGCTTATAGAGCAAATACCCTATCCTACAAACATTGGGATTTTTATACATATTTTGTGAGAGATGCTTAATGCTTTCTAACACTGATTTTGAGTCAGAGATAATAACTGATTCGTCAATATCATTGTCCAAGCACCAGGAAAGTGCTTTTTCAATGGCGAACGCCTCAGCACTGAAGATATTGCACACCGCTGGTAATCGACTTTTAAAAATAATCTGTCTATCTGGAATACAGAAGGAAGCACCTACTCCTTGTGAATCCTTACTACCATCCGTATACATAACTAAATCAATATCCAATTTTTAACATTTTAGGTGCTCATAAATTCTATTTCTGGTTGAGGTTTTTTGGTGCTCGTTCATTACTTTGGTGGCATTTTGGAGATATTTTGGCACAAATTTTGTAGTATAACAATTATTTTGGTGCCCATTTAAAATATATCCAATAAATAACATACAGTGAGGTCCTAAAGTAACGGATAAATTCATTATATCTGAATATAAAAATGTTTTGGAAAAATCATCGGAAAGGGCAGGCCGATTTTATTTTCGGATAGGTTTTCCGAATTTGAGTAAAAATGACTTTGGTGATATTTTTTAATAGGACAACCAGTATATATTTTTTTATTTCGTTAGGGATCGTCCTCACGAATCCATTGATACCAGGTTTGATGGGATTATGTCAAACGGCTGCGAAATATGGGCAAAAACTTCTCCATATGTCCAATAAGTGCGACACAGACTTTCAACATCGTGTGGAGTCCCAGTCATACTCATTAGACACAAGTTTTTTGCCAATAGCTTCGCAGCCGTTTGACATAATCCCATCAAGCCTGGTATCTCTGGATTTGTAATGACGATCCCCAACGGAATGTCAAAAAATATACTGGGCGCCCTATTTAAAAATATCACCAATGTTCTTCTTCACTTGTACAGATTTCCTTGGATTAACATTTTTTCATTTTGAGATTGTGGAAGGTAAAAAACGTAAACAAATCATGTCGAGAATCTCCATTTTTACTCAACTGCGGATAGCCGTATATATTTTGGGTGGGATTCAAAAATTGGCCCATCGGAAAAAAAATCGACTTTAGGACCCCACTGTATGACGTCAGTACTCTCCTCTCTATCAGGAGAAAACTATTTTTCTAGTAAACTCCCAATAAGAATTGGAGTCCCGCAGGGCTCAGTGTTAGGTCCTATTTTGTTCACACTGTATATCAATGAATTACCCCTGATCCTTCCGAATGCTTTCACTTGTTTGTATGCAGATGATTCTACTCTATTATTCACAGGTAAATCTGAAATAGAAATTCAAAACAAAATAGAAACTAGTGTTCAAACACTCTCTAAGTGGTCATATGATAACTCCCTGTTTTTAAACACTACTAAAACTGATTATCTAACTTTTCACAGCAGGCAGAACAAAAACATCCCTACAGTAGAAATAATAATAGATGATCACACTATCGAAAATGTTGAATGCTCCAAGTTCTTAGGTATTAGACTTGATCAGCATCTATCTTTCAAATCACATTGTGAATCTTTAGCCAATACTCTGAGTACCAAGTGTTTTCAACTGAGATCTCTCAAATCAATTCTAGACATATGCGGGCTCCTACTCTTCTACTTCGGAGAAATTCAGTCTAGAATGTCATATGGAATCACCATCTGGGGAAACTCACATGGGGTTCATAATGTTTTTATGGTGCAGAAAAGGATTGTACGATGTTTAGCTAATGCTCCAAATGGTACCTCATGCCGCGAATTATTCAAACACTATGGGATTCTTCCTCTATGTGGACTATATATACTGGAACTTTTATCATATATACATAATCGTCGCGAAATGTTCGTTAAGAATAATTCAATTCATGATCACCATACAAGATTAAGAAACAGTTTTCACTTACCTAACGTTCGCCTAACAATGTCCCAAAAATCATCCGACATATTGGGACTCAAATTATACAATGCCCTTCCCCATGACTTAAAATTATTGGATAGCCTACATAAATTCAAGAAGAGAACAAAATTACTTCTCCTTGACCTCTGTCCCTATAATATAAACGAGTTTTATGACAATTTTCGATAAACTCGAACTTGTTTTGTAAATCTTTTATGTTGTACGTGTATTGTACATATTTGTTATACCTGACTTGTCTGATAGCTTCACAGCTCAATGGATGAAATAAAATTGAATTGAATTGAATTGAATTGAAAACTGTAACACAAGAAATTTTCTACAACTTGGCAACACCGCCTCAACAAACCCCCAAGCACCACTCACCCCGACATGCAGCCCGTCGACGAACACCTGTGGCACGAGGATGTGGTCGCAACGCATGCGCTCCTGGATTTCCGCCTGGTACTCCGAGCTCATGAACACATCGCGCTCCTCGAACTTGATCAGCAGGAGACGCAGGATCTGCTTCACCTTCATGCAGGCCTGATACGTTTCGCGCAGGATGCCCATCGTCGTCGTGTACACCACCACTTTGCCGGCTTCCTTTTCTTTGTAGTTCTGGAAGAGAAAATGGGGGTTAGTTGGAAAAGTGTCTCTGTTTGGGTCGGGAGATAACATCATTAGCTGTGTTTGTTTAGTTTTTCTTTCGTTTTCATGTGCACGTAGAATAATGATAGTACATTGTTCTACAAGTAAAGAAATATCTTCAAGCTTCTATAAAAATAAAACTGAAAAGTTGTTTGTAAAATGTATGCATTTTTCGAGTTATAAAAATGCCACAATGGAATCTTATAAAAAAATGAAAATTATGAGAGTTTAAAATATGAGAAAGTGGGTACCCATACGTTTGAGGAGTCTATACGATTCGATGAGGTATCCACGCTTGTGGTCGTATGAGAAATGTGTGGATATTCAGGAGTGAAACCACGAGTGATTAAATTCTCGCGATAAGTCTGTCGATTTATTTCTGAAGGAAACTGAATTGCTTCGTGAAAACACCACGAGTCCGCAGGACGAGTGTTTTCTCAAAACAATTCAGTTGAGTTCAGAAATAAAAAACAGGCTTATGAGATAAATTCAATCACGAGTTGAATTTTATCAGACTATTTCACGAATAAAGTTTCTTCAATATTTTTTTTTTTTTTTTTTTTTTTTTTTTTTTTTTTTTTTTTTTTTTTTTTTTTTTTTTGGCTTTGACATTTCGTCATTCGGCCAGAAACAAGTTGTGGAGTGTGTAAAAATGTATAATGTGAATAATGATTTGAAATGTAATATAATAAAAAAAAAAATGAAACACGAGGATAGGTGTAAGTTTGTCATACAGCTCATTCGACTGATCAGAGTACTTGGAACATGCGAAAAATATATGATCTAGATCTCCTTCTTGATCGCAGTGCTCACAGTTTTTAGTGGAACTAATATTTGTCCGAAAAAGATGATGAGGGTAACATGCATGTCCAAATTTTAATCTTGTAAGAGTCGTGATAAATCTACGGGGTATATTAAGCTTCGAATACCAATGGTGTGTGGGTATACACGGTTGTAAAAGAGTATATCTTGTCGGATTGGTATGACAGTATTCACTCCAGCTAGATGCCCATATTAAACGCTGATGCATTTTCAAATGTGCAAAAAAGTCATGTGAACATACATAATGACCAATGTTTTCTCCCCTTTCAACACCAGTTCTGGCCAGTTGATCCACACGTTCATTAATATAAATACGAACAGTGTATGACAGTCATAATAGTTATTTATGATACAAGTGTTAAAAGTGGCATTTTATTTTGTGAGTGGGGAATATTGCGAAACGAGCGTTAGCGAGTGGAGCAACCCCACGAGCAAAATAAAATCACTTTTAACAAATGTATCATACAAAATTTTTTGTTCAACAGTTACTGCTAGTAAGAAAAAAACAAAAAAAAATAAGATCCATAAGGATTCGAACACACGATCTTTGGATTACAAGTCAGATGCTCTACGGATCTAGCTACATGAACTTTATAATTGACAACCATATTTTGTATTTCAAATCTAAATTGCAAGCATGACAGGCAGGTAAAAAACAACTGCCTAATAATTGTTGTTTATTAGTTACCACAAATTAATAAACGATCCTAGCTTCTTTGTGTTCGTAGCTATTACTGTTGCAAATATAAATATAATGGAAGTTGGAATGGATGATTCAGATGATTTTCTTCCACCAGAAATTCAAGAAGCTGCAAACAGAGCAACTTTAGATCTGTTGCCTGAAAAATCACGGCAACAATATGATATTGCTTATAATGGATTCATCGAATGGAGTCAACTGAAGAAAGTTGAAGGCAAGTTCAGCGAAAGCGTACTTTTAGTTTATTTCGAAGAAAAATCGAAGTTATGGAAATCATCAACACTGTGGTCTAAATTCTCTATGATAAAAGCTGAACTGAAAATCAAGGAAAACGTGGATATAAGTAAATGCCATAAATTAGTCGCATTTTTGAAACGAAAAAGTGTCGGATACCGTCCGAAAAAATCGAAAATTCTGACAAGGGAACAGATTGACAGATTTTTAAATAAAGCTCCCGATACCAAATATCTTATGATTAAAGTGGCAACCATTTTTGGATTATTTGGAGCGTGCCGTCGTGAAGAACTCTGCAAATTGAGCGTAGATGACATTGAAGAAACTATACAGTCATTACTAATTCATATTTCGGATACCAAAACCAACATTCAAAGAAGTTTTTGCATCGTTGGACACTACGTGAATTATTACCGTGAATATGCTGTATTACGCCCAACTTCTGTTACTCACCGTCGATTTTTCCTGAATTACTCTAACTACAAATGCACTATTCAACCAGTTGGAATAAATACTTTTGGGAAGATGCCTTCCACTATTGCTGAATTTCTGAAATTACCAGATCCGCAGCAGTTTACCGGCCATTGCGTTCGAAGATCTTCAGCATCTCTGTTAGCGAATTCAGGAGCAAATTTGACTACAATAAAACGACATGGCGGGTAAGTCCTCAACTGTAGCTGAGGGTTATATCGAGGATTCCATTGAAAATAAAAATAAAATAGCTGATAAAATGTTTCCTGGTATAAGTTCTAGTTCTCTCCCAGCATTATTTGATCATCCCACTTCAATAATAGCACCATCATTGATTGGCGATGAAGCTTCTGCAGTTACTTCGTCAGTTAATATCACAAATTGTACAAATTGCCAAATACATATTTATAAGTAATTTTGATTCTGATTGTTATAATAGTATTAATATCTGATTAAAGTGTTTCTATTAGAGAGATCTATATTACTGAGTATCCATCATCTCATCTGTCATTTTACTTTTAACACTAGTGTTAAAAGTACTTTTAACACTAGTGTTAAAAGTGATTTTGTGAAAACGTCAGTTTTTAGTTCACGTGTCAATGAATTAAAAACGTCATTTTTAATGTCAGTTGTACAAAAACAAATTATTAAAATCGTCAATATTATAATGTTTCGTTTCATAATTCCATTTGAATTTGCAGTGAAGCGACACATTCTGACATATCCGGCTATATTTATTATTGATCGAACTGTCAAACGACTTCATTTCGTCATGTCACGAGTCAGTGAAGCCATTTGTATTTCTGGTAAATGTATCA